>VWZX01007460.1:437900-1010748 GCA_013399015.1 Galbula dea
GGCCTCCGACGGCCAGTGAGGGCGACAGGTGCTCCAGCAGGTCGCCGCCGTCCAGCGCAGGGTGCGGGTGCGGGAGCGGGTGCGGGTGGGCGGCGAGGGCGGGGGGGTGAGGGAGGGCGGCGGCGCAGGGCAGGCCGCTCATGGCTGGGAAGGAGGGATCCGGCTTGAAGGGANTGAGCGAACCCACCCCTGGCAGCTTCAGTGCGGCCAGCGCCGCCCCCACGTCCGCCTGGGTCCCCCCCAGCCTCACCCGCCGCTGCTTGAACCGCTCCGCGAAGGCCTCCAGCTCCCGCGGGTCCGAGTCGGNTGGCCCTTGGCGAGAGGGACGATGTCGACGGCGGCCAGAGCCTCGGCACGGGCCAGCAGGCTCTCATCAAAGCTCCCGAATATATTGCCCTGCAGCTGCGAGCAAGAACGCGCATGGTTGGAGTCAGTGGGGAATACTGTCATCTCCGGATGAAAAACCTGCCCCGGCACCGAGAGTCCTCCTCTGAGCTCAGGTCATAAAAATTAATACGGAGGCAGCAGCCCCGCTCCCGGAGACGTGCGGACGGGAGAGGGGAGCGGGAGAGGGGGGAGAGAGGTGCCGCGACAGAGCAGCCTGCCGGCGACATGAAAAAAACATTAACCCGGTGCCTGTCAGAAAATGTGCCTTAAAGCGGTAATTATACTTCATCTACATACCTGCGAGGCCGGGAGGCAAACCCTGCGCATCGCCTCCGCGCCGGAGTGCAGGCTGGAGAACTTGGGATCCGGGAGGGAGAAGGGCTGCTTGGCGTTCGTGGCCATCATCCCGCCGTACCTGACAGGTAGGCAGCCCCTGGCATCGGCTCGGGGCTGTCTCTCTGCCTTACCGCTGCCCGAGTGAGGGATGCTCGGTGGCAGAACATCCCCTGCGCCCCCGCTCTCTTCCCCCACCCCCCCGCACCCGGTTCCTCACTCATCTTACACGCTCCTGCCGGGAGCGGGCCCCGCGCAGGCGTGATGGGCTGCGGGGAACCAAGGGTCAGCGCACGGCCGGCCGACCGGCCCGGCCCCATATCGGTCCCTCCCGGTCCTCCCTCGGCCCTCTCGCAACCCTTCAGTACCCTGCTCGGGGCGGCAGGACGTGCCGTCGGGGCCTGGAGCGGTTCGCATCCCCGGGCCAGGCTGGGCATCACTTCCCCAGGCAGCCCCGGCTTGGGTCCAGCTGAGCCGTCCCCGCCCGAGAGCCCTAGCACGGCCCGGGAGACGCGTCGGGGAGGGCAGCGGCGGGACGGGGCCGGAGGAAGGGACGTTTCTCCGCGGGGAAAGCCACCGGGATGGAGATTGGACCAGAGGACAAGGGACCCGCTGTGGCTGTACCCAGCTACTGCTTGCATCGGCAGCCTGCCCATCACCCCAAAAATCTCCCTTGCAGTTCCCCAGAAGAGCTCCTCCGGACAACCCCCCCCGGGGTCGGTGCTGGTGCTGGTGCTGCCGAAGGGACAAATCAACCGAGCCACAGTGCACCAGAGGTAAAACAGCTTCTGTGGTTCCTACATCACTGAAGGACTCCCCCTGCTCTCCCTCAGTGCCACAGGACCTTCTTCTGCCCCTCCCAAGCTGGGGTTCAAACTGCCGAGCATCCCTCCTCTGGTGCCCAGCCCCCTCAAATGCCCCATTAATTGTCACTCAGGGATCCATTCTGCACCTCACACTCGGGTAGATCTCCCACCGACGGCAGTGTCAGGGCCAGGCCAGTAACACCCAGAAGCACAAGGAAATGTTTCTACTGAGAAGCTGGACTTCACAGAAAGTTGTGAGAAGTCATCTCTCTGGGTAGAGCTTCTTGCATGTCTTCAGTGCAGCTTCCAGCCCCAGAGAGGCTCTGGGATCCAGGTGCAGGGCCATGGCTTTGGGCTGGAGGTGGGTCAGAGTAGCAGCATTGCTGCCCCACACCTACCTGACTGGAGCCTTCACAAACCCTGTGAAATACATTCTTACATGCAGGAGAGTAAACTGAAGGATGCTCGGTGAGCTGTGCCACAGTCACACCCTTGTTATGGGCTGGAAACATCAGATCCTTGAGAAAACAGAAAAACTCCACAGAGAAAACCAGCCCTGGAGCTGCCACAACTCTCCTGGTGAGCCGTTGGTTTAATTTCATTCTCCTCATCTTCACACACATTCAGACACCACTAGCCCTCGATGGTCCAGGGATGCAAGTATTTTGCAAGTGTAAAATCTTAAGTTCTTAAAAATAAAATGGGTGTAAAGTTTTGAAGAGTTTTATGAGCCTTAATAAATACAGAGCAGGACCCAAAGGAGCTTCTGTCTTGGCTTCCTGGCAGATGTATTGAGTGTGAAGTGGTGGCCAGAGGAAAGAAAAGGTCCTGCTGGGCTATGATGCCTTTCACTGGACACACACACACCCCAGGGATGTGACATCTTGCCTCTGGATCCTGAAACACGTGAAGTAAGTGACCAGAGGTGACCTGGCTTTTAACAGCGTGGTCTGGCTTAAATATTCTCTCCCCAAAAGGTGCAGGAGCATTGATTGGACAAGACTGTGGAGGGACACACTGGGGAGCAGCAACCTGCACAGGAGCTCTGCAGTAGAGGGGAGGCTGCTGCCCAATGGCACAGCCCCAAGGATATCAAGGTTCGGAGGGAGCAGGATGAGTGCAGGGGGTGAAGGGTGGATGGAGGGCAGGTGTGAGGTTGATCCTGCTCCATGCTTGCACCTGCACTCCCTGTCCCATCCTTTTGGTCCCACTAAAAGCCAGGGCAGGGGTGTGGGGTCGGGGTGCAGCAAGGGCAGGGGTTGTGAGGAGCAAGCTGGCAGAGCATCCTCCTCTGGTCGGGGGGGACCAAGGTGTCTCTGTGAAGCTCCATGCCCTGATTTATGATAAAATATTTAACGGAAATCATTTATATTTCAAAGGGCCTAAATAGCTGCATGAAAGTTTTATCTAAAGTGGCACCATATTTATAGGCAGCCCTGCAGTGTGGGAAGTAATTAATAGAGGGATAAATTTCAGGGCTTTGTTCTGTTTTGGTTCTAATCCTCCCTTTATTTAGTGCTGTCTGGTTAACGTAAATAAATAGGAGGATGCAGAGGGAAAGCTGGGTACAGAGACTGAGGCTTATGTCTCCCCAGCCCTGCTCCAAGGGCATTTTCAGGGGGAGATGGAAAGTTTTTCCTACCTCTGCTTGTTGCTTCCTTCCCTGTCAAGGGAGGAGGAGATGTCAGCGACCTCACACACCTCCTGCCCCTGTGAAACCTTCCGTTGCTGCTGGGAGAATACTCTGCAGCTGGATGTCACATGTTTGGATACAGAGCTCGGTGCAGGCTTGTGTCACAGCTCAGCCGTGTCCTCCCTCACAGCCCATGCCAGGACACTATTCCCGAGGGCCTGTTCTAGGCACAGGTTCTTCCTTCCCTCCCCAAGGCACCTGCAGGGAGAACCTAGGCTGGGTAATGTAGCTGCTGAGCTCCCGTTAATGAAAGCTGTAAAATATTGATGTTCCTGGCCCTCTCTACTGCTGTTACACCTTACAAACAGGGGAGAAGAGTCCAAAGGATAAGCAGTAACAAGTTAAAAAAGCCCAGATGGTTTGCCATCAGAAACTATCTGCAGACTCAAAGGTGTCACTGCAGATTTCAGAGATCATTCACTCACTGGTAAATAATTAATGGCATTTCTGGAAGGAAAAACCTCACCAAACCCATACCCTGATGAAACATCACTAGTCAGTCATTGAAAATCTGAAGGTAAAAGTCAGACTAGAAGCATGTACTGTTTTACTCTGTCACAAATTCAAAGATTCTATTTCCCCAATATAGCAAAATATTCTGCTGTTGTTTGGCATTCAATTCAAAGCCTGTCACAGTCAGAGTGGTGTCAATAGGCTCTCAGCTTCACTCTATGAATTCCATTTAGTTTAAATGTTCTACAGTGAATGCCTACACAGGACTGATAGGAGGTTTGAAGCACAATCATGTTTTTAACACACAGCTCACACTGGTGTCCCCTGCCAGGGACTCTAGGTAGCATTGTCTGTTACAGACACGAAGCCAACACAGAACTTGCCCTGTGACATTTTCTTCACATGTTGTTTCAAACCACCACACAACTCCCTGCCCATGCAGCTCTGCTGGAGCAGACCACTACCACTCTGTACCTTTCCCCCAAGGTAGGTCTCTGCTCCTCGCTGGGGATCACAGCCATGGGCACATGCTTTCTGCCTCCTGCTCTGGAGCCTTTGCTCCCATCCCCTGTCAACCCAAGGGGGCTGGTGTCACCTCCTCACATCTGTCTGAAAAAGAAATCATGTTTTTTAGACCTGACTCAAGATTCATGTGATTAAGTTCTGTTGCAATGGTGCAGCCTGTTACCTCCAGGTGTGAAGAAGGAGAGGGGAGTGCTGGCTCTGGGGGGCTCCTGCAGGGCACATTTCTAGCACCCTCATAGCGTGAGCCAGGCTGCACTCAGGGGTACATGGTTGCTCCACTGCACAATCTGATCGAGGACCTAGCTAGGGTTACCCAGACAGTCAATTATTCATCAGCTAAACTGCCAAGCATCAATTACCTGGCTTGATTCTCTTCTTCATTAAGGAGATTGAAGAGCCTAACTTAACAAAGCAAAAAGAAAATTGCTAAATGACAGGATCTGCCTGGCTGAGCGACGGGGCCACTGCCTCTTGGGTGTTTACACAGTTTGTGGATTTGGTGCTGACCCATGCACCAACTACCGTGACTCAAGCAGATTTTGCAACACGTGCTTTTGTCTCATCATTCTTCTCTTCCATGACTTGTCTGTTGCTGTTCCAACCTCTTGCCTGCTGGGGTGGCTGAGACCTGGAGAGTCAAGGTTGAACATCCTTGAGGATGAGGATGGGTTTCTTGTGCAGGCAGGGAGCACTCATGGGTCAGCTGAGCATGGGGTACCCTGGGCCAGCCCACGGAGCCTGCCCTGAAGGACAGGGTGATCTGGCCAGCTGCTGAATGTCCTTCCTAGGAGAGCAAAGGGCAAGTACCTGGGGTATGTGTATTGCTTCAGATTAAATTGCAAGTGCTTGCTCTCATCTTCCATAATCAAGAAACAAAAGCAAGTTTTGCTAACTGGATGCAATGGGGCTCTGGGAGGCAGCTCTTGGGTATGTTCCTGGTCACTGACGGTGGACAAGGGCAGCTCCAGAAGGCTGAGAGGGTGTTGGGAGTACTGAAACTAGAACAAAGCTAAAAAGCCTTTTAGTGTTGGGAAAGCTTTGTGGCCATGTTAGAAAATGTGAAGTGCCAGAGCCACACTGCAGCATACCAGTGCCTGTTCAAACTGCCTCTCTTCAGCAGCAGCTGATGGAGACAAGCTGATGCAATCTGATTTTTGAATTTTTCAGTAAACAAGGTTTTGATTTGAGGTCCCAGGAATGCCAGATGCCAGACAGTTCACGCTGATGGGGTGGTCTTCCTCGTTCTCATTTGCAATGTGCATGAATTATAGAACTTGTTTCTTGTATCATTCCCTGAAATTAAAATTGTAACAAAGGACACATCAGTGCTTGTTAAAAATAAACCTGATCTGCTCCTGGGGGAGACAACAGCAGCAACATGACAATATTTTCCAGGGGGGTGGGTGGAACCGAGCACTTATCTGTCAGGCATCTCTTTCTTGTTATATTTGCTCCTGATTCTAGAAATGCATCTAAACATAGTCTAGCAGGACTCTGTTCCACAAGAAATTAATGAGGAACAAACATTAATTATTCATGTCCTGAAACAGTAGGTCTGCTAATGTTTTTGCTAATCAACAAGTCAAACAACTCCATCTTCACCAGGGCAATCCAGGGCAGGGTGGGGAATGGACAACGTTGGTATGTTCTACCTCACTGGCCCCCAAGCCTTGTCTTGGTTTGCACGTTTATCCTTCAGGAATGCAGGACCCCTGCTGTTTTTAACACTGTTCCTTGTTGTATCCTTCAGCTGAGGTCCAACTTCAGCTGTCACCTGGACCAAATGCCAGTGGAGAAGTTATGGGGAACTCCCAGCTGACTTCCAGGCTATGGAGTCAGCACTTCATGGGAAAAATTAAGGGAATAAGAGAATGAAAATGAAAATCCAACCAAAGGACAAAGGAAGAACCGGGATTCATCTGCTTAGGCCTGAAACAGACACCAAATACCCGAACAAAATCTGCATTGGGCACTCCTGGTCCTTTGGGCCCCTCTGGAGGTCAGTGCTGGGGCCAGGAGACAGCACCGTGGTAGGACACCCAGCAGCAGGAGAAATGGAGCTGGGACGGGTTCTGGGGCTACCTTCTTCATGCTGGGCCTTTATCTGGGTGAGTGTCACGAAGTGTCATGAACCTATGAAAATGTTGCTGCATAAGCATTTGCCTAACAGGAGACACTGAAAAATTGAGAGTTTAGTTCTGAAAAAAATTATAAAACAATCAAAGCATAATTAGAGAATAAGCTGCTTTCAAACAGGAGCTTGAAATGTTAAATAAAATTAAAAATATATTTCCTTCAAAGGGGGAAAGATTATGCAGCCAAAAAAAGGACTAAGAATCTTCTTCCTTTGCCAAAATTCAGTAGCCCAAAGCTATTTTTTCGTTCACTGTGAAATTGTTTATTGCTTGCACAAGAGCAGAGTAAGGACTGTTCACTGTGTGTTTGCTCAGAGACCCTGAAACATCCTTCACCTAGTCCAGCAAGGGCTGTTGGCTTCACATCCAGACACAGGAGCACTGAGTGTGGAGCAGAAACAGTCACGACCAAGCAAACACAACAGAAAATCTGAGGCAAACAGTGTCGGAGGAAGCAGTCCCACAGCCTTACACAGTGTTCCCAATGTGGCTGCTTATCTCCCATTTACCGTATGTTGGTTATCATCCATAAACCACCAAGAGTATATACAGATATTTTTCTATTCTCCTCCCAAATCAAAGGGGCTTGAAGACTTGCTCATAGTACAAAATCCCTCCTCTACATGTTCAACACGATTCAAAACTCCACTAGAGCTGCTGTGCCTTAAAACTAGTCTAAGGAAAAGGTCAAGCCGCCTAAACCCTGGAGCTGTAGCAGGAAAAGCCTTTCCCTCCCAGGACGCCCAGGCTAGCTGGTTAACAGTTTAATAGCTGAACTAGGAATTTTCCTGCTCCAAGTGCTCTAACAAACAATTTTCCATCGCATCTGCCTTGGGATTAGTTTTGAATTTGTTCCAGTGTGACAAGGCATGATGGGACCCAGGCTTCTCACTCTTCCCAGGAGGTGTCTGTGGCAGGCTGTACCCCTGGAATGAGCAATGCCCCATGGGCTGGGCTTGGTGGGGAGCTCTTGGGTGCTGCTGTGACCTGCAGCTCTGTGAAGTTATCCAGCTTTGCTCTGCCTTCACATCCTCGTTACGTTAATGTTCCCTGAAATCTTCATTAAAGTGTGAAATGAAAACGTAGCAACCTGACGGGGTGGGGAGGTGCCCTGTCACCCGATGTTAAAACCATCGCTTCCACGGTCACACCTCCCTGGGGCTGGTCTGAAGGAGTCGCCCCGGCTGCTGGGCCCCAGCTCAGGGAAAACGAACGGCCACTGTGCAGATCGCAAGCTGCAGCGAGGTGCCCAGGAACCGCGGTGCCATGCGGATGGGCTGGGGGGTACCGAGGCTCGAGGGGGTACAACGGCTCTGGGCGATGCTTTCCTGTCGCAGACTTGGGGATGAGCAGTGCGAGCTGCCCTCAGCTGCCAGTGCCCTGCTCCGCGGCAGAGGCTTGCTGGCTGCAAACTCACAAGGTGCTTCAGCAGCTCAGCTTGTCTTCGGTCTGGCATCTCTTTGCTTCTTGCACAGCTTTTCGCTTATCAGACACACATAGACACCTTGCTGAGATCAGGAGAGGAGAATCTCAAGTTCACAGACCCATAGGATGCTGTGGGCTTTATGTTTAGATGCAAACAGCCTGGTTAGAAAGTGTGGTGGGGTGAGAAATATTTCTGAAGCAGCAACAGGTTTCTGTATTAAGAGAGTTAGAGAAATCCCTGTGGAAAATTCCCACAGGAATGCCCCACTCGGCTCCTCACCCCGCACTTGGCCATGTCCTGGGACCTGGAGGTGATGCAGATCTACCTGGCACCAGCCCACATCTGTGTGACCCAGCCCAGGCTCCCACCTTGGTGGTGACATCATGTCTCCTGTGCTGGAAAGGGTCATGCTGGGGCAGTGTAAAGCTGTCAGGATCTGTTCCTTCCACCACAAGCAAGCCTCAAACATCAATATACTTTGTAGTTCAAATGACAAGACTTATTACTTTTCTCCCTCTCACATCAATCTCCACGTACTGATATTAAAGCTTTTATGGCACAAAAATACAGCTTGAAAACACTTTCTCATAGGTCTAGAGATGCTGACAGTCGTGTGTGCTTTTATCCTGATTTAGACCTGACTCCCTCTCTTGCAACAGACACCAACAGCTGGATGTGTGCTTGTTCAAGAAATCCTCCACACTCTTCACTGACCCACACATAACCCACAGTCACGTTAAAAAGTGAAATGGAAGAGTGGATGCAACTCTTGTCTGACATATCTTTAGCCACCAGAGTGCACAAAGAGGTATGTTATGTTGAGTTGACTCCAAAATAATTTTCACATGAATTACTAAAGTGCCAGAAATGTATAATTTATCAGCATTTAAATAAATCAGAGAGCAGAAGTAGTTTAAGGTTATCGGTGCAGGATGCGCAGACGAGGCTATAATTAACTCAAGCCCATCACTGAGCACAGTGCTCTCAGCAGTGCTGCAGTGACATGACCAGGGTGCAGCAAGACCAAGCACAAAAGGGATTCGACTTCTAAAAAATAAGATGAACAACCGCACAGCAGCCGAGTCCCTGAGCTGGGGGTGATGCTGGTGTGGGGCTTGGTTCTCCTCCAGGCCTAGGGCTCCTCCTGACACCTCTCTGAGGTGGTGTTACCTCTTGAGCACGTGTAGTCACAGCAGTGCTGGAGACTGAGCAGTGAGAGCTGCCACAGTGTTGATGGGATTAGCCTCTCCTGCAGGAGACATGTCCCTGGATCACCTGTGGCCACACATCTGGGGCTGGCACAGGGTCCCTGCCATTGCTGCTTAAGGATCTTAGAGGTCTTTTCCAACCTCAATGATCCAGTGATTCTATTTATACAGTTTTCAGGTCAGATGAAAGCTGCAAGAACAAAACTGAGTAAGTTTATAAACTTCAAATTTATAGCAGGATTAAAAGCAAGAGAGCAAGCAGAAAATACCAAAAAAGCACAGCAGCAGTGTGTAAAACATCTATCATTGTAACTGAACTTACCCCTGTGAAAGCATATTTAAGATCAAATTGAAAATAAGCAGACAAATCACAGTGAAATGTATTGGATTTCCAGGATGAACACTGCTAGAGTCACCAAAGATATTGCTGAGGAATATATTTTTCTGGAGATTAGCATAAAACCTGTTCTACATGATTTCCAACAAACTTTTCTACGTATCTCTTCCCCTCTGCCTCCAAGATGCCATGCACCCTGTGAATGGGGACAGGGCAGATGGGGACAGCTAGGCTCCTGGGGACGCCACCAAGCCCTCCTGCACCCAGGGCACCTGCAACTGGGACACCTCTGCCCCCTGCACACCTGGAGAGAGCCCAGCTCTTGCTGAGCGCGGAGATGTCACACTGATCTCTGAAGCGTCCCATGACGACCTCTCCTGACGAAAAATCACTATTGCAGAGAAAATCCCACCCTGGGATTTGCAAGTATTTGGTTTGTACATTCGACTCTCTTTAGTTTGAATATCTGGTTACAGCTACTGCTGCTTCTCCCCATAAGAATAAGTTTCAGCAGCACAGTGCTTGTCCGTGTGAAGAAAACAACCTCTGGAGCAGCCCAGGAGCACGGGGATGCCTCATCCATGGGGCTGAGTGCTCCTGAAAAAACAGAGTCCACAGCAGTTACCTGGGAAATGTGGTACTGTCCCTCTGTCTGCGAGTGGGAAACGTGTCAAGTGCTGAGCCCCAGCACCAACTTCAGATGCCCACGGGTTTATTAAAAACAAATCCTGGACTGAATATCCTGTTAAGGAGCAAAGCCATCATCACTTCAAACAAAGCAGGTGCTGAGAAGCTAAGTGGCATGTGGTGTTCTACCTGCAAATCAATCAGACAGTGGCTGAGGGGATGAAAGGCACATTCTGTCACCTCACCCAGCTCTCTGCCTTTGAACTGAGCAATGGAAAAATCTTCACTCGGGTAATACAGGTCAAAGACTTAAAATATTCAGGTGCCTGAAGATGCAGTTTTCAAATAAAAAGAGTCCAGATAACCATTAGGTTCTGATGCATTTACCTTTCAATTAAGCCTGTTTCCAAACAGCAAGAAAATTTGAGATGCTGAAGCAATGCTGATGTCCATGGAGCAGAGATGTTGGGATTCTGGCTGGGAAGGCTCCTGGCATCCTCCTGCCCACCACAGGGTCACCTTTAAAACTAAGCTAAATTAGTTTCTCTAGCCTGCACTTTTCATCAGTTCTTGTATTTAGCTCCTCACACTTTCCCAGAGGAGGTTTAAGTGCTGCCTCTTAAGGCCAGTTTTGTCCTTCCAACGAAGTGAGTGTCTTCTGGACACTGCTCTCACCACGTGCACCACCCTCACAACTCCCCACATCTCCTCAGAACAGCTGTAACCAAGCGGTTGTCAAGCCCTAGGTTATGTTATCCACAAGACCTTACCCCTGACCTTGCTGTTGGCCTTGCAGTGATTCTCCACACCTGATTCCATACGTCCAGGATCCAGCACAGACCAACCTACCTCAAAATTAACTGGCAGCAATCAGAAGCACTCTGTCAAACGAGAGAGAAAAAAACAGTTAATCCAGATAATCTAGTTAATCAGTTTACAATTTGATCATCACAACTGGACATCCATCATGGAAACAAGCAGGAGCAGCATATCAAATCTTTAGAGAAGCATCAGAGAAACTCATTTTTCCATTCCCAGCCACACACTGTGCCACGGACCCAGACAGATGTTACACATCCTCCTCCATGGGCTCCACCACACATAGCTGCGTCCCATGCTTCAAGAGACAAGTTAATTTGTGTTTCCACCCTCAGGAACCCTCTCTACATACAACTACTGTTGCATTTCATACAGCTATGACTGCATTCAGTAAGAAGAGTTACTGGCACATCTTGCTTTCCTGAAACTGGCTTTCAGGAGGATTGGGATCCACAGCTGTAGGAAGAGTTGTTATCCCCCAAAGATCACTTCTTCAGCAGGGAACATTGAGGTGATACTGGACACAGCTAGGGAAAAAGAAATCCAAAGCCACACTCTTAGACACAGAGGAACATGCTAGTGAGCCCCAGGTCAAGTTCCCTTTTGCCATTCAAATTAATTTTAGTCACCTAAGGAGACACAACTCTTTTGAACTGAATGTCAAATGGTTCCTACTCCATGTCAAGGCTCCATCTCCTTCAAGGACTTTATAGCATCCTGCAGGATGAGGATTATTTGGTGGTTATTGACAGGAAAGTGGACTGTGAGAAGATTTTAAAGGTCAGCGGTAATAAGATGTCCCAAAGCTGGAAGCGTATCACCAAGAGGCTCTTCAGCAACACACTGGAACCAGTTCATGTTTAACACACTAACATAGAGGACAGCACAGAGGTGTGAGGGAGATGGTGATACAGGTATGGTTATTAAATAGACCAGCAGGTTCCTTCCTCTCCTCCCCTCTTCCTCAAAAGAGGAGTGCAGGGAAGGAAGGAAGGATTCCCACCCCTGTAAAACGTCTAGTCTGTTTTCAAAGAAACCTTATCAGAGCACACAACCACGAGTGGGAAAGGGAACACAAGAGAAAAGGCTTTAAAGAACTCAGATCATAAACATTTGTATTCATGAAAGCAACACAAGAAAGAGAAGGGAGTAATGGAAACCAGGGAAAGCAGCAAAGACCAAGAATAAAGTTAGCAGCAGAACAGATTAGTTTTCAGATCAAATTGTGAAGGGGTTGGAATTTGCACACACACACAATGCTTCCTACTCACTGTTTTCAGCAACCTACCAATGCTGCAAACCTGTAACAGAGGCACAGAACCCACCAGGGGCTGCTTCTTCCTCCTCTGTTTAAGCCAGAACCTTTCCCCACGCCCCACTGGATCCTCCTCATCAATTTAACTGTTAATTAGTGCTACATCAGAGCATCAATACGCTTAAAGATTTCTGTCCAAGCTATTAACTATTAAGAAACTGGTGCACACATTCCATGCAAATCCCCTTCACACACACTTACCCCTTCTCCCCCCCCAAAATAAAGTGATAAGGCTCTTTTTGTGAGAGTTGTATATTTTTGGATGGTTCTGCTGTCCAATTTATTTAAGTTAGAATTTTTTGTCTTTTCTAAATCTTGAACCATTCCATAGTGTATCTTTATTGCAAAAAGGTCAACATGCATCTTAGAAATTCAAATTGTAATCAATAAAACAAACATTACATATATGAATTTAAATGTATAAACAGTTAGAAATTCAACAATATCTCCTATTGTACTATTACACAAGTTCACAATTTGTAAAAACTATAGTACATGGTTACTATACACCAAGAGGAACTTTATTCCTTTTCACATGATTTTGTTAAAGAAAAAAGGTGATGTTTTCACAGTCAGCAGGCAGCTGCCTTCAGACTGATCTTGTCAGCTCGAGTTTTGCTCTTTTTGCTGAGGTTAATTCAACTGTGAAAGGGAGAATTCTTCCTGACAGTTACTTTATCACACACACTTTCAATATCTGCACCCTAGGTTCAGACTGGGGACACCTAATCACACATCACTGGGAAATGTACTGTCTGGTGTATGCCAGTTACAGAGTGGAGCATCAGTTTGCCTAAGGTACTCTCTGAAAAGAGATGTGAATTTAACAATGAACTGTTGCCATAAAAATAAAGGAAGCAGCACTGCCATGTTACCTATTAGAACAAATGAAAAACCCCAAGGAGTCTAATATCACCTAGGATAGCCTAAACCAGGGTGAGGTCTGTAAGCTTTGGCAAAAGAAAGGTCACTTCCAAGCATCTTTCCTGCTCCCTAGACCCCACAAGTCAGGTACCACTAAACCTGCCCTCACTTACTCTCCTAATAATGCAACAGTTCACAGAGGAGACATGAGCCAGGTTCAGAGACATGACTCACGTTGTGCCTCAGTGTTCAGAAACCATGTTTCGGCTGCCACTCGAGGATTGATGGGAGTCTGCCAGTGTGTACTACGAAAGGGGAAAGAAGAACCAGAAATCAAATGAAGCTCTCACAACCTCATTAGCTGAAGCCTCCACGCCCCACCCCACCCCTCCTTGGGTGTTCCTGAGCACAGTGTGCCAGCCAGGCAGGGCCACTCTGCAGCAAAAACCATATGAAAAGGAATCCCATTCTACCTGTGTCAAAGGCTACTGCAATTTTTCTTACAGCTTCATTCATTCACTGTAGTTTTCATTTTCCAAATACAAAAATACAACAATTCTTATTGAAATCTATGGTAGTTTTAGTACACAAAAAAAGCAAAAATATTTACAAAATTATACAGTTTTAAGAAAAAACTCTGTACAAAAAAATATATAAATCCTTTTGTTCCCTCTATCATTTTTTCAACTGCCAGGACTCAAATACGTTTGCTGCAATGGATTTTTCAAAATATACAGTGACTGAGCCACAGACATTAAAGAAAACATTAGAGATGATGGGAGAAAAGCAAAACAATCTTCTCAGTATGCAGGACTGGTTTCACCTCCTTTGCTCACGTCTGTAATTTCGCCTCAGTATCAGCAGGAAAGTCCCAATTATATGAAGAGGTGAGGTTTAATGTGAAGAGACAGACTACTGAAACACACATTCCCTTCAACAACAGAAAACCAGACTCTTTTGAGTTCTGATACATCACCATGGCAAAAGGATACCAAAGTTTGGGACTGTTAACCCAAAAGCATGCTCAGCTATGTGTCACTAGCCAAAGCCAGAGCCACAGTCATCTAAGTTTTGACATGTATGTTTTTCTCCAACTGGAACATGCTGGGGAATACACTGCTAAGCTAATTACTCAGAAGAGGAGAAAAGTTTTGCACTGACATTCCTTTTATTTTGTATAGAAAGGTACATGAGTGTACTGCACACATGGACAGCCCAGGGAAACGCTTCCCAGGGAACATGTTCACGAGCCACAGGAGCTGTGGAACAGTGAAGGGACATGTCCCAAGTACCTGAACTTGCTATCCCCATTGCTATCCTAACACACACTGGTTGTGTGTGTGTGGGGTGTTTTTAAAATGGAACAACAATAAGGCAGCTGAGAATGTAAAGGTGTTCATCTTGCATGCATCTGAACAAAACTGTACTGGAGGATAAGTTAATAACCTTCCAAGCCCAGCTCTGAACACCACCCTGGAGGCTGACCACTTGCAGCTTGGGTTTAACACCACTCCTTCAGCAGGACAACTCTTGGCTAAAAAGCCTTTTGCTCTGAATGCTTCATGGATCTCGTCTGAACACAAACAAATGGTTGGTAGCAGGGAGAAGAGGGAGAGTTTCTGCAGACTGGGAGGTGGTTACCAGTTTAGCAGTTTCTTTCCTTTCTGAGAAGTATGAAACTGATTACATTCACGCTCACAAGTACTGAAATGCAGTAAACAAATATCTAACTTGAACCTTACACTGAAACTACAGAATAAAACAACAGTGAGTGGCAATCACTCAACCATGTCATTGCTGATGTCTTCTGTGAAGCAGAACTTGAAGAAACAGTGAACTGGACAATGTTATAGTAAATACCCTGTTAAATTGCTTCTTCCATCTCCTCTCACAAAAAGCAGTAGAACACAGAAACCACGTGGCTTTCACACACACTGAAATAAATGATTTATGAATCTAGCCACAAACAATCCCTACAGTAAGTGATTCCATATGAAATAAAATGCTACCCTTTTTCAATTAGCAAATGAGGCAATTTTTTCTTTCATAACATTTAATGAAAGTTTGTGACTTTCCTCTAACCCCATAATATTGCTAAATAAAACCTGTAATATCTTTTCAATTATAAACTAACAAATCAACCACATTATAAAAAACCCAAAACAAGGTAATACAGGTGACACAAAGAGGACAAGAAAATACCAACACTTCCCCCCCCGCCCCTCCTTTTATCCTTCTTAAATAGAAAATATCACTGCTCTAGTGAGCTTGGTAATCGTGTAAAAGTTCCTGGGCCTTTGGCTAGCTTTGTATCACAGCTCTACATCTGAAATGTTTTCATAACAAACTTTGCTCACTTTAAATCTTGTGGTTTGAAAAGAAAGTAAAGCTTTTTTTTTGGCTCATCAACTTCCTTACATAAATGTTTAAAAGGTGTAGCTTGAACTATTCCTAAAATGATACATTTCCAACATCAACTTTCATCTCCTCCAAGAGCGGGATTCATCCTCATCTTCATCGTCGTCATCATCATCCTCGTGCAAAAATAAATCAGAGGTTTCAGTCTCCTAGAAGAAAAAAATTAAATGGGCTTTTAAACACTAGTTCCATGCTTATCCCAGGAAACATGTCACACAACACAACACCAGTCAGACTTCCTGTCAGGTTCTTGATTATCACATGTCTCTCTGAAACACACACAATCACACGCCAGAAGTTTTAGGGGAACAACAGTAGCCTCACATCAGGTAAGGAACTGGGTAAGAAAGCCAACCTTCAAAGGAAGCAGGGTTAAACCATCACTCACACTCCATGAAGCAAGAGTTTTCTGTTAAATGTCTAGACAGAAAAACCTTCAAAAGTTTAATGGGTTTATAATTACAGGAAAGAATACATGCAGTAACTTATGCTTATCTTTACTAAGTCAAAAGATTCTCAAGTCTGCACATCGAAGAGGAGAGGTTTATCTTCATGGCTGACAAATCAACATCCCATCCAAAAACTATTTTTTCCCCCCCTTTTCCCTTTTTTTACAGTGCAGAAAACATAGCTGACTATTCAAAACCAGTCAAGTTTCTGGTTTGAAAAACCATCTTTGATGAATTTTCTTCAGTACACAGAAAACTGTCGCCTAAAAGAGCTCTGAGCTATACAAGAGTGAGCAGGTTATTAACATATTTTCCTACCTCTTCCTTAGACTCCTCCTCCTCGATTTCTGTGGACACTGAAGGTACCTTAGGTTTGTACCAGGATATCTGTAGCCTTCGGTCTTTGAAGCGGGACCCTTGGTTAGCAGCCTGGGTTGCAGTTTAAATGAAAACACTTTCAAAACCAGGATGAAGTAAAGACTCTTTCAGATGGCCAACAGTGAGCCCGACCCAGGGAACATCATGCAGAGGCACACGTGAAGATGTCAAACATACAAAGCACAATCATCCCCTTCAGTCTTCCAAAAGCAACTTCACTCAAACCTGAATCTGCTAAATAAAGCTCATCCACCAGCAGTCTGAAAGGCTTAACAGAGCTCTGAACTGATCACGAAATAGAACCTCTACCAGCAAAAGCCCTGTGTTACTGGTAGGGTAAACTGGAGGATTTTCCCCCTTCAGTGACACAACATGCAGGAGCCCTGCATTCATCCATCCATCCATCCCTCTTTCCCTCCCCACCCCCCCCAGTTCTAGCTCAAACTAGTGAGATCAAAGCTTGCTACATTTTAAAATACATAGGGAGACACAAAAAGTTGAAAATTCTTGTTTTAGGACTGTGGAAAAAAACCCAAATAACTGTTTCTCTACTTACATTCTCAGCTTCCGAGCGAGATTTAAAAGTTAGAACAACACTTAATGGGGAATCCTCTTCTTGAAGGTCTTCAATATCACCAAATTTCTATGAGAGAAAAAGCAATTAGGAACAGTAGCAATATTCTCCTCCAAAAACATGATCATGTGTCACAGTTGCAGCCACTGAAACCTTACTTTTTTTTTTGACAGAAGAGTGAGACAAATCTCAGCTGCATCATCCAGCAATACTGCAGCATCTGTACCTGCGTTTTTGTGCAAAATCTAGTATTTGTTGGTATTCTAATAAGTGTAGCTTAATCTTGCAGGAGGAAAGGATACAGTGTATTAATTTATAGCTCAGAAATGAATTCTTTGAAGTCACCATTTCCCTTATTCTCTTCTGCCCTTTATTGTTGTACTTTAGACATGTTAAGTTGTTTAGAGCTCATTCATTTACAAAAGAGATTTCAGTAATAGGAATCAAACTTTGCTACAGAGCTCCTGAATGATTTCTATTAGTAGACTACTGGGAGGAAGAAAAATGTATAATCTAGTCTTGTCAGATTATTAACAAGTCTGCATTGCTACATACTGCATAATGGTGAAAATTGGAATGACCACAGCAATGATAGTCAAATAGTGTGAAAACCCTAAAACTAACAAAAACAGGACTTATGCACAAAAGAAAACTTGTAGTCAACATCAGATCCAATATGAACAGCAGAGAAGTAGTTTAAAAGCCAGTAAGACAATAGCTGTAGTAAAGCACTGGTTGGTTGTAAAAATTTACTGGTTTTAGCAGCTAAAACTTTCAAAAACATCAAGTCTCTTAGAAATGGAATTTATGCAAAGATTGTTTAAAAGAGGCTCTCTGGTCCCCTCCCAGGACTTCTCCCAGGATTCATACTGATATCATACTCTAAAGCAGGTTGATTTTTTTTTAATCAAAACAAACATTTTTCACTGAATTCACCTATTCAAAGCAGAAGTTGTGGCCTCTAACCTTCTGACAAGCAGCAAGCCCAAAGCAGAGAGTAACAGTCCCCTCCCAAGGAGCAAAGCTTACCCCAGTGTATGAAGAACTGTGAAGTTCTCTGTTCTCACTCAAACCAGAAACAAACTAGCTTTCAGATTAGCACTTCTCTTGAGAACTCTACTGCCGTTTTGTATCCACCTCTAAACGGTAGGAGTCTACAAAATTAGTTTTCCACATCAGTCACTTGCTTTGCAAAGAGCACCCAGAAATACCAACCTGACTTGCTCAAGCTTAGATTTCACACTGGGTCTATATATAAAGTATTACATGACCTCTCCCAGAGGTCTACTAGCTTTTCATGTGGAAACATTTCATTTTGGAAAGAGTAACTGAGAGAAATGTAAAATCAGTTTCCTTTATTGTGTTAACAGTTATGATGCTAACACCAACCTAGCCTGCAAATGAGCAAGAGACTTGTTCTACTATGAATTCATAAACAAATTTAACTACTTTGATGTCTTGCTTAGCAAAACAGTGCTTTGCTTCAGAGAAACCAGATAAAGAATATGAACTACTAATCTGAAAAATCATTTATAAACAGAGAGGCTGACAGGCATTTTTCAGCCTTCTAAGGTCTGTTTTAAACTACTTTAATGCAGAACTAATAAAAGTAAGCTGTTTAGCTTTGTCCATTAGAAGAATGCATTGTATGGCTCTTGTAAAGCAGCCACAGAAGACGTTACATTTACAGCCTCAATAACCCCCAAGACTGCTTGCTTATCCATAGCTTGTTCTGTGAATTCAGGATGAAGTCTTTGACTAGTTTCCACTAACAGAAACAGAGAAACTTGCATCTTCAAGAATGTGAAAAAGAAACAGTTATTTACAAAGTTCCTGGCATGCCTCTCTCTGCAGGTGAGCACACACCCAGGTGACTGGTTACTGACTTAATTTCAGATTTAGAGCTCAGCTGAAGTTCTCCTCTTTAGTTTTTTCTTTTTTTTCAATGGGACCTCATACTTACAGAGAAGTGCTGTAACAATTCATCCTTTTCCTCTTCAATGAAGCCTCCAACTGTTAGTGCTTTGGGACGATGATCCACCACCATATGATTCAACATGCCCCTTCCTCTCCCACCACGACCTCGTCCCCGTCCTCTCCCTTGTGCTGGCGCAGTCTTTCCTCGACCGGCAGGTAAGATGCCCAGACGAGCAGCCTGTGTAACCAAGGCAAACAACGTGCAATGACATCCTCAGTTTGAAAGGACTTAAAACGCTGATACATCATAAAGACAGTGAAAAGCATCGATCCAGACAAACCCACCTCTACTTGTAACTGATTGAGCTTTTTTCTCAGTTCAGTTGTGTCTTCTCCAGAAGAGAGTCTCTTATGAAAGTCCAGCTCTGCATCTAAAAGTTCCTTTTGTGCCTTTGAGAAAAAGGTGTGGAAAGAAAATGGAAGGGAAAATCAGAACTGTAATGCATGCTTTTAATGTTTTATTCCATTTATCCAGCAATACATTTCTGTAAATGATATAGACAGATCAGTACACAGTATGTGTGCTGTCTTCTAACTTCAGTTTGTTTTAATTGCCTCCATGCTTCTCCCCTAATCCATTTTTCAAAGGTCCCAGGATTCTCTGCTTCAGAATTGGAACAAGCTTGAATGAGTTACACGCAAAACTAGGTCATCCAAGTTCCTTAAAACCATCACTTGCTTGTCTATGCTTATCAGTCTCAAATTCAAAACGCTGCTTTGAAGTGTTTTGATATCATGTTGCTGCATTTTTAGAGCACAATATGAGAAACAGTTACAAAAGACAGGGGGGCAAGAGTCTTGCATAATAAATACCTCTGTCTTGGACTTTAGTTTTGATGCTGTGGAGGTTGTAGATGAAGTTTTTAATTCATCCTTTAACTGAGATATTTTTCCTCCTAATTCTTTTAAGGTCTTCATTATTTCTGCTCGCTCTTCTGGTTTCATGGCCTTATTTTTCTCCAGCTTGGATATTAACATCTATGTACAAATAAAAGACCAGGAGTATAAAATTCCAGGGAAAAACAATACTGAACAGACAGGTATGTACAAAATACAAACATTTTACTAGAAGACATTCCAGACTTACCTTCTGGCATTCTATTTGTTTTTCCAACATCTCCTGCTTCTTTTTCCTCATGTCTTGTTGGAGTTTCATTGCCTCCTACATGAGGAGAAAATTCTTCCAGTCAGTAAAAAGCAGTCTAGCATTATATGTACTCACATACATCACCATTTCCTTTTTTAGGCTATAGAAACGAAGGCCGTATTTAAACTACTAGTCTACAAAATGCACAAATATAAAGCATATCTGATCTGGGAAAAAACCTCCAAACAATAAAAAGTTGCTGACTTCCTGCTATTAAGCACTGTAGTAAGTTTCTGCCTCCTTCTGACACCTCTGAAGAAACACATCCTACCTTGTAATTTAAGTGTTTCATACCTGCAGAGATTAGAGTCAGAGAACCGCCTCAAGAGAGCCCCCACAAAACACCAAGTGCATCAAGTAAGACACCCCAAAAGGAAGCAATACTTGCTTACTCATGATTAACCTTGACATGTGCTTGCAAGACAGGCTGATAATGACAACAAAAACTACATTAATGCAGAAAGCTCTGCAGCAATAATTGAGATTTAAGTGGCCTATCAGACCTTACTTTGGAAAGTACTTTGATAGCTATACTGTCAGTATAGTTAAGTACCTGTTTTTTTTTAAGGGCTTCTTGCACATCTTGGGGTTTAGATCCTGCACCAGGCTTCATGGATGTCTTTAAGTGTGAAGCACTGTAAACCATTTTTGAGTGGCTTGTAGAAGTAGGAAAGGTCTGAAATAATAAAAAACCACATAAAAATATGTGATGGCTTAAAGTGAACGTGCTATACCATTGCTGAGTTCTGCAAAACACAAACCTCCAGCTTTGTGCAATGAGAGAAAAGACCAGGGCAGTTAAAACACATGCATAAAGGCGTTGGTCTAGCTAGTCAGCTAGCTTGGAAGCAATCAGCTTAACTGCTTATTGAAAGCCTTTCAGCAAAAGATACTTCTGTTATCATCCTCAACTTCCTGTGTATCCTGACATCCACTAGGAAGACCAGTGAAGTTGATTCAGCTTCATCGTCAGTGTAACATCACATTTTCTGATTGAGCTAACACAAAAAAGCAACCTGCATACTTACTTTCTTCAGAGGAACTCTCTGTGACCAACACCACATACTGTCCCAGGATATCAGTGTGAATTAAACTGAATCAGCTTGGACTCCACACAAAAGTATTCTATAAGTTCCAGCACAGCATAAGCTTGAAAAAAATCACTGGGAAAGCAATTCCATTTACCAACAAAAAGCTGACATCATGTACGGGCTGTCAAATTTGTTTACTATAAAGCACTGCCAGAAGTATTTCATGCTACTTAGGATACTGGTAGTTTCTGAAGTCATTGCCCTTATTTTACATAAACAGCTCATGAAACTAGGAAGAAGTGACTGACCATGGTTGCTTGGAACATTAGTGAAGAGAAACAGAACCAACTGGGAACAATTTGCAAGTTCTATTTGCTAGCTCCTCCTTAGCCAATAGGCCAAAGCTTTAGCTGCAAGAATGAAGATGGTCAGCCTTCACAAATGTACCTGAGAGTCCTCCACCACAGCCCCAGACTGGCTTAAGTCAGGCTGGCTTCCACCTGCTGCTCCAAGGCGACGTTTCACTGGAACTTTATTAAGGACATAGGCACCTGATGCCAGGGGTTTATTCATCACCTGTGTATCAACAGATATTAAAAATGAAAGATTACACACTGTTTGTGAAGCAGCACTTATTTAGGAACACTGATAATGCTCAGCCACTACTTTATGAGAGAACAATACCTTTGACAGATTGCTGTGCATCGTTACTGCAGTTGTGGTCAGGGCTTGCTGCTGAAGGTGAAGTTGGTGGTGAAGAGGCTGTGTGGGTGTTGGCTGCTGTGGCTGCTGGAGCAGTGGGGACTGCTGCTCACCTTCTCTGTGCCACAGCACCCTTATGAACCGATTGTTCAGAACTGCCTCTGTGCTGGAAATTGCCTTCCTAGCCTCGTCATTAGTTAAGTACTGAATTAGAGCAGCTTCAGGATCATTCTGGAATGCAACCTAAATCAAAAGTTCATTAGAATGCATTATTTCACAAGAAGACAATATCTCCACCAGTAGCTAATCAAACTACAGATAACCTCAAATAATGAGTGGGATATCCAATGATGTTAACACCTTAAAACTTAGCTAAAACATTCTATGTAATTAAAGCAGAGTACCTTTTGGCAAACATTACACATACTTTCAGCAAAACCTATACACAGTAAACCAAAATCAAAACCAAACACACCTCCACCAAATAGCATCATACACTGAGAGCATTGTGAAATGCCACCAGGGTATGACAGAAGAGACCCTTGTGCTGACTCAAGCTCTTTAGTCTAACCTCCAGTCTAACCTTGGACTGCTGTCTGAGGGGTGGACAATGCAAAGGTTCACCCCATTACCAAAGAAGCACGATGTAGAAGTCTTGAACAACACTATTTTTCTGTAAAAATTAATCACAGAAATAAAAATGTATCTTGGA
The DNA here is from genome assembly GCA_013399015.1 of Galbula dea. NCBI lineage: Eukaryota > Metazoa > Chordata > Aves > Piciformes > Galbulidae > Galbula > Galbula dea. Next base: position 460,217 of record VWZX01007460.1, read on the forward strand.
CTTTCTAGTGTAACGAAAGATACTGTCTTTTAAATGCACTGTTTCACTATTGAGTTGCAGAAAACACCAGAGTATCTTCCGGGCTAAGGCATACAACTATCAACTCAAGAAATAAGAGGCTTCCCAGGTATCCGTCTTTCACTTAGACCTCTGAGGACTGAAGAGGCAACTGTTTTGCCTAGATTGAAACAACATGCTAAATAAATAGATATAAGGTACATAATATATATGAATAAATAGATAATTAGATAAACTGATCGAAATTAAATGCCATTTTAGCCATGTAACTCCCTGTGCTTTGCATCCATAGCACTCTTCCCTCTCATACAGCCCAAATAACAGCACTGAACTGGAGCCAGCTCTAGGATGTAAAGTGGTAATACACTGATGCACATAAAGATGTTCCTATAGCATCCTTACCAAAATCCTGACTATGAAATACTGCAGGACCATCGTAAGACAGAAATTGTTAGAGGATCTCTTCCAAAATTAATACACAAGTTACTCAAGGACCCAAGTTGGTTTAGATGCTGTTACACCTGCAAGCCTTTACAAATTAGCAAGACCTCATGAAGGCAGAAGCCAACATACTTGTACAGCATTAAGATAAGCAGACCAAGAAAAGTTTTCTGTGATTTGACTACCTACTCCTCCAATGAGTTCCCGTTAGGACTTCTCAAGGGATATACTTCAGCTGCTATAGTCACGAAGGCTTCAGGGAAAATAACGTCCCCAAACACAGACATAAAACTGAACTTTCATAGAATCATAGAATCATCATAGAATCATAGAATGGCTCAGGTTGGAAGGGACCTTCAAGATCATCTAGTTCCAACCCCCCTGTCATGGGCAGGGACTTGCACTAGACCAGGTCATCCAGGGCCACATCCAGCCTGGCCTTAAACACTACCAGGGATGGGGCCTCCACAACCTCTCTGGGCAACCTGTTCCAGTGCCTCACCACCCTTTGGGTAAAGAACCCCCTCCTGATCTCCAGCCTAAATTTCCCCTCCTTCAGCTTGTAGCCATTCCCCTGTGTCCTGTTGCAATCAGACCAGGAGAAAAGTCTCTCTCCTTCTGCCTTATAATCCCCTTTCAGGTACTGAAAGGCCACTATAAGGTCTTTGTTTTTTACCTGAATGTTTACAATAGTTCCAAATTTGCTGAAGTGTTCATTGAGCTGTGTAATATTGTTCAGTTCTGGAGGAATTTTTCGCACTTCTAATTTTGTATTAGTGTACTGGTTCTTCTTCAGAAATCCTGGCTTGTTCTGGTTATTGTTTGCTTGCCTGGAGAAAATGAGAACAAGACTAGTTTAGATGGCATGCATATACTTAAGGCAAATGTTAATGCACATTAAACTTATTTTTCTCATGAAAAGCATACACTCTAGGCATTAACAAAACAGAGCCTTCCCACCTCCATGTATTTAGTCTCTGTATTATGTGACAGGGTTTTCTGACCCAATCAGCTTCAAATTACAAGGACTAGTAAACAGTGATAGTCACAGCAGTAAAGTGCATTCCAGTTAGTCAATTGCAGTTGTTAATTCTTACTTTCCCAGCCACGGTTTCTTTATTGGTGGACATTCCATGCTACTCGGAGACCTTTTCCTGCTGTCTGGTTCAAGGACAACTCTAGTTACATTGCTGTTATTTGTAATGGGAATGGGAGGTTCAGTCTGGATGATAATATTGGCAGCTGGAGGAAAGGAAAAAGGCCTGTGTTAGTCACCATACATCAGAGACACTGGAAAAGCTTTCACTTATGCAGCAAAATAGGATTAAGTTTAAAACCATAAAAATTTGGAAGACTTAATCAAGTTGGTCAATTTTGCTTATGGTGTTAGTTCAGAGATCACTTGCTAGCCTGACTAAACAATCTGAGGAAACCAAACATTTAGTCCAGCCAGCAGGGATGAGATTTTGACCTTTCAGATTGGTATTAGCTTGAAGAAACAAAGCTAAGACTCCATCCTTCAGCTACTGAAAATTTAGATTCTGCAGGAAAAGAAAAAAAGAACCAAACAAAAAACAGGAGGAAAAGAAATAAGGATGGCTCCCAGCCTCCATACTGTGGCATGGGCTGAACGAACAACCAATTTTCCCTGTATTAAACCTTGACAGCGAAAAAGCAACCAAGAACCCATTCCTCCCCCTGCTATCCACACGTCATCCCTCCATCCAGCTTTCAGTAAAAGACTGGTAGTTAAGCACAGCTATGGCATGAACTTACTTGGAGACATTAACGTTTGAAGCAACTTCTACAAACACTAGACCACAGTTTGCCAAGTATCTGTTTACAGCCTTTCAAAAATTATGCTATAGCTGTTAGTCTCCTGTGTCTGCCAAACAGTCAACTCCTAAAAAGAAGTCTGAGTTGTAAGCCAATTTTCTAAGGCATTTATATGTGTCAGAGCTCTGCTGATTACACTGGTGAGAACAAACACTGGGCATTTTTGGGCACAGTTTTAAACTTGGGAGGATGGATTCTGGAGTAAACTTTTCACATAGGTGACAAAGACAGTAAAACAAGTGGTCTGAAGCACCACCACAGAACACTCACTCATGCATTGTAACTGGAATGGGAACTTAAGAGAGAATCTGAGGGGCAGCAATAAAGCCCCAACCCTGACTTTATGATGTCTGTTAAGATGAAAATGGCAACAGCAGTTTCTGCAATAACATTCAACCATATTCTTTACAGAATGAGTGACTAGAAGGAAATATTGGGAAAAAAAATCCTTATCTACTGAATAAGAAACACTGAAGTGTAACACTAAACACTGACACTTAAAATTTTTTCTTTTAAGGATCAGGGCAAGGAAAGCAGGAAGGAATAAGAGTTATGCTAACAGAACAAAAATTTCTTTAAAGAGCCTTGACTTGTTCTTTCCCCTGAAAGATATTTTGTACAAGTCGCCAAGAGACTAAGACTACATCCACATCCATTCAGTTAAGGATTCAGAATTACTTAAATGCTGACTGGGATTTCTGTGGGCTAGGAGAATTGGAACGCTGCCTGCAGTGTTCAATTGAGAGAGAATGTCTGGCTGACAGTCAGACCATCAAGTACACAAACATGTCACAGGAGATCCCCTCTTTGCTACCACCACAACAGCAGAGGCAAGTATTGCAGATCGTTGTCTCTGTGCCCCAGGACCTAATGAAACCCTTGTACTGCTTAAAGCCATCTTTCTCCACCATTTTTCTTTCTAGAGGCACCCAGGACCTAATGAAACCCTTGTACTGCTTAAAGCCATCTTTCTCCACCATTTTTCTTTCTAGAGGCACCCAGGACCTAATGAAACCCTTGTACTGCTTAAAGCCATCTTTCTCCACCATTTTTCTTTCTAGAAGCACCCAGCACCTGAAAAATGCCTTTAACAGGCTAAAAAGGAACAAACCCCCAACCAACCAAACCCTTGTAACATTCCCAAGGAAGTGGTTATTTTCAATCAAAAAGGCTGATTGACTTTAACATGGTCGTATTAGCATTTAAAAAGAGGCACAGATGCCTGAAAATCGCTCTGATCTGTGAGAAAAACTATTGCCTTCATGCCTGAAAAAGGGGAAAAATAAGTGTTGACGGTCTTGGACAAAAATAGCAACAGCAATGACTAAAAACCCTTCCTACCTCTTGGATTTGTATCCATCTCCCCAGATGTTAGGCCAATTAGATTTGGACGCTGCGTTTGTGCTCTTGTAAAGAACTGTCGATACTGAGATCTACCAGCACTGGTAATACTAGGAGCTTCAGGGTTATAGCCATCTGGCTCATATGTATCTATAAAAAAAGGAGAGAAATGAAAGAATTTTTCAAATGAGTTTAAGACTCAGGGTTAGTTTTCCTTTAAGGAAATGCATAGATGTCCAAGAATCAGAAGTTGTTTGGGATGAAGAGAAGAGAGAGAAGAGGTCATACAGCCAACGTGCGCAGCCGTTCTAAACCCTCAGCTGAACTTCACGCCAAAGTCCAGTTGGGCATTTTCTCTTTTTGTTATTAATCCAATTGTTGCTGCTTGTCAAAAGCATAGGTCACAGTAATTGAGAACTGCTGAAAAAGGAGTGAGGTGTCTGCATGACAACCTTCACAGTGTCTGACAGTTTTTCAAGGGGAGCAACGAGAGATTTAGTTTGAGCATTTATTCTGTACATCCTAAGATGCAAAGAGACTTTCAGTCTTTGCTGCCCAGCAGTCCAACTTTACTTCCGAAAAGGATTTTTGGGGAATAACATACTGAAGTGATTGCAATCACAGAAAGCTGAGAAATCAGGTAATTTAACCAATACTTACCTATTAAATTCTCTTAATTTATGTAAGAGCGAGATCAACTGCCTAGCTCTAGTAAGGTGATAAGGATTATTTTAAAGGGGTAGCTATGTGAACACAAGATGGCAGAATTGACTCATTGTTTCTCCAGCCCAATGTCCAAATCAAGGATGATACCTTTCTGACCATAAAAAGGAAAAGCAACACAAGAACTAGAATGAATGAAGTCTATGAAAAGCCTCCACAGAAACACATTACATCCTGGAACAGAAATGAATGCCTGCACAAGGGGACTGAGAGACTGTAAGCACTCTAGGTTTCAGCTCTTTACTCCACAGCAACAACAAAGACTCTACAATTGAAAACAGATGCCCCAGAACTTCAATACTGATGTCCTACAGTTTAGTTTCAGGTCTGCTAAGAACTTTCATTAACTTTGCACAAGCTGAACCACAAGCTGTTCCTCCATGATTTGGCATATGATTGATTGCTAGAGGGCAACCAGCAGTTGTTATGGTAACGGTCCAAGGAGAGGACAATAGAATCTCCACAGATGTTTGAGAGAACAGAATCATACACTGCAACTGAAGTCAGTGATGGCCTGATAGCTCAGACTGACAGAATCAGCCATTGGAAGAAGTTCTAAAGCTGAAAGAATCAGATGGGAACATCTAAATGCCTGACAGCATTTTGAGATAATTGAAGAGGTTATTTTACAAGATAAAATGTGAGCAACTCAAGTTCTGAATAGCATGGAAGATGTCACAAAGCAAGTCACATGGACCACATACTACAGCCCTTCTTTAAAGAAAACCCAGGGTATTCATGTAAAAACACCCCAGATGGCAGTATTGTAAACCATGGGGATTTAATGATTTTGCTCATGTAAAACAGGGAGATGCCATTATTGCTTTCATTATTGAAGAAACGTGTTTTTTTTGGTTGGATTTAAACTTGAGCAATCTAGGACCTCATAAACACCAGCTTTTACAAAATTTGAGCTCTGTTAAAGAAGGACATGTCCATTGAAAGCCATCCTTTTTTAAGGTAGAAAGCTAGAATTAAGTCAATTCTGGGAAAGACACAGAAAGTAAGTACTACTGTATACGAAGACTGCAGAGACTATTCATCTGTAATAGCCAAAAGTGGATGGGAATAAAGATAAACAGCAATTACAAGTCTGTAGATCTGCCTTTTGCCTACTAACGTTCTACTAAACAGCTTGAAGATGAGGGGATCCCTTTATTATGCAACAACCTTATTGCTTTGAGCATGTGAAACCCAAAGGGAGCTCCCCACAGCCTTTCCTCAGTGACAGAGTACTACTGCTATTTCACAGAGCAACAGCAGGTGAGGGACTGACCACAGGGAAAGCCATCAGACTTCTTTTTAGATGTCCATGCACTGGAGGAAGAGAGAAGGAATCATTTCTAACCACACAGGACAAAGGAATTTTGCAGTTTTGTATCTCGAGCAGACTTTAGAAAAGGGGCCTTTGCTTACGTTCCGACACTGTATAGAGCAGGTTCTGGGGTAAAGGAGGAGGTAGCCTTGCTCCCACCGGTGCAAGATTGGACACTGCACTTGTCCCAGGCTGGTCACGGTTATTGATCAAGCTTGACTGTGTTAACGGTGGTCCTAGAATGACACCACACAATATATCACTGACACTTACAAACCCCACAGATAAAATGTGCAAACAGTCCAGAGCAGTTTGTTTATGCCTTCCTATAAGCAAGGTCAGAAGAGTAAATATTTACAATCCCACTACAGTAAAGGAAAATTGAGAAGCCCCATTCAGGTACCCTGATTCCAACCCCTTTTCTCTTTCCCAGAAAGGACAAAGCTTTAAGACAACAGAAGAGCTGTCTGTTCTTCCCTTATCTCTGCTGTGGAGAAGCAAGGCTTGCTCAGAGTAAGAGATATCAGCAACGTTTAGATTACAGTTCTAAACCAAGAACTGCATGCAGGGCAAAACGCCTTCACAGACAAGAATTTTACTTAGCTATTTTTGCTTTGTTTGCACCATACATGACACATACATTCCTACTTACTTCACTGTCCTTTTATGGGCATGTATTACACTACACAACCTATCAAGCCCCAATCACAACCAAAGCCCTGTCAGTTCACCCGAAAGTGAGCCAATCCCACTCACTAAGGGGCTCATGCAAAGTTTAGGGTTAATCCTATACAAAAGTATTTCTCATCCCCTAGCTGCTGTTATTTGATACAACTATCACAGCCTGTTACCAGAATAGGGAGTTCTGGAACAGAATAACCACTTATCAATTATTCTATTTCTTCACAGAATTTACATTAGATACAGGAAGATAAAAGGCTAAATGTCTCAGAGATCACTGTTGAGCGAAAATAGACATTAGATGTATCAATTATGTACTGCTTTTTAGTAGCAAATAATATAGTACAGACACAAAAAATTAATAGAACTTTCAGTAGATTAAGTCTCAACATTTTTGCATTAGGAAAAACCCCTAAACTAGCAATCCAACTGTCAGTGATCAAGCCAAACACCACCAGGGTTGTGAGATAATCTGAATGATACTCCCTTTCACTTCCCCACCCAATTCATCCAATTCAGCCTGGAGTACCAGGAACATCACCTTTCACAAGTTGATTCTTCAGAATTATTCTGGCAATGTTCTGAATAGCACACAGCTAGCAGAGAAACTTGAACACAGAACAAACTTTTGACTCACTTGGTACAGGAAGCACCACAGGAGGTGGTGCTTGTGGATGAGCTTGTGGAACTGGCAACCTTATATTTCGAACTGGACCTGGCAAAGGGGGAAGAAGCATACCAGGAGGAGGAGGAAGTCCCGGAGGTGGAGGAGGAAAAGGAATCATACTTGGCAAGGAAACTTCATCTACTACTAAAGGATCACTTCCATGATCAAACTGGCAAAGATCACCAAATACACAGAATCCTCGCTCTGCAAAACAGGACATGTAATCACTTGTTTGGGAAAAAAAAATTCATTATTTCAGTTTTTGCTGGAATTTCTTACTAAGGAAAACATGCAATCACTGATCCAAGACTATACTGTCAGATGTGGTTTTGGAATCATTCATATTAGAATAATCTTCCATAAAAGCATACAAACATACATCCATCCAGAATAAAAGCTGTGGGGAAAAAACAAAGTCGGGGTACCCCCTGTTTTATATTAAACGCTTTGACTGCAATCTTCATTAGATCTGCCAGTGGTTTAAATATTTGCCAAGCATATACAGAATTGTGAACAAATTCCACGTGTTCTTATCCAGCAACTGCAAGACTACAAGTAGACTCTTCCAGCAAGACTAGTTACTTCCTCAGAAAAGTACAGGCCATACATGCATCTTTTATACACAAGGTGTACTCCACATGCTACTGCATTTTGACTTGCTGCCTACATTTAGTGAATAACTAAAGAAAAGTCACAGAATAACTGAAACAAGGCATGAAGCTGAAAACTAAAAAACAGTTTACCATCATAATCGCGACATCTTCTTTTAGGAGGAGGATTTCTGCCAAATGAACTGGGATTATTATGATTGTTATAGAAATTGGACCAGCTCTCTGTTGTGCTTTCGAGATGGTGTGCAGGTGCAATTACAGTCACAGCACTGGGAACAGACTGTGCAGAAGAATACTGTTCAGTAGATTTACTGGGAGACGCGGACACTGGGTTATAAGAGCCTTCAACGTCATTTCTTTCACTCTTGAATTTTGATCTCTCTCGGTGCTCTATATATAAAAAAAAAGAAAAAGTTAACATTTTCATGCTTTGTGAGCTTCCAGAAAAACAGAACACACAACATTATTCAAAGGAAGCATTTCTATTCTGTACTCTGCACTTGAAGGACCTTAGTCTTACTGAGGGAGTATAAACTATATACAATGCAAACAGTGTTTTACCTTCAGAAAGCTAAACGGTCTCTTCACAAAACGTATATTCATTCCTCTACTCCTTATTCCATTCTGGATTTACAGTTTTCTCTTTTAAAGAAGAAAGAGGGAGCGAAAAAGCCTGAAACAACAAGCCTACCCCACCCTTAACTAAGGTGGTCTCAACAGGCACAGAAATCCTTGCCTCTTATTTTTCCGACAGACCTGAATTAGCCCTACAAGAACAGTGGAACACAGGGTAACCACCTTCAAACACACAGAAACCTTCTCTACAAAATACACAATAACAAAGGGAAAAAGAGGGCAACGGTATTTTGCAAGAAGATACATCTTTGGGGGGAAAAAGTAGAAAAAAAAAATCAGTTTTGTCAACACACAGAGCACAAAAATATCAGCTACTGATATCCACTGGTACACTATATACCTGTGAATAAACCAAGAGGTTGGCAAAGCAACAATCCCCTTAATTGTTCTGCTCTGATGAACAACATCTTGATAAATAATTTCAGGAACGCGAATTTTGAGAAATCTATTCCGACTACTCCAGGACACCCACAGCCTGCCAGACCACACAGTATGTAGGAGTTGCCACGTAACACTGCCATTAGATGTTCCCCTCGAGCAGCCCTTTGAGTACTCACCAGCACTTCTGTTTGCATCATGGTCTTTGCTTCTGCCCCTGCTGCGGCTACGACTCCGACTCAACCCCCTGCTTTTACTACGACTTTTACTCCTGCCGCGTCGCCAGCTAGACTTCTCTCTGTACAAGTCACTCCTGTCGTAGTATCTATCATAGTCCCTCCACTTTCCATCATCTCTCTTTTTCTCTCTGGTTCTAGAAAAGACATGCAGATCACGTTTTGAAAAGAGAAACCAAACCAAGAAACAAGTGTGCAACAAGATAAGGTACTGTTCATCCTTCCCATCCAATCTGGACAGCAAAACATCTGAGATGGAATTTCCCCAGTTACATAGTAAAGTTCAGGACCTCAAAGTTGAGTCACTAATTCATAGAAACCAGCAAGGGGAAGACCACAAAGAACTGGAAAGTGGGAAAGTATGAGGACCAAAACAGAATAGGTTTTAAAAGTGATGCTGACACTGTGTGAACTTTCCCGGCCCCTAAAGACTCCTTGGAAAGTTTTTCATTTCCATAACCAAGGAAAGAATGGAATCAATGACGTTCCTAGGTATTAACATTTGAAAAATATGGTCTGGTATTTTGAAGAGATCAACATCTACTGAAGGGTTCTGATGCATGTGATCAGCATACAGACAATAAATCAGAGAGAAAAGAAGGGAGGAAATTACTTTTTGTAGGAAAAATCACTACCTACAAGGTAAAAAGCCACAGTTGAATTTGCCAGCAAATACAAAAGAATACATTGGTATTTTGGTTCAAAACCAACCTTTGTTCACTGGAATCTGTACGGCTTCTCTGAGGACTGGAATACTTCTTCTTCCTGCTTTCCCTCTCTTCTTCAACTGACTCTTGAAAACTCTGTTTAATAGACAACTACAAATCAAGGACAGGGATCAGTTTCTTGCCTTTTTAAATGAAGAAAATAAGACCACCATTTAGTTCAAGTTACAGTTAGCATTCTGTCTAAAACCAGTATTTAAGTATTGCTTGCACAGAATACCTAAGCACTACAAGTTATCAAGAGCTAGAGGTTGCTGAGCTTTTCATTTCAAATCTTTCAGGTTTTTCTGCAGAGGAAATCGCCCCCAAATAATAATACTTTAATATGTTATTTTAAAACAAGACTGATGAAAGAGAATTTCTCCATTCACTCTCTCTCATTAGAGTGAGCAATTCTATACATGAAGTGCTTTTTGAATCTTGTAACTTGAACACAACTGTGGAGAGTTACTTCTCCAAGCAGACAAGTCACTAGCTTACATTATGAAATAAATGCTTTAAAGCAAAACACTGTCCACCTGGTTGAATTAGTCACACAGTGTCTGGGGTCCCTCCAATCAAGATTTAGTGATGATTTTACACGTGTTGAGTTTTGTGTCCTCTGTTTGCAGGAATCATGTAATTCACTGACAAATCATTAAGGCTTTACTGATGTTGAAATAACTAAATGTCCTGATCCTGTAAATTCGTCCCATAAAGCTGTCCTAGATATCATCTTCTGCCTTATCTCTGTTCCCCTCCCTTAAACCCTCCTCCTTTTCCCCCACCAAAGCACTGGTGAAATCAACCGAAAGTAGTTCTAATGTGACAGTGCTTTGAGAATCAATTGGAAAACTACTGAAGTCTTGTATAGGTATGAAGTATGAGCTTCCATCACCAAAGCTACTGCCACAAATTGTCCTAACACTAGGTCTCGCCCTCAGGTAAGAGAAAAAAAAAAAAAAAAAAAAGACATCAGAAAAGAGAGGGTTTCCACAACATAAGAGTTTTGTTACGGTTGACTGACAGATTTTGATCTGCAGATATTTGTCACCTTCATGACAACCAGCCAGTTCTCACTCTCAAGACAGAAGTTAACTCGAGCAAGGTGTTTCCTTCATTTTAGGCTCACAGACAAAATCACAGATCTGAACACCCATTTAGAGCAGTTGTCAGAAAAAAACCCACTCCCCATGGTCTGTTTATAAAAAGAGCAGCCATAGGGGTTTTTTTTCTTTTAACATTTCATGGAATAAACATCCCTGGAGTGAGGGGAACATGCTAGGATTTCATATATGTTCTGACTTTACTTGCATCTTTTCTGCAGTAATTAAAAACACAGCCTAAAGTATCTTTGCAAATGAAATAGAGTATTTAAGTATTACAGAAACATTTTAAATAATTTCTATTTCTCACAAAACTGGAAAAGGAAATGTTTTGCAATGTTTTTGCTTCTTCCCCCTCTCAAACTCTTCCACATCATTATCAGTTCATGTTGCCAGGGATGTCTGAATAAGATTTCTGAATGCTATTAATCCAGATCAAAGGAAGACTCTACAAAGGGATTTGAGGATGTTCTTGTCTGAAGGGTCATCTTCCCTTTGCTTTGGATGCACAGAGATCATAAAGATCATTAGTCACAATAAAGTGGATTTTTCTTTCTCATTTAATGTACAGGATGGTTAATTTGAAAATTTGAGGCAAGCAGACAGAAAAAGATGTTACCTCCTCCTTGACAGCTTCTTTTTCCTGACCTGCAGGCTTCGCTTCTGCTTTCGTGGGTTCAAGAGAAGGAAGGTAACTCTTTGTGTACAGACTTTCAAAAAGTTTATCTACAAAACCTGAAGTTTCTGAGGATACAGAACACAAGAAAACATTGTCACATATTGATTTAAGGGCATTGTTAGATTTACCAGAGATGTCCCTGAACAGAGTCATCCAGGTAGACTGCTCACAGCAGCAGCATCTTACATTAATGGATATTAGTTCCATTCAAGGAGCTGGAAATACATTTGTGGAACTTGTTTTTTAGAGAAATAAATTAATCACAGAACCCCAGAATCCTTGGGTTGGAAGGTACTCTACAGATCATCTAGTCCAACCCTCCTATGATAGGCAAGGATGCAACCCACTAGACCAGGCTGCCCAGCGCCCATCCAACCTGACTTTGAACACTGCAAGGGATGGAGCATCCACAGCTTCTCCAGGTAACCTATTCCAGTGCCTAACCACCCTGTGAGTAAAGAATTTCTTCCTGACATCTAACCTAAATCTCCCCTCTTTCAGTTTAAAGCTGTTCCCCCTTGTCCTATCACTGTCTGTCCACATAAAAAGTCTCTCTCTCAAACACAGAATATCAAACATCAGGAATAGACAGTATATCAAAGAGAAACAAAGGCTTTTCCTTTAGCCACATTTACAACGTTGAAACGTTCTAAAGGGCAAGTGTGATTGAAATATATGATTACCTACAGTTAGCAGCCTCTTTATGGCAATTTTTATGACAGCAAAACATTCACAGAAGACTAATCATTGTTTTAACATCAGATCACAAAAAAAGCACAATAACATCCCCAGTGAGTGTCAGAATTTCAAGTGTTTAAAACCTTGAATTTGAACCACACTGCTGTGAGAAGCTCACCAGATGCCACAAAGGTTAATATGGACCAAGTTTTCAAAAGTTCTCAAATGCCTGTTAGAGAAACTTCTGTAGCAACAACCTTATTGCTTTGAGCAACGGATACACTAAAATGAAATCATTAGCTTTTGTTTCAGAGTATCTTCTCCCACCCACCATGAACAACAGCAAGCTACAAAACTCCATCTTAAGTTTATATTTCTTTAAATTGTAAGTTGTTTATTCTTTCACACTTTGTAAGAAACAGTTCACACATAGTAAGTATTTTGAAGGCAACAACACTGCATCATCCTTCCCCCTTCCTCCTCCCCCACCATGAAACGAACACTGTTCAGCAGGTAACGTCCTGGAGAGCACAGTACCTTTTTGCAAAAAGACATCCAGCTGATCAGCACAGAAAGCTTTCAGCTCTTTCTCTGGTTTGTCTTTCTTGACTAGTGCCACAACATAGTTGGCTAAGGCTGAGGGGTCTGCATCACATCTGTGGAGAGAAAGAACCATTTGTGATTCTGCTGAAGTTTGCCCAACCCACCGTGTTGGCCAGCCACTGTTACTGAGGAGCCACTGGAGAAAACCTGGCAATGCACACTGGATGCTTTTCTGACACCCCCTCCAAGAAACTACCTTTCCTCTTTTTTACACAAAGATTCAATTCTAGGGAAACTGAGCAGCTGCCATAGTTTCTCAGCTTCCTCCAAGCACAGCAACCACCACCAAGAACAAGTAAGGACTCTACAAGAACAGCAGAGCAAGTTGTGGAAAGTCATGGCACAGTTACTGTAAAGTATTTCAGTGGTTTTAAAGTATTAAGACACTATAACCCTGAAAAGCAATTCAGAAATATGTATGACAAAGCTCCATTTTAAATACAGACAGACAAATCCTGCAGAGCTGAAGTTACTGTGTCTAACACACCAGGGTTTTCATCTCCCAAGACTATTTCAATGCCTACAAATGTTACAGTAATCTTTTAACACTGGTAATATGCCCAAAGGGTGCACAGTTCACTATCTATGCTACCTAAGACCTTATCTAGCTTCAGGAAGGCCCAAGATAGCCAACTGTGCAGCAACACTCTGCCACTAATCTTTAAATTGGATATTACTTTAGATTCCACTATTCAGTACTAGAAAAAACACACTCAAAGTAGGAACGAGATTATCAGTGTTAAATGATTAAGCAACAGCCCCTCACTTTGCCTCTCTAAAGATGCAGACCCCAGCTATCAGATGGTAGGCAGCAACCTAAACCAGTTTGATGATTTAAAGATTATTATTATTTTAAGATTAACATTTAGAAAGGGGATTGTGTATTTCCCAAGAACATTAACTATGGAAATGGAAATAGTATACAGTCCTCAAAATAAAGTAAAAAACCACCAAAGCAGAAAATAACCAAACAAAATGCAAAAAAGCCATGCAAATGAGAACTAGTTAGAGAAAATAAAAATCCTCAATGAGCAGCCAATGAAGCAGCTCTACTCCAAACATGTTTCCAACATGAAAGCCACGTTAAACATATCAATTAACAACAAAGAAACCACAACTTTACACATTTTACAATCCTTATACACATTACAACAAGAAATAAACCCTATGGAATGCATTCAGTGCCAGTGCCCACATGAAACTGACTATAAGCCTTCAGTTTAAAATAAGGGAGACAATCCTTAACTTTATAACCATTGCCATTCCTTTCTCCATGTAGCAGTTTACATTACATTATGCATTACAGCAGCACGTGTAAAGTCCAAACACTTCTCCAGGTTAACCATTTCATTTTGTATTTTCACTCCTGAGTTTCACACCAGAAAAGTCTGTCTCTGCCATGAACCCTCAACTTCGACTCATGTCCCTACGGTGCAGCTCAGATGCCAGAGGAATGCTGGACAGCAAGAAAAAGGGTTGATTGGCAGTGAAGGTGTAGGAGTTATTCTTCAGTCTAGACAGACTTTCAGAAGGATCTGATCAAGTGTCAGAGAGACCTCGTTATCTTAAAAAGGAAAAAGGAAAGCCATGAAGAATTTTGAAAGGGCTGCTATTTCATGACTGCACGTATGTAATTCTAATGTCCATTTAAAAATATGAAAAAAGAAAAATATCCATAGAAATATCAGTTAACTACACATTGTAAATGAACATTCTGCAACTTCAAACAGGTCTTAGTTTTACTTTGCAGAAACCATGAGGCTAGCTAGTTACTGAGAAGGGAGGTTCCTTCGGAAGACCCTTGCTACAGCTGAAGCCAAGACCTCACTATTATCCACGAGCGTTCAGTCAGTGTCCGAGATGCCTTTCAGAAGCACCGTGGTGTTCATCACCAACAAAAACACCCTTGAAACAATCCTCTCCTACTACTCACAGAACCAGAAACAAACCACCCTCCCACCTCCTCTGCCAAGAGCCCATCCGAGTCCCGATGTCTCTCCAGCAGACATGCCTGACTGCACACTCAGTCCTTCCAGTGACTCCCGTTCCTTGGGTCACGGTATGATTTATCGGCTGTCCTACAAACCGACGTTATGCAGCAGTTGGAGACGAGGCCGTGACACCGCCGCAGCCCCCGGCCTGGCCTGCACCCGCCCAGGAGCTCTGCGAGCCTTTATAGAGAACCCAAGGCCGATACGCAGGTGTTGGGACAAAAGGCCAGGCTCGGTACACCGGCCCCCGGTAGATCAGACCCTCGGTCCAAGCCCTTTACACCTTTACTCCCAGGAGCCCAGTGTTGGTTCAGAAGCGCTGGCCACCAGCCGAGTTACCGGTGCGGCTCCGGGCTGGGCCCTGTCACCTCCTGGGGCCTCAGGACGCAGGGCCGTATTGCGCTCGGAGGAACGCAGCGGCGGAGCCCGGGAGGGCAGGGCCCGGTGGCCGGACGCCACGCCTGAGTCCCAGGTATCGCGTCCTGGCCCCGCTCGCAGTCCCGTTCCGCAGGGACCGGCGGAAAGAGCTACCCGTCCCGGCCTCCCGCTGCGCTCACCCCCAGGCGCCGAGCCACCTCCCCTTATTACGGCGGGTACCGGCCCTGTCCCTGTCCCGCCGCCACACCGCCGGCCCGGGCCCTGCGTGCACTCACATCGGCTCTAGCAACTTGGCCAGCCAAGACTTGAGAGCGTCCACGTTCTCTATGATCATGGTGGCCTCGCTGCTCCACGATGCTCCGCTCTACACCGCTGCCATGCCCGCCCCGGCCCGGCCCCTGCCCCCGCCGAGGCCTACTACAGGAACTAGCTGCCAGCCCGCAACGCAATCTGCTGGGCACAACCGGGGCGGGACCAAGACTCTGCTCACCAATCAAACGGCAACACTCGTACGCCACTAACCAATAGCGGCCCTGAAAAGCACGTCCCGGAGGTCAGCAGTAAACCAGCAAGGTAGGTTGAGCGTACGCATGAACCCTGGTGCGACATTGTGTGTGGGGGGGTGCTCTTAAAGGGGCAACGCTCCGGGGTGGCGCCCCCCAGTGGCCCATCCCGGATAATTTGGTTTATTTTTCCTTATTTTTGGGGGTTTCCACAGGGGCAACCCACCCTTGGCCACATCAGTGTGCCACGCCGAGGGCTCGGGGCTTGGCGGTGGCAAACCGGGACGCTGTGACATGACCCGGCCTCCCGGGCGTTAGTGGGTGCTGAGGTGTCGCTCCTCGGATCTGCTGGGGCCGAGGACTGCACCGGGTATCGACGAGGCCCTGTCGTGCCCAGTCCGCCCACGGGCTGCGCTTCCAGCGGGCGAGACCGGCGACGCTGCACTGGGCTGGCCCGGGGAGCGGGGCTCTATCAGCGCTATGCTTGCGCACCGGGACAGCTCCGCTCCCGTCCAGACAGGCCGAGCCAGACCGCACTCCCTTGCTGCTACAGACGGCGGCAGGAACCAGCAACCTTCCCCTTACAAAAGGCCCGCGCCGGCAGCGCCCGCCCCTCCCGGGCCGCCACCTCCCTCCGCCCGCCGCCTTGGTACAGCCTAGCTCCGCCTGGCCTGGCCCCACTGCCGGCGGGAGGCGTAACCCGTTCCCACTCGGCCCTGCCGGGGTGGAGGTGTCGCTTGGTCTCCCGTCAGGCTTGGTGGCCCGGAAGTCATGGCGGTGAGTGCGGGCGGGTGCTGTTCGTGATGGCTGTGCTCTGCGGGAGCTCCGGGACCGGCCCGTGGGGTTCTGCTCTGGGGCCGCGGGGCCTGTGCGGGGTATCCCCCTGGGGGCCGTGGCCAGGCTCCCCGCGCTTCCCTCGGCGCCAGCGTGGCGGTACCCCGGTGTCGGTGTGCGGGGAAGGGACAGGCCGCCCGAGGCCGCCAGGCAGCATGTAGCTGTCCCGGCGTGTTTCCCGGTCCGTCCCCCGGTGCCGGTTGGCGTGTTTAGGGGAATTCACACGGGTGGTAACGCTCTGAGAGCTTCAACGGCTCCAAGCTGGTTTCATGGCGTTATGGTGACAGAGTAATTAGCGATGGTTAGGGCTACTCGGAGGAGAATGATTCAGTAGCGTGGGGGAATAGGAGAGCAGTGGCTGAACTTCTTGGCGTGAGTTAGAACCTTTCAACAAGTCATTATAGGACCTTTGGTTTTCTTTTAAAGGTGTTATGAAGTTTGCTGCGGTGCTTTTATTGTTAATCAGTTTTCTGTTTGCTTATATGAGTAAAGGTAGGCACAGCTTCTCCCCCAGGTATCTTAGTAGTGTTTTGAATTTGGAGGGAAAAAGCCTAAACCCTCAAACTGTGTGTCAGGCTTTGTGACTGCAGTATCTGTACTGCATGTGTCCTTTAGCACTTAGAATCATAGAACGGTTTGGTTCGGAACCTTAAAGATCATCTATCTAGTCTGACCCCACTGCAGTCAGCAGGGACATCTGCAGCTAGATCAGGTTGCTCAGAGTCCCAGACAACCTGACCTGGTATGGTTCCAGGGATGGGACATCTCCCACCTCTCTGGACAACCTGGGACGGGGTCTCACCACCCTCACATTGAAGAATTTCTTCCTAATATCTAAATCTACTTTCTTTCAGTTTAAAACAGTTACTCCTGCAAGACATTTTACAATGGCATGTGGTGTGTTGTACAATAAAAGAGTAAAGAGAAAGAATATTTAACACTTAATAGTAGGGCTTAAACACCAGTGGTGTTTAAAATAATTTAAAATACTTTACTTGAAGAACTTCCTCTGTGTGCTACAATTGGAGTAGATTTGTATGTTAGTCTTCTCCTGGGAAGTTCTATTCCCACTTGATCTATAGCAAAGTGAATAAACAGTACAGGGGGTTTATGAAGAGTATGGAACAAAACTGTAATTCCATGGTTTGTTTGTTTTCTTTTCTTTTCACTTACACTTTGTATCTATTCCTGTCTCAAGTCAAACACCTTTGAATTTGTTAGTCACTGGTGCAATGATCAGTTCTCACATTTACATGGTGTGATCGTTGATGGTGTTCATGGTGCTCTTCTGTGAGGTTATGCTGCCGTATTATGGAGTCCAGAGAAATGCTTGTCCCTAGGGAAAGGAGTTTAGGGGTGGTCTGTAATATGCTACAATTCTGTATTTGTTAACCTATTCAGCAAGACTTTTTCTGTTAAGCAGGAACGTAAAGGGACAGCAAAAGTTGATTTTCTGAAGAAAATTGAGAAGGAGATCCAGCAAAAGTGGGATGATGAGAGAGTCTTTGAGATTAATGCTTCGGATAGGCAGAAGCAAGAGAGGTATGAGTGGTTAACAGGTCTTATCTTTAATGAAGTGTCTTTTCAGGGGAACATAATAGATACTCAGAACACCATGTAACAATATATCCCTGTGAAATGAGTAATTATTTACAGTATTCCACTAAAAATCCACAACTAAGTGTGAGATTAAATCATGGAATCATAGAATCATTAAGGTTGGAAAACACCTCCAAGGTCGAGTCCAACTCTTGAGCTAACACAGCCAAGTCACCACTAAACCATGTCCCTATATGTTTTCTGGACTCTTCCAGGGATGGTGACTCCACCACTGCCTTGGGCAGCCTGGGCCAATGCTTAACAACTCTTTCATCTAAAGCTACAAGCCTTTGCTGTAATTTGTTTACAAAAGCAGGATTAGAATTTGTTACTTTTAGGAAGATGCTACATCTACTTCAAAGTTTCTTTGGGATGTCAGTCCTGTGTGGATGTTTTATTTTGTGGTGGCTTTTTTTTTTGAGGTGTTAAAACCTGTTAGTGTGTCAGGTCTTTAAAATCAAAGACTCCTGTTGCTGGCAGGGAAAATACTATTTTAATGTCACTCTGGGCTGGTGATAGCTGAACATTCAGTTAACTGTTTTAGTTGTGCATCTTCTGATGGTCATTTTAAAGCTAATTACCTGTTTAATTCCTTGAATTTCTCCTCAGCAAAGGGAAGTACTTTGTTACTTTTCCTTACCCCTACATGAACGGTCGCCTTCACCTGGGACACACCTTTTCGTTGTCTAAATGTGAGGTAAAAATTCTCCTTTGCCAATACCTTGAAGTTCTCTAGAACAAATGTTCATTTTGTAGTTAAATTTTGAGCTAACAGAATGCCTTGTTAATTAATTTTTATATTAGTGACTTATTCAAACTTTCACCTTTTAACCTGTTTTCAGTGGAGATACTGCTGGTTGTGGTGAAGTGCCACTCATCATTTTTCTAGTTCCAGGAGACTAGACCACAGGTGTTTCCTCTAACTGGTCTTTCAGATTTGCTGAGATTTTTCAGAGGTGCTGCTAAATGGTGTAACCTTCACAGGAAATCTAGGACTGTCTCTTGTGTTGGTGGTTACTGTGCTCTAGCATGCTACCAGGGTTTAGGTACTTGAGGACAGAATCCCACAAAATCCACCTCTTCTTTGCCTCTATTCCTCCCAGGTCAAAACTAGCCTCCTGAACACAAGGAACAAAATGCAGGCAGGCAGTGGCAGAGCTGATAACGAAATCTCGTTTCACCTTTTCTGTTAATTAGCTCCCTGGGTGCTGTTGACTCTGCATTCATCTCTGTTTCAGTAGTTTCATGTTAAAGGCAGAATTGCACTTGTCTTTTGAGAAGGGGCTAGTCTAGCCTCATGCCATTCTTGTTTCATCTCTTCATTTTTCCTCTTTATATCTAGTTTGCAGTTGGGTACCAGAGGCTAAAGGGAAAGAGCTGCTTGTTTCCATTTGGGCTGCACTGCACTGGGATGCCTATAAAGGTAAGATGTTGTGAGGTACTTAGGTTTTATCTCATGTTTCTTATATTCTAGACTACTTAGAGCATTGCTTTCTGTTATTCCTGAATAACATGTTAATTTATTCAAAATATCATCAAGATTCAGAACCTGAATTTCTAGTAGGGATGTGTTATGCTTATATAGTTACACATTATCCCTTTCTAGAAAGTAAAATTCTTTAGAAGTAGGTTTTGCTATTGTATTTTGCATTTGCAAAGAAATCCTCACTGCCGCCCTCTTCCTGCTGTGGCAGGAATTCCTGGGCTTGCATGGTCTCCTAGGATTTAAAGCAGTGTCTAGAAAACAGTTTGGAGTGCTGTAGTGAAATCCAAAGCGGTGTCAGTACCAAGCACTCCTGAGCTATGATAGAAGTGGTTGCCTCAGAAGAAGCCTGACAGACTACCACTGACTCTACTCAGGCTTGTGCGGATAAGTTAAAAAGAGAAATGGAGCTGTATGGCTGCCCGCCTGAATTTCCTGATGAGGAAGAAGAGGAGGAAGAAAATTCTGCTAAAAAAGAAGAAGAAATCATCATCAAAGACAAAGCAAAAGGCAAAAAGGTAAACTTCAAGCAAAGGTATTCTGGGTTGGTGGCTGTGCTCTCAAAGCTTGAAAGTGTGCATTAGGGGTTTGTCCTCCTTCATGCTTGGAGAAACCTGGGATAGAAAGATTGTGATTCTTTTTCTAGGGTAACTGGGTGCTTTTAAGGTAGACTTGGGAAAAAAAAAAAAATCCATGTTTCCAGAGATACTTTTATGCATGGAATTTTAATGATGAGCCAGTGCAGTGGTTAAAGATTTCCTGAGAAAAATGAGATCATCCAAAGCAATAACCTGGGTGTTTTTCGTGTTGTTTGTTTTTGTTTGTTTGTTTCTTTTTCTGCACAAAGCATTCACAAACATGTTCTAGGAAATAACCCTGAGGTCTCAGAGGTAGGGGTATAGATACCTACTATTCCAGTTACTCTCTTGTAAATTGGTATCTAGCCTATACTCTTTAGTTATGCTAAGTAAAATTATCCAAACTGTTTTGGCTTGTTGAGTATTTAAATGAGATTGGTGATTTTTGGAGTATCACAAAGCAAGGAAAAGAATCAAGGCTAGGAAAAATCAGAGATGTTCTTATGTATATTGTATGTGTGCTGAAGAGGTTGTCACACTGGAAGCATTACATTTGAGATTGTCTCTGCTCTACATCAACAGAAGAAGTCATCTTGCTACTCTTGCAGGTGCTAAGTTGCTGTTGGGTAGTGATACAAGATATTTGAAGGACAATCAATGGAAAAAGTGACATGAGCCAAGAAACAGCAGAAAAGGTTTTTGATACAAGGTTATAGTGCAGTGCTGTTCCACCTTTTCATGGTGAGAACACCCATTTGTTTGACCAGGACTCAGAAATGGCACACCCTTTCTGCAGGTGTATTGGATAGATCTAAGCATATAGCAGTTGAAAAGAGGAGGGTTGATGGACATACAGGTGAATAAAAGCTAGGAAATAGTGTGGATCAGAAACGCCAATCATTAATCTTTGCTGCTAGAGAAAGGACACTAGAATATTTCTATTCACCTGTATATCTGGAAATAGAAACTATAACATTCGTAGAGAAAAATATCCTCGAACAGATGAAGTTGTTGTAAATGTAAGAACATGCACTTTTTCCTGATCACAATTGTTCTTTCAGAGCAAGGCTGCTGCCAAGACTGGCTCTTCCAAATACCAGTGGGGAATCATGAAGACTTTGGGTCTTTCTGATGAAGAAGTAGTCAGTTTTTCTGAAGCTGAACATTGGCTGGATTATTTCCCTCCCCTCGCTGTCCAGGATCTGAAAAGCATGGGATTGAAGGTAACTGCATGAAAACTCTAAACTCAGTTGTGTGAGCAGCCATGCTTGTGGTGTGATGTTTGAGTGTGCTGCTTCTCCTTTGAGGAGATTTTCTGCATATTATTATTTGAGAAATGTTTCTGGTATTCATGGTATTATTAATTTAACCTTTAATGGTCTTGGCTGATCATTAAGTGCTTTCTTATGTAGCACTTGTACCCTGTGCAGTTATCACAGCTGGAAACAAGAATCGAATAAGGGAATTGCAATGTCCACTTCTTGTTTCTGTATTAGAGCACTGTTCTGTATTGACAGTAGTTTTAGGAAGAGCAATTATGTCATTTTAAATACAGACACTTGTCCTGCTGACAACAGATTGTTAAAAATAGAGATAGGTAGAGATAAAGAAACAAGGTAGTGCTGAAATTTAGGGTCAGTAGTTGGTTAAAACTACAAGAAGACCTCTAAAATTCCCAGTGAGCAAAATGGGGCCTTAAGTCTTTGACAGTCTGGGCTCTGGCAGACCATGCACACACAGGCTGCATAGTTGTGTTTTGAAGGGTGCACCTGTTGTGTGACGTGTTCTGTCACTGTGGTCTTTTCCTGCCTAAATGATTCTCTGATTCTATGATTATCTTTTGGGACAGAAACTTCTTTGTGTTTTAAAATAATAGCTTTGCTATTGTGAGGTTCCTTGAATCTCTTTATATCTTTACTTCCTGGGGGCTCTTGCACGGCTCCAGGTGGACTGGAGGCGCTCCTTCATCACCACAGATGTCAATCCTTACTACGACTCCTTCGTGCGATGGCAGTTCCTTACCTTAAAGGAAAGAAGCAAGATTAAGTTTGGGAAACGGTAAGCCTACTGCTCACCCCTGGGTTTACTGTGAGTGTGGATAAAGCTTAGCTGTGCCAGAGACAGAACCTGGTGACATGTCTCTAGAGTGTGCTTATAGCTCACACTAAACTGGAATGCTGTCACTGTAAATTCCTTACTAGACATGGTGAAGTCATGTATTTGTTGTGCTAACAAAGTGTTTGAGATTGTGTTCCTCTGCTGGTTTTTCAGTGGATATCAACTCAAAATAGGGTAGGCCCAGTACTGAAAGCTCTTGCAAAAGCTGAACCTTGACATCAGTGGAAATAGATTTACACAAAATTTGAAGATAGCACTGAGAGGTCTCCTTTTCATAAAGATCTTGATTTTTCTTTTCCTTTTCCTCTTAGTCTACACATTATTGTATTTGCTACTAAATGAAAAGATACCTTTTTCTAGATACACGATTTATTCTCCAAAAGATGGACAGCCTTGCATGGATCATGACAGGCAAACAGGAGAGGTAATGTTTTGAATTGGCATTTTTATGTATTGCTTATGATCTTAAAAGCTGAATGGAAAACATCAACTGTATCTTGGAGCAACCTGTATTTTGTGCATACAAGTTACTGGTTCTCAGTTGTCAGTACATGTGAAAATTGAATGAACTCTTCTTTTGAGAATATTTTTCTTGAACTATGGATACTATTTTCCACTGTGGCTATATTCTGTGATTATTTGGCAATTTGTGCCACCAGTGTCACTACATCATATCCCTACTTATCTGTTAAAACAAATAAGCTGTTATTAGCTTGTATGTGCTGAGGTAGTGGCTGTGATGAGTACATTTTTGGACATCACAATAAAGTATAACCTTTCTTTCTCTCTCCAGTCTGCGTTTTAGTGAACAGCTGTTTGTGTTGATGAAAACATGGTTTTCTTTGAAGAAAGCATCAGTACCTTACACAGCATTTGGGTTAGCTTACTGCAGAATAGGAGTTATTTTCTTGAGTCAGTGTCCTGTATTGATTGCTGCGTGTTTATGTGATTTGTAGGGTGTTGGGCCTCAAGAATATACACTAATAAAAATGAAGGTGTTGGATCCTTATCCTGCAAAACTAAGGTAGGTCTTGAATTCATAATGGCAAATAGGTTCTGTCTTATGGCCAGAAGTGACCATTAGCTTAGGCAGTCTGTGTTGCCTGTTTAATTCTGTGTTGCAGAATTAAATGTCACCCTGTTATTTCTGTCACTTCAAAGTCTTGGTCTCTGTTTTGAGCTGCTGTGGTCGCTACTCTGCGTGGAACTCACACTGGAGTTAAAAAAACAAACAACAAAACCCAAAAGCAACACAAAACCCCCTCACAAAGACCTGTATGACCCACTTTGATCCTTTAGGAAGTGTTCATATTAGCTTAAAAGCATCTTCTGTATTACCTTGAAAGTTTTTGTTTTGGTGACTGCTAAAATGCTTTTTTCCCCCCCACAGTGGCCTAAGAGGAAAAAATATCTTCTTGGTGGCTGCTACCCTCAGACCAGAGACCATGTTTGGACAGACTAACTGCTGGGTTCGCCCAGATATGAAGTACATTGGCTTTGAAACTGTGAATGGGGATATTTTTATCTGTACCCAAAGAGCTGCCAGGAACATGTCCTACCAGGGCTTTACGAAGGATAACGGAGTTGTACCTGTTGTCAAGGAGCTGATGGGAGAAGTAAGCATCCTGCAGCTTGCTGGTCAGGCTTATCTGTTCATGTGAAGCTTATAGTTCAGCCAATGGTAGAATTCTACTTATAAAGAAAATACAGGAAGTGTTACAAAAAGTTTAGAGTGTTTAGGGATAAAAAAAGCAAGCAGAAGACAGCTTCCATGGCAGCTGAGCTACAGCTGCTTCTGGGAGATTAACCTGTGTACTTACCTGTGGACAAATGCATTGCTATTGCCTTAGTGTTACTTGATAAACTAATGTTTTGAACAACATTTTTCTGTGTGCTGGGAAGGAACAAGTAATAGGCAGAAAGGATAATGTGAAATGGGCTTTTCGTTGATGCTGATGTTCCCAGGGCATCTTTGAGAGGGAAGCTTTCTTAGCCTAGTAGTTCTTCCTCCTTGTCTAACTTTTCTTTTGGTGTTTTTATTCAGTTTTTGTTTGTAATTTGTAAGGAATGCTAGCAAATGAAAATAATATCAGGAGAGTTTACTCAGCTAGGCTGAGAAGGTGCTGTCTGTTATAATGATACTCCTTTGCCCTGTGTAGGAGATCCTTGGCGCTGCACTTACAGCACCTCTCACTGTCTACAAAGTTGTATATGCTCTTCCCATGCTCACAATCAAGGAGGATAAAGGTAACTTTACAGCAGCACTTTGCCAAAGCCTATTTGATGCACACTGTGTATTCAGTATGTGTTGGCTAATCTTTTTATCTGTTGTATCTTCTGTGTCAAGGAACTGGCGTGGTAACAAGTGTTCCCTCTGATTCTCCAGATGACATTACAGCCCTGAGAGATCTGAAGAAAAAACAGGTCAGTCTGTTGACTGAATTGCTTTCATTTCCTTTCCTAGTTTGGAGGGTTGAAGATGGCTATGCAATGGGTAAAATCAAACTCCCTTTAACTGCAGTTTTGCCATCCCTAACTTAAAATCAGAACAGTTAAAAATAAGTGAAGTTAAAACCAGCTGCGCTGGGGCAGGTGTTTATTCTCAGGCTTCAAGAAGAGTTTTGGATGAGAATCGTGTGACTTCAGCTTCATGTTAAGGTAGAGAAGAGTGCCAGTGAAATAGAAGTAAACTCCTGTTGTGGAAATGACTGCCAGAGATGAGATCAAGACCTCTGTGTGTTTCAAATGAGACCCAAAGTAGCTCTTCCTATTACAACTTCAAGAGTACATCAGCCTCTAAACAACTGTCCCTGGCTGTTGAATTTTTGTCCCACTCATTTGCAGAGTAGAACAATACTGTTTTTTCCCGCTCTTAAACATGTAGGCAGTTAGGACAAAGAATCACCTGGAAATGAGATGGGGATTAAACTCAGGTGTGAGAGTTGGTGGGAAGGTGGGGAAGTGGCTTTGTTTGCTTTATAATAAAATATTATGTACAAAAAAACCCTTTGAATAAAAACCTTTAAATCTAGATTTTTTTTTTTCCTATTCATATCATGTTTTTTTTCCTTCTAACTTGTAAAGGCTTTGAGGATGAAGTATGGCATCAAAGATGAAATGGTCTTGCCGTTTGAACCAGTAAGTACACCCAGATGTGTCCATCTGCAGTACACTTGACTTTGTACTCACTGATGGGAATAGCATCTGTGATGGCAGAGCTGTGCCTGCCTTTTCCAGAATTTCTGTTTAAAGTCCTCATCAGCTGAAAGAGCTGAAAAGTTCTAAAGTTTTCATGTTTTGCTATAGTTGTAATATTCAGCCTGTCAGGGATTGCACCCGAGATCTGTTATTCCATGCTGTACTTCAGAGATAAAGGAAAGCATTAATTTCTGTGGAAATGACTGTTTTGGGGAATTATTATACTGCTCACCTGTTGCTAAATTAAAACTTAGTCTTACTGGCCAGATTGTTACTTGTCTGTTGTATGCACCTTGCTAAAATCCCTTACTGCTTACTGCAGGCTCGTGCCTGAATCAGTTTCCATTAAAAAACATGGGTAAAGCCACCCCAATATTCTGCGTTACCCTTGGCTCCTCACACTGGCTTCATTGCTGATACAGCTTGGTATGGTGTCTTGTCAGGAGGTAAAACTGGGTTATTGCTTGTAGGAGAGCAGGTCAGGAGTCACTCTGGGGACTGCCAGGAATTCCTGGTTTGATGAGTGGAATTGCACTAATCCTTTCTAAGTCCTGTGTAACTTGATTAGGATTAGATGCTGCAACGTTAAAGGCAGTAGCAGTTTCACATGGCCCTAGTGCCTGCTTCTGCTCCTGTTTGAGTTCTTTGGTTAATACTGCTTTTGGCCAAGATGCCATGCAGCATAAACACTATCAGGTAGCTAGCAATGACTGCCTCTTTTCCCCTTCTTAATCAGTCTTCCAGGTCAGACTAGGAAGAACAAACCAACCTAAATATACTGGTGTCTGCTTTGTTCAGTTCATCACTTCTAGTGAAGCTTGTGAAATCCAGGAAATAAATCTTTGTGTAGGCTTTGTGATAATTTTAAGTGAATATCCAACATTGTTTTGTTAATTCTCAGGTGCCCATCATTGAAATCCCAGGCTATGGCAACCTTTGTGCTCCATTTGTCTGTGATGAGCTCAAAATCCAGAGCCAGAATGACAGAGAGAAGCTTGCTGAGGCCAAGGAGAGAGTGTACCTGAAAGGATTTTATGAGGGAGTAAGTAATAAAAAAAATTTTGAGTGTTTTCTTGTTGAGTTTGATTAGGAGGAAAAAAGAAAGTGAAAATAGAAAAAAATATTAGGAGAAAAAACTCAGTTTGGGTAAAGATGACTGTAATGAGAAAACCCCTTATTTCTATTTTTTGCCTGTCACAGATTGCAGTAACTGCTACTTCTCTTTGTTGATCTAAACAGCTGTTGCACCTATTTCTTGTTGATTTTTTTCTGTTTGGAATTAACTCCTGTGACCCATCTCTTACAGGTAATGCTGGTAGATGGATTTAAAGGACAGAAAGTTCAAGATGTCAAGAAAGTTATTCAGAAGATGATGGTGGATAATGTATGTGGTAGTATGCACTCAGCTTCTAAATGATCCATTGTGTCCTTCTCAGAGCAGCTGACTCACTGAAGAAACCTTTGTGTTGGTTCTGCAGTCTTCTTGGTGTGCTTTGGATCACTGCAGAGCAGGAAATACAGCTAAAAGAAGGACTTTGTGTTCTGGGACTAAGTGTGATGAATAGCTTAGTTAGAGACCTCTTATTGCCTCCTTCATTCTGTCACCTCTAGGAAATACTTTGGTGCTCTGGTTTAATCTTTGATATAGTTGGGAAGATAGCTGCTTGAATCAGGTGGGGCACAGTCATGGAGTACTAGTTTGTTTCTGTCCTCCTTTTCATCATGCATGGAGACTTTCTTTACACAATTATGTGAACTGATGCCTCAGAGATGTGCATAGTCAGGTGTTGCCCTCATTTTACTGGAGTGAATGCTGTGGCAGAGAGCCTGTGCAGTGATGAAAAGCTATAAAACTGATTAGAATGGAAAGGATGCTTTTCAGTAAGATGTGAGGATTTTCAAGACTTTGCTAAGTACTTAAATCATAGCTTTGATTGCCCTTTCACCTCTTAGGATGAAGCCATGATTTATATGGAACCTGAGAAACAAGTTATGTCAAGGTCTGCTGATGAATGTGTTGTGGCCCTTTGTGATCAGTGGTAAGTGAAGTAAAGCTGTAGTTACAAAGTTATTGCCAAATTGTGTCCTAATTGTGGATTGCTTTGTGACAATAATTTTTTCCTGACTGTAGGTATTTAGATTATGGTGAAGTGAACTGGAAGAAACAGACTTTGGAGTGCTTGAATCACCTAGAGACGTATGTTTTAGAAGTGGACGTAAAGGGGAGTGACTGTTTGCTGCTGGGGGGGGGTCTAAGAGGGCTGAGAGGAGTAATAGCATATTTCTTACAGGTTTTGTGAAGAGACTAGGAGAAATTTTGAGGCTACCTTAGGCTGGCTACAAGAGCATGCATGCTCCAGGACATATGGCTTAGGTAGGCAAAACACTCCTTTTCTCACCTAGTGCTTCATGAGGATGGTACTGTCCCTTCATTTGGAAGGCTTAAGTGCTATTTAGAATCCAAAATGGTGTAGCTAAGTGGAGAGCAGATTTATCCAACCTAGATCTGACCTAGCATCCTGGAGAATCATGCTTTTGTCATGCTTGTTAGTAGGGAAGGTTCAGACTGTATCTGATGCATGGCTTCCACCTCTTCTAGGTACCCGGTTACCTTGGGATGAGCAGTGGCTGATAGAGTCTCTCTCTGACTCAACTATCTACATGGCCTACTACACTGTGGCTCACCTGTTACAGGGAGGGAACCTCAGGGGCCAAGGAGAATCTCCTTTAGGCATCAGGTAAGAAGGGTGATTCATTAAGTTTTCTTCTTCAATTCCATGTGCTTATCTCCTGAATTGTTTGTGACAAAGACTTGCCAAGGAGGCTGATTCTGTGCTTTAGTGTAACCTGCTGTTAGCTAAGTTATCTAAGTTAATCTGCAGAAGGGAAATAAGGAAAGAGAATGGAGTATGGTGGCCAGAATGAGAGAGGAGGAACATCCCTGAGAGCAGAGCTGCCTGCAGAGTAAATCATCTTTTTTTTAATGTTTGACTAGCCTTGAGATGGTCCTTGCCAGGTGTTTCTGAGTGATTGGTTTCTGTGGCTGCTGAGGTGTCTCTGCTTGTTGAGGCTGCTTTGAAAGTACAGAAAATTTTATGCCTCAGTGTACAGAGTGAGTGAAATTAGCACTTAGCTTTTGTTGATGTATTTAAAGTTGGTAATTCTCTTAGAAGCTTAGACCCATCTTTTATACACAAGTTATGTGGAAGCCTTCAAAGTAAGAGGGAGAAGGCATCTGTACCAAAATGCCTACTAATGCTGCTCCATTACCTCTTGGTTGGAGTGATTGTGAACTTCCAGTGACAGAGGTCAGAGAGATGGGATAGTGCAGCTGGTGTAGAATTGGGAAAAAAAACCCCCCACTTCCAGTCTTTGCTTGAATGTTACGTTTCAATTCTGCATGTTTACACTTTGGAGTAGTTTACACTTTGGAACTGGAACTTACCTTATTAGATGCTATAACCAGCATGAAAAACATTTCCAAAGTAAAGATTCTTCTACACAGAAATAGTTCTGAAAGACTTGGCCAGGCTTTGAAAACTGTAATTACAGAGTGGCTAATACATAGGAGTCATGTCTGGACACAAACTTTGAAGTGAGCATCCTGAACACTGAATTAGAGATTTGATGTAATAAATACAATTAGAGAGTACTCTTAGGTGAATAGATAACCTCTTTCTTAGAGTGTTAGCAAACACTTTTTCCTAAGACACTGTAGGATAAAATAAAAGATTTTATGGTACATCATGTCAGACAGCATTTGCTTACAGCCATCTTTTGGTGCCAAACCTAGAAGGTAAGTCTCAGCACACTACAGTACTTTAAGTCATAGAACAATAACTAACAGAACTAAACCAGTAAATTGGTGCATATAAGACTTTATTCCATACTGGTGATATCAACTGTCATTTGAACTAGTTGTTTAATATGTACTGGAGGTACTTTGGATCCAGAATGCTTTTCCTCCCTGCACAATACAGGTCAAAGCACCTTAGGAGATGTTAACAAGTAGTAAGCTTTGTTATGAAAATATTTCACGTGACATGTGTGCAGGTAACATCTGGTGGACTCCAGTGAAAATCTGAGGAGCTAGAAGCAAGAATGATGTTTTGGTTTTTTTTTTTAATGCAGACCAGTGGCTGCAAAACTGTGTGTCTAAGTTGCATCTCAGTGTTTTCATACAAAATTGTGGATCCTACCTCTCATAATTGGCAAAATGTTAATCTTGAACGGGTTAATTCCATTCAAAGTGGGAAAAGATTCTCCATTATTTTTTCCACGCAGGAGGGGATCTCGAATTGTACAGCCATTTTCTGGCACTCCTGCTCTTTTTACCTTCATGGAAGGTAGGAGGAATGGGTGTGTGGCCCAGTACATGGGAGGACAGGGAAGCTGAGGTACCATTAATAGATGTTCAGTGTTTGGTTAACGTCACAACTGGTGCTGGGGGTAGGGAGGTAACATCTGAAAAGAAAGGACCAGGTTTCCAGGACATTCAAGACTATGCTTCAATTATGAATTATTTTTTCTTTACAAGAGTCTTTATGCTTTACTGGGAAATATCAAAGGCAGTTTAGGCAGGATGTGGCTTGAGCAGTTCAAGTTCTGATCTTGTTTCTGGTGTAGGACTTGCTCAGCTGATCTTGGACAAAGTACCTGCATACACTTTGTCTATGTTTGCTCTGCTGATTATGTGGAGAAGGTTGTGAGAGTGAATCAACAGTTGAAAGCTGTCTTAGGCAAAATGCTGTGGAGCATTAGAGGAACTTTTACTGACATCTCAATATGGGACTGATTCTATGCAGGGCACATCAAATGACAAAAGAAGTTTGGGATTACATCTTCTTCAAGGCAGCTCCGTTTCCTAAAACAGAGATTCTGAAAGAAAAATTGGACAAGCTAAAGGAGGAGTTTGAGTTTTGGTATCCTGTGGATCTCAGAGTTTCTGGCAAAGATCTTGTTCCAAATCATCTGTCATACTACCTCTATAATCATGTGGCAATGTGGTCAGATCAAAGGTGAGTTGAAGATAAAGCCAAACAGGTGTGTGGGAGATGAAGCTGGGGAGTTTGGAGTGCTGGTACATTTGCTAATGGCTTTTTTTGGACGGTAAAGCACTCTGAGTTAGGTTGAAAATGTATTATTTCATGTTGCAGCTTTTTAACAGTTGTCAGTAATAGAAGCTACTGAAATTGAAGGCTTCTTAGCATTATTTCTCCTCCTGTGTTTGTTTTTTCTAGAATCCCTTGAAGATTTTAAGATGCAAGATTCTTACATACAAATTCTAAAACATTATTTAAACCTAAACTGAAATCTAACTGCATAGTATCTGTCCTGCCTCTGTCAAGTGCTGCTGGGCAATGCCAGTCACTGGCCTTTAGGCTGGATGTAGCTGAACAGAGGGAGATGGGTTAATGAAGTATAACTGTAGGTGCAGTGCTCCCTGCCTTGCATTTCAGCAGTGATGATCTCTAACCCTTATGAATGTATTTACTTTACCAAATGTTTTGTATCTTGTCCTCAAACAGAGAAAAATGGCCAGTAGCTGTGAGAGCAAACGGACACCTCCTTCTCAACTCTGAAAAGGTACAATGAGGTTTCATGTGTGATGTGACTTTTGTGGTTGTCAAAATAGACACTTGCCAGATGGACTGGAAAAATCCTTCTTGGATCCTAAGAGGAGAAAGTAGTGAAAATTCTAGTTTCTTCAGTGGTGCCATTCAGCTTTTCATTCACTGGAGGTAAAGTCTTGCCTTGCCTCCAGTTCTATCTAGCACTTCTCCTGTGGTAGGTCTTGCATAGTTTCACCAGTTTAGTAAAGATTTCAGTGCATTCTGTTAAGTTTTAGGGTTATACAGAATTTAGAATTTTAAATATTTTTTTAAACTAAATTTTAGCTTTGTTAAGCATTGGAGTAGATGCACTGAAAGAAAAATGTTTGTGCTAGTAACTGGCTAATGTATGCAAGTTCTGAAATGGAATTTAGTTAAAAGTGCCTGAACCTAGGAACTGGGCCTTGGAGACTGTCTGGTATAAGGCAAAAAAACCCCCACCAGAGTCCTTCTTGAAAAATCAGTGCAGGATCAGCTGAAAACACCAATTTGAAGTAGTATTTAATTTAGGTGGTTTCTGGAATTAAATTTTGGTACTGGTTGTCTCATTTTCCAAAGTCTGAGGTGGAACCCCAGTGGTGCAGATGGCAGCTGCCACTTCCCTGCAGCTGTGTCCTGTGTCAACCTGAGTGGTAATGAATTGGGCAAATCTCAAGACAAGTTCAGCATTCAAGAGTTAGATGAATGCTTGCTAAGTTTAATCTGCCCTCTCCATGGTTTGCCCACAGCCTTGTTGTGTCTGTGTTGCTTACCTCACAACAGAACGGATGTCTGAGAATACACAGACTCTTCTCTTTCTTTCAGATGTCTAAATCTACAGGCAACTTTCTTACCCTAACTCAAGCTGTTGACAAGTTTTCTGCAGATGGTAAGTATGTTCTGACTTGAATCTGGTTTTCATTTATGCCAAAATGACTAAAATGAGTGGTTTGCCCTCAAAGGAGCAGTGTGTTTATTGAAGTGTTGAGTTGCAACCAATCTAGCGCTTGTCATCTGTTCTGGGATGAAAATCGGGTTGTGTTGTTAGCACACCTGTTTCAGCCGATGTCTGCCCCTGGTGTTGATCTCCTAGAGGTGCCGTTTCATTCTTCCACACTCAGTTAAGAGATCAAAGCATAAGACAGGTACTTTTGCTGCACACAGGGTGCCTACATGCATGCCTGTGTTCCTTCTTGCACGCTCTTGGTTTTTTTGGCATCTGACAGTCACCTGGTTCTTGGTATCTGCCTGGTTTCCTTCCTGAGGAGAGCAGTTTACCTCTCCTGGGTGAAGTACCTCCTTTGAGATGTCTCTCTCCTGTTGGCCAGGCAGTTTGTAAATTCACACTCACAAGAAAAAGTTAGTTGTAGTTAGTTTTGAGTCCCATGCCTCCTGCATCTGTGTCTACCAGCTAACTGCCTGTCAACCATGGTAGCTGATCCAGTTTCCTTCAGGCATGCGTTTAGCCCTGGCTGATGCTGGAGACACTGTTGAAGATGCCAACTTTGTGGAAGCCATGGCAGATGCTGGTATTCTTCGTCTGTACACATGGGTGGAATGGGTAAAGGAGATGATTGCAAACAGAGACAGCCTAAGAAGTGGTCCTGCCAACACCTTCAATGACAGAGTCTTTGCCAGGTACTGTACAAAAGCTCAAGATACAGTTTGTTCTGTTCTGGGTTTTTTTGCAAGGAGCATCTCTGTCTGTTTCCTTGGTTTGTTTTTTTTTTTCCTATGAATTAGTAAACTCCATAAACCAAAACGTTACAGGATAGGATATGGGATTGTGCTGCACTACTGACTTTGATAGTGGTGTTGCCACTATTAACAATAGTGTTGCCATTGTGTGAGGTAGTCTGTGCAATACTGATGTTTCCACTTCCCTTCACACCCTAGTGAAATGAGCGCTGGCATAATGAAGACAGACCAAAATTATGAGAAGATGATGTTTAAGGAAGCTCTGAAAACTGGCTTCTTTGAATTTCAGGTAGGAGGTCTCATTTTAGATGTAAGAAATTGACACGTGGTATTTGGTACTTTGTGGATTTCTTTTGATCCTGGTGTCTCTGATCCTTAATTATACAGCTGAGTTGGAGTCAGAGTTGTGCCAAGAAACAAGAGTACTTTAATGGAATAACTCTGAAATTATAAAGTTCTGCTTGTGTCTCTACAAAGGTCCAGAGGAAAATAACTGTGACGCTGCAAATAGTCCCAGTATCTAATATGACTAAAAAGCTGCTTAAAAAAAGATGCTATTAGAAAGTGTTTCCTTTCTTTAGCTCCTTTGTAATAAGGAACTCTTCATTAGAAATCCAATGAATGCATCAACAAAACTGTTTGGAAGAAGGGTGCTTTTTGATACACTCCCATAAACCATGTCTCCAGAGTGTCTGCTGCACCATACTGCTTCACTTAGTGAATCACAGAGACTCCTTTTTATGGCTCCTTTGTAATATTGAGGAATATGATTAATTAGGATAAGTTATATGTATCATGATAGACCATATTCGTTGCCTCTTTCTTAGTAGTATCTTAACGCAAGCTGTTTGGGATGATAGTACCTGGTGCACAGTTGTGGATATTTTTCTTTTATGTCTGTGCCAATAAACACTTTTTGAGAAGTACCACAACAATGCAGAAATCAGGTGGTCAACCAACAGATTCACACTTACGGGCTTCAGGAATAATACAGACCTTGTAATAATCAATTATTGAGTTCTCAAGGCATATTAGCAAAGATTGTGCTTTCTTCTGAGTGTTTCTCCACAGCAGTTGAAGTGTGTTGATGGTGGTTGTGTTGGTTATGTTTCAGGCAGCAAAAGATAAATACCGTGAGCTGGCGATAGAGGGAATGCACAGAGAGTTGGTGTTTCAGTTTATTGAAGTTCAGACTCTGCTGCTGGCTCCAATCTGTCCCCACTTATGTGAGCACATCTGGTCACTGCTGGGAAAGGTACTAATGCTTCAGTTTTGTCACTGGATTCAGATCTAAGCTTTGAGGCTTTCTGTAAGGCTCCCGTCAGGCTTATGGCTGTCTTTCATATGCAAATGAAGAAACATATCTTATGAAGAACCATAATAGTTTATTGTCCCCAGGACAGTGACATACAGAGTTAGGCTGTTACTGTGATGATATCTGCAACTTTAATACAAGTCACTTTGGTTGTATACTCAGAGGTGATCTAATAACCCAAATAATGCAATATTCCTAGACTTATGCATGAAACTTAATTTGGTTCTTTAAGTGCCTTGTGCTTGTAGATGAAGCTCTGAAGCTATATGGCAGGTGTAATTGTCTGTATAGGTCTTAACACACTTGCATATAAATGCTTGTTGGCTGTATGCTTGCTCCTTCACAGGCTAGTTACAGGTGGGTGCTCATGGAGGTTCAAGCTGTCAAAGCTCAATTTTGAACTGGTCAGGCTGTAATGGATTGAAAACTCCTCATACACTAATGTGTTTTCACCTCAGTGCATGTCACTTCTCCTTTTCTCCAAAGCCTGATTCCATCATGAGAGCCTCGTGGCCAACAGCAGGGCCTGTGGATGAGGTGTTGATTCGCTCCTCTCAGTACCTCATGGAAGTGGCTCATGACCTCCGACTCCGTCTCAAGAACTACATGGCGCCTGTGAAGGGAAAGGTGAGGTGTTCTAGGCCATCTTTTTAAGGGTGCATACTTGATCATTCTGTGTTGCCTCAGTTCTCCTTCCTATTTTGTTTTTTTTTATTTTTTTCCTTAGAAAAGTACTAAAGAGCCTTCCCAGAAGCCTTCTCACTGTACCATCTATGTGGCAAAGAACTACCCGCCTTGGCAGCACAACACCTTATCGCTTCTGCGCAAGCACTATCAGGTGGAGATCCTTTGGTGTGCTTTTGGGCTGCTTATCTGCTCTTATTGTGGGCTTATTTTTATTATCTCTAAAAAGCTTGTCAGCTGTAATTTGTTACCAGATTATTTAACTATAAAGCGAGATAGTTTTGATTTTCCTTATCCTTTTACAAGTGTCCAATACATTTTGGTGCTCAATGAAAATGTCCCAAGGAACGTTCTTGATTTGACAGTATGATTTCATTGGTTTTTGACAATCTGAGTGAGAAGTGGCCCATCGTCTTTTTAGTTTTTGCCTTTGTAAGTGGTTAGCTTTTGAAATAGTCTTCATCCTAAGTTTATTTCTGAGGAAGCATTGTTGACTGACAGATTAATGCTGCCTTGCATGAACTGTGCTTAGAAGCATTGCTCTGGTCCTTGAATAAGGGTAAAGCATTCAGTGATGTTACAAGAAATATGTTGAAATGGAATGCATCAGTCATGAGTCAAAGAAGCAAGCTTTTCTGAAGGCAGATGAATTGATGCTTCTGACATGGGGAGTCTGATGAGAGTGGCTTTTGGCATCTTGATGAGCCACGCTTCTCAGCTTGAACAAATGCATTTTGTAGCCAATAGATTAGGGAGTCATGACTATTCCAACCTGTAGTGCTGAGATAAAGCAGTATTCCTCCTGTGGAATTTGGTTTTAGGGTATTAAACTCTGGGTATTCTGTAGGCTTTTTTTCTTCATGAGGGTTAAAATCTGGTGTTTGGTCTGATGCACTAAACAGATTGTTGCAAATATCTAAATTTTAATGCAAACCCCAAAACAATTCAGGAAACCGGTGCTTAAAAATGTGCCTGTGATAAGGCTTAAATGTGGGTTTCAAATACATTCCAGGACAAAATTTAAGCATATTAATATATAGTCACCAGAAAGAATAAAGAAAATGCACAATAATACTGAGTTGTCTGAATAGCAGTAGCTGTCTGGGGGTTTGGTCAGAGCTATAAAGTTTTAAAATGTTTCAAAGGGGTATGAAGATAATTTTTTGTGGAATCATTGATGATGAAAATCCATTTTGCTTTCCCATAAATACCATCAAGGGTATTTGTTGTTAAAGGCTAGGGGTCTTTTAACAATACCTGTAATTCCTAATGGATGCTCATTGATGTTTAGGTTGGTGGAGGTCAACTGCCAGATAATAAAGTAATTGCCACTGAGCTTAACACCTTGCCAGAGCTGAAGAAGTATATGAAGAAGGTCATGCCTTTTGTTGCCATGGTCAAGGTAAGTGTCAGAGGAACAGTTCTTGTACAGAAAAAGCTTTTGTGAATGAAATACATCAGACAAAGGCAGTGATGATCTGTAGCATGGTGTGTGGATGTTGTGGTTTCCTTTATCTCATTCCTGTATCTCCTACTAACATTTCACTTCAGTCTCTATCCTGCCATGTTCTTGTTCGGCATCTTCTTCATTTTGTCTGTAAGCTCATCTGACACCTCTGGAAAGAAGTTGCAGTAGAAATGTCTCTGCATGCTTTAGCTCAGGTGAATTAATGGTCTACTTGAGGCTTGGTAGCTTGAGTGTTTTGCAGCTTGTATAGTCTGTTTCAAATACACCTGGATTCCTCTGCTTTTGAAATCATATTTGACTTTTCCAGTTTTTGATGCTGAAATGACAATAAGGTGTTCCTCTGGAGACTTACAAATGCTTAGGGTTTGAAAGTGAAGAAAAAGGTTAGAGACAGGTGATTGCACTATATTTAAGGGAGGATAAAAGGAGCTGTTCTAAGCCCTGAATGGAATGATGACTTTTGTATACCATTCTTACATTTTTATCACTGATATTCTGATACTTCATCATTATTTACCCAGAGCTGTGCAAACCTGTGAAAATCTTGGCTTGCATTAAAGAAACTTCTGTGGTTCCTGTTGTAGATGGAAAGTGAATGCAGCAGCTAGGAAGGCCCAGGGAACAAAGAATGTGCAACATTTTAAAGGGGGAAAAAATAGAGATTGTGGGCAGCATAGGACTTAAAACCTTTTTGACTTCTACTCATGATCTGTAGAAGTTGAGAGGGATTAGTAATGGATAAAAATCTTACTGAGTGTGAAAATACTGCTTTTTCTCCTTAAGCCTTAGCTTGACTTTTAAAATGTATGTAACAATGTCTCCTATTTGTATGCTTTATTGTGTTTTATAAATGGGGGTGCTCTTTTGCCCTCTCTGTTGGGTTATTCTGGTTACTCCTTTTCATGGTAGCTCAGAAGCCTTCAGAGGAAGAGAGAGGACAAAGCAGCTGTGAAGCTGCCTGTGTGAGTTTGTAAAGAGCTGTAGTGATGTGTTAGATCAACTGATCTATTGGAAAAGGTCAGATGAGCTTTGAGTGCTACAAGTGTGTTAGGTCTGAAACATCTCTGGGTTTTGATGTCCTTAGTCCAGCAGTAGACAGTGATCCTGGTGCACTCATGTTGAGGCTTCCCAGAGCATGGATCCTTTAACTTTGGAAGAGCAGTAAGCAGCTTCACATACAGATGTTGAAACATCCAAGCTCGGACTCCCTAGATCAGTGTGTTTTTTCTCTGAAACCAATTACTGAGTAATTCCAGTGTAGAAGGAACATTTCTGCTTGTGCTTCCTACTTGTCAAAGCAGAGCTTCAATGTAGAAGAAGCTGTGATTTACAAAGTGAAGCAATTCAGCGTTAATGGAGGGAATCTTTCACATTAAACTGATGAGGAAACCAGGAAACCACAACCATGCTGAGTCTGACAAAGCATAACTTCAAAGGAGACAGCTGGCTCAGCCTGGGAGAGCAGGAAAGGGACAGATTAAATTGCAAAGAGGAAGTTCTGTTTTAGTAAAATAAATAAATAAATAAATTCTTATGGTTTTTATATTGCCTTTAATACTTTGTCTCTTGTGACTGCTGCTGTTGCCTTTCTGGACTAATTAAGTTGCTTTTATGTTAACATACAAAGTAGTTGTTATTCCCCTGCAGAGAACTTGTTTTATGACTGCTGTGAACATGTCCAGTTGTTGTATGCTTGTCCTTTGTTATAAACTAGGTCATAAGACTGAATTTCCTGCTGTGAAATACCACTGAAATGCTGACTTCTTTTGTGAATTCTCAACCTGCACATTAAGTAGGGATTATAAATAACTGTGAATGTCAAACACCTTTTCAATTCTATATTAAAAATGTGTTCTAATTGCTCTTACTCCTCCCATCAGTGTCACTAACTCCCTGTAGAAGGAAACCCTGTTACAGAAAATTATTGCTCCTACGTTAGCATGTTGTGCCAGCAGAGAGCTATCATATTTAAAAGCCTGTTCTCCTCATGACTAATACAGATACTTTTCCATTTTGAAGCATCTTTTTACTTGCAGCATGTAGAGGGTTTTAATCCTTTTTATTCTTTTTCTTTCCCCCCTTTCTTCTGACAGGAAAATCTGGAGAAGAAAGGTTCACGTGTTCTTGATCTGGAACTGGAGTTTGATGAACGTGCAGTGCTGATGGAGAATGTTGTCTATTTGACAAATTCCCTAGAGGTTGGAGCACACTTGGAATATTCATTACTTGTGTTTTATTGGGATGGCTGGAGGTACAGCCTTTCCTAAGGCTCTGTTTTCATTAACTTCTAAGTGCACATTGCTCAAGTAATAGTTTTTATCAGCTTTCTGTAGTTTGATCTTGCTGTTTATGGTTTGTCAAATATAGGTGAATAAATCCTTTA
Organism: Galbula dea; assembly: GCA_013399015.1. Lineage (NCBI taxonomy): Eukaryota > Metazoa > Chordata > Aves > Piciformes > Galbulidae > Galbula > Galbula dea. The sequence continues at coordinate 498,691 of VWZX01007460.1, forward strand.
ATGTAGGCATGAGACACTCCACAGCCCCAGTTTAAAAAGGCTGTGATGAGCAGAGGACCACCAGGATGGGTGGGGGGAGCCCAGAGTGTGTGACCTGCAGCAGGAGGCTGAAGGAGGTAGGCTCACTGAGACCAGCTGAAGGGAAGGTCTCGGAGAAATCTTCACTCCTTAGAGATTAGTGGGCTAATGGTCAGACAAGGGATGGTAACTGGCTGTTACTGCTGGAGCTGCAGCTGGTGAGGCTGAGGTGGTCCATGAGGAGAGCGCAGTGGTGTAGCCTTGAAGAGGCTGGGGGCTCTCTGTCCTTAAGTGGGCGCCAGTCCACTTTGAGCAGGGAGGAGGTGACCCTGAGAGCTCCCTTCCCAACAGTATTTTCAGTCTTCAATGATTTAGGTGTGCTTTTGTTGCCTTATGTCAGTGCACATTGACTTTCCACTTCAATATGCAAACAGTTGTTTGATAGGTAACTGGTAACTCCTGTTGTTCTCTCCAAAACCACTTCCTTCCCTTCTTTCTTTGTTACAGCTGGATCACATTGAAGTCAAGTTTGCTTCTGAAGCAGAAGATAAAATAAAAGAAGACTGCTGTCCTGGAAAACCTTTTTCCATATTCAGAACCGAGGTAAAATCAGAAATTCAGATAGTGGAGGTCTGGAGACTGACTTAAAAAAAAAGACAAGGAACACTTCCTGATTCAGTTGTGATTTATTTTGTTTTCTTCCTCTGTATGGAACCCTAAATGGGACTGTGCTTGTACCTGAGCTTTAAGGCACTTCCAGTCAGCACAATATAATGACTTCACCTGAAGACTGTTAAAAAAAAGTGATGTATTTGTTTCTTTCAGCCATATGCCTCAACTGCTGCTGTTTAGATAATGTAGCTTGTGTTGTGGTTAAAACACAGGCCAAAACCAGAGAAATGAGACAATCTTCTGCAAGAATGGCTGAGACTCCCTTCACCACTGTCCTGTAGAACTTGTGTTGCATATTACACTGGTTTAAATGATAGATTTTCCATGTGGAACTTTGTTTTACTTGTTTGCTGAATCCTGCAGAGTTCTTTAATACTTTCTCTGCTTATCTGGTAGTCTACAATGAGCTAATAAATTCCATTCAGTTGCATAAAAAAAAAACCTTCGGGAAGTATTCCTACAGCTGTGTCATGGAGTCTTGGAAGAGTTAGTGAGTAACACCTGAGATTAGTGAAACTCTGCAACAGTAGTTTCATGTGTGAATAATTCTAGCTCTTAACACTTTTTAACAGGAAGAATATCACTGACTTCCCTAAGTTTAGTTTCATGTTTCCTCTGAGGCTTGGATCACAAAGACAGATTCTCCTTTAATGTTCCTGCAGCCCAGTGTGTCTGTGTTTTTGGTGAACCCTCAACCATCCAATGGCCACTTCTCTACAAAAATGGAAATCAGGCAAGGAGACAACAGAGAGATGGTGATCAGACGCCTAATGAAGATGGACAGAGGGATCAAAGGTAAAATACTAGCACAGATGCACAGCTACCACACACGGAATGGATTAACATTTCCAGGAGAGAAGTGGGTACAGAAAGCTGCTGGAGTTTGTGCTGCTGTAATAGATGCCTAGGAAGGAGCAAGAAGTTTTGTGTTTGAGGGAACAAGAACAGAGGTAACAGAGAAATAAGTGAGCTTTCCTGTGGGTTTTCCTCATTAGTCTTTTGTTCCACCACTGCTAGAGCTAGTTTCAGTTGGAGATGATTATGGATAATATTTCCTGTTGTGCTTTGAATTTCCAAGAAAGAACTGGTGTGGGAAGTTTAAATGTCTGTGGTATCCTGGCAGTCTAAAGCTGGTCTTTGTAAGTAGCACTATTCTGGGGGGGACTTTCCTTGGAAATAAGCAATGTTTCTTCTAGTCTGCTTGCTGCTAACAGTAGTATTCTTCATTGATCCACCTCTTTGGAATTACGTCTTAGGAAAAGGCAGAATGAAATGATAAAATCCCAAGTCAGATGTTGTTGAAACAAGCATTAAGTTTCTGACCAGTGCAACAAATGAAAATAGCTTTCTTGAAGGAACAGCAGCCATGTTTCTGTTGAAGAATGCAGGAATTAAGACTCAAACAAGTCTGAAGCTAGGTGAGCTGGGTGTAAAAGGAAAACTGGACCTCATCCAGCAGCTTGTGACAGCAGAGTAATTTTTTTTTCTTCCTGTGTATTTCAACAGCTTGTGTTTGTTAACGTTTATCTGTAGAACAAAGGCTGCATACTGGTGGTGGTGCACACAGAGAGGAGCAAGTGATAAAGTACAGAGCAAAACAGGCAGGAGGAAGTGCATTGTACACATAAGAGATGTGTATGTGTAACTGCTAGTCTTCTGCTAGGTGGATAGTTTGAAATGGTTGAGAACGAGTGAGATTACACCGTAGCTTTCTCACTGTCTTTTCCAGGAGGTGTCACTTTTCTGTTGGTGAACAAGGGCTAGAAGGGAGGAAGGCTTGGCTGAAAGATCCAAGGCTTCCTACAGGCTTTTCTTGGTCTGTTTAGCAGTCTCTTTATTAGTGTGCATTTTAGCAGGGAGCTGTATTGGAAACAACTCTCACCTTCCCCTTTCTCCCAGTCTCTGAAATTCATTTCTCAGAAGATGATGCCATAACTGTTCAGCCACTCATAGCTGCCCCAAAGCCAGATAAGGAATGTTTTTAGTCCTTGGAGTGTGGTATTGGGAGTTGGTATTTCTGTGTGGTTTGTCCCCATTTCTGCTGGCAACTTGCTGTGTAACCACCGAGTGACATCTTTGTAGTAGGTGTAAATCTTAATGTTATTCCCAAGGTAACGTATTTCTGGAGCAGATAGAGAAGTACCAAGTGTTGCCTTGGCCAATTCAGTTGATGCTGTATCTTGTGTGTTGGTCCTGTAGTCTGAGTAGCCAAGTCTCTTCCCTGCAGATCTCTCCAAAGTGAAGCTGATGAGGTTTGATGATCCTGTGCTGGGGCCCCGGCGTGTCCCAGTCCTCGGCAGAGAAGAAGCAGAGAAGACAGCTATTCTGGAGCAAGCCACCTTCCACATCGACCTGGGGGAGAAGCTGGTCCGTGTTACTGAGAATGGCCTGACAAAGGACATTGGTGACACCATTGTGTACCTAGTCCATTAAACTGGCACGTGCCTGGCTCCATCCCTGGCAGTGAGAAAGGTCATAGAGTAGCTTTGAGAGCATCTGTGATAAGGATGGGAATTTGTTCTGTAAAAACCCAGCTCTGCATGCAAGCTCACCCTGACTCTTTTAAACATGGATATAATAAAACTATTTTCCTCTGGCCCTATGGCTTTTCTTGAAGAGAATTGGTTTTCCTGAAAGTTATTGTGTTGAGTCCTCCTTTTCAGCTGTGGCCAGGGCTTACAGAAGCAAACCAGAGTACCACAGTCAGAATTCCTCTCCCTCCTAAGGAGGCTGGCATCTGGGTAGAGAATTTTGTTCTAAATCTCCTGTAATAGAAGGGAAATTGCTGCTTTCACACTTCTGTGTTTTACTTTCCAGTGACACTGGTGGCTGAACACCATTAGGATACTTTTACACAGGCTGGCAGTTCGGGAGTAGTCGGGTGCAAGATTTAAGTGTGAATGTTTCTATGCTGCTTGGCTCTTAAAATGAGGAGTGCCTGTGGCAAAAACTAAGGACTGACTTTTCCTTTCTTCTTTCATAAAGCTATTCATAGATCTACTTTAAGTAGAAAGGTTAGGTGTTCTTTTAATAGATTTTTGAAGTGTGATGTGTTTTGGTAACTTCAGGGCTATTGCAGGCTGCTTTTTCTCTTTTTTGAGTTATGAATCATCATGTACAGCTTCAGGACTTCTGTCTGTAGACCCCTGAAGGTGGCTGGTGACAAACAGCATGCTGTGTTCTGCACCATTGCTCTTCAGCAGTTTCACACTTCCTGATGCTCCATATGGCTTAACGTTTGAACTTCCTCTAATAACATGTTACGGTGTAGGAGGGAAGAGCAGTGCAGGAGCCCAGGACTGCTGAGTGCTGTTTCCTGCCCCTCCCTCCATTATCACTTTGAAAAGGCAGGCTTTGTCTGTGGATATACAGATGCAATATGGAGTTTCCCTTGCTATTGCTTCTACCCTGTTCCACTAAACAAATATTCACGTGCTTCTTTTAAAAGGTTTGTTTGACAAGGGAAAAAAGGTGATTCCATAGTCTCAGTCCCTGGGTGCTGGGGAGTGGCAGGTGGAGGGGTTGAGGCTAAATACTCCTGCTACTCTGCAAGGTCTTGGGAGAAAACCTTTGCCAGCCCTAGCCCTGATGGACCTTTTAAGTTGCTGGAAAACCAACGAGCAAGAGGAATGTCTGTGGTGGGCAGAGATGTCTCTGCTTGCTGGTTCAGGTGAGCTTGTCCTGTGTGGTGGGCTGGGGGGAATGGGTGGTGCCTCCTCAGTGCAGACTGGGAGAAGGGCCCTGGCTGAGCATGGCTAAGGAGACCTAGGGACCTGGAGCTATGGAGACCCGGCACCTTTGTTAGCTGCAAGAGGTAGGGATTATGGCAATAAAGATCTAATACATACAACAAGCGGCAGGTTGAGCAATGGTGTTACTTCTTACAGCCTCAGTGTCAAGTGAATCAGCCAAACTGATGGCTAATGAGCAAAATGGAGCTAATAGTGAGCAAAATGGAGCTAAAAACCTGGATGCTTTTTTTTTTTTCCCTGTGCTGGTTTGTTGGCCTCCAGGAGGTGTCACTGCTCTGCTGGTTCTGGTGCACTTTTTCCCTAGTTAAGGCTAGTGATGGAACGAAGAGGCTTTCTTGGTATTGATTTTCCCACATCATTAACAAAATTGTGGCATTACTTGGTAGTCTTCATGTTATGATTTTGGTTAGAGAAATCTGGTAAGAGAAACCTTTTTTGTTTTTTAACTGAGCCATTTTTTGAAGTACAGAAATTCACAGCCACAAAGAACCACAAAGGTTTGTCGCTTTTATTTCCCAGCTCTTCCAGTTTCCTGCTGTAGCATGACAGGATATTTCCTTGGCTTTCTGTGCCCTTCAGTTTTCCTCTCTTCAGGAGAATGTGTGGATACTTTTCTCTGAAGTGGTGGGAGGCATAAAAACATTTCTTACAGAAGGCAGTTAAAATAATTAGGAGTTCAGAGGACAGAAGTGCAACCAGCTGCATCACAGGAGGCTGGACAGAGCCTGGCAATGCACAGTGATGTCAGGAATGGGAACATCAGCTCATGGCAGAAAGCAAGGCTTCTTCCTCTCTGCAGATGTTTTCTGGAGTGGCAGGAGAACATCTCTGTGAGGCTGTTGTTCTGCCCATCTCAGCACATGTGAGAGGAGCAGCAGGTTTAGATTAAGTTGTCTCCTCTGTGCCTAGCCAGGAGTCATTCACATCATGATGGAGGCAGCAATGGGAGACCATGGCACTGTGAAACCTCTTCCTTCCCTGTGCCTGTTTTGCAAGTACTTGATGAATTTGTCTCATTTTAAAAACAAGCCACAAACCCCAGTGAGTTAACTCTCCCCTGGCACAGGCAAAGTGCTGAGCCCACTTTTCCCCCACAGGGAGGATCTGGGTTTGGTGTGTTTTAGCAAGCAAAGCTCTACAGGAGGAATGTGCCCTTGGCTGCCTCGCAGATGTGCCAAGGCTGCATTTACCAGCCAGATTTGGCTCCATCTTTCAGACCCCATTCAATGGCATGTTTACGCTTGAGAGCCTCCTGCTGCTGGGAGTGATGGGGAGAGCAGGGTGAGGAGTGGTCCCAGCAGGTGGGAACTGGTATGATGTTATGGTGTGGAGTGTGGTGATGTCAGCTGTTAGTGTGCTGGGGCTGCTCCCAGGCACCCATTTTCACACCTGGCTGGAAGCTGTTGCTCTGGTGACAGGATGAATATCTCAGGTCCTATCACTGTTTATTCCTTCCTGGATAATGCCTGTGGATGGGACTTCTTTCTGGTCTAAAGGAAGGAGTCGAGTTAGGAGCCTCATCCTTGGTTAACTTTATAAAGAATCTGATATATATATAAAATAAATCTGTATGGAAACCATATAGCTGATGAGAAATGAGTGCTCAGTGTTGGATATTGCTCTCTGAAATCTCTCTCTGCACTGAGACTTGAGTAGGGCTCCTCTTGCTCAGGAATTCAGTTCGAAGCAGTTTATTAATCCCTCCAGGCTTTGCAGGCAGAAGAGAGAATTATTGACTCAGTGGCACCAGCAAAGTATCCAGAATCTATTATTTTGTTAAAAGCAGAAACAGTTATTCTTCAGCAGTGCCTTATTGTGTCAGAAGGATTGCATGACCTTTGGTGAATTATTTTCTGCTGAATTGGGGAGCAGCAGAAATCATCATGAGGAGCTGCAGATGCACATCAGCTACTGAGCCAGAGGGAGCTGCCCAGGAACAGCTCCTGGAGAGGATGGTTTAGAATGGTCTTTTTCAGTATTTGTGCTGTACATTTGAGGATCACCATTCATGTGGGTCAGTTCTTGGACTGTGGCAGTGGTACACCCTGTCCTGTCACACAGGCCATGCACTGCTGGGGTTTGGGAGCCCAGTGAGAGAGTGACACCACCAGCACCTGACCAAAACCTTCCACCCTGGAAAAATGGGTATTGGCTCTTGAAGCTCCTTCCAGTGCAATCATGACTGGTGTGTTCTGGTACCTGGAGAGCCAGAGATCTGGTCACAGCATGGCTCTTAGCATCCAAGAGGTAGCTTGTGGTGACCCAGCTGTGAGATGCTGAAGTCCTTATGGAAGGACTAATCTCATGAATGTTCTTTCCTCCTCCACGAGGTCACTCCAAATATGGAGTGTGTGTAGGATTAAAAATAGACAGGTTGTGTTGACTTTGTGTGTTCCTCTTCCTCTCTCCAGTGCACAGCAGAGTGCCTGAGTGGCTGTCACCACAGCTGTGGGGTCTGGGCCACCAGCCTCTTCGATGTACCAGTTTGTGTGGCTGCTTCTTACTCTCTGAATGCCTCTGGAGTTCTTGCAGCAAAGAAACATTAAGATAACAGTGAGCTCCAACCCCTTCCTGCTGCCTGTCCCTCACGTGGTGCCCAGTCACCAGCTGCTATGTGGGGTGACCCAGCAGGGGCGGGGCAGTGTCTGCCACAGCCTCCCAGCAAGCCATTGCTGGGGCCTCTCTTGTGCTCATTTCATGGCTATTTAGACATCTTCCTCCTTCCACAACTATTATGGGACTCAACAACTCTAATAGAACCCATGCTTTGAGCTGAAATTTCATTTCAGTACCATGGTCTTGCTGTGGTTCGACCATCACATCAGTGATAGATGTATGTCAAGCTACAAGCTTGAAATTACAAAGCTTAATGAAATAGCTTCATTTTGAGTTTTCAAAGACATTTAACTAGTTCAAAGAGTCGAGTGTTTGCAGCAAGGTATGACTGTGCTGGTAGGGCAGCTGTATTAGAGCCAACAGAGCAGATGGCAAAGGCACCCATGGGGATGAGATGAGGCACCATTTCCTTATTGGTGCCATGGGGTTTGCTGATGACACTAGCCTGGAGACAGCAAAGGACAGCTGACACCTTGCTTCTCTGTTGCTCTCCTGCCAAAGCACCATGTCCTCTAAGGAGAGGTCTAAGAGGGGCTGGAAGCAGGATGGGTTGTGGGGAGGTCCCTGTGGCTCAGCACCATAGGGCTGGCACGCAGACATGACCACTATAGAGCTGGTGTTTCAAATGGGTCTGAACTCAAGGCAACCAGCAACAAAAGATTGTGATAGCAGAAGGCAGAGTCCACCACAGCCTTCCCCAAGGGCCATCAGTGTGGCCTTGTGTGCTCTGGGGTCTGTGATACTTCACCAAGGCAGGGCTCTGGCAGCCCCAGTCGGGTACCCAAGTAGGGCTGCAAGGAGATAAACCTGAGTTTTATCTGTGCTGTAAAGGGGATTTGGTTGTTGCTCCTCTGATCTTTAAGCAGAGGCTGTTAGAGTAACTTCTGATCCATTAGGCAGAGCTGTCTGTCTAACAGGAGGAATTTATATTTCTTTTGATGCTTTATTTCTTCAGTAGCAGATTGGGTTTTCATGTCCTTTTTTCTCTTAAGGTGTGTGGGGGCCACGTTACTTTCCTCTAGGTTTCTTTTATGTCTTTCTTAATGTGTGAAGAGGAGAAAATTCTCACCACTAATTTGCATTAAGGATGTGAGTTGGATTCAAAGGCACAGAGCACTTCAGCAGTGCTTCCTGGAAACACTGCTTGGGGTTTTGTTCAGACACCACTTCAGAAGTTAGGATGCTCATTTGATGGAGGGAGGCTCCTTGGTAAAACTCGGCTGAATACATGGGAGACAAGGTTTGCAGATGTCTGCTAGACTCAAAGCAGCCTGGGCTGGGGTGGAGGGTCTGCAGGGACCCCAGCGATACCAAGGACCTTGGACCCCATTCAGGGCAGCAGTTCCTGCCTCACACCTTTCCCTGATCCAGGATCTTGTGTTAGAGGAGGCAAACCCAAGCTTGTGGTCAATGTCCCCAGCTGATGCTTTTCTGTTTTTGGCTGGATCAGTTGGATCATGAGAACCTGCTGCAAGTGCTAACTACTTAAAACTGGGGGCACAGCTCTAACCTCCAAACCTCAGCTCTGTACAGAGCCCTCCCCTGAGGGTTTGGTTCTCTTGCCATGCCAACTGTCTGCTGGCTCCTGCAGCCAAATCCCTTTTTGATCTGAAAATCTGTTCTGTTACCTTGATGCATTTTTACAGCAGAACGAATGCATTAAATGTGGGGAAGTGGCCTGTGCCCTGTGCAGACACAAAAGCAGCATTTCTCCTATAATGGGATAGCGACTGTGAGCAACTCCTCATGTTTTTAAAGAGCTTTGCAAGAGCAGGGCTGTGTGTGTCCCTGCAGCTGCTGTGGAACTGCACAGCCTGGAGCAGATGCTGTACAAGACACATCACCATGTAGTTGGGCACCAGGGAACAAAGAGCCCTTCAAGTCAAGTGGGAGTCACAGCCAAGGGCTTGCACACACCAAGTGTCCTCACGTCCTGCTTTTGGTGAAACCTGTGGGTGTCCAGCACCCCTCAGAATCTGACTTGCCTGTGTGGAAGGTACCAGGCAGAGGATTCCAGGTCACGGGCTGAAATGAGCTACCCCAGCCCACAGCATAGGGTTATTCACTGGTCTGAGTGTGGATCTGGCTCTGAGCTCACTGTGGAGTGAGCTTGGTATGACATGCAGGATGAAGCGGAGAAGCTGCTCCTTGGTTGTGCTGCCTGTGTAAACCCTCCTGGCTCCTTTCTACCACCAGACCCCGAGAGAGAGCTGGAGAGCAGAGCCCTTGTTCCCAACCTTAGCCCCAGGTAACCCTCTTCCTCCTCCTCATTTTTCCCATTTGTTCCTGACTGGCAAAATAGCAACCCAAAATAAAATGAAAATAAATATTCCTGTTTTTTTTCATGCAAAAAGTTTTAATGGTAACACAGGAGCTTCCATGGGATGGAATATTGCAGGCATTAGGCACCCAAAGCATCCCCTTGGTGACCCCCACATGCTGCAGCTCACTTTTGCCACTGCCAGGGTGAGAGGTGCCCTAATCCACTCAGCTCCAACTAATTTAATTACCCTACAGTCTACAGATCTAAACATTAGTGCTATAAACTTAGATGAATAAACTCCTGAAGACTTAAAATGTTTCTAAACCGTTGTTTTTCAGTTACAGAAATAGAAAATAAATATCTTGAAGTTTAATACAAAACAGAAAACTAATATATTTTTGTTTATTGACTTCTCTCTTCTCCCTAATAGTGTGTTAAATTGCAAAATCCTGTTTAAAAAATGAGCTTCACATCATGGAAAAAATGTTAAGCATGACTGAATTTGTACAAGTATCTCTCAGCAATAAACTAAATGCGTGTGTTTTATTTATTCCTCCTACCCATCACCAAATAAGAGAATATTATCTATCTTACTGTTTCTAAGCATATAGATGTAAAAATAGTCATTTCTTTTTTTCTTACTTATAGTAACATGGCTGTAACATTTCATTGTCCAGTTTCCTGGGCTCAGTGCAGAAAGAAGACAAGACAATTCCCTGCTCTGTTCTGCAGGGGATCCAGGTAAATGACCTTTTGTTGATCCCTACTGCCTTTACAATTTGTTTTGGTCAGAACTTTGGTATAAATAGGTCTTTGTTCCACTTGGATTACAGGTGGAGTCTTCAGAGCCTGCCGATCATTGGGTATCTCCTGTGCCAGCCCACAGAGTGGGTCAGGATCCCTTCACAACATCCCACTGGAACGGGGACGAAGGGATCAGCGTGTGCAAGTTCCCACTGACCTCACCAGTAAGTCCTCACTGCTTCACCTGGGCAGGTTTGGGGGCTAAACACTGTTTTTTATGAATATTTTGAAATGTTACATTTTAAATGGGGAAGATATTGAGACTTAAGGCAAAAACTCTGAAAAACTTAAAGTCTATAGCTATTATTACACTTAAATCAGGTAGTTACACAACTGCAATAACTATTGGGCAAAGAATAAACCTCCTAAAATAATGAGAAATGTACACATGAACTGACACATTCCTGGGCTGCACTGGTGTTTTGGGGCCAGTGTTTGCCTTCCTCTTTGCCAGGGCTAGGGATGGAGGGATGAGGCAATGGGCTACCTTCCTTCTTCTCCTAGGGTGGGCTGGTCTGTGAGGGCTCCAGGCTGGAGGAGCTGCAGGGCTGGGAGCTCTTCAGAAAAGGCTCCATATCCCCTCAGGTTATTTTCTTGGGTTCTCTAAATCTAGATGAGATGTTTGGTGCTTTAAGAGATCCAGTTGATGTCTTCCCTGGTGTGATCAGTTTCTCCATGTAGACAAGGACCACTTGTTGGGCACTGCCTTGCTCAGGGCTCGTGACAAAGCTCCAGGTTAGCTCCAGGATGTTCTGCTCTAGTCTGGGATTTTGGAAGAAAAAGGTCAGAGTTCTAGTCCCTGTTTCTTGGGATGTTCCTGGGTGAAATAATGCTGTCCAGATGCCTTCTCCTAGGGGCTGCCAGGAGAGGAGTGGGGAAGGTGAGGATGTAGCAGTTTAGCTCAGTGGCTACAGTATGAACCCAGTGGGCAGATGTGTCTCTGGGAACAAGATGCTTATTAGAGCTGTTGCTTTAAAGTGTGTATTGTTTTCAGTTCTCTCTCCATACATATTTTGAATATATTTTGGGCATTGATCACCATAGCATCCAAGCACTGAAATATCCTGGGCATGAAACTGAGACATCTGTCCCAAAATAGCTGCCTGCTCTTTTACCAAAGATCTCACTGTTGGTGTTTCCTTTCCCTGCCATAGACCATGACTGTTTGTTTGCACACGAGTGTCAGAGCTTCCTCTCTCCTCATCAGCCCAATGTTGACACTTGTCCTGATGTGTAGAGGGTTAAGGGCCAAGTCCAGGGGACATCTGTGGTGCTTTTTGGTGCGTTTGTATTAAGACTTCGGTGCCGTGTCGTGGGCTGAAGGGTTTAGCAGGCTTCCCTGTGTGCATGGGTGCTGTGAGACCTTATTGCTGTTTATCTGGGTATAAGAGGATAGGAAGGTGGGTTTGTTCCATGAAGGGCAGTATTCTGAACTGACAACGTGAGCAGTATCCAGCTGTTGTGAACCCAGATGTGCAGAGAGAATTTATGGCCTGTTAAGCCTTAAAAGTGTGCTGAGCACCTTCTGCTTTTCCTGATGCTCTTGGTGTCCCCTGAACCTCAGTGTGTCTGATACCTTAGGACACAGGAAGACTGTCTTTCCTCCTACCTGGGCTGTGGCTGCAGTCACTTCTGTTTGTTGCTCTCTGAGCTTTTAGCTTTGCAGCTCCAAACTGAAGCTCAGATTCTTCCTTGCTGTCTGGCCTTTCACTCCTGCTTCCTGTGGGACAGCCTCCTCCACAGGTAGATTAAATTTACAAGGTGACTTACTTCCCTGTACACCTGTCTCAAGCCCCTGGTGAGTTATGGGTCCTTGTTTTCTTTTTGCCCCTCAGCTTCAAATATCTCTCTGCGTGCAGACTGCCCTCAGCTCCCTCCAGAGTGTCAGCAGGTATTGATGTGCTCTCTGCTCTGGAGGAACGTTCCTGGCGAGATAGGCACCTGGGTGTTGCAGGGCAATGTTAATTGTTGATGGCAAGGGAAGATGTTTAGCTCATCATCTCATTCCTGGCTCTCTGGGGATGCTGAGGTCTGCTGGAGCCAGGGGCTCACAATTGCTCTTTGCTGTAGGCTGTAGAAGCTGGGCCTGGGCGTTTGTCGTGGTGTGTGTGCAGAGGTGGCCCATGCCCCTCCCCAGAGCAGAGCCCAGCCTGCTCCCACTCCTCAGTATGACCAAAGGCAGTCCTGTTAGAGCTTGGCTCTGTTATACTGGCAGGAGATGAGAACACTGTTTTTTGGGGGCAGAGAAACGCAGAGGTTCTCTTCCTTTCCTGCCAAGTATCCTGCTGGGCTTCACATCTCCTACTGCTCCTTCTTCACCAGCATTCCCATCTGCATAATGAGTTCTTGTGTAGCTCCAGCCATCCATGGCACTGCTCAGCTGTTGAGATGCATTAGACACTTTGTCGGTGGATTACAGATCAGGTCATGCCCTCCTGTCATTATGTGATCACCTCTGGAGCCAGGAACAAGCAGGCAATCCCTCTTTCCCCTCCATACCCACACGATCCGTTACTGCCCGAGCTGGTCCTGGAGCTGGCCCTGCAATTTCACCTGTGTGTTTGTAGAAGTGGAGGTGTTCTTGGTTGTAGAGCCAGCTTAGGAGGGTTTCTGGTTTAGTTTTAAAGGAGTAAGAGAAGTCTTCAGCAAAGAACCAACATACCTTCCCTGAGACACTCAGCTGGCCTTTGAGGTGGCACTGCTGAGAGTTGTCTTCACCCTCTTCTTTGCATCTTGCACCACCTTTTATAGCTAAGCAAGCTGCACATTTTCGGTTTGTCAGGATTTTTCTGCAGGTGCTTAAGTGGTGACAGAGAGCACAAGGTCAAGAACTTGTCTGTGCTGTTGGTGGTTTCTGTGCTGCTGATAATCCCTGCAGACAGACAGCTTCTGCTCCACGAACAGAGAAGGTCTGAGAGAGTGAAATAAGAGGGGCTGCAGGCTGGGAAATGATTTTATCCATTCCCTTTTCTTAGTTCCAGAAGAAAACATCTTTCTGTGAGGCTGTGCCAGTGCCTCAGAGAGTTTCTGTTGACCAGTGGAGTTAATTTCATGGCTTTTGTGTGCACTTAACCAAGGATGTGATTTTACAGCAGTTTTGGATGAAGCACAGAGCTGCAGTGAGGAGATCTAGTGGTTGGTGGTTGTGGCTAGGATGAGAATTGCTGGCCTGCAAACCAGCAATAAAAACAGTGTACGAAACCCAGAAGCTGTTGTGCAAGGGTTTGCTGGAGAGCAGCAGGGCACAGCTCTCCACCTCGGCCTCCTTTTCCCTGGATTCATGAGAGGATGCTTGGAATGGGGTCAGCTGCAGACTGGAGCTGGTGCTGGCAGGGCAGGGGGCAGTGTGTGGCATGGGCAGTGCTGAATTCTGCTCTCTGTTATGTAGACAATGTTTCATGCACCTTAATGTACATTTAAACCCATGAATTCCACTTATGATATTTACAAAAGCACTGTCTGAACTGGGTGGGTGATGGGAAGGAGTTGGAGTGAGCTCATGGTCTGCTAGGAGGTAGCTGACAGGTAATTAGAGGAAACCAAGCAATGAGGAGAAGCAGGATTCAATGCCCTGCCTGCAGAGCCTAAGTGGCTGCAGCAATGGCGTGTCCCTTTCCAGTGTTGCTTTCCTCTCCAAGTCACCTTTTAAACTGTATTTTGTGTTAAAACTCCTGGACTAAAACCAAAAAGAAAAGCAAGCAAGCAACCAAACTAACAAAAAAACCCACGTGAATCCCCCCCCCCCAAAGGCAACAGGAACTGTCAGCTGGGAACCAACTGGTTTTGATTTATGATTTCTTTATCCTGCAGAAGCAGGAAGGTAATGAACCAGTGTTTTGATCTCTGTAGGCTCTTCTGCAGCAGTGAGGAGATCAAAACAAGCTTAACTGTTTCTGAAAGCTGCACACTTTCTTCCTCCTCCAGCTCCTCCTCCTGAACCTTACAGGTAGCTTTACAGGACACCAAAGAACATCAGTTTTATGGATGCCACAAAACTACTTCTAGTCTCCCTGGGGCGGTGGGGGCTTCTCCAGCCACACTCGGCACAACAAAGGCCAGACCAGGACCTCCCGGGGAAGGGGGCGGATGCTGTCCCCTCCTCTCCTGGGAACTCCCCCATTTATCTGCAAGACTCAGACTTGCAGGTCCTGAGGGTAATAGTAGTATGGAGGTGTGGGGGCATGGGGAACAGCTGCCCCTCACCACGGGATGGGGAGCAGTGGAGGTGGCAGGCTGGTGAGGGGTCCGTGGTGCTTGTCCCTCGCAGCAGGGAGGAGCAAAGGAAAGGAAGGAGAGGAGCTGCCCTCTCAGTTTGCAAAAATGCTGCTGTAGTTCTTCTTGACAGGGAAGGTCAGCGCAGAGAGGTCCAGCGAGAATGCCTTGGGGTGCAGTGCCCGGCGCTGGGGCAGGGGGCTGGAGCTGAGCCTGGGCGAGTAGAGCACGGCCAGCTCGTGGCCCACCAGGCTGCTCTCTGGCAGCAGACCCTCGGCTGTGGCCATCGGCTCCGTCTTGCTCCGCGGCAGGCTGGGCGAGGGCTGCAGGCTGTGCCGCTTGGGCGGTGGTGGGCTGTGGTTCTGGAACCTCACCGTCTTCACTTGCTGCAACGAGAAGGGGACCAGAGTCACGGTGGAAAAAGCAGCAACCCACCCTCCTTGCTCTGATCTGCTCTGGAGAAATGGGGAGTTGAGCTGAAGGGGTGGTTGCCCCTTCCCAGGGGCAGAGGATGATTGTGCAGAAGCCCAGTGTGATGTGCAGCTGACGGCAGGTGGAAGAGAGCACCGGGTTCTTGCACAGTGCTGTGCAGCAGAGCCATCAGCTATCACACAGACCTAGGAGTGGTGCAGAGAGCCACCACCCAAGGCAGCAAGGGAGAGAGGAGGGGAAGAGCAGGTGTCAGTGTGACATGAGGAGGGGGTGACCTGTCCTACCGTGCCCCTCACAGAGAGGCCACGATTTCTCTCTAGCTGCTGATGTTCCTCCTGAGAGCTCTGAGGTCAGCTGGGCTTCCAGGGAACTGTGGGGTGATTTACTCTCTGAGTGCCATGGGAAGGGGAAGGTGTCACTAGGGCAACTTGCAGAATGATTTTTTCCATGTGAAATTTCTTTCTGGCTGCCGGAGGGGAAAGAAATTCCTGTTCCAAATGGCTCAGCCAAGGTGTCATGAGGGAGATGGGGGATTCTGTAGAGACCAGCCTGACATCACATCTAGCACCAAGTCTGGAGCATTTGCTCATTCACTCCCAAACTCTCAGGGGCATTGGTGGGATTCTTGTCTGATTTAAGACCTCAGAAGAGTCTCAAGATTTGATTTTGACTGAGCATTGGTTTACAGCATCTTGCCTATAAGGGGTTTAATTTGAACAGCAGCATCAACAGCACAGATACCTGATTTCTTAACACAGGTCCCAACCCCAGTGACTTCTACCAGAACAAAACCTGGTGAGAATGGGGTGAAGCCCTCAAGGGGTTTGGCCTGGCCTGACCCTGACTGGGGAACCCCCTGGAGCAGCAGGTGTCCTCTGGCCATACCTTCTCAGCGCTGTTGCGGGAGGTATCTGGCTTCACCAGGATGGATGGTGGGGCTGATGCTGGTGGCTTCAGAGCTGCCTCGCTCTTTGCTGGAGGCTCCTTGGCATCCAGGATCACTGAGCTGCACACGGAGGGACTTCTGCTCTCCCCTCCTCTGACCACCAATGTCGGCAAAGCGTCATGGAAGACGTTTGGCCTCGTCACTGCCTCGGCCACGCTGGCTGTAGGAGGGATGCTGTGCAGCTGGGGACTGACCTGCTGGTAGAGCTGGAGCTGCTGCGGCCGCACAGCAGCTGTGGGAGGACGTCTTAGGGAGCCAGCAACCTGCATAGGGGGGGTCCCTGCCTGCCCTGGCCTCTGCAGGGAACCATCTGTGGAGAAAGAGCCATTTGGAAAGAGGTCAGCCAGCAGTAATCTGGAATGGTGCAGACAAAGCACAGAGGCAGAAGTGAGCAGTGGTTACAGCCCTGCACTTACAGCCTGTTCACAGGGGTGCTGTGAGATCACCATGTACCTACCCCCATGTACTGGGACCAGTATCACCATCTGCCTCCATGGCCTCTCCTTTGTGGGCAGCTGCTCCGCTGGATATTGACAAGGCTAACCAGTGGAAGCCTCCACTCAATCCTGGAGCTGCACAACAACTCATGCCACAGACATTCTTCAGGAACCAGCTAGTTTCCTGCCTTCTCCTGGACTGCAAATGCTCTTGGTGCAGACACTGAAATGCATTACCCCTGAACACTAGGTTGCACAACCTCAGCATGACAGATTTTCCTGCCCAGCTCCCAAACCAAGGTATCATGGTATTGCTGCTCCATGGGCTGTGATGAGCAGGTAGGACTAGCCACAGCCCCAGTGGGAGGGGGTGAAGGGAGTGTCAGTGTTGGGTGACACAGAACATCTGCCTCTACCACCTGCTGCTGGGGAGCCAAAATCACCCTCTGAGCAGAAAGCCTCCCTTGGGAGCTCCTGGGGAACAGCTCCTGTGACAGTGTCCTTGAGGGATCTAGGCTGCTTGTTGTCCCCTTCCCAGGGTTTCTCTGGTGAATATAGGAACTGCCCACAGGAGCCCTGCTCCCAGTCCTTGCCATCCATGCTGTTTGTGCTTCCTATTTGGCTGCTCCACCCCATGGCTTCTTTCCCATCTGCAGCAGGGGAAGTCACAGACTTTATTCCTTCTGCAGTTTCTTGCTGTTCACAAGACTGAGGTGTTTTGTTTGGGGTGTGGTTGGTTGGGGTTTTTTTTAACGGAGCCAGCATAGGAGAATGAGTCCTTTACAGTAAGCCAACTCTTCAGATAAACCCAACTTCAGGTCTAAACCCACTGACAATGGCCCTTGCAAACACCTTGCCCTTGCCCAGGGCCCTGCCTGCCCCAGCAGCTCTGCTGCAAGCGCTGGTGAATGCACCACACTTGGAAATGGATTCCAAAGGCTGAGGATAAACCTTGGCAGCCTTGTTGGAAAGAATATAACCATCTGAACTCTGTGTAAACCTTTGCAAAGAGTGTTTCTGTGCCAAGTCAAAACCACTAGAATTGCCCAAATACCCATGGCTGGGGACAGCTGGTGACAAGGGACCAGGAGCTCCTGGCCAGCCTCTTAGGAGGGGTCCACAAGAGCTCCTTCTCCTGTCCTCCATCCTGGGGAGTGGTGTCTCCTACAGCTCTGGGCTGGGCAGGTGAGACAGGTGTTGATCTTTGAGGAGGAGGAGGAGAAGGAAAATAGAGCTAACATGGAGGGTTTTTTCTGTCTCTCACTCTCTGCTACATCAAGGCTTTTGACTTCTCAACTTCACTAGGTAAGTCCTGCTTTTTTTTTGTGAATTATCCTTTCTTACCTTCAGGCTATTCAGATACTCAGATACTTCCAAGCTGAAATTTCTTTTCTCCTGAAATAGAAGTTATTCTGTTCTCTTGATCATCCTCCTGCACACTCTCCCTGATTTCCCTATAGGCGTTTGGAGTTCCCAGAAGTACATGAAGGGTTCAGGAGATGAGTTCACCAGGACTCCCCCAGTGGCACAACTGAGTTTTACTCTCCTGCTCTGAGTTCCTTGCTTAATAATTCCTAATAATACTCTAAATTAACTTGCTTCTGAGCACTCGAAGAGCCTTCTGTGGCCATTCCAAAACCTCTCTCCAGAGCAACAAAGGCTAACTTAGGGCCCAAGGTTTTGCATATATAATTAGGGATTATTTCTCCCCATATCTGTGCAGGTTTCAGCTGCTGTTTTTCAGTGCCCTGTGCTGAGTGTTGTGGATTTGCTGGTATACATTTTCCAAGAAACCCTGATTAACACTTCACTGCCCTCCCCTGCCAGCCTACAGGGCTGGTCCACAGAGGTCAGGACAAGGTTTGCTATGCCCAGCTTAGTAAATGGCATTTTCATTTGCATGCAACCCCTTGCCCAGCAGCAGGATAATGTTGCCTGTCCTCAGCATTGCAGCCTGGCTGGGATGGGACCCTGTGGTAAGACCCTTCCCAAGAGCCAGTTTCACAGAGGGGATGCAGCTGGGTGACAGCATGGTCACTCTGCATCTGCAAACCTGCATGCCAGCTGTCCCCCCCTGGCTCACCTGTGGGTGAGAGGACATGCTGTGAGTGCCCCGGGCAATGGCTGATGTCTGCTGATATTGTGCTCAGGCAGATGCAGGAGCTCTGCCCTGGTGAGGACCACTCAGGAGAGCTGCTGTTCTCCTGGCAAAGGTCACCTTGATGGCAGTGGTGGAGTCACCATCCCTAAAAGTGATGAAACATGGAGATGTGGTGCTGATGGACATGGTTTAGTGGTGACTTGGCAGTGTTAGGTTAACAGTTGGACTCAATCTTTTCCAAACTTGATGATTCTATGGTTCTTTTTTATGGCCCCGTTTCTAGTTGCAGGCAGCCAGTATGGTTTGGGGAGGGACATGTCTGGCTTGTCCCTCTCTGAGACCCTTCCCAGGCACTTACTCTTTCTGGTGCTGCCACGTCCGCGCCGCAGCGATGCCTGTCCTGTGGCCATGCTCCTGCTTGGAGAGGGGATGGGGATGGGCAGCAGAGCTGCCTTCAAGGGTCTGCTCTGCCTTGGGCCATTTTCTGAGATGCTTCCTTGGGAGGAGAGCGAGGAGGTTGATAGTGTCCATGAGGCATAGAGGGAAGGCATCTTTGAGTCAGAAAGATTAGATTTCCTGTTTGAAAAGGAAAAACAAACAAGCTGAGACTAAGCTTTCATCTTCCCGCACCTGATTTATAGGAAAGTGTTCCCAAATAGGCTTAGGGTTCATTGCAGTTACCCCATGACTTTTCAGAAGGGACCCCCTGACACCAGCCTTCCTCTGCAATTTGCCCAAACACACTCCTTCCCTGCACAGGATGACACCTTGGGCTAGAGCTGTACGAGGAACCTCTTGGCACAGGGCAGGTGCATGAGGACTGGGCAGAGGCTCAGACTCAGACTGCTCAGAGTGCTCCTGTCACCTGGCTCCAGCTTCCCCTCCACTGCTAGGGCAGCTCTGCAGTGCACAGCACCCAGCTCAGGTTCTCCTCCTCCCCTGCCTTCCCTAGATAGGTCATCTTCATGCTTTCACCTGAAGCTGCTGAATTCCCTAAACCCTGTCAACCTTCCCCCCAGCACAGTGGCCAAATATCACTCCAGAGTAGGCCATGAAGTCTCTTTGCTAACTACTTAAAGGAAGGAAAAACTCTTCTGATTCTTCTTTACATTCTGGGGGGTGGAGGGATGATTTATGATTTAATAACTGAGCAGTGATTCATCAAACAACTCAGGCATCAATTTGTTATGAAGAAATTTCCTAAGGAGGATAGAAGAGCAGCTCCAAACCCAGCACTTACAGCTGAAACACTTTATAAGGCTATTTAAGGTGGCTGGGCTGTGCTCTTGGTTGTTTGTTGGCTCCGTTTATTGGTGAGGTGGGGCCATGGCTGTATGGTGAAGAAATGAGCTGGAGATGAGGACTCATCACCAGCTTTCCTGAATGTGGGGAGGGGGCAGGGGGACAGCACTGGGACCATGGCAGCGCTGGGGTCTGGCAGAGTAAAATATGAAAGGGAAAGAGAAGTGAGAAGGGCAGAGATCTAATGGCAGCAGGGGGATATGGGAGTGTACAGCTAATTCTTGATGTGTTGCTGAAAGGTTTTTGAGGAGGCAGAGGCTGAGATGGCTCTGATTGCCACTTGGTGCCAAGTCATGGGCAGGTGGGTGTGTGAGGAGAGGATCCCACGGGAGCAGAGCTCCCTGTGCCCCTCCATCACTATCCTTGCTCCCATATAACCAACTCACAGTCCTGGGAGAGGTGTCCCGACTTATCCCTCTTGGGAGAAGCAGAGCACTACATTCCTAAGCTCTTCTTAATTTCTTTGCCCAACCTGAGTGTATCTCAGGGGAACTAAGGACACAGGCAATTATTTTTTTCTCTCCTAAATTTTATATTTTAATTATTACTCTTTCTAATGCATGTTTGTTTAGTTAGATCAATGGTGTCCAGTGCTTAAACGCCTCCTCTAAAGACAGTATTTTGACTCTAAAAGAGCCTTCAGCTTGTGGTTTCCCAACTGGAGGAGTAAAGGCAAGCCTGAGCACAGAGACACTGCTGTTTGTCCTGCTCCCAGACTAAACCATCAAAATGTGCTGGACCTACAGGTCTCTGCCAAAGCTCTGGGACCCAATCAAGGCAGAAGCTGCTGCTGTCTCTGTTGACATCCCAGGTTTAGAACAAGTGGGTAAAGGCTGGTGTTGTGCTGTTGACTCACCCAGACCGTGTGTGCCCTTCAAGGGTAACACTGCCAGACCCCTCCACTCCCTGACTTCTCCCTGCCATGGCATCTGGCTGCTGGAGGAGGTGTGGCTCCCACGTGGTGTGTGCAGCCGAGCTGGTGCATGGAGGAATGAAAGGAGTGAGAGCTGCCAGGCATCATCCCAGCTGGGTAAGGGATCCCTGGCCCTCGTTCGTACTGGCAGGGATCCCTGCAGGGATTTCTCTGTGGGATGAGAAGACCCCAAATTGCACATGTTGCCCACTCCCCTCTCCATAGGTTTGTGATTCATGTTAAAAGAACCCAACAGACCTGAAGAGAGGAGCAACGTAGTTGCTGGGGAAGATTCCCACTCTGCCGGTGACGAGAGACATGCCCCGCAGCCAGCCCTCCTGGTCCTTCCCAAAGACTCGGACTCCTTCTCCCTTCTGCAGCTCCAGCTCCTCTGGTCCATGAGCCGTGTAGGAGTGGAGAGCCACACACCTGGGGACAACAGGGTGAGGAAAGGCAGGAGCTGCCTGCACAGGGTGGCTGGGGCACATCCTGCAGCTCCTGGCTTGAACTGTGCTGGAGAACTGGTGCTGCTGCCCTTGGGGGAGTGGTGGCTGCTTGCCTAAAGCCTCTTCAACCAGCACTCGCATCAGCTATTTGGGTGCTGCTGTTATTGTGGAAAGAACTCTCAGGGAAGAGGCTGCCTGTAACTTCAGGCCAAAGAGAATACAAATAAAAGAAGAGCCAACAGGAATGGAGAACAAAGCAGATCCCATCAATGGTTTCTGTCCCAGAAGTGCCAGCCAAGGGCGACAAGCGCTGGGAAGGAGAAAGCTGCTCTTCTCCACCTTGCACAACCAGTGCTTCATTGAAATAACTGATTGAGGGCTCATGTGGACCTGTCCTAAGGCAAAGCAGCATGACACAGTGTAGGTGGATGCTCTGTCCAAGCGATAGCATCAGGAATACATTCTGCCTTTGAAGTATGTGTGAGCCAGAGGCCCTGCATCTGCTCACCTCCAAAATCATCTAGAGGTGCTGGAGGAGCACTGCTTATACAGGAATGCACGTGTTAACCCCATCTTCCTCCCTCTCCTCCTCCTCCTCCTGTGACCAGACCACTGCAGAGACTAACACTGGGACTTCAGTGGCTGCCATGGGGGCCTTTGGGAATAACGTGGGCAAAGGAGGAGACATGTGGCTCTCCTCTGGGCTAGTGAGGAAACCAGACTGGAAATGACTTGGAGATCCTATCCAGACACCTCTGTCGTGATTCTGGGACTGTGACTAGGTGCTGAAGCTTGTTCTCCACATGGGACCACACAGCAAAACAAGAGCAAAAGAAAATGGGTGTGTTTTGAAACTTTCCCCTATTTGTTCTTTAAAGAACTTTAACTTGTCTGCAGTGTAATACTTCTTAATTTAATTACATTGTTGTTGGTTGTTTGTTTTCCAAGGTGAATGTGATCAGCTCCCAAATATTAATGAGTTACAGACCAATACAGCAATTACTAGATAATTATTTAGACAACAGAAACCACAGACTAGTTGTCTAGATGGTCAAGGAGGTTCCCATAACTTCTCAAAAGTTTTCTCTCTCCCTGTTGTTCAGAACAATCATGTGAAAGTTTGGATTTAAACCCCCACCCGCCAAGGTATTTCGGTTTCCTTACGTACATATAAGCTGATATGTGATGCTGCAGGTGGGGAAGGGTGACAATGGCTGCTGAGTGCCCCAGAGATCCTGGAGTGGGGTAGTAAGATGCACTGACCTGCAGGGAGAGAGGAAACCAAGACATCAGTATATTAATTGTTCTATCAGCTTATTTCAGGCACTGGAAGAACATCTGAAACATTTGATAGGCTTCACCCACCCTTCAAAAAAACAAAACAAAGGTGTTTCAGGAGAAAGAAGAGTTTGGAGCATCTGATAAAACCAGACAGTGAGAGAAGGACTCGTGGTCCTTCAACACTGAGGTGCTCTCCAGGGAATGGCTCAGTTGGGCTGATGGTGCTTATCCCACCCTGTAAATAAGGGACTTGTTGGAACAGGTGGCCAGTCTGGAGGCTCTCAGAACAATGATGAAGCAGGATAAGCTTAAGCTAACAACCATGGCTTCCAAGGTGAGGTCTGAGCCCTAAACCTGTGGCTGTTGCTGATCCCATAGGTGTGAAATCCACTCAGGTAGGGTGACATTCCTTCACCCCTCTCCTTGCACTGAGTGTTTTCTTACCCCTTTTGGCTTGATTCTGGACAAGGTGAGTCCTTTTGATTCACTTCCTGTCTCTGCTTCAGGAAGGAACAGGAGTTTGGGAGAAGAGCACTTCGAGCCCAGACTTTGCTGACCAGGAGGAGACAGTCGTGTCTGCAGGTGAGGACTGGTGTCATCCTTGCTGTTTCACTTGTTTATGCAGCTCCTGTTGGGAGTATTGCCACTGTCTAAAACCTAAATAATGCAGGCCTTGCCCCAGGGATCTTTTAATAACCATTATTAAGGCTCTTTAACATGTCTGAGGTGTCCTGAGGAGCTCCAGACCCGTGTGTACAAGCAGTACAGACCATGTGGGAAGGGGACCATGAGCAGAGGCACCTTGCTCAGGTTGCCTTTGGTTTGGAGTGGCCCTTTCTCCACCACCACTGTACATGTAGGAGAGGTAGCAGCCACCCTAAGTTCTTCCTTTGTCCTCTTGTAGGGTTTTGTGATCCAGGGAGGAACCTCAGCCCCATTCCTGGTGTCAAGGCAATTGTGTGCCCTGAATACACTGTGCCAGACCTGCTGCTGCAGTGGGTGAGTGCCTATCTCTGCTGCCACCCTTTGAAGGCAAGGAGATGATCCCTTGGACCTCCCTGTCATCCTGGGGAGGATGTGGGCAGCATTCCAGGCTGTTCCCATTCCCCTGTCTCTCCACATCTCACATGCTGGATGGCAACCACCCAGTTAGGGGGTGTTGCAGCCTCAGCCTGTGCTGTTGGGCATCCTCTGCCCGGTGTCTCACTCAGCGTCTGGTGTTACCTGCCTGTTTCTGTTCTTCTGAGTTTGGTTTTGCTTTTGTGTCAGGAGATGAGGCTTTTGTTCAAAGGGTGAAGGTCATCCAGAAGAAAGAGTAGAACAAATTTCCACAAATGTCACCTTCTCAAGTGAGATCAGTGCTGCTTGCCTGCCCTGCCAGTGGAGAAGCTCACAGGATAACCTCTCTGAGGTGGTTAAACTCTGCACCTCCATCTCCAATGTACTCTGCAGGCTAAAGGGAGCTTCCAGATGCTAAGAAGACGACATGGCAATGTTTCACTTGGTTGTTGGTGCAAAGTGCTTAGTGTTTCATAGCTGGCTGATGGAATGAGTGAGGTTAAAAACAATACTGGAGCTATTAGCTATGTTAATCCTTTTCCAGAAACATCTGAAGAACATGCAGATAAAACCCCCTGAGGTATACTGGCCAACTATACAAGGTATTTCCACTAAGAAATGTTGCTTTCCTCTCTGTTGGGACCACATCTCCTGGACCGTGTGGTGGTGTCCTGCCCCTTGGTTGGGAGCCTTGCAATGCAAGATTTTTTCTGATCAAATTTAAGCTGAATTTTTATGACCAGTCCTAGCTGTCCACCTTGTTTAGATGGCCAGCAGTGAGGCAGAGGATTAGCTGGAAGGAGGATGATGACATCTCTCTCCTCCTTCTCCCAAGGTGGTCCCTCCCAGCGGGGGCTGCAGCCATGGCAATAATACCCAGTGCTGCTCTGTCACCTTGCTTTGGAGACTCTCCAAGGGCTTTGCAAGCATTAGGAGATTAGTGAGGTTCCTCTAGCTGTGTGGAGGCAAGGAGCGTTTGTTATCTGTGCCTTGCAGGTGGGAGGGACAAGGTCTGTCAGGGGGGATGGAGGGAGCAGTGTTGGCACACCTGGTACTGCATGGCTCTGGTGCTGGGATGGTGTCCTCAGGGGTGTCCACCTGCCACTGGTCACTGGCAGTGTTTTCTTCTGAAACTGATGAGATCAAGTGATACTGCTGGGCCCGACCCTGGAAAGTCCTGCTGACTGAACCTGCTCTCTGTGCTGACCATACATGCTCCTCCTCCTTCCCTTTGGTCTCTACCTTTGGTCTTCTGCCCATCACCTATGCTGGCAGCACAGCAAACCTCAGGGCTGGGAGGTGAACAGGGAGAACACTCAGCAGTGTATCAGTTGTCTGCATGTTCTGGGACCACAGGTTGCTTTCTACAACTACTTGGAAGGTTTGAGCCAGGTGGGGATTGGTCTTTTCTCCCAAGGAACAAGCGATAGGACAGGAGGAAACAGCCTCAAGTTGTGCCAGAGGAGGTTCAGGCTGGACATTAGGAACAATTTCTTCTCTGAAAGGCTTGCCAAGGCGTGGCCCAGGCTGCCCATTGCAGTGGTGGAGTTGCCATCCCTGGAGCAGTTTAAAAGCCATGGAGATGTGGTGCTGAGGGCCATGGTTTAGTGGTGGCCTGGCAGTGTTTGGTTAATGGTTGGACTCAATGATCTTAGAGGTCTCTTCTAACCAAAAAGATTCTATGATCCTCATTTGAAACCCATCACTGTGCACACTGGAAGGTGTTTGCTGTCTCATACTGTTGCCAGAGCACAAGTGCTGTTGGGAGGTGAGAACAACATTCCCAGCAAGGCCAAGCAGCCACAGAGGATCCCTAGGGAATCTCAGGCTAGCGGGAAGTCACTGGGCTGGGATGTGGCTCAGCCATGCTCTCCAGCAAAAGACCACAGGATCTTTAATGATGCAAATTGTCAGGGCTTTGATCTCTTATTCATCTCAAATCTCATTTCTAGTGGTCATGTCTCTAACATGGTGCTGGGCCACTGGCTTAGCAAGGACCTAGGGAAAACAGAAAGTGACTCAGCAGCTCTGTCGCTCTCCAGTAAATTAACTTAATTAAAAACCCCAGCAACTATAGCTTCTGTCTCTGGGCCTGGAGCAGCAGGTCAGCTTCAAACCGTCTTTGCATTCCTTGTTTTCTAGTCAGGGTAGGGTCGTACCAGGCTCTCATGTAAATGAAGTTGATTGGATTTGAAGTTTCTTTTTCTTGCCATGGAGCAAAATGACAACCTTTTGCTGGTTTTCCTGTTGGAACTGCGTTGAAATGTCCACTTCTGGATGGAAAGCTCAGTGTTTCTCTTCCCTCTCTATTCCCCCTCTGCAGGGAAGCAGCAATCCTTTCAGAGCCAGCATCAAAGATGGTTTGGGATTTTCAACTGAAGGAAAAAAGATTGAATGAAACAGTTTCCAGCCGTGTATAATTGATTTCGGCATTCATGTTTGCTGATCTCCTCCAAGTACCTTGCAAGCCCTTGTAAGTACAAAGAGTTTAATTTCCTGCTTCTCCTTAAATCCCTCTCTTACTCCATCTCCCTATCTAGCCTGTTGCCAGCCCGATTTCTAGCCTGGCTCCTCTCTGCAGAGCCCCTGCTGGCAGGAGCAGGTCCCTGGTGAGAGTCTGACTTGTGGGGAGGAGATTTTTCCCTGTTCCATCGCGGGGCAGCTGGGGCTCCCGATGCTCCTGAAAGTTGTTCTCTGCAAGTTTCAGATCATTTATTGTATAGAACAGCTAAATGTACTAGACAGCAGGTGTTGGATTTAGTGGGTGGCAGAGGAGGGCAGCAGCTCTTAGCCAGATGTTTCCTGACCCAAGTACCACCAGACCCAGAGGAATGAGCTTGCTGGGATTGGGAAGAGGCTCCTGTCTCTGCTGGAGGCAGGGAGGAGGCGCAGTTTGGCAGTGCCGTCACCCGGCAGCTTGCACAACCAGCACACAGTGAGCCACAAGCTCTGAAACTGGTTCTGGCTCCTGCCCGAGCCTGGCTTGGCACCGCAGGGGGAAGGAAGAGCAGGAGTGCTAACTGCGGCCAGTTATTCCCTTTTATGGGCAGAAATGAGGCTGACCTGATCCGTGGCGGTGGAGGTGCCAGGCGGGCAGGTTTTGGGAAGCCCTAGGAACACCCAGCACAGCTGCTTCTGCTTTGTTTCTTGAGCTGGGCTTAGGTGCTCCTGCACCCGTGGTGCAGCTCCTTCTGCCCCCACCACGTGCCAGCATTGCTGGAGATGTGACTCGGCCAAGGGACATGTCATGCACAGGGTGCTTCAGGGCTGTACTGAAGATCTCCTTTGTCTCCCAGTCTGCGTTTCCAAAGTCTCAGCACCTCCTATTGCAGCTGAGCTTCCACCACAAGCTGCTGAGCAGGGTAGACCAACCCCTGAGGTCAGCATCAGCTCTCATCTCTCCCGTTGCTCCTCAATCCTGCCACTTTGCTCTGGTCATGAGCACTGTCTTTTCAACAAATTCACCCCACAGCTTTTCCATCTTAATTAAAAAATTTGAATTAAATTTTTCATCTTGATTAAAAGAAGGAAGAGGACAACTCAAGACTGTCCAGCCTGGCTGTGCTCTTCTGGGCTTGCAAAAGAACCTCTACTTTGCAGGTCAGTCATCACACCCCCAACCCAGAGATGGAAAAGGGAAAAGCTGCAGCCTGGGTGGTCTAGTGGATAACGTGGATCCTCCCACAAACCTCTGGGAGCAAAATTGTTGCTTGGAAGAAGGGAAATTCCAACCTTTCTAAGGCAAAGGTTAGCAAGTCCACTCTGCTGCTCCTGCTGTTGACAATAGTTCATGCTGAGACATTTGTGGTAAAATTATATTGGGTTTGTGAGACATGATACCATTTCAATTGAATTATAGTTCTATTTTAAGGCTTCATTTCCTCTCACATAAACCAGGATCTAACAGCCAAGGCTCTTTGCAGGCTATTGCTAAGTACAGCATGCCTGCTGGGTTTTATTGCAGACACCAGCTACCAGGGGCTGGCTTATTGCTTTACAAAGAGTTAGAGCAACCTTGAATATGAAAAATGTCATATAAATCTAAACAAACCCTTTTTTCTCCCATTTCAGATGATCTGTGAAGATTCTGTATTGAGATCTTTAGTCAGAGGGTGAAGAAGGAATGAGACTCTTTTGCATCCTGAAAGAAGAAGTGGATATAGTCCAAAAGGTCAGTGTGTGTTTGTTTTCTCAGCCTCAAACTGAGCATCTCTCAGCACAGTCCCAGGTTTTGACTGCAGACTGGTGAAGACTCCTGGAAATTGCCATGCCCTGGCAGGAATCATTCATCTGGACGTGGATGGATACTGGCAGAGGCCTGATTTAGGGCAGGGCAAAGACCTCGATTGCTTTTCAGAAGAGCTGGCAGCCCTGATTAGGAGAAGCAGGAGACTACATCATTCCTGCAGATGTTCTAATGCTGCTGAACTGGCATTTTGTAAGGCTTCTCTCCTGGAGGCAGTCTGCCTTTGGGGAGGATAAGCCTTGGGGGTGCTGGGGTCTCCTTCTGTGCTTCAGACTTAGCAAGAAAATTGAAATGCCAATTAATGAAATGTGCAGGTTTCTGCTTTCCTGTTAAGCATGGGGTTAGGGGAAACGGCTGCCATCGCTGGCAGCACAGACCTGCCCAGTGCTATGCAGCTTCCTATGCTCTCACTGGGCTTTTATTAGCTTGTAACTTGGGGCCTGAATCTGCAGGTCCAGCCATGCTGGTGCAACTTAATTATGTGAGAAAAGCTTAGGAAGGCTCATGGTCAAATAACACCAGTGAGCGTGGACAGTGGCTGGTTTCAGCTTTAAATTTGCAAATGCTGAGAGCTGCCTGGTTTTGATCTACATCATTAAGTGTTCCAGGAGAGCTTGTTTGTGGTTCTGAGCAGCCTGGCCTAGTGAAAGGTGTCCCTGCCCATAGATGATCTTTAAGGTGCCTTATAACCCAAATCATTCTCAGTAAGTATTCTGAGTATGTCCTATGGCAAACCAGATCTTTTCTTGCAGCATGAATCCAGGCACATGTGCACGTGTGTGTCTGTGGATGGGCTGAGTCTCAGTGAGCTCCTTTGGGAATTCACATTCCTTATTGCTTTTTAACAGAAAAGCCCCTTTATTTTGCAAGTGAAGCTGTTTTCTCCTACTCTACATCTGGAGCTCTCTGCAGTAGGGCAGAAATCGGAGTGAGGATGTGCTTTATTCATATTTAATCACTCTGATAACCCAATTTCTCTTTTTATGTCCTTGGACCCTCAAACCCTGAAATCAGACCTTTCCAAATCCAAAGGAGGGGAAAAGATCCCTGGCAGCCTGATATGGGTGATGTCTTACTGACACTTTTAGCATGGCTTTGCATTTGCACGTTGCTGCTTCAGCTATTCCTGTTGCACCCTGTGCATGGAGTGTTGGCACGCAGGATACATGGACTTGTACTGCTCCCACAGCATCCACTCTGCCGCCTCCTTACCTGGAGCGGGGTGCTGTAGGGAATCTCGGCCTTCTCGCTGCTCTGGGTGGCCACAGTGGGGTTGCTGGAGCTGATGAGCACAGGAGAGCTGATCTCCAGTGCCTGCCGCTCGGTGGGAGCGTGGACCATGCGGTTGAGGGTGTTGAGGGCAGTGGTGATGGAGAACTGCCGCAGGCTCTTCCGCCTGGAGTCAGGCACCTTGGGGAAGGCTGGAGAATCTGCACCCTTTGCTTTGGGAGACGCCATCCGTAGGGACGCGCTCTTGACCTGGGGGGACCAATGGCTTTTGCTGGTCTGCAGGAGTTGCCTTGGAGTAGTGTTTGGCTGGAAGAGACAGAGGGAAACGCAATGGCACACATCAGACCTGGCACAGCCTGGTGACTGCTCAGTTTTCCCTTTTCCCTCTTTTCCCATCTGGCAGCAGAGCTGTGGGCATATTCCTGATGACGTTACAGGTGATCTTTAGAAACCTGTGGCTCAGTCATTTCCCTGATATGTTTCCAGTGACAAAACCTGGAGGCAAAACTAGTGATGCAAAGCTGACAGCAAATTTAACGTTGGTTTGCAAACCTTGTTGCTTAGACAATTCATTGCTGGGGCTGATGGCTTCTACCCAGCACTGCTCTGAGAGCTTCACCTCTTCTCACAGCCTTTGGCTGGCTGAGGTGTGAGGGGAGCTGTTTGACTCCCTAGCAGTATTAGAATCAATTTAACTGTGAATTAGAAGGGATGCTGGGCCACTGCTGTGAGGCAATGTGCCCAGCTCCAGGTGGACCAGGATGGCTCTGACACAGAGGAGCTGCAGGTTTCTCAAGGATTATCATCTGAAAGCAGGGACTGTTTTCTCATTTCCCTCCTCCTTGCTTCTTAAAGCAAAGTCTAAAAGCCATGCTGTGTGCATATGTACATGTGCAAGATGCCAATATTGTCATTTCTCTGTAATTAAACTTTGGCCTAAACTGGTAACATTTCTCTGCCTCCTTCAAACCCCAGGAGATGTGATCCAGGGGCACAAAGCTAAGTGTCAGAGCCAAGCCAAGCCTTGCATCTCCTGACATAGACCTACCTTTGCCTGCTCCATAATTAACTTCTAATTCCTTGGTGGCTTTATGTGGCCCTAACTAACTTATTTCTGTCAGCACCAGACTTAAATAAGTAATTACTGAAGCTAAAATGACTTCATTAGGCGAAAAGACATTTGACAAAATGTATTAAAGCTTCAAACAGGATGTGTTACTCGTGTCCTGGTCTAGAGCAGCCACAGAGCTGTGCCTGCTGTAATTACCATGATCTCAAGTATTAATTTCATTTCTAGGAATCCTTCTTGATGCTGTTTACACCCTGCATCTCCAGATGAATTGCAGGAACACAATTGATGTCTAGACCAGTGCTAACACAACCCTGTCAGGGAGTGGGTGGCTCACAGGGCTCTGGAGCTCTGGGAATACTGGGATCACTGGGAATGCTGTCTGCCATGTGCTGAGCTGGCCCTTGGCCAGGGGCCACGGTGACCAGCCACCTCCCTGCAGCCCCAGGACAGAGGCTGGGGGTGGGCTCAGGGGGCAAGTCCTCCAGCAAGCAAGAAATGAAAATGCAATTTTGATATTTTGCCTGAATTTTTCATTTTTCCCCCCAGTTTTTTTCTGTGTTGCAGAGGCTTGATTACAGTGCAGGAGAGGGAAGGTTGTCTGCAGGCTGAGGCAGGGGTGAGCCAAGCAGGGAGGAGAGCTCTGGCTCTGGATGCTGGCACAACCACTGCCTGGCATGGCTTTGAGTGGGCACCATGGAGAGCAGGCTCTGCCCCTGCCACACGTGGTGGGGGAATGGTCCCTGCTTCGTCAGCTAACGTGCACTTTGCTCTCACCAGCCCTGCTGAGGAGGGTGATGCCATCATCCCAAACGGTGTCACCAGCTCTGGTGACAGGAGCAGTGGCTGTAGGGGTGAGGATGGGCTGGTGCTGCCTTTTTGGAGAGCAGCCTGGTCAAAGAGCCATGGCAGTGTGACCCCTCAGCTCTTCTGGGACAGCTTCTGCACGCGTGTGCTCGAAACCCAGCTTGTCTGGCCTGACTCACCACAACACTCCAACTTGGTTTTAATTTAAAGGCATAAGTGTGGCTGAACTGGGACTGTGGACACCAGTCTGAGGGCGAGGACATGAAAAGTCTTTGGCTTGCTGGATGGTTTCCATCGTGTGAGAATGCCTCTGTAGTTACCACGCACACAGCTAATAATGAAAATGGCATTTTAGCTACAAACCAAGAGAAAAAAACCTGTGAAAGTGCTAAAGCAACTGGTGTCACACTGCCAGGAGTCTGAGACCTGAAATAACCTGAGAGTGCTGTAGTGCAGGTGTGGAAATGCTCTGGGGGAATAAAGTTAGTTTGTATTGGGGGGATAGTCACATCTCTTGGGAAGACCTGCACTGGTGAGCAGCCCAGCAGAGCTACACCTTGTCAATGGGTCAGATGTTTTGATTTCACTGTGTGAAGGAGATCTGCCATGTGGGGAGGAAGTAAAGAGAATTTTACAGAAACAAATTCATGGTTTTCTCCCTTCTGTACAAAATTTGGGGCTAAAATTGTATTGATTCCAAGCTTGAAGGGGTCAGAGAAGGCTAGTTCCCACTGGCCAAAACATTTACACCTGTGCAGAATCCATGCACAGTTTTCATCTGAACTGGTGGAAGTTTTGTATTAACCTCACAACGAACCTGGATCACGACCACCCTCTCCTGACACCTCTTCCCTCCCTAGTGAATGAGGACAGCACTGCTGCTGTGCTGCCAGCTGGACAGGGAAGAGGTGACTTCTCTGTGAGGACACCGATGCCTCCGGGCAGGGCTTTCTGTTCTGCTCTCATTTAGACACCACAGGGACAGCTGACTTTGCTGGGAGGTGCAGTTACTCAGAGGAGCACGTCCTCCAACAGAGCAAATAGAAGCTCTGTAGCCTTTGGGAATGAAGGGACATACAGTGGAAGTTCAGGTATTGCTCTGCGAATGCAGAGCTGATGTTCTAGCTGCATAAGTGATGTATCCCCAGACCTGGAAGCAATTGTCTCTACTATGTCAGTAAGTGTCTTTCAGAGATCTCCTTGGAGTGTTTTGGTCCTAATCTGGACTAACACCACCAGACACTCCTCATCACCGACAGCAGTGTGGAGGAGAAGCTGAGGCCAGAGGCTGCAATTGCATCCCAGTCTGGGTCCCCTTGTCCTGCATGTGCCCCCGTGTGCCCACAGGGAAGTCACAGGGGTTTAGCTGCTGGCAGGAGTATCTGAGAGGCTTGGGAAACTCACTGATTTCCAAAAGGGAGCTCTGTGGAGCTGGGGAGCAGCAGAAGACCATACAGCCTGCAGAAGAAAACCGCCCAGCCCCTGGGAGCTGCAGGTGGTGGTACCTTATGGAATGTCAGGCAGTCCTTGTTCTCTGTCTTGTCCCTGCTCCTCAGGTCAAAGCTGTAGAGTGCTCTGCCGAGGGGCTGGGGCAGGGGTAGGTGCTTGATGACTTGCACAGAGCTGGCAGGGAAGACGCCGCTGGCGCCGTTGACCTCTCCCAGGTACCAGTTCTCATCCAGCTGCCGCAGCAGCATGATGATGTCTCCCTTATTGAACCTCAGCTCCCCAGGGTTGTGTCCTCGGTAGGTGTAGAGGGCCTTGGCTCGTGGGACCTGTGGGATGAGAAACAGCTCTTGCAGCTTGTCCATGGCAGCGATGCTTAATGTAGACAGAACTCCCCCCGAGCATTCATAATTCCTGGGAAAAATGTAGAGGTCTAAAGTGTGAAGTGCATTTATTGGGATTAGCTACCCACATCCTGTCTTGATGTCTTCTTCTAATGAAGACAAGCTCCAAAATACTTATGCTAAATTCATATGAAGATGAAAAGCAAGCTGAACTTGTTTGAGAATATTAAGAAACAATTAATGCCTAAAACTCGTCTTCCCATGGGATCTATTGCCTGCTATAAGGTCTCCTCTGTGACCATGTCTGTTTTAATGAATAAGGTATTTCTACTCCAGAATGACCAGAGGTCACAGCCATTGTCCAGCTGACCTGGTGGGCGTCACCTGCAGTGGTCAACTATGCATGTCTCAGAGAATGCCACAGGGGCAAGGTGAGTGCAGGTTACTGCTCCCCTGTGGTTATCTCCCTGCTTTAACACTGTGTGTCCATGATTTTATTTCAGTCTTTAATCTGGGTTACAGGAGGAGAGGTTCTTAATGTTATTGTTGATGCGGTATAATATGAGAAAAAGAGATATAGCAGAACCAGAAGAGATGAGGGACTTTACCATCTTGACTCTCATCAAAATGAAACCGCAAAGTTCACTGGAAATAACTGTTTTACTGACCCTTATCTATAGTAGAAAACTCAATTTCATACACAATGCAGCAGATCATTTAGATGGCTGAATAAACCCAGAGCCCTCCCTGGGCTTGCTGCTCTGAACCCATGGGGTACAAGTTGAGGGCAGCTCAAGGGGTGTTTTTCATGGGAGGAGTGGAGATACACTAGCATTTTCTGTGCTTGATGCAGTGCTGAGAGGTTCAATCTTTACATACTTGTGTCCAGGACAAGGTGGAGATACCTTCAGCATGTTTGTTGGACTAAAGTGCTGTGCCCTACACAAGGGCATCCTAGAACCATCCTGTGTTTGTTCCTGTTTATTGCCACTTGCAGCTTCACAGTTGTAAATGTAATGTAAGGCACTGAGTGTTGAGGTTTGTCCTTCTGCTGGACCTTGGGTTGGAAATGAGTGTTGCTTCATCAGCTTCTGCTCAGCCCTGAAGTGGTCAAGCACTTGAGCCAGATGAGTGTTATATATCTTCTGACTGAAGTAGTCTGTTCTGTCCTACCCTGCCCTACCCCATCCTACTCCACCTTACCTTACCCCACCCTACTCTACCTTACCTTTCCTTACCCCAACCTGCCCTACCCTCCCCCACCCCATATGTTTCAGTGCTGTAAGAAGATGTGCTACCTTCACAGGACAGGCTGCCAGCAGAGCCCTTGTCCCATCACCTCTGCAGACAATTGAAGTGGTAAGAACAACTATCTGTGCATGCATGTGTGCGCAGCCTCCACACTTCATGATGCCTCTTCTCACCCAGGCTCTAGCCAGCACACAGCATTTCCATCCTGCACTGGATGAGTGACCCATCCGTGTCTCATGTCCAACTGGAAACAGTCATCAGCACAAAGTGCTCAGCTCTGCTTCAGTAGTGCACCTCTGGGAGATTTCTTCTGTGCCTGAGGCAAACAGTGATTGTTTTTGGCATGAAGACACCCAGCTGTGTGCAGCCTAAACTGTTCTCTGAACTATTAGAGCTACAGATATTGCTGTTCCCTTGAACCAGCTTCTTGGCTTTAATAATGCCTTCCATTGTGTTTCATTTTCTTTAATCAAGCATCTTCCTTGCCCTTCTTTTTGTGCTGCAGGGAAAGCCTTTGCAGCTGGCAGAGGAACTCTGTCCATGGCTGTCCACTTCAAACCCAGCTCCTGTTCAGCTCTGCTTCACTGGCCAAGAAGCATGGGCAACCACGAGGAGCAGGGTCCCATCCCAGAGGGCTCAGGTATGAAGGGAAAGGTGCTGCTGGAGCAATGGGTTCTGTGTCTGCTGGCTCTGCATCTCCCATGACAAAATGTGGGCCTTTGTTGGCTGCCAAGTGCTGTAGCCTTGTAGCTAGGACCCCGTCCGCAGTTTTTTTCCAAGCCATAGTCACCAAACCCTTCTTGACCTCACAGTAGACAGCACTTTTGTACCAGTGACCCATGTGGAGATAAACTCATTTCCCTAAATCTGCCTGTGTCTATGCCCAGGGCTCAGGCAGGATTTC
The DNA here is from genome assembly GCA_013399015.1 of Galbula dea. Taxonomy (NCBI): domain Eukaryota; kingdom Metazoa; phylum Chordata; class Aves; order Piciformes; family Galbulidae; genus Galbula; species Galbula dea. Next base: position 533,242 of record VWZX01007460.1, read on the forward strand.
TGCTGAGTTCACCCCATCAGCTGCTTCTGGGAGGTCAGGAAGGTGGAAGAGAGAAATTCAACTTAGTTTCCTGCAGTGTGGAAAAACATCAGCTTTTCCATGGGGATGATTTAGGTTTTGGGAAGAGAATCTCTTCCAGCATTCCCAAACACTGATGCTTGGTAGGACCCAAAAGAAAAATGTTATATTCTGTATTTACTTCAAAGCATCTGAAACAGGAAGCAATTAGTCTAGTGTTTGGTTCTAATTAGCTCATTTTGCCTGTTAGTTTGTGCTAATAGTGAACACATGCACTTGGCTTAGTGACACTACAAGCACACTGGTGGGAATAAGAAAGTGACGGAAGTGAGACTCAGGGAAGTTTCACCCTCCATCAGTCCCAGAGTTTGTGTGGGAAATAGGGATGGTGTCAGTGACAGGACCACAAAGACCCTCACTGCAGATGCTTGTGGATGTTGACACTATCTCATGCAGAAAACCACTGTGGGAACAGAAGGTTACAGGATGGCCAAGTTCTGCTTTAGAAAGATTCACTGGCACTCGCTGGTGTTAAACGAGGACAAGGAGCACAGAAAGAGAACTTCAATGGCCTCAGGAGTGAGCAGAAAACTGAAAACAGGGCTTGGAAAGGAGGAGCACAGAGGTAAGGGGATGGTGGGAGAGTGGCTGCACAGCAAAATACAGCAGAACATAAAAGGCACCAAGAACGAGTTATGGAAATACATGAAAAATAAGAGAAACTCTGGAATGAGATGTGTGCCTGTTACTGGCTGGGAAGGTGAACAAGCAGTGGGGTGCTGAGAGTCTGGAATCTTCTTTCCTCAGCAAGAAGAAGGATGAGGGCAGGAGGGCAGGCCAGGATAATAACTGAGAACCAGGTAGGGCAGTGTGAGTGCCACTGGGCTGGCTGGAACTCACCCCTCAGTGGAATGGGGGTGCTGGGCTGCTTCTTCCTCTAACCAGGGCCATAACCTTCATTTCCTCACCTCCTCTTTAACTTTCCTCCCAGTTTCAGCCCTTACAAGTCCCACAGCCTGTTCTGTTTTCCTCTAAGCCTGGTTTTCTTCCCCATTGCTGTTTCCTGGAGCTGACAGTGACTACTGGCATCATCTCACACACAGAGCAGATCACTTGTGTTCACACTTTTACATTTATTGCAAGACTTCTGTGGCTTTCAGTGAGTGAAAGTTTCTGTTAATGTTTATGTGCAGCTTTAGCATCCAAACACTATTCAGAGTTATCTTCTCTTGGGGCTTGCTAGTAGCTTTAAACACTCACAAGGTAATGTTGCTCCACTTCATGGATCTTTTGTCAAGAATGTTGGTGGCCCTTTGATCTGTACCGGAGAGCAGAGGACCCCCAGCCTGCCCTGGGCAGGGATGAGGGCCAGGAGAGGGATCCTTGTTCTCCACAAGCCCCTAGTAAAGCCATCTCAGAATTAAGTGCTTCAAAGGGATATGTGGTGTTAGACATGTTGGGCTGGATGCATGTTTCTGGTGGTAAACCAAGGAAAAACTGTCATCTCTCTGGACTGCCTCAGCACTTGATGACTGATGCTTCCAAAATCCTTCTAACTGCCAAAATATTGTTTTTCAAAGAACTTAATACTCTGTCAGTGCCCAAAATCAAATTAATTTAAACAAAGAGGAGAAGGATTAAGAAAAGCCATAGCAATACAAAGCATTCCAAAGTTTTGGAAATTAGCTTGAAATTAAATTTTCAGGGTCTTTACTTCATCAAAAAACCCCAAAAATTCAATTCAAGTAATTCTTAAGGCCCAAGCCTGATTTTTTTCCCACAAGTCTGTTTTTATTCCATTAAAAAAAAAATTTCTTTGTTCAGACACTGAGCCAAAAATATCCCATTGATAGCCCCAAAATATCCCATTGATCCCCCAGCTTTACTTAGGACACAGACCAACCCTTCCTCTACCTACACAGAACAACTGAGGTGTTTTTCATTGTACAAGGCTCTGTCCTGCATCACAGACCTTGCACTAAGTAAATCTGAGGTTTTCAGAAGGATGTACATCAGGGTCACCGGTTTTTAGTGTGTTCATAAGACATGGGAAAGACAAAGAGAAGCAGCTGAAGGACCCTGCAGCATCCCAGCCACTGGGGAAGCAGCAGAACCCTCCCTGGGCAGCTGATAGCATCCATCCCTTATCACATCCATTGCTTATCATTCCTCCTGCTGCTAAACCACCTGGAGCTGTGGGTGCACCTCACATCTGATTTCATTCTCAGGCTTTGGCTGTTTTCTGTCCACTCTTGCAAGCATAAGATCCTCTGCAAGGTATCTGTTTCCCTTTATTTAAAGTAGGTTAGTGGCAATGGCAGAAACTGGAGTGCTAATTAAACCTGGCAATAAGTCAAGGTGTGCCTGGAGGGAGCTGCTCCAGGCTGAGGGCATAGGGAGAAGCTTTCCCAGGCCCTGGCTGTGGGCTGAGGAAGGACCTGGTCTGCTTTAGTGGGTGTTTCTCCCATTACTATGTTCAGTTGCTTTTTGTTAATCCAAGGCAGCACTTTATTTTGGTAGCAGCAAAATGTTCAACTGAATATTGGAGATCTTGGCCCAGTCCCTGGCTGCAGGGGTCAGCCTCTGCCTTTGGCTTCAGTGGGGAAACACCGTGAGAGGAAATGTGGGAAACTCAGCAAAAGGTTGTTGGAAACTTGTGTCGAATGTTTCCTGCCCAGTAGCAGCGAGCAGCAACTGCAAAGGGCAAACATCACTGCTGAACAGAAAAGGCTTTTCCCCACGATGTCACCCAAAGCTGCAGCTACAGTGGGAATGCCAAATCCCATGAGTGGAAAAGAGAGAGGAGAATCATCTTGTCCTGTCTGCAGTCAGCGGAAGCCGAGCAGGAGGAGGGGATGCCACAGGACATCAGCTGCCCGCTGACACTTCTCAGGCAGACAGAGATCAGCAGATGTTTTGCCCAGACCTTTGGGCCAAGGGCAGTCAGTGCTTGTGAAACCCATGTGGGTTTCAGCACTGAGGAAATGCTCTTCTCCCTGCCTGCAGTGCCTCTGCCTGCTGCACAGAGCCTTGCCTCTCCTGGGAAAAAGCCTTTCCCTTTCTCTCTGTTTTCTGGCTAGTTGTAACTTTTTTTTCAATGCTGAATCGTTTTTTTTTCCTGGTTCCCCTCCCCCCCCCTTTTTTTTTCTTCTCTTTTACTAGTGAGACATGACCCTGATTTCAGGCTCTTGGAGTGTCTGGAGACCTGAGGTGCCCCTTGCCACAGGTCTGCAGAAACTCCAGGGTGTGGAACCAGAAACTCCCTCCCACATCAGTGTCATATGGTGCATAGCTTCCATCTGAGATACTCTTCTCTCCTTGGCCACTCTGCCGGCAGAGATGGTCATGGCAGATGCACCTCCATGCCTTCTTCCCTTTCTTTGAGGCTGATAAGGGAAAAAAGATGATTTCTTTTTACTATTTTTGGCATTTGGCATCAGCTGTGCTGGGGCAGCCATCCAACACATCTGAGTCTCCTCCGTCCAAAACAAAGCAGCAAATTAAAATATGCACATGTGAGCGTGAGGAAGCAATTCAAAGCATCTCTTCATAGCTGGGAGAAACACACACTATAATTATCTCAAATGAGCTAGTTATAACTTCCTCATTATCAGCAGTGGATTAATGTAGGACCACACACTCACAGCACTGGGATTTAGTTAAAAAAATAAGAGAAGAAAAATAAGGAATGTGTACGGGTGGCTGGAGTGGGGGTGACCAGGGGGAGACCTTAAAAAGTGCCAAGAAAGGAGGAAAGCAAAGCCAAGAAAGGAGGGCAGCAAAGAAGGAAGATTGCTGATGGAGGCTGTGGACACCAGTAAACCTTGTACCAGGAGGGTCCACATAAAACCGCCCCGAGGTGACACTCTCCCTGCACGAGCAGCCGCTGCCTGTGTTACCCCTCGATGAGCACAAGGACATAAGTGTCCCTGCACTGAGGATTCATTTACCCCTTCACCCATTTCCAAGCAAGGCTCACCACAGATGGCTTCTTGCTAGACACAGCTGAGGGTGTCAGATGGGACTCTCCTGTTTCCCAGGTGCTCTGACTTCACCAGTGTCCATGACTGCACAGATGAACACATGGGACGAGTGGCAAATTAATCCTTGGAATAGCTTATTCCTGTTTCCAGGAGTGCTTCATGGTTTACTGTGTGCCAAAGGGAGAGCAGCAGGAGCCGTTTTGGCAGGAGCCAGCCCCAGGACTGTGCCTGCTGTGGACATCCCTGGTTCTGCACCACTGCCTGGCAGCAGCATTGGACCTGTCTCCTCAGACCTCAGCAGGGACCCTGCTGACTCCAACAACGGAGACAGACCTGTGAGGCTGGCAGATGGATCAGGAATGGCCTCTGACAAGTGTGGACCTGCAGCAGGTGGTTTCCCAGCTCTGATTTTCATAGCTCTGCACGGGGAATGCCCTGGAGAAGCTCTTGGCTGTGCCTTGTCCCTCGAAGGCAGGCAGCCTCCCTCCTCAAGCACGCGGTCTCCTCCCCAACACTTAGTGTCTGCAGCAAATACCTAGGGCCTGATCCTGATCTGGGTTTCATGGGTGTTGCCACACGTGCAGGGAAGTGGTTGTTCCCCAGGACCTTGCACAGGAGAACCAGCTCTGGTGCAGGATGCCTGGGAACCCCTGAGCTGGAGCAGGGATGGCTCTGCTGGGGCTGTCCCACCCTGGGAAAAGCTGCTGGTTGACCAGAAACAAACCCAGGGCACAGCAAAGAGCTATGACCAGCCAGGCCAGCCCCAGCTTTGTCACCTGAGGGGACAGAAATGGTGTGGAGGGGATCTGTGGTCATCCTTGGAGCATGGTCTGCATGGCCCACCTGGGATGTGGTGTAGCCCCGTGCTCAGCACGAGCTCTGCCTCCCCCTCCACCCCAGCCCTGCCTTATCTGTGCAAAGGAGTGAGATACCCTAGTGCTGTGCAGAGGCAGTGACAGTCCTACTGATACACTATTTCAGTAACACATAGCAGCCTCCTTGAGAGGAACAATTTATTTCTAGGATTGTGCCAGGAAGAAGACAAATCTGGTCCTGGATGTCTTCCAGTTTGGTTTTTTTCCCACCAGGTACTGTGGGTTCAGTCTGTAAGTGTGTTTTGATTCGGTTTTGTTTTGGAGCAGGACTGGCCTCGGCCAGAGGGGAGGGACACGCAGGTGTGCTGCACCGGGAGCACTGGGTATGCCAGAGCCAGGATTCACCAGGACCTGCTCTTCCGGGAGACACTTTAATTGGATCCTGTGAGTCTCTAAACTCCACCACACTAGCTCTACTCCTGGGCAGCTGGAGTCCAAGTACAGCCTAAATATGAAACTCTACTGAGGTGCTTGAAAGAACCTCCACCTAGAAAGCTACCAGTGGAGCAGAGAAGGATTAGTACAAAGGGATGGAGGAAGCTCTTCGTACCAACCCTCTCTCCTTTAAATAGCTGCACGGTGTCAAGAGGTGGTATGCAATAGGTGAGGGTGCATTTCACTGCCCAAGATCCATATGGGAGCACTAGATGTGTTCCAGGGTGACAGAAGAAATATCAGAGTATCTTTGGTCTCCCCTGTGGCTCAGGGTGACCTGTCCCTCTTGGCATCTTCCACAGTGCAGGGGCAGGCTGCTCTACAGCACACATGGAAATATCCAGAATACCTGATGTGTGTAGGAAACAGAAAGCTCATGTCCTGACCCTGCCATGCAGGTGAGGAATGTGGTGAAAATGAGGTCAGTGGTGCCCTCTCAGGGGTGGTCTGGGTTACTGGAAGCTGCTGCTCTGCCAGGTGTTCTACAACTGCAACAGCAATTCCTGAACTGGGGAGCAGGTGATCTAAGGAGACCACACAGGCAAAGGGTGGGGTGATGGTGGCAATGCTGTCCCTGCTTTACCTGTGGAACGGTACCAGGGGGTGTGAATGGCTCGCCTGGAGGCAGACAGTGACTCCAGGACAGAGCCCAGAGCATGACCCAGGCCCCGCTCCTGATGATTTACACATCATGAATGGAGAGATGCTTATTATCTCCATGCTGATGCCAGAGGACATGCTGGCTTTTCACAGAGATAATCAGTAGCAAGTGCCATCCAGTTCAATTACTGTCTTTCTGGAAGCCACCTTCGGTATCCTGCCACCAACTGCCTGCATCTGGATGGGATGGATGAGCCCCACATAGTCTCCTCTGAGTGCTCAGCTAGGCAGTTTCAGGGCTCTTTAGGATCCAGTTGGATGAAAAGAGCTATTTGAATGTAAATTAATCGCCATTACAATTCTGTTTTTCTGCTTTTCGGCAGAGGAGATAACTCCAGCCTTGTCAGAGAGAACAAAACCATCAAAAGTGAACTTGTCAATCCAATCTCTTCATATAATTACATTCTGAGGATTCAGACACTTGGGAGGTTGCTGCATTATTTCTCCCCTGAGGAGGACTGCTCCCATCTTCCCCGCACACGCAGGCTGTGTGCACCAGGGAGAGCAAAGCCTGTCCTCTCCTGCTCACATTGATGCTGGAGCTCACCAGATCTGCCCCATTCCCTCCTGGGTTCACTGAGACACAAGGCCAGTGCTGGTCGTGGCTGAAGCTAGTGGCCAACCTGCCACATGAGCCAGCCAGCCCCCACGGGGGGAGATGGGGATGCAAACTGTGGAGTTCGCTGGGCATGGAAAACATCACCTTAACCTGCAGGTAGAAATGGTGTGATTTACAGACTTGAAGGGACTAAGAGCAGCCAAAGGAGCCTGCAGAAGTGGGTGTCAGAGGCTGTCTCTGGGGCTGCTGGGGCTGGGTTCTGTGCTGCTGTGTCTGCAGGTCTGCAGCTGCTGATGGGTGATGGCACTGACACCATCTGCCAGCTACCACCCCTTTGATGTGCCACTGCTTATGGTGCTTCTGAACTCTGCCTATTGTAATTCTGCCTCTGTACTGCAGAGGTGAAATGAAAAATGGGAAAACTGATTACAGAAAACAGAGAGGAGCTTTCTGCCACGGAGAAACAGAATAGGTGCTGCACCGGTGCGACGGCTGCGGCACTCAGAGGGCACTCAGCCCCAAGGGGAGCACCCAGCTGGGTGTCAACAACGTCCCCACGGCTCCGCAGGAGGACACTGCTGCATCAGGCTTTACTTCTCCTGCGTGAAACCACAGGAGAGATTTAGGTGGGCAGGAGGAGTGCAAAGGCCATGCAAGGCAGGAGTTGGACCTGAGCTTGGCTTTGTTTTGTAGATGCTCACTCCTTGGCGCAGGCAGAGTCCTGTGGGCACAGGGGAACAGGGGTGGGTCTGGAAAGCTGTTCTGTGAAAGAGGGGAGGCTGGTGTAGGGCACAGCAGGGTGATGCGGGCTGGCAGGGGCTGGCATGGGGCACAGCAGGGTGATGGGGGCTGACATGGGGCATAGCAAGGTGATGCTAGTCACCAGGCACCAGTGTGTTCAAGCTGTGGTGTCTGCACGAAACCTTTTCACACCTCATCCCTCCTGGGTGCTGCCGTCAGGTGTTTTTGTCTCAGCTGAAGTCAGCAATCTCAGGCAGTGGTTAAGTTGTGTGTCATAGTTTTAAGCCGCACGGAAAACAAACTGTGTCAGCCCTCGGCGTGCCCAGTCATGATGCTCTGCCTCAGCACCACAGTTCTCATAAGTGGCTGTTTACCATGCAGGGAGGAAACCTGCATCCTTCTCCTGCTGCTCCCCAGCCCTCTCCCTGCACAGTTAGTGCCCTCCCTGTGCTGGGAAAGGAGTGCTGGCACTGCCTAGCACCCAGTGCTGCCAGACTTGGGCAGCAGTGCCACCACTGCATGTGGGCATGAGGCTGGGTGCTCTGCAAGACAGGATGGTGCTGGTGGCAGGGAGGTGGATGAGGGATGGGTGATGATGTCAGGGAAAAGGAAGAGGGATGGTGCTGGTGGCATGGAGAGGACAGGGCATGATGCCGGTAGCAGGGATGGGGATGAGGGATGGTACTGGCCACCCCTGTGGGCGGCAGGTGTCTGTGCTGTGTCCCTGCCTCTGTTCAAAGCTGCCAGGGCCTTCTGATTGCCCAACAAGCCAGGGTTTAGTTTCTATGTTATTCCGGGGACGTGCTTAATTAGCCACTACACATCTCTCCATGCCACCTCCCCTTGGCAGACATTTTGATGGATAATGACTGTCGTGGAGTGATGGCCACCAGCCAAGCTTTGCATCAGCTGTAGGCCAAGAGTGGAGAGGACAATGTCCACCTGGTCTTGGGTGTCCTCACCTTCTCCAGACCTGGGGCTGGATAAAGGATCCACTCTCCTCTTCCTGTATTTCTATTTCCTCTAGGGGAGACTGACCAACTCTGCAGTCCATTTACACTGGACACAGGTCAACATGGTTTCCCACAGCTGAGACTTGCTCCTTTCCCCTGCAAAGCCACTGAGAAATCCTGGGCCCACCAGTTGTTTGTGACCCAGCAGAAACCCTCATAGCATGTTACTCCCATCAAGGTAAGCTCAAATATCCACCTATAAACTGTTGAGGAAAAGGTTTTCTTAGAAAACCAGGTCCTGGCTCTTCATTCATTTGCCCAGTGCCTTACCCAGTGGGTCCTGACGCTGAACAGAGTTTGAATACCTGAACATTAATAACAGCAGAACAAAGTCCAGTGTTCAAGGGAAAGCCCCACTGAAGTAAGAGCAAGACAAGGTTTAGATGGTAGCAGTGTGTGGATCTTCTCCCTGCCAAAGTCCAGCCTCACCTCTCTCAAGACACCTTTTAGCTCCAGCACTGGCAGAGCTGTACATGAAGGTGCCTCCTCCTGTCCCTTGCTTCCAGAGGGGACAATTACAAACTCTGGCCAAGGACCAGCTTCATGGACCAGGGATGGGTCCAGCCACCAGCAAGGAGACTCTGAGGAGAGGAGGACTCTCAGACTTTCAGCCTCCTTGCTGACCACGACACTTGGCAGGTGACCACGTGCTGCGAAGCTGCTGTTCTATTCCTGACTTGCCATCTGAGCCTGACTCATTGCCTTGGTAACAAATTAAAACACTTTTATGTGTTTGCAGCTCAGTACCTAATTCTGTCAAACCAGGGAAACTGGCTCCTGATGTTGGCCATGGAGGTCTGTTGGCTCTCCTTTGCCCAGAAGCAGCCTCATGTGCCCTGTCTTGAGCCATAGCAGAGCTGATGGTGCTTGACAGCATAGCTGCCACGGGTGCTTTGGGTTCCCCAGGGGTGCTTTGGACAGCAGCATGTGGCTGGGGAGTTTTGGGGACAGGAGCCAGCACTGGTGCGACCTGCAGGGAGACAGAGAGGAGCTCTCTGCCCCAAAGGACAGTAAGCATCACTATGTGTTGTCCAGGCACCAGTAACATGGACAGCAGGGAATTGCCTGTTGCTCTCACAGGGTTCCTCAGCAAGGAGCTTTGCTCACCCCTTGAAAGTACAGAGGAGAATTGGCCAGCAACTGAAATGAACTGGAATGAGAGATGGTCAGGCACCCAGCCCACCCCTCCACAGATCCACCCATCACTCCATCCTGCCCTGCCCTGGGACCACCAGTGCCACCTCACATTCACAGTGCAGGTAGGTGTTTTATCCTTCATCCCATCACAGTGGTGTTTCAGAGAACCTGACATACCCCTTGACCCCGAGGCTGTGATCTGCCTCACACCTCTCCCCAACAGAACAGAATGGGTGACTTGGTCTCCTGTGTGTGACACCAGCTCTTCCTCATGGCTGCAGCAACGTCTGCAGCCACTGCAAAGCTTTGTGCTTCTGAGCTCTAGACTCTGTTGTTGGTGCACATAGAGTTTTTGGGCATGTACTTTCAGGAAATCTGTATAGAGGTGACTTCACTCTCTGGTTGTGGTAGAATCACAGCATCATTGTGGTTGGAAAAGACCTCTAAGATCACCAAGTCCAACTTAACCAGCACTACCAGGTCACCACTAAATCATGTCATGAAGAATCATGTCTGCATGTTTCATTCAACCCCTCCAGGGATGGTGACTCCACCACTGCCCTGGGCACCTGTGCAGGGCTGGACAACCCTTTCAGGGAAGAAATTATTCCTAATGTCCAACTTAAACCTCCCCTGGTGCAACTTGAGGCCATTTCCTCTCGTCCTGTCACGTGTTCCGTGGGAGAAGAGACCAACCCCCACCTGGCTCCAATATCCTTTCAGGGAGCTGCAGAGAGTGAGAAGGTCTCCCCTGAGCCTCCTTTTGTCCAGGCTAACCAACCCCAGTTCCCTCAGCTGCTCCTTACAACATGTGTTCTAGACCCTTCACAGCAGATACAAGCACTAAAACTACATGCCAATGAAAAGAAGGCCCACAGTGATATTTCTGCATGAGGTACAAGCTGACACTGCAGAGCCAATTCCTCAGGTCATACTCAATGTTTTTTCAGAATGAAATAAACCCTGATGAAATGTGGCTGTGGAGGAGAACTGGGGCAAACCCTTTCTCCCAGAAGGCCATTTAGCCACACAGAATTTTTAGCCAAATAAAGCAGCTCCACTTCCATCTGAAGGACCCAGTGCGACAAGCTGCCACCAGCCTCAGCAGCTGCTGGGTGAGAGGATGCTCCCTGTCTCTGGTGCCACCTCCTCAGGCAGAGCCAACGTGCCCGTGCAGAGTCCCTAGGTTTGTAATGTCTGCTCAGCACTTGTCCAGCCCAAGGTGATATGACACATGTGGTGAGGTCACTACTGCCTGGGGAGTCTTGGGGGTTACTTTGAGGGTGGGGAGGGTGGTTTGCACAGTGAGTGGGTCAGGAAACGTGGGTGCCTCTGCTGGGTGCAAACATGGAGGTCGCTTTGAGTAAGGTTCCTAAAAGATCCAGCAATCCAAATCCTGTCTGTCAAATCCAGCAAGGGGCTGGAGATGTTTCTGGAGGAGAATACCACAACGCAGGCACTATATATAGGTGTCCACGTGAAGGTGGTGACGTTGGAGTGCAGGGTATTTATATCCCAGCTGAGGAGGTATCTGTCTATCTCCCGTGAAATGCTGGAGGGGGTGTTACAGCCCTTGGCTCATGCAGAGAGAAAATAGCCCCAGTCACAGTCAGATCTCTGTGGTCTGTGTTTTCTGAAGGCAAGCTCTCATACGTGGAATTCTTCTCCTCTGGCTCACTGCCCTCTGTTTGTTGCATGACAAAGTCCATCATCCAAGTAGCTGTTTAGTGGCCTGGATGGATCTTTGCTGTGTGCAGGGTGCAGTTTAGGTCTGCTCCTCACCTGAGAGTTACAGGAGTTTTGTGTACACCTGAGCACACATGAGCTCTGTTCTCTCACCAGGGGGAAAGCCACATTGAGCTTACGCTGGGGCTGAAGCCAGAGGAGAAAAACACTCAGCACAAGAGGTAACCACAGCTGGCACATGCCAGGGGCGGTTCCTAGGAGTTCAAAGGCTGCAGTGTGGATTATTTACACATTCACCTCCTAGCAAATCCTTTTATTCTTAAATTCCAGACAGTTTATAATGTGGAGATCCTGAAAATGCAAAGTCTTGTCCTCTCTGCATAGATGTTAAAGATCTTAAAACCTGGCCAGACGTGCCAGGAGCAGCACCAGGCAGTGCCAGTGGCCTCTGTGCCCAGGCAACTGCTCCCACGGCAGTGGCTCTGGGACCCTCCGGTCCTGGCACAGACACAGACGTACGTGCCCATGTGCACAAAGCCAGGATATGCCCACCCCATGCTGGCATACAGGAAGTGGATTCAGAAGTGATTTAAATGCTAGCAAAGAAGAAACAGTTTGGGATGGGCTGTAACTAGATTATTCCCTGATTTTCAAGGACCGGCTCTGTGAAATTCCTCAGTGGAAACTGAATATTGTATTGCTGCTAACTCAGCAGCTCTGCTGGGGCCAGCTCACTCTTCTCGCTGGGACTGACATGAGCTCTTGGTTTGCTTGGTGACAAGGGGATTTATTTGATGCTCAGGAGGATGAAGAGCAAAAAGCTGGCAAGGAAACATCTCTGCTGTGAAGAGAAACTTTGATCAAACTTGTGATTTTCTCAGCTCCAAGGAGTAAAGGAAGTTTATTTATAGAACAGCTTCTTTGGTAAAAACAAACCCTGTCCTGTATCTTTGAAGGTCTGTCTGGCTGCACAGCTGCATGGGGCACGTTAATTTTACTTGCTTTGCAGCACCAAGTGGTGTATGGTATTAGCAGTAATTAGCAGACTATGCAGATTGGGGCAGTGCTTCTTTAGAGAGCACACGACCTTCCACTGCAGCTGCACATGAATCCTGGATTTAAGAGTACCCAGGAAAGAAGCTGTGGTGGAGCAGGATTGCATGGTAGCTGTTCTCACTGTGGCTCTTGACAAAAAGCATCTGCTTTGCAGCAGACATTGCTTGGAGGCCTCTGCTCACCCAGATTACTTCAGGTGAATACCCAGAAACTCAAGCACTCCACGGTGTAGGGAGATGACAAGTCACCCTTACTACTGTCTTGTCTCTCTGCATCACACGCCCTTCCAAAACAGGCCTCGCTGCTGCAAGGTGAAGCACTGCTCTTACTGCTTCCCGTTCAAGGCAGGGTCCCCCATGCATTAATGTCCTACTACAGCACCTACAGTGAGGTCTGGTGCCATCTGCATGTATTTAAAACCACCAAACCCCAAACGTGACTAAGACATTGCATTCTTCACCTTGCAGCTGAGGATTCCAAAGTGTTTTATAATTAATTAACTAATTAAGTCTAAGAGCATTTCAGTGTAAGGTGTTTTTTCATCCTTCTGTCAAGAGGCAAAGGAAGTCAGAGGCTATCTCAGTGCTGTGGGGAGCTGGTCCACGGCCACAGCTCTCTGCCCAGACTCACTAGCTCTGCTGATTCCAAGGAGTTTGGTCTTAAAACACTTTTGGGAGCTTCACACTGACAAATGTTGCCATTACATAATGTCAACAACAAGTTTCTGCCTGTCCTGAGAACTAGTAGAAGAAGTATGAAACATTTGAGAGAGAAGAAAAGCAGACAAGTGTGTTTGTGCTTTTTTATCTGGGGCTGGGACAGTCCAGCTGGAGAACCTACAAACCTCATTGCCAACCTGCTCGTTGCCCCATGCTTGGGAATGCTGCAGGCCAGGAGAGGGACATGCTTCACATGGCCACTCTGCCACACTTCCCAGTGGGAAAACCCACAAGAGGAGCTCCTGAGAGATGTCTGGGTCTGATGTGTGATCCACCCCAGAAGACTTATCGAAGCCACAGAGATGCCCTGGGACAGGCACACCAGCTCATGCCCACAGGACATGGGGATCCTCCATAAACACACATGGATCTGCCTCTAAAGCACAGGGGTGAGAAAACATGTTCTGTGTCTGTCTGGAGCTTATAGCTTTGCAGTCTGAACAGTGCTCTGAAATCTTACAGCCACATGAGCCAAGCTTTAGAATGTTATGGAAAGGTTTGCAGTTGTAGAGACATTGTGCAGAAGAACAGTTCAGGTGAGAGAGAAGGAAATCCAGGATTATAATGCATAAAGGTGACACCCTGAGTCAATCTCTAACCCAAATTCCATCTGAACCAAGCTCCTTTACCAGGTCTAACATAACAACCTCACTAGTTAAGAAAAGCTTTTGTACTGTTAAAGAAAATGACAGAAACATCTTAGAATTTTAAAATTAGCCTAGTTGAATCATCCCTAGATAAAGTTAGTTAGTCACGTTTAATACTTTGCCAGGGACATAAGCATCATTAGGCACTCTCTTGCCTTCTCAGTGGCTGAGGAAACTGAGGTGCAGCAATGGGAAATATCTTTCTCCACTTCTAAGAGTTGCAGCTTTGCAATCACTGAGTTAATTTCTATCAGTCAAAAACCAGTATATTGCCCAAAAGCCAGAGTTCCTGGAATGCACCTCAAAAGCCAAGAACCACCTGAAAACTCCTGAGGAGTTCACTTCTACTGTGAAGTTTTTGTCAGGAAAAGTGCAGGCTGGTTTTGTCCCAGCCTTAGAGTCAAAGCAGTTACTGTTGTGATGGACTTGAAACAGTCAAATGTTGCAAGTAAAGAGCAGACAGATTTGCAAACAAAACAATCTCTCCTACTTCAAACATTTCTGCAGTACTGCCAACAGGGAAGTTTCACAGCTCTTGGCACACGAGAAGAAAGCATTCCATGCGGGCGGACAGAATAAGGAACAGAGACCCTCCTTACCCCTTCCATGTGGACTCTAGGATTCGTTGCCAGCCGGTGCTGATGAAGCTGCAAGCCCCTGGGGACTCTCCTGATGGAGGCAGGGGAGGACAGGACCCCCGACCTCTGGATCGAGCCAAACCTGCTGACGTTTTGTCCACATCTGACTCCATCCAGGAGGCGAATGAGGAGCAGGTTGGAGGGCAGCTGCTCGATGCTGCACAGGACCAGGGTCCTGCACTCAGGGCACCTGAGCTCCTTCTGGGACTTCAGGATCCTCTGCAGACAGGGCTTGCAGAAAGTGTGCTGGCAAGGCAGCACCTTTGCTGTGGCATCGAGCTTTTCAAAGCACACTGGACACTCCAACAGGTCAAGGAGAGCCAAATCATCCATCTTCAGTGCAGAGCTCCGTCAGGAGCAGAGCTGGAGCCATCCACATGCCACATCCGCCGGAGCAGGCTGAGACACCTTCCCACGCCTCCCAGAACCGCACCAAAGCCCTGGGCTCCGACAGCTATCCTGCGCGGAGGGAGGAGGGAAAAAAAGAGCAGAACTTGACTGCTGGAGGATGTAATCCATCCCACCTACATTGCAGAGCAGCGCCTCACCAGCCAATTTGCACATGTATACTTGGCGCTCGCATCCCAGTTTGCAGTGAGTCACTTGTGACTCAGTACACCAGGGGATGGTGCTGGGGCCAAGGCCAGAAGCCCCAGGTCCTGCTGCCTGGGCAGAGCTGTCCCACAGCTGGCATGAGGCGAGCTGGCTCCCCGCTGCTGGCCACAGCAGGACAGGCACGCTCAGCCCCATGCAGGCTTTACAGAGAGCTGTCTTTAAAGCTCCCTGGTCTGTGGAGCATAACTGACACCACAGTGAAGAATTTACCAGCTCAGGAGATAAAAATCCTGATAAAGATCAGACTGGACCTGTTTACACTCGGCTCTGTCTGCGGCAGCCGCTCGCTGCTCACCTCCCTCTCACACCTACACAACGCCTCGTTTCTCAGATCAATCCTGATTTAGCTCCCTCTCTACCCGTTTTGACAGCAGTGCTATAAAAAGTCTTCCAAACACAACCACTCTCTGGAGGTACCTGGCAGAGACATGAGGCTCTCGGCAGTGCCATCCTCGCCCGGTTTGGCTGCCTCAGCTCTCTGAGGCAACCCAAGACAATTATTCCTCCCACAGCCTGAAGTCACTCAACCTGTTCGGCTCCCTCGGTGCTGGTTGAGAGTGAAGCACACACCACGTCGGGATTCAAGCCCAGACCTGTGCCCGCTGCGAGCCGCAGGGACCAAAGGGAGGTGGCACAGCGGCTGCCGGGGCAGGCAACCTCTGCCAGACCTGACCTGGCCTCGGCTTCCTGCTCCCAGCGCTCTCAACGGGGAGCGACTGCTCCAGCCACTCATTATTATGGATGCTCAACTCAGCAACAACTGCACCAGGGGGCAGGAGAGAAAGCCCAGAAGCATGCGTTTGCTAGCAGGACCAGGACTGACTCCCTGTGCAACTTCCAGTGCCGCCACGATGGGCTCCAGCAGCTCCGGCTGGTCCTGGGCTGGTGGGGTGATTGATTCTGAGTTGGGGTGGGATGGTCGAAACTACTGGGTACTGAATGTACCTCCACTCCCACCTCCACTACCCAGGGGAAGAGTGCTTGTGTGCTGCAGCAAGACCCCAGACCAACAGCAGCAGTGGGGGTTGATGTCAGCACCTTCTCACCCCAGTGAGGCACTGGACACAGCACTGGAAGGCCAGGGAGCATTCCATGGTATCTCTAATGTCCGTTTACTTCATCAGCTGAATTCCTGTCTCAAGGTCTGCCTTGCTCACGCATACTGATGTGCTGCCTAACAAGAGCAGGTGTAGCAAAGATCCAAGATGTTTTCCCTTACAGCCTCTGCCATATCTCAGTCATGTTTTTACGATCTACAAGTACTACAGATATTAGAGGAGACTAAATCTGAAGGAAGGATTTCCACTTGGTCCTCTTGCAGGTGATGCTATCAGACTTCACATACATCCCTTTTCTCAGGAGGACTCATTCAGAAGTACGGAGTAGAAATGGTTATTTTTTTTCCCCCAAAGACATTCCACTCAGATCCTGATTTTGTCAAAACAACGTTTTTCTATATTTTTTTTCCAAATGGTGGCCATTTGGCTAAATTAAATTGTTGACAGATATCTTGAGGATAAAGCAAGAAACACCAGTGACCACTCTGTTTTATCCTGTTTCCTTTTACTTTGGTGTTTGTTTGTAGTCTGTCATATGTTGATCTGTGCTTGGCTGACTGTGTGCACACCTTTAATGAATGATGCTGCAAATACCACCTCATTTCCTGGTGTTTTTAAATGCAATACATGGCATAAATTATATTGAAAACAAAGGATTTGAAAGCTGGTTTTTACATATTCTTCCCTATTTGTGCTCTGTGATTAACACTTATGTTGTAGTTTCATCTGATTAGAAAGGAAACCGAATTATGAAATATCTTGCAGTGGCCAAGTGGTGGAAATGAAGCTGACAGGCTGGTTCTGTGCACGCCAGCTAATGCTGATCTCCTACCAGATCTGCGTTGTGAGGACTTCTTCAGTTTTTCCTAAACTTTGAGGCCACTTTGCTTTAGTTGTACTGCCAAACCAACAGGTGGGAGTGGAACTCTGCTGGGGAGAAGCTCCTGCGTTTCCTACTGGGAAACCAGTAGCTGCTGCTGGATTGCCTGGACACCTCTTGGGTCACCTCAGGAGGACCCAGGCCAGGGGATCAGGTGATGCTGAGCACACTGATGGGTGATCTGGAGGTCCAGAGAGATGCCTGTAAGTCAGCCAGCCCAAAGCAGCAGTTACTCTCTGGCCTCCCTGAGGGGCTGGTTCTTACCTCCTCAGTGAGACGTGGCTGTGGGCATCACTCTGGGAATGCCATTGGGTGCTGGAGCTCTGGGCACGCAGGCTGCAGGTTTCTGGGGCAGGGACAGGGACTGCTTCTGGCCAGGAGTTCCTAAATTACCTGGTACAGTGAGGCTCTGATCTTGATTGCAGTCTCTGGGTTCTGCTGTGATACAAATGCTGTTGATGCTAACACTCAGCATTTATATAACACTTTAAATATTCAAAGCACTCCCCAAATGCTAATTTACAAATGGAATGCCCCTCAGGCCAAGCATCACCCCCACTTTATGAGGAGAAAATCAGGACATGAGGCCACACAGCATATCAATGTCCAGTTAGGGACTGGCCTGTGAGGCTCTCCTGGTTCTCCACTCAGACCATTCATTGAACTTTATTATCTGACTCTGCCTCTCCCTTGCAATGTGTCTTGTAATTGGGGTTAAAAAATAAAGGCAGACCTAGAAAGGTGCTTGTCCTTCCCTTTCATTTCAGCAGTGTCTGTTTGATGCTGATGCTGTAATTATGGCCAGGCTGGATGCAGCAGGATGCTGGCTCCAGAGGACGCAGCTCCTCAGGCAGCAGGTTGCTGCAGAAGGCTCCTGCCCAGGCATGGCCATGAGTTGCCTGCTGCTGCCCTAGGCCTGTTGCTCTGCAGGAGCTCTCCTCAGCTTCCCAGTGGAGGGATGCCTTGTTCTGAAGAGATTAAACCCCTGAGATATATCCTGTGAGAGTCTCTTAATCAAAGTGGTTTATCATGAAGCTGGAAATCAGGAAGCAACACGAAGAGTACAAATAGTTGTTCTCCTCTGCTGTGCCTGTCCTCACTTCGTCACTGAGTGGCTGTGCACTCTTGTCTCCCCAGGGAGCTGTGTCTTTTGGCTTCCCCCACCTCCAAAGTCAACTCAGAAAAGCCTCAAATGGATCCCAAACCAAAGAGCAAACACACTTTGTCTCCACCATCCCACAGGAGCTGTGCTGTCCTGTGAGCTTTTCTGTCCACTCAGACAACATCAATGCTGGGGACAGGCTGAGAGTGCCCAGCCCTGCAGGAACTCATCCAGGTGCTCCTCTGAGGAGAAGACTTGCTGTTACCAGCACACAAGGCGTGGCTGGAAGAATCCCTGTCTCTTCTGAGAGCACAGCACAGGTGTTTCATGGCACCATTTCCTGCTGCTGACTGGAGACTTGGTGAGATGTGCCATGATGAGAAGTGTGAGGGTTGTTTTCTCCAGGCTGTCATGCTGGATGCCTTGTGAAACTCTAACATATAAACAAGCTTTGCATTTAACACTTTTAGGTCACTAAGAGCTCCATGTAGTTGGATATAATTATTCCTGCTTAAAGAAGGGGAAAACCAGAGGTGGTGTCACTCTTCAAGGTCATAAAAGTTCCAGAGAGGGGAAGGGAGCCTCCAACAAATAACCTCTGTGATCCCTCTGCCTTGCTCACGGCCTGACACACCAGGATGTATCCTCACAACAAGAAAGCTAATTTCCTTGCTCTTCCTGGGCAGTGTTACCAGAAGAGAAGGCATTGCTACAAGAAATAGGAAACTCCACTCAATTCACATGTATCAGGTAGTTTCTATGCTGGAGGACAATAAAAAATGGGAAAACTGCTAGTGAAAACCCTGCTGTGGCAAAGCAAACAAACAGTTGGTCCATGGAGCCCAAGTCAGTTTTAAGTTTTTAAGTATTAAGAAATAACAATGGGGAGCAGCACAACAAAGTGAGAGGAGCTTCTCTCCACTACCCCTTGTGTTGTGCCCTCTGGATCATCCTCCTTGCTCTGTCCTTCATCCCACCATGCAACCAGCCCCAGGGAAGCCAACCCTATGCGTGTCAGGGACCCCATGCCCTCTGAAGCACTGCAGAGGCACCAGGCTGTGGTTAAACCAAGGCTACAGCACTGCTGCAAACAGGGAGTGTGTGTGCTAGGAAGGCGCATGTGCAAGGGCACGGGCATGGGCACAGGCAGAGCACAGCTTCCCAGGGGTATAAAAAGCCTCTGCATCTTGTGAGTGGATGCCACACTCCTCCTTCTCCTCCTCCTCCAGGGAAAAGGGACCTTTTAGGCTGTTTTTAGCTCCTGGAGGGCAAGGAGAGGGGGTGCCATTTACAATCTGCTACAAATTATAGATCTGAAGCTAACAGCTTCTCCTCCTACCCACCCACAAACACAGCGCCCGGTGTTGCTGCTGAAGGGGGGAAACGGCAGGACCCGCCTGTGCCTCCAGACCCTGACGATAAGGGCAGGGAGCAGTGACCCCTTCATGGCTCAGGGTCACTCAGTCTGCTGCTCACTGTGGCCAGCAAGAGGTTGGCCATGGCAAGTGGCCGCATATGGCTGCAGCAGTGGGTTCTGTACTCATGCTCCAGTGCTCATTTATAGAAGGATTTAGAAGCAGCACATTTAGTAAATATGTTGTGTTTGCTTGAAGACATAATTAGGCCAGTGTGTATCTGCAGGGGTGTGCACAGCATGGGGACCTGCAGCCAGCACAGCAAAACCCTCCTTAAAATTTTCCATCTCACAAACCAGTGCCTGGTTCCCTCTGCTATGCCATGGCTGGGCAGGTAGCCAGAGGCCACCACCTCCCTGCTCCCAACACCCTGCTCCTCAGGGTCCACGCAGCAGGGACAAACCCACCAGCAGATGGATGTTAAGTCTTTCTTTCACCTTCTTTGCTTTTGTGAAGTACGCATCAGCTGGCAGATAAAAGCCAAACACTGAGAAGCTGAAGAGCGGTTTAGAGTGAGTTTATTGATCTTATGGAGAGCTGAATGCTGTGTTTTGGCCATAACAGCCCTGTGCAGTCTTGCAGTTGGGTAACATGAAGGCTTCAGCTGGTTCTGAAGTAGCTGGAGCAGACTGTTGCCTGCCCAGAAATAGAGAAGTATTTTTAAAGGAAATTTATTCACTGATTTTCCGTAAGACAGATTGTTATGTGTTTGTTGAGGTGTCATTGGAAGCAGCTGGCAGCGGAGCTGGGCTGAGCAGCACTGAGTGGACAGACACTGCCATCCCCACGCCCAGGGAGGTCACCCCAACCTCCTCTTCCTCCTGCCACTTGGTCTCTGCACCGAGGGCTGTGGTGACAGCCCAAGAGGGGAATGGAGTGGTTAGAGCTGACACCAGGCTTGTGAGATTTTCGGCCAGACCCAGAACAGACTTTGACACTTCTGAGTTAGCACCTGTGAGGTCTGAGCTTGGGTGCCATGTCCTTAGTGGGTGCAATGGGCAGGTGATGAGGTGACACTGCCACCCCTCCGTGGACAGACTCCCTGAATGCTGGTGAGGACAAAAGCCTTTTGGATAGCTGCTGTAGAGCCTGGTGCCGGAGTTTCCTCCTGGAGAGGGAAGGGCACTGGGCAGCCCCTGGTCAGGTAACCCCCGTTTGAACCTTAAGAGGCTGGTGGGACTGTGGCCCCTGCAGGAGGTATTGCCCAGGTGCCTTGGCACCAAAGCTGGTCAAAGATGTCACTGCTGCCAGCCTCTGCTCTACATTCCTGCTGCAGCTTTGTCTTTCTCTGCTTTCTGGCCTATTCGCCCTTTTTCCCCCTACAGTGCAGCGAACAGCCACAGAACATCAAGGACTACATCCTGCTCCACTGGGGTTTGCACAACAAGGGCTGAATCTGCAGGGATGCAATTCTCATTTTGTAAGACAAGAAGAAATAAGAGTTTCCAAGTAGCTCTAGACCTGAGAACCTCCTAACAGGCTTTTGAAAGCTGCTTTGAGACTTCTCAGCTGTTCTTCACACAGGCCTGACCACTGAAAACGTCAGCCTTCAGTTACCTAATTAAACACAGATGCAAATAACAACAGTGCTGCAAGGATGCATCACATTTTAGGGTTCCCAGGTGCTTCTGGCCAACAGTGAATGCCCATAGCTCAGCTGGCCAAGCCAACCAGGTTATAAATACTGCTGCTCAGACACCTCTAGCTCCAGGCATGGAAGAGACAGACATGGTACAGGAGGGAGAGTGTGGATGGGTAAGTATTAAACATGCTGCTGCAAATGTACTTCTGCTTTACTGAGTTGGGGAGCATCTTGTTTAGCTATTTGCTGTTGATTTGTTTGATCTGGGGGCTGGCAGTTTGAGTTTGCCTCTCCCACAGCTCCTGCTTGCAGACCAGTGCTCCTTGTGGAAGGAGGTCTGGAAAGCAGCACTCAGGCTGCTTAGGAGCCCAATGAAGATGAGTGTCACGGGAAGGCACAGTGGGGTTGGAACTCCTCGTAGCTGAGTTACCCCATGCTGGCAGGCTAACTTCTGTGGAATCATAGGCTGGTTTGTGTTGGAAAGGACCTTCAAAGGTCACCTAGTCCAGCTCCTCTGTAGTGAGCAGGGACATCTTCAACTAGGTTGTGTTGCTCAGAGTCCCATCCAGCCATGTATATTCCATGTCTGCAGGCATCCGAATGCTGTGTCTCGGCCAGTGCTCCTTATGTGCTCACCTCTTGTGTGAGGTAGTGTTTATCCAGGAGCTGCCTGTTGTCCTTCCATGGCTGCTGTCCATAGCTGGACCCATGGCTGTGTTTCTGGAGGCATTCACTGAGCAGTGCTGCCTTGGTGCTGTGTCTGCTGTTCTCTACCCAGGACACAGGTGTTCCTCTGAACTCCAGTTTCAGGCTGTGCTGCTCCTCTCAGGAGGAGCCAAGGAAGGTTTGCCTCCCTAGGTAAAACTCAGCCCTTGGGAATTTCCCTCTTTGAAGTGCTTTTTCCTGGTTTTTGTTTCTTTGTGACTTCAAGATTTTTATGCTTACTTAGGACTCTTGCCTGCCCATGTAAGAGTCTGCAGGGCAAAGGTGGGTGCTCGGTAAGCTGCCTTTCATCAGGGAGCCCGCACCCCGCTCCTGGAGTGCTGGGTGTCCTCCACTCCCACTGAGCTAAGTCTTCAGGAATGCACAGCAGGCCCTGCCTTCTGTGAGGACAGGCAGCAGTCAGTGAAAGGAGACCTTTTCAGCTTGATTTCCTAGAGAAACAGAGGCCTGTGAACTCTGAGTATGTAAAGGGGTGTGTGTAGCACTCTCTGTGCACCCTCTTAACTTATGGATCCAGTTCAGCACAGGGGAAAAGCATCCAGGATTTTAAATATCCTGTGACTTGTGTGAAAACAGGAGGCTGAGCAGAAGGGAGGGAAACCCTGTTAGCCCCTTCATGAAGGGGGATTCCACACCTAATTAGATGCTCATGGCTTCCCACAGATGTTAAAGGTGCTCCAAACTGAGGCTGTTTGCATCTTAATGGATGTCAGAGAATCCAGCTATGAAGTCAGGGTCAGGATTTCTTTAGCTGATATAGGTACAAGTCTTCTGGCTTTTATGATACTAAAGGCTTCATTTCTGCTGTGTCCCAACCCCCCAGCCTATGTGGGGTGTATTGACAATGATTTCAGCCCTCTTTGTAACAAGACATTTGGGTGCAGGATGAGATGCTCCAGAAACTCCACAGAGAGGGGTGCTCAGCAAGGGCTGGTGGTGAACAAACAGCATCTGACTGACAATGAATGTGCTCGTTAGTGAGTGAACAGTCACTAAAGGGGGAAATCAGCACTAGGCAGCCTCAGCCCAGAGGGGAGCAGGGCGAAGGGGCTGCACCCACCAAACCTCTGCAGGAGCTGCGCATGTCCCTTGGCTATGGAAGTCCAGCTCTGGATAGGACTGAACTCCCTGCTTTGGCTGTATGGAATTTCAGCAGGATCTGTGGTTGTCCCTGTATTTCACAGCAGGAACAAGCCTCCTGCCTGATGCTTCTGGGATTTTTACATCTCTCTGGTGGAGAATGAAGTTAGCTGTGAACCTCAGTGATGTTCAGTGCAGTGCTTACCATCACCAAGTGGAGACAAAGCTTAGTGCCTCCCCATCCGAACGTCAGAGCTTGCACTTGCTTCCAAGGAAGAGTGAATCTTGCAATGTTTTCCGTGATTTTGAAATAGTGTTTTTAGAGTAATTAGTTTCAGTGCTGCCTGCACTGGTTCCACCCATTGCAGGTCATGTGTTGCTCTTTTGTTCCTATTTTCTGCTAATGATATTAAACAAATTCACTGCTATGCATATCTGTAGGAGCAAAGAACACTGAACAGACTGCTTTGAGCTGGAGGTTGGATTAATAGCCTCTGGAGGTCACTTCCACCCTGGTGATCCTGAATCAGATAATCAACATTTCTGAGCACCATGTGAAGGCTCCTAGCTTGAACTTTGAGATTGCACTCACAAATGCAGAATAAGCTCATTTCAGGTCCTAGTCTAATCCCACACACTGTACTGGGAGACTTTCTCTGCAGATAAAGAAATAAGTGTGGTATTTGGGCATTGGCCTCACCTATGTCTTCCTCAGGCTGGTGGGTGCAGTAGTCTGATCTCAGTCACTCCCTCCACCAAGCATCTGCTGTGTCACTATATATGGTATGAGACTCCTGTAACCAGTGTAACTTCATAGGCAGTCTTACATCAGAGGGTAAAATGTTTTTGTTCCATGTGCAGATAAAGTGCAGATAAAGTCACCTCTGCCTGTATCTGGTGCAGGTGCTGTCATCCTAGTCACCTATCCTGCCAGATCTGCACCTCTGCAGGCTGACCCCACCAGTGAGGGACTGCAGCTGGTGTATGAACCTCAGTCTGTGCTTGTTTAAAAGGGGGCTCACTCTTTTCTTTACTTTGAGATGAGAAATATGAAGGATTATTGTTTAATTCCCTCCTGCAGGGTACAGAAGTCAAAATCAGCTTCTGGCAATTCTGGTTGTATGACAAGGAGCTCTTTATAACCATTCTGCCTGCTGGGTGGCAAATCCTTGTGGCTGGCAGGTTAAGGGCAGCAAATCCTATGGAGTAGATGGTGTTAGGAAGCTGCACTCAGTTTGTTTAGTATAAGGAAACTGCTCATCTTGTAATGGGTGATGAAATCCAGGCACATGCTGCCAGGCCAGGTGGAGTGGTGACCCTGTTACCTGTGAAGGCCCTGCTGGGAATCCCAGGCTCTGCTCTGATTGTTCCATACTGTGTTGGGAAATGTCTTTGTTTGCTGGCATTGTGCTGTGATAACCCTCCTGCTAGTAGTGGCACAAACCTCCCAGCTCCCTGAGCAGTGAGGGCGTGATGAGCAGCACCTAGAGCCCCAGTGCTGTGGCTCTGGTGGGATGGTGGGAGAGGAGCAAGTCTCTGGGGCAGGGATGGCACAGAGCACCCCAGCTGCCCGTGGAGGAGGGATGACCTGTTCCTGGGGCACAAGAATGCACCTGAAACCTCCTGAGGGTGATTCTGCTGCTTGGAGGAAAATGGAGTATGGCAGCAGGGAGCCTGAAAATTGAACTGAAGAGCAAACACGTGAATAACTGCCAGAGCTGAAAATCAGCTCTGGCTTGGACAAATCTCCTGTTCCTGTATGGGGTTCTGACTCTGTCACTACTTATGATGTTTTCCTGCTCTCACAATGGCTTGTCTCAATGCCTGAGCCATTAGCTAAGGGGCTTGCTAAACCCAGCAGGCTAAAGGCTGAGAGGGGGTAGGTTTGCTTGCTCTAAACACATCAGGAGGTATTTAATCTAAAGGACAGTACTGATGCAAGCACAGGTGATACCAACTGGCTGTGAACAGATTTAGGCTAGAAACTAGAATAATTCTCATCATGCAAGGATCCAGCATCTGTAGCAGCTCTTCAGATAAAGCAGCAAGGGCCAAAATGTCAGGATACTCCATGGCATCCTCACAGGCACCACCATGACAACTCTGGTAATGTCACTATCTTCCCCATCTTCCCCACTAAACTTGCAACCAGTGACTCCTTCCCTTCTTTCTCTTCTTGCATTCAAGAGGTGTCTAAATGCTGGTGAGTTTTTCCTAGCACATATCCAAATGTAACCTTTCCATTAGGCTAGCAGCAAGCAGCTCTGTTTGACTCCTTGCAGAATCTTTTTGCTCCTGATTTTACTTGCTGGCCTCTTCAGCAGGCACAGAGCCTGCTCAAACTCTTTTAAATTATCAGCTAAAATTATCTTCCTGACCTGCTGATCTGAACCTTTCTGCTTGCTACTCCCACACTGAAGCAAGTTTAATGCTTCTGTCCTTGCTTTCAAGCTTCTGCATTGCTCCTTTGCTTCTTTCGTATCTGACCAGGCCTCTTATCTGTGACCTCCAGCCCTTCTCTGTGGCCCCTAATGATCTCTCGGGTCCCTTTATCTCTTCTCCAGCAGCCACCCACAGACCTTTCTTTAAGGTGCTGCGTGTGCTCAGCATGATGTGAGCAGTGGGGCAGGACTGAAGTCTTTGGGCGCTACTGCAGCTGACGCCATGATGTTCTTCCTCATCCTGGCTCATTACCTACCCTGTGATTTCATGAGGAGGAGGAGGATGGCAGTGCTTGCTTTAAGGAAGCAAAACACAACAAAAAACATTTTCCAGCTAAACTTGCAGGTGGAAACATGCCTTCAAAGCCTTGCAGTCCAGTTCACTACAGTTTCCTTTGTCCTTTGTAGATACCCTAGTTTGTTGCACTAGATCTAAAGCAGCCTTTTAGGCTCCTCAGGGTGAGGACTGGCTTTGTTCTGCAAAGCCTCCAGCACGCTTCAACAATTACTTCATGTTTCCTGACATGGGGAGGAGGATGAAGAGAGGTCCTGTGCCTGAGACAGCTGTCATTAGAACACAGTGGAACAGTCTGAAGTAAAACATCGTGCAGTGATGATCTAGATCATGAAACAAAATGGCTTTGCTGTTGCATGCAAAATTATTACTGTTGTATTTTTAGTAAGACTGATGCTAGCTGTAGGGAAACAAACCCATGCTGACACATGAGAGAAGTATGGATGCTGCTGTGCTGGCAGGGCTGGAGCTCCTCACAGCCCATCCATCCTCCACCCACTGTTCCCCAGCTCTGGCTCTCAGTGCTGATGCCTGTCCCCTGCATGCTGTTACATTCCTCAGCTGGAGCGAGACCAGTATGGCTTTGGAGATGGTCTCATCAAACACACCCTGGAAAGTTTCTGCTTGGGATGTTTAGTGTAGAAATGTTGGTCTGAGTTGTTCAGAACAGCTGAGAAATGCAGAAAGGCTGTTCAGAAATCTTTGCTTTGCAGGGTTTATCTGTGCAGAGACATAAACAGTGAGTATCTGAGTGAGGAATCCCTCTGCAGCAAGGCTGGACGTCAGCTCTGCTTGCTGACCTCTGATTCTCACAGGGAATGTGTGGCTGCAGGACTCTGCCTCTGAGAAGGCTGAATTTCACCCTCAGAGCAGCCAGGAGCTGTTGGCACAAACAGTAAATCCAGCTGAAAGTACTGGTGAGGATGGGATCGTCCCAAGGTGAAAATTGCAGGGCTGGGGAGGTGTTGTGCTCTGACAGCACCTGTAAGTAACTGTAGCAGTGGGAAGTGGCTTTGCTGGTCTCAAATGCAGACTGTGGCAAGGGTGCTCACACTGTTCCCTCTGTGGCTTTGAACTTTGCTTCCTGTTTGATTGTTCCCTTAATTGGAGTTCATTTTCTTTTGATTAAGATATCTTACAGTATGATTTCTGTCAAATTAAGACTGCTGGTTTACCTTTGAAAAGGCAGGTAACACCAAGGTCTGGTTCACACAGGAGCTTCTTGGGTAAGTGTAGCAAGAGCCAGGTTTGATTCATGCAAATCAAAATATCCTTCTGATGTGAGATCCTCCTGTTTGAGATAGGATGGGAGAGTGACATGAGAACTACAATAGTGTTTGGGCAATGAGAAGGGCGCCTCCATGGCTGTGTGTTTACCCAGGCGTGTTTGTACATGTTCTCTTGGTGGAATACACATCTTTGAGATGCTCCTACCGTGAGGCTTCCAGCAGCCCAAGGAAACTGCAAGAGCAATGTCTGCCTCGACAGAAACTGCTTCTGGCACATGTGTGCTCAGCTGGTTGGAAGGTTTGTCTTTAGCAGTACGCAGCCTTCTAAACTGTGGTCCTGGTGTTTCATGAACTGATTTTTAACAAACACAATAGGTTAATCTACTGAGAATATGAAACTTCAGAAGTGCTGGGTCTGAATTAAAATAAGATAGCCCTGGCAGGATGTGGGCAGAAAGCTCAGTTTAGTTCCCACTCAAACTGCATTTAATAGTGGAAACTCTCTGAAATCTTGGGACTTCAAAGAAGAGAGGTTTTAGCTCTTGTTGCATGTGCTTGGTCCAAATAGATATCAGAAGATGTTTAAAACCCAGACAGCAGGTACCCTGTTGATGCTTTCTGTACTAAACATGCTCTTCTTTTCCCTCTGAGGGAGAGAGAAGGCCAAGGTGCATGGCTGGGGATGGACATGGTGAGCAAATTCTGATTCAACAGAGCAACAAAGCATGGGGATCCCTGACAATGAGCTGTCATGGTAAGGTAACTGGGCCACTGCTCACTGCTGTTGGGATGGAGGTTTGTGTGAGCATGGAGGAATTCCAGTCCCTCTGTCAGAAGCTGAGCAGGGCTGGCTGTAACTGGCACCTTGCAGAGCTCCTGTTGTGCACAGCTGAGACCTGCTGAATGCTGATAACTCTTCCAGGGTAACCTAGGGCCTGGGCCCCTGTCCCCTTATGCTCTGCACCTCTGCAAACCTTGTGATTTGCCTACTAGGGCAGAAAATGACTGAATCAGAAGAGCTGTTTTCTGTGCCCCTGGGGCACATGTGAGGAGCTGCAGATGAGCACAGAATTTGGTCTCTTGAGACTGAGTAGGTGACTGTCTTTTAAAACTGAAAAGCAAACCTAGAATGGTCAAAAGGCACTGAAAGGCAGCAAGAATTACAAATAGGGATTGAAAGCTAAAGAGAATCTTAATTAGATCTCCACCAACCTGTAGAGGAACGCATGGATTAAAATGAAATGGAGCTTTGTACTCTCAGGGTTTCAGCACAAGAATGGAAGAGGAATTATTCACATTTGCTATTTGTGAAGCTGGATTCCTTTTTCTGTGAACTTGTCTTTTTAACTTCTCACCCTGTCAGAAAACTGTGAAAAGCTTCTGGGATGGTGTATTTGGGGTAGTTCTTATCACAGCACAGAGCAGAAACATTTCCATGGTTTCAGAACATGGGCAGAGTTTCCTATTTAGCCCTGTCCTCCCCAAGTTAACTCCTTTCCTCTTGTGCTAAGCCAGCCTGCCCACCATTCACCACCCTGCCTTATTTCATCACTGTTGGTATTTTCTTTGTGAATATCTATCAATATTTAATAGTGGTGTCAGTTTTGCTGTAAGATGAGAGGAACTACTAGAAACCTTGAATTATGCATTGTGTGGCTGGAGGAAGCTGGGGAGAGTTTTCTTTTGGACTCAAAGCTCTTGGAGTTGATCTCCAGGACTTGCAGCTCAAAATCCTAATGATGGATGAGCATCAGAAGAAACTCAACCAGAGGCATGAAGGAAGGCCCCGCAAAGTCCGGTTCAAAATATCCTCAGCTTACAGTGGCCGAGTGCTAAAACAAGTCTTTGAGGACGGGCAGGAACTGGAGCACCCAGCCAAAGAGCGCACTCGGTGCTTTCTCCGGCACAGCTTCGAACCAGGGGACCACTTCTGTGGGCTTGGGGAACCACCAGAGAACAGGTTTCACTCGCCAGCCAAGCTGAGTGCCCAGCGGATCAGCATATTCAAAGAGGATAAATACAGCCCCACCAGTAACTCCTCTCTGCTCAGTGACTGCCAGGCAAGCGACAGCCACTGCAGGGTAAGTCACTTCCAGCCCAGGCTCTCAAACCATTTGGAAACCAAGGTCAAACTAAACCTTGTTTGTCTTGATATGGTAACAGGAGTCTCAGACTGGAACCTCATTCGGATGAAACTTGGTTTTGTCAGTCCAGGATTTTAAGAGGGTGCTTGTAACTCTTCAGCCTCTCCCCCCCAGTTCTGTGTTCTGCTTGCTCTGCATGTGGCTGGATCTGCAGGTTTTGCAGCAGTGCAGTCAGCAAGCAAACAGCATCTGCTCACTGTGCTCCATCTTCGCACTGCTTCATTGGCATCTGTCCTCTTTGTAAAGTAAGATGTAACATTTCCATATATATCAACTTCTCTGCTGTATTCTAGGTACTTGTGCATCCATAGTAATCCTAATGCATCTAAAACAGTCTAATGTAAGGTGGATATTATCTTGGCTATATTTGAAACATTAAAGTTGCATGACTTCAGCTGGCAGAAAGGTTAGTGCCACAGGCAGAGAGCCTGGGAGCAAGGCATCCACATCCTCTGGCAAGTCTGAATTTCCCTTTGGCTACCCTGCAATCCTACCTTAGTCTCACTGGGAGTTTTGTTAACATACAGATAATGCCACTGGTAGAGAAATGTCTCTTCAGTTGTAATAATGTGTGTTACATGTGTATTAGCTTAAATTAATACACAGGAATTATGTTCATTTTCTTACCCTGTTGAATTGCATTTATGTATCTTTTACTGCTGTGAAGTTTTGTCAAAGCTAGATGTGCCAACAAAACAACTGATATAACAGTGGTGTATTGGCACTATTGATAGCACAGCCATGTCACACTGACACACAGGCCCTAAATGGAATAGGTTGGATGATATAATCAGCAAACTTGTGAAACCTGAGGTGAGTCTGCTCAGAGAAAAGATGATAAAAGGGAAAGGTAAGGTAAGTGGGTTTGCTGGATTGATACCAGGCCTTTCCCTGGGAGATGGCTCATTCTGGTCCCATTCAGACTGAATGATGAGCAGTTTGTCAGCAAACAAGTCAACCTGTTGTCCATCCCACCCCAGACCCACAGCTCTGCTTGGTGTTGGTGCCTCAGCTGCTCCTAGAAAGGTGAAGGGTTGAGAGTATTTCCTGAGAGACATGAGGTCACCCAGGTACACCAACGCTGAGATATCAAGTTGTGCTGTCATCCCCTGTGGTCTTCAGGTAAATAAGGAATGTTGCTCTGGCACTTGCACAATTGAGGAGGCTGAAGTGCTTTAAAAAGTATAAAGTGCTTTTTATGGCCTTGATTTAAATACTTTAGGAGTCTATTACTTCTCCCTGCTAATCAAAGTTGTGTGTAGGAAACCCAGATGGCTGATACCCAAACTGTTTAGTTGATACACTGGACATCTAGTTTGAGAATATCAAACCACCGTGAGTCTTACCTGCCTACAGACAGCACTAATGGGATCTTATCCATAGCTTTAATTTGTTCTGCATTCTTGGATAATGCTCATCTCTGCTCCCTAGCATCCCTAACCATAAATACCTTGAGTAATCATGCTGTCCAGTACCAGTCTTGTTTTGTTATCAACATGCATTTGGTGTTTGGAGACACCATGTCTGTGTAACTATGACAAGGCTTTTAAGGCCTTCTGCAAACAGTAAGGATCTGTGCTCACCTCTTCCCTCTCTACATGTTTCCCTATAGAGAAGAAGGTGCCCAGTTCCCAGGAGAGCCACCAGCCACCTCACATCTGCTGATGTGGCTCTGGCAGCCTAATTTCTTCAGTAGAACATCTCCTTTTGCTTTGCTTCTTGACACAGATACTTAAACAGAGTGAAATATAGAGTGTAAACCAATAGGCTGTGACAACTGCCATGTGATACCTGGTGCAAAGGGGGAAAGAGGGACCAAGTGAGCAAAGTGCTGCTTCCAGGGAAAGGTTTCACCCTACCAAGCTTGGCTTTAAAATCATTAGAGAAGAACACAAATTCAAGTGTCCCCAGAGATGGTTATTTGGACTGGCTCCTCACTGTTAGAACACAATTTAGCATTAGATAATGAGGGGTTTTTATCATCTGACCCTTTTGCCAGCATTAATGACTCAAAGTCTTGGTCTGATCCCATGGTCCATTAGGGCTCTTTCTCCACATCTTCTCAGTGCTCTGGGTCCTAGTGGTAAGCCAGCTTGTGCTGCAGAGCCAGCTGAGCAGATGACCAGGCAGAGGGATGTTCTTCTGGAACCCAGGGGTCATTATTGTTTGTATAGTGGATTTATACAGATGAGACACTGAAAACATCCTTCTACAGGCTTCCCCAATTCTAGATTTTGGCAAGATCATCATCTACACTAATAATCTGAAAATCATCCGTGCACCAGTGGACCAGAAAGAGCTCATGAGAAGAGTCATACAGACTGAGGGAATAAATGACTGGGCCTTCATATACCGGGAAAAGAAAGAAAGATTTGGTGGTGGACATAAAAAAGATGTGGAAAGAAAGGCTACCTGCAACCAGTATGTGCAGGTAAGAGAAGATGGGAAATGTTTTTGTGTGGCTTTTTTCTCCTAAGGCTTTTGGTTCTAGTAGCCCTGGTCAGACCACTGAGTATTCCCACCCGAGTCCCATCTGTGTCTGTATCTGACACCTCACTGAATTTGGATTAAAGACATCACTTTGTTCCTCTCTCCATTTGGTGTAGCTGACCAATGTTGCACTGCAGTTTGTTCTGTTTCCAGATGTTTGTCTCTCACCCCATTCTTCCCCTGGAGATCAGCGATGTTTATGCAGCTTGGCTTAGGTCCACCTTTTGTCACCATCTCCCAGGGGAGTAAGAGCAGCAGTTTCTCCAGCCCAACAAGGCTAAACACAGCTGCACTGTGGTTGAGACTGCCAGGGGCTAAAACAATAATGTCAGCTGAAATAAGATTGTGCCTTCCACTTGCTTTCTCACAGGTTAGTCTTTGTCGGTCAGAATCCCAATTAGTCTGACCATAATATGATTCCGCAGAGCACAGTGTTGTGCAGAGCAAGTATGAAGCATTAGCTTTGCAGCTCTCAGATTAGCCTGTGCGGAGTGCAGGTTGCCTTGGTCCTTCTGCACCAAGAGCCTTCCCGATGGCTCATTTGCACAAAGACCCCATGGAAATGGACAGCAGCCTTGAGAAATGAAGCAGGAATTCTGGCCTTAGTCAGTTTTGAAATAAACTTCCTTTTCAGAAAGGACTTTTACATTAAAGTCGAGATTCATCCTGTCTCCTGGCACCTAAGTCATCAAAAGATGACTCCTGGCCTTTAGGGGAATATATGCAGAAAAGGACCTCTGTAGTTGGTTGCCTTCCTTTGGTGACCATCAGTGGAGAAGCAGGCTTTAGAGAAGGACAACAGATTCTGTAATGCTTTGTTCCAGAGAAATTTGTCAACCCTGGAAGAACACAAAGTACTTCTGATCTCCTTGATGTTTGGGAACAAGAAAATAAAACTTGAAGATTCTGAAACTATAATTTTTGTACAATAATTTTGTACACACTATACACTGGTATTCTGAACATTCATTTAAAGATGGCCAAACCCCAGGATGGTTACTCTTCTGAGAAATCAGTTAACTGGGTCTGTCAAATTGGTAAGCAGGAACCAGCATGAAGCATATCTGGCACCAGTTCCCTGTATCTTTATGTGGCACTCTGGAGTGAGGTTTAAGGTAGAACTGCTGCAGTGGAATGATGCAGGACTCTGAGCCTGACATCAAAAGAACAAACCTACACCCTGCTACATTCTTCCTGGTACAGATATTGAGTCCTTCCTGGGCTCTGTGGAAGCACTGAATTTTAAGATGGAATTTGAAAGAGGCTGTCTGGCACCCCAGGAGAGAGTTGCAGGCACCAGGGACAACTTGAAAGAAGCTGTTTATGTTGGTGGTGAGGGATTCAACGAGGAGAGAGGGTGAGGAGAAATGCTTGAAGAAATGAAGCGTGGCTCAAAACCGAGGACTCAGAGCTGAGAAGATGGATGTGTAAAGAAATGGCAGGAAGATGGGTGGAGCTGTGCAGACCCCTGCTGGAGGAGTTGGAAGGATTTTGCTATAAGCTTCTCATTAGCATTAGCTTCTCATTGTACAGAAGTATCCCCAAACTGTTCTTGAATATGTGGGAGCCTTTTTCTTGAAGGTCTTGCTGTAGAGAACTGGGTGTTATTGGCAGAGTAGCATGTTAGGAGCAACAATTACTTAAAAGACTAGATTTTCCCTCTTCAAAGTATGTTACTTCTTTGGTGTCTGATGTCCAGTAACAGCTGCTTTTTCGCATGATCTGTCTTTCAGGATGGAGATGCTGAGCATGGCTGTACCCAGTGCAAAGGGTCAGGGTCTGCTCCTTGCTCGCTGTGCCATGGAAGCAAGTTTTCAATGCTGGCAAACAGGTTCAAAGAGTCCTACAGGGCTCTCCGGTGTCCAGCTTGCAATGAGAGTGGCCTGCAGCCCTGCCAGATCTGTGCTGCCTGACCAGGAGCCCTGCAGCAGCCTACAAGCATCACAGCAATGTTTTGTTGAAAACTTTGCATTGTTTGACCTTCAAGCAGCCTCATTGTCATGACAAGAGTTTAAAAGATGGGAAAGGCACGTTATACATGTCTCACCATGAGCACTGCATCTCTGCTGTCAGCTATACCCCTGGTCTGTCTCATCTTGAACCAGCCCAGACCCTACTGCCTGCAGCATGAACAGATTCTCTGATGCTAGAGAAAGTGACAAGCACTCAGAAGTCAAGCACCTGTGTAATGTCTCGGGCATCTGGAGCTCAGCTGGAATTTGTGGGCACTGTCCTTCCATCAGGAGTTTGGGGCCAGGTCTCAACCCCCCCACTGGGCACTCCAGTAACACCATTAGGAGCAGCAAAAGCTGGTGCAGTTTGGGCATATTGGTGATGTGCCTGGGTGTAGAGTCTGTACCACAGCAGCAGAGTGATGCCTCCCCTGGGTTTTAAAATTACACTGGTTTTTGCAGTTAACTCTGGTTGCCCTGCAGCCTCACCAGAGTTGCCTGAGGATTATGATGACTGACACCTACTTTAGGGGACACAGTGATTCCTTTGGGGTCTGCTGTATGGGGATGAAATTGAAAACCCTTTCCAAATATGGACCTATAAAAATGTACAGTAATGGATTATAAACAGAAGTTAAGTTTTATCCTACTTATAAGGATGTGCTGAACAAAAATTCCCCCTGGATGATGCTCAGCACATTTCAGGATCAGGCTGGTGGTGAGCAGGACGTCTGTTGCTTAATATTAATCCCATGTTGTAATCTGCAGAAGGTAAACTCTAATTAGTTGAGGTGAAGCAACCATGTGGGATATTTTGGAGGCTGCCACTGATGGTACAGAACACAGGGGCTCCAGAGGTGGAGGCAAATGGAAGGGTTTTTTTTTCCCCAAAGCATTAACTTATTACATTTCATATTCATGCAGAATGCTACTGCAGCTTTAACTCACATATTGCCTCTGAGACCGATGAGTCAAGAGACTGCTCACAGGTACTTCATGCTGAGGTTGCAAGCCTAGGCTGGGTAATTTATAGCCAAGTTTCTGTTTTCCTGTGGTAGGTTGTAAGCTTCTCTTCAGTACTTACATGATTAGAAATAATGGTTTTAGCTCTTAAACTTCTGTGTGTGTCCTACAGAATTGCTCTGTGGGTACTGAGGGTGTTGTTTGTTTTCCAAAATAATGCAAGAATCTATAGCAGACACCTGATTGGCTTCATTTACTCTATCAGGATCTGCAATATGAACAAATGAGGTCCTTGGGGTATTCACTGAGGGCAGATGAGGCCTCAAATCAGAAACTGTTGTCAAACAGATCTATTCCCTCAAATTTGACCTGTCTGATCTCAGTTAAGCTTGTTCAAAAGTTTGCCAGCCTATGATAAGACAAAAGCAACCAGGAGAAATTGTTGCCTGATAGTTTAATGTTTACAATAAAGCTAGATCCAAATATGCATTTATAAAAACAGTATTTATTGTTCTTCAGTAATTACAATGTTTCCCAACCCCTGCTCTCCCTGTTGGCTGCATCAACTCTTCCTGTTCAACCTGACATGGGGATGATGCTCACAGGGAGGAGCTGTGCTCTTCCCTGATTCAGTCCAGCGGCGTGCAGGACCTGGTCCTCACTGGCCACACAGACTGAGGAATGGGAACCACAGGAATAGCCTGTGCACAGCTTTAGGGCTGGGCTCAGAGCAGTGCTGGGTGGATTTGCTCTCCCCACTTCAAATGCATCTGTTTTACTTTTGGTAATACACTGACTTGATTTACTCAATAAATGATCTCACAGGAAAGAGGTTTGATCTTTCCTAAAGCAGCATGGGGAGGCTGCTGTTGAGGCAATGGGTTACTTTTAACACATAGTTGATTTTATTTCTATGCCAGGTTACCAGCCTGATGCTCCCAACCAACCCCACTGGGCTCAGCCTGCAGCTCACGGCATGACTTGAAGGGGTGAGGTGAGATGGGACCTCACTGCAGCCTAACTGCCCTTATAGAATCACAGACTAGCTGGGGTTGGAAGGGACCATTAAAGGTGGCCTGGTTCAACCCCCCTGCACTCAGCAGGGACATCTGCAACTAAAGCAGGTTGCTCAAAGGGCAACCTGACCTGGAATGGTTCCAGGGATAGGGCATCTACCATTTTTGGGTAACTTGGGACAGTGTCTCACCACCCTCAGTGTAAAATACTTCTTCCCTTTCTCTAGTCTAAATCTCCCTCTTTTAGTTTAAAACTGTCACCCCTTGTCCTGTTCCAAAAGGTCCTTGCTAAAAGCCTTTCCCCATCTTTCCTATCCCCTTTAAGTACTGAAAGGCTGCAGTAAGGTCTCCCTGGAGCCTTCTCTTCTCCAGGCTGAAAAAAACCCAACTCTCTCAGCCTGTCCTAAGAGATGTTCCAGTCCTTGCATCATTTCTGTGGCTTCCTGGACCTGCTCCAGCAGCTCTGTGTCTCTCCTGTGCTGAGGACTGTAGAGCTTGGACACACTACTCCAGTCTGGTTCTGCCACCAGCTTCAAGAGGCACAGACCTGCCCACAGCCATCATCCAGTGCTGTGGGGCCTGGGCTGAGGGCCAGGGGCTGCAGCTGGAGCTCAGCTCCCTTCCTGCATGAACTGCACGGGACGCCCCTATGAAGCCTGGGGCCCTGCACAGGGCCAGGACCCTGGTCCTGTCCTGCCATGGGGGTGACAGTGGAGGTGCAGTGCATGTACTCTTATCCCTTCAAGCAGATGATGGCCAGCTACCTCTGCAGTGGTGGAAGGCAAGTGGCCATTGTTCTTGGCCAGAAACAGCCTAACTGCTGCTTGCAGAGTGCAGTGTGGTCAAACACACGAGAGGGAGTTTCATGCAGGAAATAAAGCCATTAAACCCTGCCTGC
This sequence comes from Galbula dea, assembly GCA_013399015.1. Taxonomy (NCBI): domain Eukaryota; kingdom Metazoa; phylum Chordata; class Aves; order Piciformes; family Galbulidae; genus Galbula; species Galbula dea. The sequence goes on from VWZX01007460.1 coordinate 569,292, forward strand.
TGCCACAGGCTTTGCTCTGCAGTTGTGGTGTGCCAGTCTGTGAGCCGTGGTGGACTCGGTGTGAGTATGGTACACCTGCCTCATATCACACAACATGTGCACAGCCAGGATGGCAGCACCTGCCCTTCCAGGATGGGATTTGTTTGAAAAAAGATCAGGTCAGTAGAAATGAATTCATTAATTCTGTTTTTCTGTCCTTGCAGAATGCTAACCCCTGTGTCAGTGCTTAGTGCAGTATGGCTTTTGGAGTAGTGGTGCAACAGTCGTTAGACTTTTAAGTAGGCTTTCTAATGGAAATGTTTTGCAGTGGTAGAGGGCTGTGTTAATGGTGGGTGAAGAGTGGCTCTGTTACATCTGCTCCTAGCAAAACGGCATCCTGCTAAAGTCTCCTTTGAGCACTGCTGTTTCTCAGACCCAAGCTCAAGCTGTGTGTTAGAACTGTCCTTTTTGTTGGTGTTTTCCTTTGAAATAGGGATGAATTCTAATCTTTATTACGCACTGATGCGGGGCTTTTGCCCTCTAGCTGCGGCTGCTTTGTGTGAACACCAGGGTGAAGAGCAGAGCAGGCTCCATTGTATTTGCTTTGGCCTCGTGGTTAAACATTAACGATGGAAGCCAGCAGATGTATAGCACAGGGCACTTCCTCGCCCAAAACTCCATGGGCTTGCGAGTATTCTCAGCAGGACGAAATGTTTAAACAAATGTTAACTTTAGGCTAAATCTGTCCTTGATGCAGCCAACTTAAAACACCAGGAAGGATTTTTTTTTTTTTTTTGTCTCAGCCAGCTGCCAGTTCTCCATCTCCTGTTAGCAGAGCTTTGGCTCTCTCAAAAACAGTGCCAGGAGGAACCTGGAGTGTCCCTGCCTGTGAGACCCACAGCCAGCTCTGGCAGCTGTGTGGCTGATGCACAGCAGACCTGGGCAGAAGGTGGGGCTGTGTCCCACGGGCAATCCTGCCCAGTGCTGTGCTGGGCTGTGGGTGCCTGGGCAGCCCTGGCTGACACAGCAGCGGAGCAGAGCCCTGCACGCTTGCTTGCAGCCCAGGCAGCTTGTTGAGCTTGTTGAAGTCACCAGGCTTCTGCATGCAGTCTTGGTGGGGTCAGCATCTTGTCTCCAGTGTCCATCTCATGCGGAAATAACAGATATGTGAACCTCTAAAAGATGTGATAGTGTGGTTTTGTTTTAAATGATCACTTATATTTTTCCTGGTGTTTGATGGCTTGGTTCAAAATGGAATTGGATCCCTATAGTGTTATGCCCTGTACTGAAAATCAAACTTGTTATGTATGTGAAATTCTCTTACAAAGGGGAAAAAAACCAGAATATCCTCACAAGCTGGAGTGCCAGAACTTTGAACAGTAAGTACAGGCTAAGATTCTTAGTCTGGAGTCTTTCCATTTCTCTTCTGTTTGTTAACCATGTACTGCCATTGTGTTTTTGCCTTAGACTGTACAAATCAGCATTTAAGGCAAAAAAAGGTAAAGAAACAAACATTTTTCTCTCTCTCTGCTGCAGAAATCCTGAGCTCGCTCTCTGTCTTGGGCAGTCATATTTGCTAACTGTAGTTTAGAGTGCCACACTATGGCTAACCAGGGATGTGCTCTGAAAGACTCCTGGAACTCAGAACAGACTTGGAAAGGAGACGGCAGGGCCACCTTCTGCTGATTATCTTGAGAGTTTGGCAATTAGAGGTGAGAGAAGCAGAGCTGGTGCTTCCTATTGTGAAAGATGTGAACGAGAGTGGAAATGCAAATGGAAATTGTATTCTGCAGTGTACTTCCATCTGACTGGAGAAGGGCAGTTGGAGGTGAATAGTGAGGCTAATTATGACAGCCAGAAGCCCAGAGCAGAAAGGTTAAAATAATCCTCATTTGTATGTGGCAGCAAAGTGCATCTCATGCTTTTAACCGGGAATTTGATATGATTGAGAAAATAATTGCCATAGTTACTCATAAATGCCGTTGTTAAAGTTGACTTCAGGGCTCCTGCTCTTGTTCTTTCTGTTGCAAACTCTGCTAGTTGAACCTTGGAATGTTGTTAAGCTGCAAAATAGGGTGGGAAGGTGCAACCAGACGTGCTCTCAGAGGAGGCCAAAGCAGTTGAGGTTCTTCAAGTGCATGTTTGTGCTGATACTCTCCTGCCTCACACAGATCCCGTGTATTGCCCCACCTGGGGCATTTTGCATGTTGGCTGCACTTTATCATCTCTGAGGATGGAGCTCAGAAGTTGCTCAGGTTGTGGAAGGTGTCAGTGTGGGATTTTCTTTTTTTTTTTTTTTTTTTTTTCNCTTGTGCATCTCTCATGTTGGGTTTAAAACACCCTTGCACTCTGGATTACACCCAGCTTCTCTGGAAAGGTGTCTCACTGCAGAGACGTGTCCTCTGCTTCCATTACCTAGGGTCAGTAAGAACTAGGTGATAGTCAACAGGACAGCTGCTACCTCAGGTATATCCAACCTGAACCTCCCCTGACACAACCTGAGGCCATTTCCTCATGTCCTATCACTAGTTACCTGGGAGGAGAGACTGACCACCACGTATGTTCTTGTGTGTTAGTTCAGAAATACACCAGCAATATTCTGCTTTTGCCAGGTGTTTCTGGAGTAAATGTCCCTTCTGTGGTGGGTGTGGGAGGACAGGCACTGGCAGAGCTGATCTGGAGGGATGTGTTGGGTGGGTTGGATGGATGGTGGTCTGCAAGAGCCAAGTTCACCTTTCGGACAGCTGCTATGTGGGTGAGGAAGGATCCTGCTGGAGTTAGGGACATTACCTTCTGTCCTTCCCATCTGATGTGCCTGGACTGGTGTGGCCAGTCCCCAGGCAGAGCCATGGTGTCTCCAAGGCTGCAGGAAGCCAGGTTGGTTAGGACTCTGTGGGGTGTGAGTCCAAGGGGAGCCCTACCCTATGGCCATGGCCCAGCCTGCAGGGACAGACAGCAGTTAGTGCTGGGTGGCCTTTAGGATAGTGCAGGTGTTGGTTAAAGTGAGCCCTGAACAGTAAATCGAACATCAAGGGTGACAAATTGATTTGTATTTCAAATAAGTGAGTCTGTATGTGAAAGCCTTTTGTATTTACCAATCTTTATCATAATGAGTAATCTGGGCAGTGAGTTTGGTAAACTTTTGTTTTGCTTTGTTTTTTAAATTTGAGTTTATTCTCAGCCACCACCTTTCCAAACCAATAACAAAGTGGAGCAATCTGGAAAAGGTTTAGCTGATTTTGCAGTGTCACTGCTTCATTTCCTTGCAGTTAAAAAAGAAAGAATCAGAATATTTATGAATTTAAATATTATTATTTTTTTGCAAGTCTTTGAAGCTGTCATTTTGATTTATGTAGGCTCCATTTGATCTTGCATGTAAAACCAGCCCTTCGTTGCTTTGAAATATTTCATTTTTATACAAATCATTATGTGTAACCTGCAGTGATTTCTCTCTGCTGCTAAACACAGTGCCACTTTTAGAGGCCTGCTATTGCTCTCATATTATTTCTAAGGAACATTGCTGTGGTTAGAAACTGCTGCTTGTGACAAATGATGTTACACATTCTAGTTAGGAAAGGTAGGTGGGGGTCTTAATTCCCTGGATTCAGAATAATGACTAATGCAATCAATTCTGCTCGTTGTTGTTTGTAGAAAACAATCAATATGTGTGCAGAAGAAAGGAATGAGAGCACAGGAATTCTTTGGCTAACATTTAATTGTCAGGGTTTTGCAAGTGGAGGATGGAGGTGTGAAATGAGAGGTGACCCTGTAACTACTGGGGTCCCCCTGTGCTGCGGTACCAAGGGGTACAGAGGTCTTGGTGCTTTCAAGCTGCTGTTTGCAAACACACTTGCAGCTCTGCATCTGAAAAACATCTTCAGGAAACATTTGTGACTGGCAGCCAGGGTAGAAAAAAGTAATTTCAAAGCTATGGATAGCTTAGAGGCAAAGTCTGTCTTGTGGCTTCTGCTGTTGCCAATTTGTTTGGGGTCGTCTTAGTGTAGTGGAGGAGAAAGAAACCAGTCTGGAAGGAAGTTTACCACAGGAAATGGTTGAACTTCTTTATTTCTGGAAGAAAACTATGCACACTTTTCTTGGGTTACTGTTTCTTTTTCCTAAAAGTATTGCATTTAGTTACAGCATTTAGATTTGTGCTTCCCCACCTGCAGGTTGAGATGTGGGAGCTGTTGCAGTCCAGGAAGGGTTAATGACAGATTGTCCCTAACCAGAGCAAAGGCTGAAACTTGCTCCTACTTCAAACAAGTGGACTGGCCTCAGGGGTCTCCTCTGCTCCTGCATTTCCAGAATGATGAGGAGGACACTGGTGCCCCCCTGGGGGGGACCCTTTGGCAGCTGGGCACATGCCAGGTCAGGGACCATGGCTGAGGAGGAGGAGCAGCAGTGCCCACGCCCTGCCCTGCCGCAGCCAGGGGACAGTCAGTGCCCACACCAGTCAGTGCCCACCCCTGCTGTGCCCATCCCAGTCGATGCCCTGCGCTTGCGGGCAGCACCACGAGATGGCATTCCCTCCTTGCCAGGTGCTGCCAGCGATCCCGATGCGATGCAGAATTGGCTTCGGGAGCTAGAGGATGTCTCCTCTGGCCCACAGCTCTGCGGTTGAGGCTCGTTGCCTGCCTGTCCTGCCGTGATAGAGGCAGCTGCTCTCTAACACCCCGGCCGGGTCTTGCCCTGCAGCTGCTGCCCAGCCTCTTGACTTGCAGCCCTGTGCTCCTGCCTGGTGCTGGTACCCTCTCTGGTGCTGGTTTGTGGGCACGGGCTGAAGGGATGGTAGCTGAGCCTTGAGAGCTCGCAGGGATGCATGGTGAGGACAGGTGGACAGCCCATTCCTGTCTCAGCACCCCGAGGGCTCTCTCCTGGCACAGGGCTGACCTCTGTAGCATGGACGGCAGTTGTGTGGTGGAAGCTGCAACCTTTGGGCTCAATGGATTAGGAGCACAGTAGTAGACACCTCTTTTCAGGCAGTTCCAAATTTTAGAAGTCCTTGCTCTGTCCTGTGGCCCAAAACAAGGAGGTGGGGATGAGGATGGTGGAGGCAGGGTCATGTGTGACTGCTGGAAGGGGTGGCAGTGCCTGCCCCAGTGCCCTTGCTGAGCAGGAGAGGTGACACAGGACACCAGTCTCTGGGCAAGGAGACCACAGGGCAGGGCTGAAGCCCTTGGGCTAGTGGGAGCCCTTCAGACAGGGATGGGACTCCTATGCCTCTGGTGCTGAGCAGGAGTTTTTGGGCTTGGGTTTCTGCAGGGCTGAAATACCAGTTAGGCTGAGATCTCTTTGTTCTCTGCTGCTGTGAGCTCTGGCGTCCCCAGGGAGTGGAAGCCTTGCAGGGAGGCTGTGGCTGGCTGGAAACACTATTTTTGTGGCTGTTAGATGCTCCTAGCCATTACATCTGCTTGGAGACTTGTAATGTTATTTCTTTTACTGTGCTGTATAGGAAATTGAGTCTATTTCTGTTTAAATACTGGGGTAATAGAGCCTGCTATTTAGTGAAAATTTATGTAAATGGCTCTTTGTTTCACACGATTGGGCCTCACAGAGTGTAAGTTCCATCGATAATGTAATTATGCCACTACTGCCATTCCAAAGCAGCATGTCCTGGAGAAGCCTCCAATTTCTGTGTAGAATAGGGCTTGGAAACCTTGCACTTTTACAATCAACTTTGATTCTGCAGTAAGAAAAAGAAAAAAACAACCAACCAACAAACAAGTAGACCTGGGTTTTAGAACAGTTCTGGAGTTCTGGACCTTTTTGGCTTAGAACCCAAGATTTCTTTTATGTCAGAATTGTGGATCGCCTATTACTGCACATCATAATTGTGTTACCTAAAATGACTTAGCCTTAAAATGCAATTTCTCCACCTTTGAAAAGCTTCCTGTCTTAGTTTAATATCAATCTGGTGGTCAGTGTTTCTTCAGTCTGGCATTTGTATTAGCATAGAGGTTACAGTCACTTTTGATTGTTATTTGAGTTCAGTAGGGTGTTTTGCACCTTACAGTTTATAGTAAGGTTTTTTCAGGTGGATGTGTTTTGCAGTGGAGAATAAGGTCCTTGTTAACCTTCTGTGTCTCATTTCTAGCCAGAGGAGTTTTGTATGTTCCAAAATAGACTATTCATCCTTAGAAGTCCTCTTCTAGTGCATGCATTTCTTATGTAGGATGTTGCCCTACAGGCAAGCTGTACAATTTTGGCATCATTCCTCTTCAGTGGGGGTCTTGGAGTGAGAATGTTTCTTCCAGCCTTGAAATGACTCTTCTGTATAGCCTGAGGAAAATGAAGTTACCCTGAGCAGGTAGTGCCCATCCCTTACCCTTGCTGCAGGCCAGCCCCAAGCAGAAGAGTGTCCTCTTGCCAGAGCAGACCCACAGTGCCCTCTGAAGTGACCTCCTGCTGTCACTCTTCCATCAGCTTTTGCAGGCCAGTGAATGTCACGTCCCAGAGTGCATTCAGGTGACACTGTGATGCACCTTTCCATCTCTTTGCTCGAGGAAATAGGTTGTGTGGCTGAACGTGCTCAGCAGCAGTGACGAGGAGCAAGTTGCCTGCAGAAACTGGGGATGCTGATGCACTCTGGGGAGTGCAGCATGGGGGACTTGGTTCTGGGGAGCTGCCACGCTGCCAAAACCTCTGCTCAGCCCTTGGTGGAAAAACATGATGTGGGTCAAAAGCTTGTGTCTTCATCTCTGTGATGTGGAGGGTGTGTGGAAAGTGTCTGCGTGCTGCAGCAAAAGCCAGTTCAGGTGATTTTCTCATAGTAGTGCTGTGGGATTTCTGTTTGTTCACTAATCTTACTAAGCTAATCTTACTAAAATCTTCCTTTCCTCTACCTTGAATGGAGCCTGCACATTGTTAATATCATATAGCTCATACCTGTTGAGAGAAGCTATGGAGCTGCTTCTGACTTGACAAGTGGCAGCTATCAATTTTCTGATACCCATGTGAGAAGTAATATTCACCCTCTGCACTTTTATCCCAGTCCCATGGAGAAACATGTCACGGCTGTAGAAACAGGAAGAGAAGTCAAGTAAGCTGCCTGACTTCCCTTACAGAGGTAACTAACGTTTTTCATAACCTTTGAAATTAATTATTTAGTAGTTGTATTTCAATAGAAGCTGGACACTGCAGAGGTGCCTGGGGTTCCTGCCTGCGACTCCTGTGTGCTGGACACCGTAAGCAAGACCACTCTTCCAAGGCATCTGTTTTAACTGCATTAAGTATCTGAATTTTCAGCTTATGCTGAGGCACTTAGACATGTTTCTCTGCAGTATGTTCTTTTGTTGTACAGTTCTGTGGTGTTTCTGTGATGATTTCCATCTGCAGCACTCTACAGATCAGATGGAAGACTCCTGGAAGGAAGCACAGCTGTGTGGATCGAGCCTGGGGCGCTCCGCAGGCACCGTGCTCCTTGGCTTTCATGATCCCTGCCTTCGGAGGGATCGCTGGCTGTTTCACTTCCCACGCCAGGAGGTAGTTCCAGCAGTGAGAGACGAGTGCTGTGGCCTTCTAGGATGCTGACAGTCAGAAAGCAATCACAGAAGCTCTGCCTCATGCTTTATCAGTCAGAATTCCTGAAATACTGGAAATCAGATGTTACCATTTCCCAATCATATTGACAGGAAAATAAATCCTCCAGGGTTAGAGAGCAGTTGTCAAACCAGGACTGCTGATACCACATGGATTTCTGTTCTCCAGTTGGTGAGCCTGCAGGAAAAGCTTGCAATTGGGCAGGTGAAGTAACATGCCTGTGTGGAGGATGTGTTAAAGAGTTACAGGGGACAAGTACCATAAGACTTTGTGTGACAGCAATCACTTTTCTTCCTGTTATGGCATCTGTGGTCAAATACTTGTTTGGGGTGAAATGAGAACTTACAAACTGTAAATTTTTAGTCCCAAATGTTTTAATCCATGAAATTTTAGTCCCTAAATTCTTTAACACACGTTTAGAGATCTTCTATCTTGCAGCTCAGGTTTAATGGTGCCTCCTAATTCCAGGCTGATGATGCTCTCTTTCTAAGCAAGCTGGTGACGAGGTTGCCCTGAGATTTGAGAGCTGAGCGTTGGTGCTGCCACTGGTGTTCTCTTCATATGCTTTTCTGCTCCATGTTGCATGGAGATGTTTCATATTATTGATATGTTTGTTAGAGTTCTGGAAGCCACACCCCATAAAGTTTTGATTTCAGAGATACCACCAGATGCAGCTGTTCCAGAAGGTACTCTTTTATCCCAGAGAAGTCCTTAACCTGGGCTGCCTGCCAGTTGGCTTCTCATTCAGTAGCATTCTGTTCTTGATCTGGGTCATTAAATATTAAAAGGCAAAGTGATTCTAAAAGCCAACCATTTTTCTGGAGATACTAAATAACTGTAATTTGTTTCCTAATAGATAGTTTTGTCCTTGTCACTAGGTCTGCTCAATACAAGAATAAAAGTGTGATGAGACAGGGCAGTTCTGTAAGTCTTATACCCAGTGTGTTTGCCCAGACAATGAGCCTGAGAATATAAATTGGAGTGGGGACAGGAATAAACTAAAGCTTAAGGCTCTGTGTAGCTCAGTCACCCAAGCTTTTCTGTCACCCCAGCCATTGTTCACCTAGTGCCATTGGGAGCAGGTTCTCCAGTGGATCCTGCCAGGCCCTGCCTGGGCTGGGGCACTGCCTGCAGGGCTCTGCTACTCCAGGCACTGCTATAAATGCTGGTGAAGTGTGTGTACCACACTCTGGGGAGGAGGGATCTGGATTGCAGTGGTGGATGCAGATGCTTTCCTCCTGAGGCAGGGCACACAGTGCCTGTAGCAGGCTTAGTTACAGATCTTTGTGTGGCAAAGCAGCAGAAGTACAAGGTTGTACTTAAAACCCAAATGAAATCCACCTCCCAGTGCTCTGTTAACCTGCCAGCATTTCTGCTTCCACATTTGCTGTGCTGTGAAGTCTCCCAAATACTTTATTTTTATTAAAGAAATAGTAGTGTTTGCTGCTGTAACTCTTCCCTTCTGATTTTCTTTTATCATCAGGTTTGTCCACGTGGATGATTTACAGGAGGAGAATTGCAGTGTGCTGGAATGGAATTCCTGAAAATTTAAGGAAGGTAATTACTTTGAGAAATGGAGTTAAGTTTTGCAACCTTAATGCCTCACTGTGGTTTATCTTGTTTCAAAGGATCACATTTCCTAATGATTTATTTTTTTTAATTAGAAAAGTTACTCTTAAAGATGAGAGGAGAAAAAAAAAATCTCTAGGAACTGATTTTATATTTAACTTGGAAGAATAAAATTGTAGCCTGCAGCATCCTAAGAAGTAACTGGAGGTGACTTGTTCACACACAGTGGTCCGCTTCTGGCTTTTGTACCTGGAAAAAGTCAAGCTGCTTTAAAATGTTACCTGGGCCACAGTGAAAGTAGAGCCATTGCCCCTACCCAGATACAATCCTGGGACGTTTGCACGGCCTCTGGTAGCTGCTGAGAATGTTGGGTGTTCTCATTTGGGCTAACCACAGCTGCTCTGCACTCCTGAATCCTCAGTCTTACCTTGCAGGCTGGCAGTACTTTCAGAACACAGAGGTGATTCCACCCTTTCTTAGAAAAAAAAAAAAAGATAAAACTGTAATTCTTTTGTTTCCCAGGTCAATGTCTTAAAAGTGCCTGACATCTACTTGGAAGAGGAATCTTGGCTCAATACACATAAGAAATATGGCTATGAAAACTCGCTGTCTTACGTGGACACAGTATGCATCCTTGAGGAAGGAGTCTGTCTTCAGAGAGAGCCTGGAGAATCCAGACTGGTGAGTGCTGGCCTCTGGGTGTAGCAGTGCCCCTGTGCCAGCTCCAGGCTGCTGCTGCAGCCCATGGCCCTGAAAATGGGTTTTCTGTTGCCTTTTTAAATGCTTGGAATGAGAAGGGTCTGAATAATAACTTCTGTAGTATGTATTGAATGCATTTGAAGCAGCAGCTGTAGAGGTCCTGTAGCTTTCCTCTGGCTGGTTCAGACATGAGGTTAGGTTCTCTGGCCAGAGCACAAATAATTGCTGGAAATTAATTTTCTGTGTGCTGCTCTGCAGTCCTAGTAGGCTGCCCTGCTGTTCTTGCACAGCAGGCGTAGCCAGAGTGTTCCTTTTGCTCTCCTGTCTACCAACAGATGCTTGAATAGCAGTTTAAAAATGATCAGCTCCCTCCTGCATGCCAGCCACTGGCATGGAGCATGCTTGTTCCAAACCGTTTTCCTTCTCCAGCGTTTGGCCCTCTGTGCCCTGGAGATGTTAGCTGCTGTGGGACTTTGCCTGGGAGAACAGACACTCGGATGTGTGCAGAGTGGAGCCCAGAAATGCTTTCATGCACATTAACAGCAGGATGAGAGTAAATTTCTAATTCCTATAGCATTGAAATGAGCTGGTTTGTGATAGATGTGACTGTCTTTAAAAAGGATTTATCTGCAGCTGATGTCAACCCCATTAATTCTTACTTTGTTCTGGTGTCTCTTGTAGTTAGTCATTACTTTTGCCTTCTTCCCTGGGAAGTCTGTCAGGATTGTCCAGCAAGGTCCATGAGACTTCAGAAAGCTCTAAGGATGTTTCAGGAAAAAAAAAACAACCCAAAACCAAACAAACCCCTCCAACTTCAGATGAAATTAAATTCCATGTAGCTTAGGCATTTTTGAAAGCCCCATGCTGGGACACTGCTGTTTGAGGACATGTTCATCTGGCTTTTTCAACTGTTATTTCCAAGGTTTGCTGGGATCCTCTGTTCTTCCTGAGGTTTCCTTTGCATCACGTTGGATGGGAATGGTAGGTGTTGGTGCACAAGCTCTTAACTACTGCAACTGGTCACTCATACTGTGCTTTCAAGGCTTCTCAGTTCCAGTTCAGGAAAGACACTGCATTCAGCATGCTGCTGCTGCTCCTGCAGGGAAGTTGTCTGAGCTCCGTGTCATCATCACTCACTTTAAGGCACACCCTGGCAGTCAGGAAGTAGAGGCGTGGCTGGGTGCCAGGGTGTGGTTGCAGCCTCCACAGCGTCACTTACAGACTTTTGATGTTTTCTCTGGGGTGATGGCGGCTCTGGAGGTACCTTGGGTGCTGATGCAGGTCAGCAGCTGCAGGAGCCCACAGACGTCAGCCTAGCTGCCATGGCCAGGCAGGTTCAGGATACCTGGGTGTGCCTGTACACATCACTGTCATCTCCTCGGGAGTCTTCTGGAGGTGATTGGATCTAAACAGGCAAAACAGGCATGGAATTTCAGCTGGATGTGGTATAGGTAAGGTGATATTTGCATGTGAATAGACAAAGGAGTTATGCAGAGAGCATAACATCAGCAGCATACTGTTGCACTGGAGAGAAATAAGAAAATACATGATGGGGAGACTCAAATGATGCTGATCAGTGGGAAAATTGCACATTATGCCCCTAAAGAGTAACATTATGGAAGTGGTAACCTGAGTACAGACAAACTTGTCTTTCTCCTCTACTAAGTACTAGTGGGCAGATTTCAATAGCAACTTCCTGAAACTCTTCAGGCACTAGAGGTGTGAGGAGAATGAAAACATTCTGCACCTCAGCCAGGCACTGAGCAGGCTCTGTTTAATCAGCTGTAACATTATGGATGCTGATAAATGGAAGCAGGGCACAGCTTTGACTCAGTTCTCCACCAGCCACCTGAGCAGGTCACCTGTCTTTGCCTCTCCCTACACCTCTGGGTGTCTGATGGGCTCTGCACCAGGTGCTGCCTGCACTAGACACTGCCTGCTCTGGTCTCAGCAAAGAGCTGGTGGCTCTGGAGGTGTTGGGGCAGTGGCTGCTCTGTGCCTCTGCAAGGAGATCTCGTTAGTGGGGTTAGTGACAGAGCTGCAGCCTAGTCCCAGGCACGTGTGGTGAGTTGATGCTGGTGGGAATCCAGAGTATTTCTGCTGCTGTCAGATGAAGTCATAACTGTCTGTACTGATTTCAGCCCAGCTGCTTTGTAGATCAATATGCTGTAGAAAGTCAAACCACAAGGGCTGGTGGCTTAGATGTTTAGCATCCTCTATTTTCAGCTGGAGAACTGCAAGGTAGGGGAGGGAGACTGCAACCGTCCTGATGTCCCTAATGGAACTGGGGCAACTGAAGTGATGCTTGCTTAGTCCCAAACACTCAATTTATCCACAGCGTAGTTCTTCCTTTTAATGTCAAGTGGTTATTTTGTCCCAAATAAATGTGAATGCACCGATGCCAACTGCTGCATATTCTTGCAAAGTGAATTATTGTGAGTGCTTCCAAGCAGAGCATATAAATGTCTGAAAAGATCTAGTAGCATACAGACATTACCATAAATAAATTATAAACCATAGAAAAAGGCATGATGAGGCATATCTGTACATTCAGAGGCCAGAAAGAACCTATGTTACAGAATCATACAATGGTTTGTGTTGGAAGGGACCTTCAAAGCTCATCTAGTCCAACCCCACTGCAGTCAGCAGAAACATCTTCAATTAGATCAGGTTGCTCAGAGACTCAGCCAACCTGAGCTGGAATGGTTCCAGGGATGGGACTGATCTCTGGCAACCTGGGCCAGGGTCTCACCAGCCTCAGTGTAAAAACATTTTTTCCTTCTATTTAGTCTAAATCTTCCTCTTTTAGTTTCAAACCATCACCCCTTGTCCTGTCATCAGCTGGAGATGGGAACTAAAAAGATCTTCTGAACAGAAGCTTCCTCTTTTGAAGAGCCTTGCCTTGGATAGGACTTTTAATTTATTTTTGAAAGCCATGCAGGCTTTGGAACCTCTCCCTGATGCTATCTGAGTGAGATTATTGTGAGACTTTTTATACTAAAGACACTTTAATTAAGCTCCCATCATGAAAACAATTAGACCAAATTTGCTGTACTTAACTAGTCAATAATTTAGTAGTTGGATCTCATTAATAGACTTCTCCCTGTGACTGTGCTGTAGCGATGCAGCATTGCCAGCTGTGTGCTACAGAAATCAATCAGAGATCAATATTTTCCCTTTTTTTGTCCCTGCAATGGTGAAACTGCAAAATGCATAAATAAATCCCAACCAGAACAGCCAAGCTCCGTGGTGGATTTTTACTGCTGACATCCATCCTGTGGATGGGGGAAATGTCTCCCATTCTCTGCTCCTTCATCTGAACTCCTCTAGTTTGTCTTCTACTGAATTGCAGAGCAATAATGAATGGCTATGGCCTGCTGAGGGCATTGATGGGGTCAGGTTCGTGGGATAGGAGTGGGGTGTCCTCTCCTCACTGCCACCACTGCCTCTGCCCAGCTTGGTGGGATGATGTTCTGAGGACTTCATCAAATCATACAGTCCTGTTTCACCAGGTCTGCAGTTGGTTCTGACAATTCTGGGGATGGCTGATGTGTCCCCTCCAGAGCTCTCTGTGGTGTTGCCCTTTGAGCCTCTCCAGTAAGCTCATGTCTTTCCATCAGCAGAGTCCAGCTAGACTTATGGGAGGTGGTTGTTACCAACCTCTCCTTACAATGATGTTCCTGTATCTCGTTACCTTTGCCTTTGAGATTGTCACACAAAATACGTGCATGTCAGAGAGGAATCCCTTACTCAGGTATCAAACACTAACTTAGTATTTACTAAGTAGACAGAAAAGGCTGTTGTGTTCCTGTTTCTTAGGACAGACTTCACCCAGAAAGGCAGAGCATCAGTTACCAGGAGTAGGTTTGCTCAACTGCACGTTGGAAGCTTTTGCTCAGTTGTTTCTAAAGCAAGGTGTGAAGAAGGTAAGTCACTTATTGTTTGAATTTCTTCCCCAAATTATAGTCTGTTTTCTTCCAAATCAGTAGATCATCAGGGCTCAAAATTGAATTGGTGTTTTAAGTTTGAATTCTTTACATCTTTTAACTGCTGAAAAAATGTTTGGCCTTTTCTTCTGTCTGCTGAGAATGAGCAGAACAAAAATGGATTTAGTTTTATTACAGTAATAGTTTTATTTCAAGTACAGTTTAAAACACTGCTTATGACTGTATCAGTTTCTGTAATTCATTCTTATTCCTGATTTCCCTCAGGCTTTGAAACAGTTCTTCTTCCTAATGTCTCATCATACCAGCTAATACTGTAATAATAATTTGCAGTTCTATGGCACCTTTAAGCTGAAATAGTCAAAAGTAGTCAACATGAATTTATATCATTTGTGCATTTTTCTCTAGTAATGTTGGATTGTTTTTTGGCAGCTTGATGTATTTACAGTAGCCACAGTCAATCTCCCTGCAGCAGTTCTGTGTACTTCAGTAGTTCTGTCTTTCAGTAAGAATTATGGAAGAGGATAAAAGCTATCCGGCGATCTCTCAGAGCATCCCAGGAGAGGCAGTCTTCAAAGGCCTTTCAGTTCCAGGAGTCATGTCATATTGATAAACCAGCTTTACCAGCAACATCTCCTGAAGCCTTCAGTGGAGACCAAGTCTTGTTCTGTGGAAGCTTGTGCCTTGAAGAGATTTGGAGGCTCAGGTTGTGCTGTATACAGGCTGTTTAAAATGTACACCTGCTGAAAAAAGAGCAAGAAGAAGGAAGGAATGGTTAGTTAAACTTTTTAATAAGAAACAAAGAAATTTTAAAAATTGATTGCTTTTGTTTTGCTTCACCCCCCCAGCTTATATCTTGTTTCAGCTGGATGAAAAGCACATGTGTGTGCCTGAAAACATGGCACTTTCATAGCTATGTTCATGAACATTATGTACTGCAAGACTATAAGGAGCCTATATTTACCATTATTTATCAAACATGTTTTTCAGAGGAACTTAGATCTCCACAGTTCAGATCATGCCTTATGCCATTCTTCAATTATCCATTGGCACCAAGTGGTTAACACTGAAGTTGTGATTTGCTTTGTGGTTTTTGATTTGTAAGTGTCCTTATCAGTGTCCTGTGCTTCCTCTCATTGAAGGCAGTGAGTTTTGGAGCCTGGGCAACACCTGCATCCCCTCTAGACGCTCTGCTCCTCTCTGCTGGCACAGGGGCCAACAGCCCTAGCCTCTCCATCGTGCTTCAGAAGCTGATTTTGGGACCTGTGTCCCAAGAGCTGCTGGATGGAAATGTATCTCAAACCGCATAGCCTTATTGATGATAACTGGAAGATTTTTTGTTGTGTCTTTAAAAGAAGAGAGACCAAAGTCGACAGCTCTGCTCGTGTAAGCACTGACCGTGGGCGATGGAACATGTCTTGCTGGCTTGTGACAGCTCAGAGCTAGCTGGTAAAACAGACTAGCTCCCAGGATCTCTACAATGCTGCATTAGGAATCTTTCAGCAATTTTGGCTATGTCTGCAGATCTGTGAATAAGAGAAACCCAAGCGCACCAGATCTGGGGTAACTGTGCAGTCTTGCCTGGCATTTGCCTTCAAAGCCTCCACCTCCCTAAAGCAGCAGCTCACTCTGTGCATCTCACTTCTTCCAAGCTGTTTGGTAGGATTCCTTTCTGGCTTGGACATAGTGCAGTTTTGAGGCACATGTTACCCAAATGTAATGGCAATACAAAGATGATCTTTATAGTTTTAAAACTTATGTTGCATGAATGACAATGCTCGATAAATGTTCTCCAAGCTTCCACTTACTTCTTGTCTTCCAGTATCTGATCTGCATCCTTCCTAACAGCCTGCCCAAAGAGACAATTGCTTTTCCTGCACTTGCTGTAATTAGTGGGAATGCATAGGATGTTCCTTTCAAAGCCAAACCACAACTCCCACTTTATCTCCTCCATCCTGACAGCAGTGCACTTCTCCAGCCTCTGTTTGGAGAGGCTCAGATGAGATAAAGGAGCAAGGAAAGCGTGGGAGGCAGCAGGGTGAGGGGGCAGAGGAAACAGGAGGGGATGAGCTACGTGAAGAATAGGAGAAAATACCACATGAATGTTAAATTTTGTGAATGACTACACTAAAGCTGATGGATTCACACAGTCAATGTCATATATCATCTTATAGAAAGAGAGGGAAAAGATGCTATTCACAAAACTATTCATAGCCATCAAAGGCACTGATCTTTTAATTATGTTTGTAACTGAGGTATGAGCATACGCTGTGGACAGGGTTTTCTAATGCCCAACAGAACAACGCTGACATTTTATGGCTCCTCTTATTTGACACGTATTTTTTCTTATTTTATTCCAACTCTGAACAAAAATATAGGAGATTAAGTTCTGCACTGTTTTTATTTGTAGAAGCCAAGTGCATTTCAATGGAAATTACAGCGTTTATGATTTTTTTCTTACCTGTTCACAAAAGGTATAAATGAATGATGTGCACCCATATTATAGCCAGTGAAACCTTCCTCCTGAATAACTCAAAAGTCTGAGCAGGTATTGGTTGGATAATGGTTGGACTTGATTTTTGAAGGTCTTTTCCAACCAACATGATTCTATATGCTGATAAATCCTAGCTCCCAGCACAGCCTGTTCTGGGTCTGTTGGTGAGAGCCTGGCCTCTTTGGAGAGGGGGATGGATGCTCTGTGGCCTGCAAGCAAAGTCTGGGAGAAGTTTCCAGCCAGAAAGGGTAGTGGTGGCCCCTGAAGTCAGCCTTTGTTTGTGTGAGCTTTTAAAAATTCGTTTTTTAAAAGTGTCCTGATTAGTTTGTACATGTCTGAGTTATGGGGTTCCCTGGCACTGGGAAGCAGGGCAGGTGACAAATTTAGGAGAGAATTTAAGACCGCACAATAAAGGAGCATTTGTAGCAAGAAAATTTAACTCTGTTGATAGATGTTTTATGTTGGCAGATGTTTTATCTGTTGCCTCTTAAATGTTGCAACATTTCTGTCATTTTCACTTAGTTTCCTTTTAGATTCCTTTGGCTTGACTTGAATACATAAGAAGATGGAAATGAAAGTCCAACGAAAGCAGTGCTTGTTAAATGAGGGAGCTGTGCTCAAAACCCAAATATTTAACTGAGAAATGTTTTGTCATGGTTACAGAAAGACTGGAAGGTATTGTGTGCTGTTTTCAGAGACAGCATAATGTTTCCTGCTAGTCTGCTGGAATGCTACCCTGCTCTCATAGTGGCAGTGGAGATGAGGTACTCCCTGCAAGATGCATTGCCTTCCTCTCTCCCAGGCAGGCTGTTTGTACTTTCCCTCTACATCACTTAACCTCTTATTTAAAATTTACAGGGCTCAGTAAAGATGTGGATTGTGCTATAGACATGATATATTCTGTGACAACTGGCACTTGCTGGAGGAGCCACCTGTAGCTGTTCCTGAATCAGGGAATCTGCTGGGCTCCTGTCCCTTCAAGTGCTTTGGGGTATTACAGCCCTAAGGGCTGTACATAGGCACGGCAGGAGAGCTGCTTACAGGAGCAGAGTCCTTCCACCTCTGGAAAATCAAACTATTCTCTGGCTTCTCTGTCAGAGAAGCTTTCAAGCTGTGGCTGTAGAGGTGCAGAGTTTAATGGGTAGGCAATGTTTGTTCTGCATTTCAAGTGCATCATCACACTCTAAGCAGTGTAAATTTAGCTCCTTTAAGCCTGATCTCCTGGGGCTGAGATTTAAGTGTTTGAACTTTAGTTGAAAGGAATATATTGATTAGGCTTTGATTTAGTCTTTCCTTGCTGAAAAGCTTCTGAGTAATGACTCGTACCTGCCCTTTTGTATTTTATTCATTTAATGGAGTTCCCTCTCATTCCTCTTTTCTTCCTCAACACCATTTTACTTAAAAGTCTGCAGTGCTGTAAGGAGAAATAAAAGAAAAAGCAGTTGTCACACTGTGAACATAATTGATTCAATAAGTAACATTTTACAATTCCCTAGGCAAACCTCTGAATCTTCACTTAAGTCAATTAGTGCTTCATTCTGTAAACAGTGGCATCTCCCACTTACTCTGATAGACTCAGGTAGTAGCTTACTGCCTTCTGCCAAGAAATGGCATAGAAGATGAACTGGTTTTCATTGGTATAAAATATCTTGTCTGTTATTTTTTCTGGAGATGTGAAGAGAAATTCTCTTGACCTGTTTGTTAAATTGTCTTTACCTCCTCTCACAGTGACTCAAGCTGAGAAATCCTTTTTCTTTTATCTTGGCAAACAGAGGATACTAAGCTGAGCCTTAGCCCCATACAGGTCACAGCTAAGCTCCAGGCTTGCTTCAGTCCATGAGATCTGACCATACATTAGAGGCAGGGTTGGCAAATTACTACAATCTCAGTACACAAACAGAACCAGAAGGTGGGAGAGGGAGGGATGGGTGCTGTGGATTTTAAGTGAGTGGGGTTTGCTTTTCACCAAGCAGGAAGCTTCTGCCTCACTTTGTACTGAACCTTGAACTTAATTTCAAACAGCAAAGCATCTGGCTGTGGAGCAGTCTCCAGCCCTGCTGTGGGAAGAGCCTTGGCCAAAAACTTTCCCCATGCTGTGGATGGGTGCCCTGCTGTGGCTGGTTCAGTGGTTTGTACCTGCAGGGCTGTGGCTGGTGGTGAGTGCCAGGGGCTCCTCTGGAGTGAGCCCCTAGGCAATCAGAACCCCTGGATCCAACCAGCATTTTGCTTTAATCAGCAGGTTATTGCCTGGTGCTTCCTCCTTCCTTCACAGATCAGTCACCCTCGTGCTCCTCCGGTGGCATTTTTGCCTTCATTTCAGTATTGCCTTCCTTGCTTGTAGAAATGATTGTCCTGGCTTTTGTGAGCTTTCATCCTTGCACACCAATTGTGAAGAGCACAAGTGGTGTTTTTTCCATTTTAAAAGAGGGATATACCAAGGTACAGAGATGAGAGGTGGTTTGGTCCAAGCAAAGCAATGGCAGAACTGGAGTAACATCTGGCCTGATCAAGTGCAGCCTTGCCTTGAAAAGCTTGCACCTTGTGAAAGGTCCTTTGTCCTCTCCAGGCTGCCCCGTGCCATAGCAGCCATTGTGCTGCTGGGCAAGGGGGAGAACTCCACTGAGTTAATGTGGGATTGGAAAATACAGCTTCGTTTGGGTTTTTTAAGGCCTTACTGGCATATTGTGGGATGCCCTTTCTAATGTCTGGGATCATTAAGTTGCATGGAAAACTGGCAGCTATTTGGGCTTTTCTTCCAGGATATTAAAATGATGGAGACACTTCAGGAGCAATGTGGGTGATGGTGCTCTTAATGAGCAGCTGTAAGTGCAACATCTGCCTACAGATAGGCAAAACTTGTTCAGAGTTTGTGATACCTGTGGCACTCTGTGCTCCCTGTAGCTGCACAAACAAACAGGGATGTTGTGCATTATAAATAGCATGCACCTGTGGAGGAATTTTCAAGGAGAATAATTACTTATTGCAGTTTTAGACAATGCTAGTCCAGAGCTTCTGGATAGTCTGGTGACGACTTCTGTGTCCTGTATTTCATCCTTTCCTCTCTGTTAGAATATCACAAGTGTGATAGTCTTAGTAAAATAAGACATTGGTTCTATCTAAGGATTTTCACTCAAGAGTAGTATCTTCAGGGGTTATCTGGAGGGAAGATTTGGTCAACTCTTAAATTAGCTTCAGAACAAGAACAAATGGCTATTGATTACTTCCTAATAAATATTCTTCTAAAAGCTATTTTCTCTGCTTTTCCAGGAGAAAAATCTATTTGTCTGGAGTTTCTTTGGAACCACATACCTTTATTGCCTTTGGAATGCCATAGTCGTTGTCAGAACTTTACTGGTACCATCTTCTGGAGGAAAGAGCATTTAACATGCACAGCTGGAACTAAAGGAGACCACAGACTGCAGATCTTTTGCTAAAGATGAAGGAATTGTGCTACTTGAGGGAACACTGGTCATGAAAATCACGGAGGAGAGAGTGTGAGCTTGGAAACAGCATTGTCCTGTGCATTGATGCTACTATCTCTAGAGACTGAGGATCCCACAAGGGAAAGCAGAACAAAGCAGCCCTCGTGGCTGTCAGGACAGCCTTGCCTAGTCCAGCAGTAGCTTTGTGTCTTACCCAGGGAGGTGAAGCACACCCCGTGCACTGCTTGTGTCACAGCTTCCTTCTGGGGGCAGAGACTTCCTTCTGCAGAAATGAAGCTCAGCTGCAGCTTACTTGCTGCTGTGTTGGAAATATTTGGTTATCATGCTCTTGCCAGTATGAGTATTTTCAGCTGTACAGACAGTGCCTCAGCAGAAGTTTTCGCATATGTTTCAGTTCTTTCCAAAAGTGTTTATCTCATTGCTCCTGAATAGGAGAAGAAACCTGGAGGGGAATCACCAAGTGCAAGTAAAGTTGCCCACAAAGAGCATCTCATACTCTCTTCCTCCTTTTGTTCCCCACACCCCACTAGGAGAGTTTATTTGAAACCTTTCATTTAGAATTCAGATAAGCACCAACTGCCTTTGATACACTTTCCTGAGTCAGGGCAATACCACACTTTACAAACAGCCCCATTACAGTTGGTGCTTGTTCCTGGTTGAACCAGTTATTTGATTGCCCTACAGCAAAACGATCAGCTTTGCATTTTTCAGGGTGTTTTCTTTTCTCCAGTCTGATGTAAACTCTCAGTGGACTCTTCCTTGTGCTCTGCCTGCCTGCTGTGGGTCTGCTTATTTCAATATTTAATGGTCTCAACTATCCTATTGTGAAGCTAAAGGAGCATAGCACCAAACAGCCCAGCCACAGCCTGTGGCCACCTGCCAGCTCTCCAGTGGTGTGAATCCACAGCCCTCTGCTGCGTGGCTGCTGCTGTGGCTTTGCACTGCAGGAAGGGCTGGTCCATGCCTTGTGATAAAAGAGTCCCCAGGAAATGATCATGTTTTATACTGGCACAGCGGAACAAAATGCTTTCCTTCATCTTTCTTGTTTTGGTTGTTAACTGATTCTTGTGAGTTTGGACTCTGAATACTGAACAGTAAATATTTATGAAATGTAATGGCCAAGACTAAATGCATTCATTAGTGTATTTATTTTTATTGAGTTGCTGCTTTGTGTGCCTGAGGAAATTGTCAGATTACTTCTGTCTGAACTGCTCTACAGTTCTAGGACTAGCATTTTTATTCTTGTACCACTCTGGATTTTGGAATTGGGATAGGAAGCATTTGGGTCCTCCCTCAGCCCTGAAGGAGAAGTAGTCTATGAATAATGAAAGTCCTGTAAAATCCAGTCTCTTCTTCAAAGCCAGTTGTCCATCTGCTTATTACTAGTGCCAGAAGGAGAAGAGTTAGGACTTCTCCTGGGAGCAAAGTGCTTGTGAGGCCAGGGTGTATGGTCAAGCTGGTGGGATGGCCTGGCCTTCAGGCAGGAGCATCTCTGCACATCCCCCAAGGCTCTGGTCTGCCCTGCTCTGGTGGAGAACAGCCCTCCTGGGCTGGGCAGTGACCCTCCTCCAGCTGCAAACAGCTTTGGCTTTGAAGAACTTTGAGTGCTGTGTCCCATGTTGGGGCTTGAAGTCATCTTGCTGCTGCAAGGTGTGCCCGCATGTCTCCTGGAATCAGTCACTGGTCACGGGGAGGTCTGAGGAGCTCTTGTTGGCAGGGTGGATGGAGTCCCTTGGGACACTGTGAGGTGAATGAGTGGGACACAGGGATGTGATGGGCATGTTCCCAGGGAGCATGTGTGCTGTCACAGTATCGATCCCAGTGGGCAATGAACTTCATCTATCTCATTTTTCTCAGCAATAACTTGCCTTTTTTTCCCTCGGTGTGTTTCTTCCTGTTGTATATTGTCATCCCAGGATGAAGATTTTCAGATACAGAAAATAAACTGACCAGATTTGCTATCCCCTCAGACCCTCTGTAGGCAGTGTCTTGTTACTCTGATCTCTAGGCATACAGAGAATCCCCTCATTGCTCGAGAAAGGGAGAAAGCTCCTTGTTTATCAGTTTCATGGAATTGTCCAGATGTTTAAAGCTTTCATCAGCTGCAGGCAGGGTGGTTTAAATGATGATTTGATTCACTCAGTCTTCTTCCTGGACCTGGACACTGGGAGTCTTGACAATATTAGCCTTTAGGAATGGGTGTTCCTGACAGTCCTGCAAGCCTCTTGTTCTAACCAACAGGATGGTGAACAAAAGGGAAATAGTGTTTATCAGATTGTTTTATGAAACTAGTTAATGCATGTTCATTTAATTGCAGCAAAATTAAATTTAAAAGTAAAGAAAATCAGAAAATGTCATTCTCTTAATTGTTGTAGAGTCCTATTAAAGCTCATCCAGGAGCCCTTTCATTAAAGGAACATCTTTGTCTGGTGGCTGGGAGCTTCCCCTCTCCAGACCTGATGCTCATTTCCATCCTGAGGAGCTGACAGCTCTGAATACAGAAATTAATTACATTCGTGATCATTTTGCTGTGATCTAACCCCATCTTTTTAAACCTCTTTGTTCCCAGCTTTCAGGCTTGCATTAGGTTTGGGTTTTTTCCTGTTTATTTCTTGTTTTGTGGATTCTGTTTCATGTTTGTCTCACTAATGGGAAAACATTTCAGTAAGAGTGGCAAGATTTAGAGCACTTATCTGCTTTAATATTAATCAGTTGCCTTATTTGGAGTGATAACGGGGCCCTGGGGAAAATTGCATCCCTAGTTACCTTTGGAGTTGGAAGCTAGCTGGCCCTGGGGACAAGAGGCTGGTGTGAAACCCACAGCCTCACCCGTGGGGATATTTGGCACCCAGCTGGATTGCTGGCACTGGGCAGCCACAGGGCACAGAGATGGAGTTTTTGCATCACACAGTCCCTGCTCCTAGGGGCAGGGGTGGAGCAGCCCCCACCGCCCTGCTGCAGCCCCTGCTCTCACACCAGGCACTACATGGTTGTTGGGCTGCACATGGATGTTCTCCTGCGTGATCTCTTGGTTCTACCACACACCCCAGAGCTGCTGGGTGTGGGTCAGACCCTCCTGTGCCCCTGAGCATGGGGCTGTGGGTGCCTGGTGCATCTCCCACACCATCCAGGATGCCACGTGGGTGGTTGATCACCTATGATAACACTTCTGGGTTTGGGAAATAACTTTATCCTTATTTGCTGTTTCTCAGTATCTTGCCCTGTGGTTGTTTATGCAGTTAAAATCTTTCTGTTGAATCTAGCTGAAGCTTGGACATCTTGGGCTCCATGATCTCAAAAGTCTTTTCCATCCTGAATGACTCTGTGATTTGGTTTGTTGTTGTTTTTCTTTTCAGTAACTAAAGCTCTCACCCTAGCTACCAGCTGGAAACCTGGTTTGGCTAAAAGCCTAAGCCAGCCAACACTGGCAGGCAGGAGCCAGGCTGGACAAGAAGCCGGTTAAATGCAGAACACTCTAAATCCATCTGATACCATCGTGCTTTAGTTTGCATTAGCTGAAGAAACAAAGTGCCCAGATGATCAGGCTTGGCAGACTGGCACCAGTCTTCTGTAGTCTTTAGAAAGCAAGTTTTAAGTGTGCTGAATACCTGGTGGATGGAATTTTCCTTCAAAACAACAAGTCCCATTATATTTTCAAAAGACATAAAGAATACCCATGATTGGGTCCTTTCAAAGAGAGAATAATTTCATTTGCTCCCAGGAAAGGCTGGAGGGAAGGGACGTTGCCATCAGGAGGCAGGATGAAAAACCAGCCACATTTGCTGTTCCCTTGTAAACAGAAAGTGTGGTAAATGTTTCCGACATTTGAAAGGACACCACTGCAATCCTAGTTCACTCACACTGGCTTTGGGGGAAGAGGCAGGACATTGCCACTGATTTGGTTTTTAACTGCCAGATGCCAGTCCTGTGGAATACAAATTGTTCCAAAGGTTGGGAACTGGCTCTGCTTTGCTTTGTTCTTCAAAACAATCAAATGCTTTGTTCTTCAAAGGCACTGCTGTTCCCAGGCACAGAGCTGCTGCCTCCCACTGAGGATCAGCTTCATGCACCCACTGCCCTGACCCTGGGTGCTTCCTTGGGTGCCCTGCACTGTGAGGGAGGAGGAATCGCCTTCCTCCCCGGGGTGCCTGTGTCCATGCAGTGCTGCTGCTGCACAAGGACAGGTTTGAGAAAGTGTTTGTGGACCCAAAGGCTGCAGCTGGGTTTCCAGGAACGTGGGTTGGCTTTCAGTGTGGGAGGGAAGCATGTGAAAACCTGCTGGGTGCTGCTGGTGGGCCAGAAACCTATGGAGCATCCCTACCTCTTCCTGCTCCTCCTCCCTGGGGTGGCAGTTCCTTGGTTGGGAAGCAGATGCTCGAGAACACAGAATCATAATCATTAAGACTGGAAAAGATCTCTAAGATCCAGTCCAACCACTGACCAAACACCTCCATGCCACTAAACCATATCATGAAGTGCCACATCTACATGTTTTTTGAACCCCTCCAGGGATGGTGACTCCACCACTGCCCTGGGCAGCCTGGGCCAGGGCTTAACAACCCTTCCAGGGAAGAAATTGTTCCTCATGTCCAACCTCAATCTCCCCTGGCACAACTTGAAGGCATTTCCTCTTGTCCTATGGCTTGTTACCTAGGAGAAGAAGCATCCATATGAAGCTGCAGAGGTTTAGTTTTGGGATTCTATTACTAACCAAGTCCTAGAGATGGGAGAGCTTGGTGTCACCTCCCCCTTAGTGCTAGCTGTGGCTGGGCCTGGTGCTCTGCCTGCTGCCAGGGCTGGAGGGCATGTGGCCAAGGTATTCCCTCACCCCTTGGCACCTACTTGAAGCAAGAAGCTGCTCTCCTGCTTCCAGGCTCCCACCTGTGCAAAAGTTTCTCAGCTTCTGTATCAGCCCCAAATTGTTCACAGTTTGTGCCCCAGTCCCTCTGGCTCAGCCCTGAGGGTGGTTTCCCACTTGTTGGAGGTGATGTGTGCCTGCAGTGCTTGTGCTTGGTCTCTGAGCACAGACTTTCTCTGATGTCTCTGTAGAATTCCTTCACACCTATTTGTCACTTGCTTTTGCTTCGATTCTCACTTGTTTTAAGCACCAGCCAGAGCAGCAGCCTGGGCTCCCTTTGGCAGTCTTGGTCCTTTGCAGGCGATGCAGAGAGGCCATTAATGTGCCAGGGTTGTCTGTGCATTTCCCATTGGCACCTCTGGGAGAGACCTTGCAGTTCAATTGCTCTGCCTTGATTGATTCCTTCTCATTATCAGCCCTGAATTATTTGCAGAGGTGAATGACAGGGCTTTATTTTCTCACAGTGCTTTATCTTTTTACAAGTTGCATCCAACAAAGTTGCTAATGGAAAAGCTTTTAACCTCTGGAGACGCAGGGTGATCCTTGTCCCTTGGGGTGAGACTGTGACTGAGTGATGCCACAGGCTGCAGAAAGTCCTGCTGCTGCCTCCACAGCCCTCCCCTGGGTGGCTGGGAGATTCAGAGACAGCCCAAGGTGATTGGCACAGCAGCAGGGATAAATTGTCTGCTTCAGAAATTAAAGAGAACAGAAAGGACAAATCCATTCCCCTGCTTTGGAGGCAGGGATGCTTAACCTGCATGTCCTGGCTTCCCTGGTGGGTTCCAGCCAGCCTGCAGGTGGAAGGATGATGCTGGCCGAACTCCATGGCAAGATGGTTGAAAGGAGATTAGAATGAGGTGGGGGTTGGTCTCTTCTCCCAAGGAACAAGTGATAGGACAAGAGGAAACAGACCCGAGTTATGCCAGGGGAGGTTCAGGTTGGATATTAAGAGCAAGTTCTTCACTGAAAGAGTGGTTAGGCATTGGCCCAGGCTGCCCAGGGAGTCACCGTCCCTGGAGGACTACAAAAAACATGTGGACGTGGCACTTGGTGACATGATTTAGTGGCATGGGGGTGTTGGGCTGATGGCTGGACTTGATCTTAGAGTTTTTTTCCAACCTTTATGATTCTGTGATTCTAAGATGAAAAATAAATGGATTCCCAGGGACACTGGAGTGAATATCACAGCAGGACATGAGCAGAGTGAGTAGGTCTGGGCTGGTAGCCCTGGTGCAGTGTCACTCCACCTACCACCCACCTCAGGCAGCTCTCAGTGCTGCACAACTGGTACTGATGGCAGGGGCTGGGAGGGACATGGGCATTGGGGAGCACTGGCTTCATTAGCAGGAGGAGAACCAAGCCTGTTTGTTGTAGGTAGTCAGAGCAGTGGGAGTGCAGAGCAGGGGTTGGCCAGCAGGTCAACAGTCAGCAGTGCAGCAGCACTTCACCTCCCAGCAGCTAAATCACCTCTGGAGCAATCCTGCTGCTGGTGTTCTCCAGGGACTGGGCTGAACAGGAGCAGCTATGGCCACAGTGGGGCTGGGTCCCATGGCAGGATCCCTGTGCTGGAGGTTCCTCACCAGCTGGGCTTCCACCGTTCCAGAGCTGCTGCCCATTCCTCCCTGAGCTCAGCCATCCTATGCTTGCATCCTTGCCTGCCTCCTGCATCCTGTTGTTGGCTGCTGTGTGTAGATAACAAGCTGAACCTGAAGTTTAAATTATGATAATCTGTACCTATTGCATTTCTCCCTGCCCTTCACTCTCAGGGTGGGAATTTGTCCTGCAGGGATGGAACAGATGGGGGGAATATTAGGAAAATTAGATCAAATGATGGTATAAAACCATGAGATGACTCAGTTCTATTGTGGCACAGTCTTACAAAACCAGGGCTTTGAACAAAATGTGCTTTTATAGAGAAGGTTATTTTTCATGTTGTTATTTCTTTGTAAGAGCTGAACAAACACTGTTCCTGATTTGTATCTTTATGTAACATCGGATGTTTTTGTCTGGGCTCCCTGTGCTGCCTGTAGGGGTGGTGGTCAGTGCTGGAGTGAGGGTCTCCAGCAGCACTGCCAGGTCCTGCTGTGGCTGGTATCATCCCTTGTGGGTACATGGCATTAGTCTCCTTCTGGGTTCAAAGTAATAGACTTTGTTATACATTTCTCTGTGCCAGGCAATCAGCTCCCTGCTACTCTTGCATGTCACTGAACAGGGCAAAAAAGCATCTATGAGGCCATGGAGAGCCAGTTTTAACACCTGACCAGATGTTAACTCTCTTTTTTTTTATTGCTGTTTGCCAACAGAAAAAGGGGTTTTGGTCAGGGACAGGCAGTTGGGAGCTCAGTGTGCAGCCCTGCTCCAGCCTCAGATACCCCAAACACCAGTAACACACATGGGATGGTGCTGGTGAAGTGTCTCTGTAACATCTCTGCTGCATCCTTAGGTGAGCAGAGATTCAGACAGGTGGAGGGGGGAGAGGAGAAAGTCTACCTGTTCCTCAGGTTTCATCCTCAAAACTATCACTTTCCCAGAAGTCTGATTCCCAGTGTAATTCCCAGCTGTGTGGCAGTGTCACAGCTTTGAAGTCTTTTGTTTTTGTTTGCTGTGAGCCCCAGCACTGACACAAATGAACTTTCTAATGACCCAGCTGCTAATTTCTTTGGGCCAAAGGAAGCTGTAGGTTGGTATCTCACACAAAACGTTCTCTTCCCAGCTGGGCAGAGCCCAGAGTGCCTGTCCTGAGGCACTGCCAGGTGTGATGCTGTGCTAAGAGCAGTTCTCACCTTGTTACACTTTGCTGGTTTGTGTTTTTGAAGCCTATAGCATTTTCTTCATAGCTGATATGAAAAAAGCTAGCTGAGCATTTGGGGGGAAAGACATAGCTCTGAGAAAGAAGATGAAGAGCTCCTGCAAATATTTATGCACAGAAAATCGATCAAATGGAAATGAGTCTCATTTACAAAAGAATTATGTCTATTTGTGTGGTTGTAGCTGCTGCAGCTGGTTCAAGAAGGGGCAGCTGCTGGTATAGGGGTTACCCACTGACAGACCTGGCCAGAGGCTGAGGGAAGAGGATTTTGTGCCATTCTCCCCTGGGAACAGCCCCAGGGAAGCGTTCAGTGGGTGAATCAGGTCAGGGTGGTGCTGATGGCTTTGACAGAGGCACCTGGGAACATCCTCCTACCCCTTCCCACCCACTCATTGTATTTAATCCTGTCCACAAAGGCCTTAGGTTGCTGCTGTTAATGGGAAGCAGGTGTTTTGTGCTCCTATGTGGGGACAGATCCTGCCCTGGTAGGAGGGTGCTGGTGGTAGAGTTCTCCTTGTCCGTTCTCCTCACATGCTCCTGGCTGTTGCTGCTATCTCAGGTAGGATCTCTGCTTTTAGATGCTTCATAGAGAAGGGGGTGGCTGATCTCTGGTCATCTTGTGAGTGCTCTCTCTGTGGATCACCTCTGGGTGGCTTTCACCAGCCCCTGGAGGGACCCTGCGGATGGAGGGGATGTGCTTCAGGTGTTGGAGGGCTTGAGCCTCCTCCGTGTCCTGGTGAAAGGGAGAGGAATGGAAGAAACAAGTGGTGTTTCAGCTCTGGCCCTGGTAAAAGCAAGTTGTTATAACCCATGGGAGTTGATGGCTTCCACCAGCCTGTGAGGGCTTCTGCTAGCTCTGCATGTGGGGAGGGAGAGGGGCTCAAGCTTTTAAAGCCCTTTTTTTAGGGGACAATTTATAGGAGTTAAGATTCAAGTCATGACTGTGGCAGAACTCTGTGTGTGCCCCCCAGCACGTGCTCACTAATATGTATTATAAAGTGCAGTGTTACTCTGGAGGTGAGAGAAAGCCTGAATAGCCTAATTCCTAGTTGAAATAAAGTTGACTTAACCAGCTTTCCCTAGGAGGTTTATAAGCAAACTTTCCTTCACCCTGTTTAGTTTTTTGCCACCTTAACACTTGTGATAAGAGTTTTTAAATATTTAAAACTGGTTAGATAAAAGCTGTTGCATAAAAGGCTGTCAAGGCTCTGAGTCAGTGCACTATAAATAAATCAAAATACTAGAATAAATCTCCTTAACAAGTAAACATCGTATATTTGAATCTGAGAGCCACATACATTCCTCTCTCCCTGCCAAGAACCAGGCTACAGCTGCAGAGACCTCTGCAGGGCACGCAGAGACCAGGAGTTGTCCTTCACTGGGAGGAGATGTCGAGTAAACCAGGGCAGTGATTAATAATCACTCAGCACAGCCAGAGCTCCTCTGCCAGGCAAAGCAGGGGTTAAACATGGGTAAGGTCTTCCTACTGCATCTGCTGAGTTTGAGCCAGCAGGAGAGAGCAGCCACCATTGCATTCCAAAGCACAGCAGTGAATTGCTAACATTTTGACTAACAACAACAAAAAAATGTGAATTTTACTATTTTTTTTCCTGTAGCCTTTGACCTAAGGTGGTGTTCTTGTCCCTTCAAACCCCCTGCCAGCAGCTTCTCTTGTCTTATGAAGCAAAGGCAGCCGGGTCCCAGGTGCAGGCATGAAATGCTTTGGAGGGAGATTACTTGGGGCTATAACCACCAGCCATTGCAAGGGTCAGATTGCACCTGGTTCCTAAGAGCAGCACTCAAACCTCCAGCCTCATCCAAAGACTTTTCCCCTCCCGTGTCCCCACCTGGGCTGCTTAGGGTGCAGGATCAGGAGTGGTAGCACCAGTATGTGGCTGTTCCTTCAGCAGCATGGAACAAGGCTGGTTAAGCCTCCCAGGACATGGTGCGTGGTGGGATGCTCCAGGGCTGGGAAGGGCTCCCTAAGCACACCAGCACTCGGAAGCTGGAGTTCACATTTTATGATGACCTTGAGCCCATTTTTCACCCCCAATGCAAATCCATCCCTTCCAGTGTTTAGCTTTCTACTAGAAGGTGCAAATATCTGGGAAATTCCATGCTGTACAGTGACCTACTTCACAGCACTTTTTAAAGATACTGGGGAAAGTGCCAAAAAGTGAAGTATTAGTTCTTTTTTTTTCCTGTGGCTGGACCATTAGCTTCTGTCTGTCCTTACAAGAAGGGAAGCGAGTGAAGAGTTTGCAGCTGAAGCTTTGCCTTCCCCAGGGGAGCTCAGCTCTCTGCTGGCTGATCACAGCGTGATGCTGCAGAGATGCTGGGGAAGATGTTTTGGTTAAGGAGCTGCAATGTTAAAATTCATCCTTCCTTCCTGAACTTGTCCAGCCTGTGTCTACTGGGAGCTGGCTATGAGAATGTTTGGTCAGTTTTTCAGAGAGGTGATCTACAGGGACACCCTGACATGTAAAGAATTCTGGGCTTAAAATTCACTACAAAATACCCAGGAGTGTACATGGCATGCTCTTGTTTTCTTCTGTAAGATCAGCTCTGTGCAAACATCCACACAGTGGATGATCCTTGTAGCTACAGAGTCTGCCTTACTGGGAACAGGTCTGGCAGAGAGCTCTGAGGAGGCAGCACAGGTCCTCTGGTAAAAGCTCTTTGGGGAAAAGCTTGAACTTGTTTTGCCTGCAAGGGCCTTGGTGATGGTAGCCATGGGGATGTGACACTGAATGGAGATGGACTTCTTGATGATCTCAGGTGGTGGCTCTTGAAATATCATAGAATCCTAGAATTGCCAGAGTTGGAAGGGACCTTAAAGATCATCTAGTTCCAACCCCCTGCCTGCCAGGGACACCTCCCACTAGAGCAGGTTGCCCAGAGCCCCATCCAGCCTGGCCTTCAAAGCTTCCAGGGATGGAGCTTCCACAGCCTCTCTGGGCAACCTGTTCCAGTGTCTCATCACGCTAACATGATAGACAAATTCCAGCAGCTTCTGCTTTGTTCTGTGCTGACTCTGGGGTTTAGGGAACTTGAGAAGGTCTTTGAGTAAAGGATGTGTTACCCCAGAAACTTTCCAGACAAGTAAACAGGAATTACTTTAATGAAGATGAGATGTCCTTTATTTACATGGGGCGGGGGGGAGAACAAATCTCTCTTCCCCTCTCCATGCTCAGCTGTCACTGTGTGCTTAGGAGGTTTTCTGTGTCCCTGGTGGCACTTGTCTTCTGGGAAAGTTTCAGTTATAAAGAGGACTGGAGTCTGTTTGCTGGCTGGATGTCAGTGCTTCTGATTGTGGTGATGATGCCTGTTGGAAAAAATTCAGTTGGCAAGGAAAACGAAGATTTCTTCCTGGTACATACAAAAATCAGAAGCAAACTGAGTGCAAAATCTGTTATGATCTACTTCAGTGTCCCCAGGGAATCAGGAGTCCTGCAGGTGGTGGCTGGTGGTAGGGCTGGTTTGTGGTTGGCCTGACGTTAGCTCAGGAGCAGGCAGCAGATGGCTGGGGAGAGAGGTCTGTGCCTTTTCACTGCCACCTTTGCTTTGCTGTGGAAAATTGTATTCCAGCTTCTGCTGGGGAATTGGGATCTTTCCATCACTTTTGGTGGGAAGGGCAAGAAGAAATGCTGATACATTTATTGTTCATTTTCTTTTCAAATTCCCAGTCCTGCTGGAGATCACCCACTCCCTGCATCCGAGAGCACAGCCACCTTGGCTCCATGGAGCCTTCCCACCTTTTCCACCTGTTGGTTTAAACCCAACTCCTGGTGACAAACAGAAGAACTTTCACTAGTGGTTCATTAAAGTCACTGTTTAATGACCCTCTGGGTGGGAGGATGCTGCAGCCAAGCCCAGTGGGTGCTGCTGGGTGCCTGCCCTGATGGAAGCTCTCTGGAGCTGCCTGTCAGCCCCTGGATGGCTTTCCCCAGGGTCTGCTGAAATCTCTGACCATTTTAAAGAAGAAAGGAGCTGGGCTCATCAGTCACACTAATTTCTCCTAGGTGTGCTTCGTTATCTAGCTTTAAAATGAAGGAAAAGAATTATGCTGAACAGTGCAATTAATCTGAGTTGTTTTCTGTAGCCATCTCTGAATCCTGCTGGAAACATAAACGAGCAGTGGGTAGAGGTTGCAGTGCTGTAGTTCCAATTAGAGTGCCTTCTGTTCAAGTTCATGGGCTGCAGGTAATTTATACAAAGTGCTTGCAGTGCTTTGGATGCTTTAGCATGATGGGGAAGAAAAGGAGGTCAGCGTTCACCTGAAATATGCCTGTTATTAGCTGCACTTCTCCCTGTTTCTGCAAGGCATAATTTAAAAACAATTTTTCTGAACTGCACCATCTGGAGGAAGAAAAAAAATCAATAATGTATTTACATGAGGCTTGGTAGCTCTCCCCACTTCGTCCATGGAGGCAGCTTCTATTGCTTTGCCTTTTTCAGATCATGGATCTGGATAACTCTCTCCCGACAGCTCCCAGGCTCCACCTTGGCCAGGGTGGAGGTCCATCAGTCAGTGAAGGGAGTACCTGAGGCTGGATGTGACCTAAAAACTCTCTCACTCTCATGCCTGTGGGAGAAATGTGCTTGTGAGTACAGCTCCTTTCTGTTCAACATTAAATCTGGAGTTTGAGCCCAGCTTAGAGCTGCTCCTGCTGGAGAGATTACAGGTGTTGGTGGCCTGCTGCTGGAAGCCTGCTAGGTTCCCAAGGGAGCACATGTGGCCTCCTGCCTGCAAGCTTCATCCAAAACCTTCCAAGTCTAAATGACTGAAGGAAAAGAATTTGATTTCCGTTTTTATGTAAGAATTTACATTTATTTACCATAGTGAGCACCAGTTTCTCCTAGCAATAAAACCATAGGCATGTGTCACCACTGAAGCTGGAACAGCAATCCCTGTCCATTTGGCTTGTGCTTGTAGCAACAGCTCTGCAGGGCATCCCCCCTGCCTCTGGCACTGCCACAAGACCCTGGCATGAGGCTGGCCCAGGACACCCCTCTGGGGACAGAAGCATCACTGCTGCCCAGTTCATGCTGTGGCTTCTGTCCTGCTAGTGTTTTACTGGGACTAACCTCCTGGAGAAGGCTTTTGCCTCCTGGACTGTAATGAGAAATTTCTCTTCCTTTGCTTCTGAAGCTGGAGCAGAAATAAAGGTTTTGAGTAAATCTGAGCCTGTGCTGGGCTTGTACCAACTGCTCTGTGGTTTGGTGCTGAGTAAGTCCCTGAGCATCACTGTCCTGCTTTCTTCCAGTTGTACAGGAGGTAATGGTTTACTTCCATCTCAGCTTGCTGTGAGGAGTAATTAGTTAACACCATGACAATGCTCTCAACGCAGCAGTTGCTGTTCATGGCTTTTTTAAAGCCAGATGAGGTTAGAGAACTTCCTCTTCTGATCAGTTTAAGTGAGAAGTGTTCCTTCTTCCTGAAGACAGGAGGCTGAAGCCCAGTGACATTTGCTGCTTGGAGATAGGGCTCAGGCTTGATTGGATGGTGATGGAGAGCACTTGTGCATGGTGCTTTTCACTTGAGAAATCAGGAGCTGGAGCAGTGCTACTCTGGATGCTGCTGGTGGCAGCTCCCTGCTGTCTGGAGCCATTGCCTGCCTGGGCTGGGAAAGGCTGCAGGGTGTGATGGGTGATCTGAAGTGCAGCCTTCAGTCATCACTGAAATACCTCTTTTGCTGTGCTGTTTGGCACGTGGGGTTTGCTGGAAGTGTGGATAAGCTAAAGGTGAACAAAGGAAGGGCTTGAAAAGGGCCAAGCCCACCTCTGCCTTCACTGATCCCCACCATGATGTCAAATGCCCAACTGGGACACCAGTAACTACAAAACCTGCAGCTGTAATCCTGAGAGCAAGTCTAAGCTGTGAAGTTGCTGGTGAGTTGCACCTTAAAAGCAAGCCAGGACAAAACCAGCTTATTCTTACCCCTCACCATCTCCCCAGCCTGAAACCAACAACAAACCTCTCCTGCAGGGTCAGTCAACTTGTTTGGTGTTTGTGTAGTGCTCATCCACTGTAAATTGTTGGTGGTTTGGAGCTCAGTGAGGAGGAAAGTGCAGCTGTTCCCCTGGCAGCTTCCTTCCCTTGGTTAAAAACATATAAACACCACACATTTCTTGATCAGCCTTTTGCTGCTGTGTTTTCTGTTCAGGCTAAAGGGCAAACCAGCAACCAAGGAGACAGGAGCTGTGCTGCATGGTGAGGAGCAGCTTGGGATGTGTTTTGCTGTCCAGGAGATGCTGCTGTGCTCACACCCAGCAAACCTGCTCCTGGCTGGGGGACTCTGCATGGAGGGGATGCTCTGCTGACAATCTGTGCTCAAAAGCCATGAGTGCTACAAGGAGCAGCTGAAGGAACTGGGGTTGGTTAGCCTGGAGAAGAGGAGGCTCAGGGGAGACCTTCTCACTCTCTGCAGCTCCCTGGAAAGAGGTTGGAGCCAGGCAGGGCTTAGTCTCTTGTCCTAGGGAACAAGGACAGGATAAGAGGGAACAGCCTCAGGCTGTGCCAGGACAGGTTTGGGTTGGACATGAGGAACAATTTCTTCCCAAAAGGGTTTTCAGTCCCTGGCCCAGGCTGCCCAGGGCAGTGGTGGAGTCACCATCCTTGGAAGGGTTTAGAAGGTGTGGAGCTGTGGTGCTGAGGGACATGGTGGTTTAATGGTGACTTTGCAGCACTGGGTTAATGGTTGGACTTGATGGTCTTAAGGTCCTTTCCAACCAAAAAGATTCTGTGGTTCTGTGATTGATTGACTATTCTGCTGTTTAGGGCCACTGTGAGGGCCCAGAAGACCATGAATTAAACAGCAATTCTTCTATCTTCAGTTTTCCATTTTCCTTCCAGAGAATCCCTTGTTAATGACCAGTGACTACAGCTTACCCCTGAGAACAGGCTGAGAGCTGTGGGGTTGTGTCCAGCAGTCATCAGGTGATCATTCCAAATCCCATTAGGTAGGAAATTCTGGAGAGAGCTCGAAGTGTGGGAGCAGGGAATGTCCCTGGGCTAAGTGCTGCTTTGTTTCACTTGCAGGAAATGTCCCCAGGGAGGAATGACCTCCCCTGCCTGGTCACCTGTGATGATCAGTGGTTGAGTTCCATTGGCCAGGTTAATATTGAGCCCTTACGCAATTACCAGGAAAGAACAGAATATGAGTTCTTTTTGCCTTGGTTTTGTGATGTGGAAGAAAGGTTTAGATTTCAAATGATCTCAGAATTTGTGCAAGCACTCCCTTGAAAGATGCCTTTAATTCAGGGCAGGCTGGAAGAGCACAGTTCTTGGGGTTCTTCTCAAAGTAGGACTTTGATTTTATTTTTTTTTAATGCTGAGCTGTAACCAAAGCAGCCTTTAATCCTCATTACAGAGTGAGCTTGATTCAGATCTGCATGGGCTCTCTGTGACCCAAGCCATCAACCAGCACTGCTTGGGGAGCAGGATGGGGACAGCAGTAGCAGTCTAGGTTTGAGGGCTGGGGTTTTTTGTTCTTGGTTTTGTGGCTGCTCAAAATCTAACCTCACAGGTCCAGGTTTATTTTCAAAAGGGAAATAATGCCTCTCCTCAGGTCTGGGCTGCTATGGAGTGGTCTAAAGGCAGCCTGGGCTCTGCAGAAGGCAGGGATTCTGTGTGGGGCAGGTCAGAGCTAGGACAGATGGTGCTGAGCAGGGAAGGGAAACAGGTGAAGGACCTGTTTGTGGTTACTTCTCACTCATGTTTGCTTCCAGAAAGGGTCTCAAAACAGGGTCAGAAACCTGGTATTTTGGCATTGGATTTAAGTGCAGAACTCCAGTGAAATTTGGAAGATCTAATAACAATCAGTGTTTTCTGTGCTGAACCTGTGTCATATTAACAATGAGTGTGCAAACTGAAAAGTGACCCTCAAGGGCCTGCTTTGACAGTCCTGACAGTGTTCAATGCACTGATGTCAATTGGTTATTTCAAAGTGGCTTTAATACAGTAACATTTTCCAGTGGAAAACGGGTTTGGTGTAACCTTTCTGTAAATGTTTTCCCTTAGCTAGGCTGGTGAGGCTGGGATGGTCCTGGGAGGCTGGGAATAGAATTATTAAGGTTGGAAAAGACCTCTGAGATCATAAAGTCCAACACCAATGTGCTCACAACTAAACCACATCCCCAAGTACCACATCTACACCTTTTCTGGACACTCCCAGAACAAAATTGTGACCTGTGGTCAGTTTGGGTTTTTGTTCTTGAGTGAAAGAATAGAGAGGACCTAGGAGAACTGATTCTCTCTGAAAATGATTTTTAAAGTAATTGCATTTATAAAAATCTTTAATTATTGAGTAGCTGGGAGGTCATGAGCTCCTAGTATTGGTATTAGCTAGTGCTGACTCCTTAGTATTTTTCTTGGAAGCATTCGTATTCCTTGGGAGTTTAAACACTAATATCATTAAGGCAGCTGCTGGCATAAGGTTTACCTATCACTGGTTGCATGGCTCAAAGTAAATTGCATGTCTGAGTAGGTATGAAATAATGCTCCCTCATGGATGGCTTTTCTTGCTGGAGAGAGAACCCAAACATCTCCTAGGGTACTTAAAGGATTTCAGGTCTACTTTATGTTCTGAAATGCAATATCCAATTGAAGTGATTTCCAAATGAATGTGGCAGCATGCAAATTTCAGGAGTACCTTGTAGAGTTTTGCTGAGTTTAACAGTATTGAGCCTGGCAGCTTTCATGTGCAGCAGTGATGGTGAATATAAAAATCTGTGTTGCTTCTTGCTGTAGTCTGGTTGCTGCCTCTTCTGCAGGCAGCCATGCCCTATCCCAGCATGATCAGCAGCTGTGAAGGTTCTCTGATCTAGGTGCAATAAAACACACCTTTAATTACTGACACAGTTAGTTCTGCTGGTGTTCATGCTGCCTTGTACAACTGGTGTGCTTCATGAATACTGATGCCATCACCCACAAACCACCCTCTGTTGGAGTCTTTTATTTCACCTACCATAAATGCATGCTGCTCTTCAGAGCATTCCAAAACCATACCCTTCTGGCTTGAGGAGCTGCAGTTTCTGTTCTTTCATTTTGGATGAATTTGTCTGGGTTTCTGAATATGTCTGGACATTTTCTGAGTCACTCTGAAATACCAGGATAACACTCTTCCCTCACACAAAGAGGCTGAGGAAATGAATGATCAATCTTTCTGTTTTAGAGCGTTTTTTTCTGCTTTTCAGTATGATTTCCCTTCAGTACAAGCTTTCCTCTGGCAATGTCCTGTCTGCTGCTGGCTGTCCTCATGAAGAAAATAGATGCAAAATGCAACCTGGGAACTCTGGGGGTAAACAGCATCAGTGAGAATCAGCTGGGACATTGTCAATGCAGGTGGAAGTGCTCAGGTGGTGGGACAGGAAGATTGATTCCTACCAAGCTTTGCCCACAAAGCAGGTCAGAGCTGGAGGAGGTGATGGAAGTATGGCTGGAGGTGTGCAACAGGAAGCCATGCAGTGTCACCAGGACAGAGAAGAGCCATTCTGGAGACAACAGTGCAAAGGCTGTGAGAAAGAACTGCCCAAAGTTTCCCTGAGGGCATTATAACCTTCCTGGGCAGAACATTGTGCTGTGGCTCTGTAGCCACAGACGATGTAGTGACTTGCAGGCAATTGTTGTGGACCCTCAGGGTTTGCAGACCCTGAAGCAAGGCTGCTCTTCCCTCTCACAGAGCTCCTTACACCTTTCATTTGCTTGGAAAACAGCAAAGCGGAGCTGGTCATGCAGGTGAGCTACAGGTATGAGATGCATGTGGTGAATCCAGGTAGTCCACCACTTGGTTTCTTCCCTTGGACACTAATGGTACCCTAAACTGGAAGCTGCTGAAGACTAAGTTTTTTTTGAAGGGACTAAAACTGCACTCAGAAGACTGAAAGCTTCTAAGTTCATTAATGAATAGTGCCAGAGACCCCAAATCTGTCAGGTGGATGTGAAGACAATCTGCCCTAGGGTGCCACAGCTCCTTCCACCAGACATCCTTTTGAAGGATTCCAGGAGCAAGACTAACATGAAGCCAGCAGCTCTCATCAGCCAGGGATGTGCTCACCCAAGGACTGCAGTAATGGTGTCAGCTCATCAAAAACACACACAAACCCCAAACATAATCTGCACCTGCACTGCTTGTTGTGTGTTTCCACCTGAGGAATGGGAAGAGTTGCACATTTCACACTGCTGCCAGGGCTCTGCAGGGCACTGCCGTGCCTTGTGCACTGCTACGTGCTTGGCAATGAGGAGAAGCAAAGGATGTGGCCTTTCTGCTGCATTGTGTACAGCACTGTACAATGATCTCTCTCCACAGACAGCCTTCTGAAAGGAGTAAGGTTTGATATAGCTATTGAAATGGAAGCCCTTCCACAGCATCATCCATATTTCAACAGAGATGGGTGCAGGAAGGTGGAAAACACATTAGTGTGATATATACATCTCTCTTTCAGATGTGAAAGAGAAGAGGCAGCCCTGTTTGGCTGTGTGGCTGTTTCCACTAATGGTTGGTAGAGCTTCCCTAGGGTCCACTTCTTCTTTTTGGTGTAAGTAGTTCCTGATTGCTGGCTATTTGCTGTCTGTCTCCATGCAGCCTCCATGGTCAGGTCTGAAATGGAGAATTAACCAAGTTAAACAAGAGTCTTAATGCACTTTGTCATATATAATCACACTTTGGAGACCCAGCAAAAGCTCTGTGAATATCAAATGTTGGTTAATAGAGGGAAGGGAAAGCCCAGACAAATTGGAGACCTTGTAAGAGAGGAGTAGGCTGCTTTGGCTGTAGTGTTAAGGTTTTGGCACCTTACTTTTACGTGTTAAACACCTGTGTGTTTTCCTAGGTGAACAGGCTGCTTTGTGGGTGTTGGTTCAGGAGAGTTACAAGCTTAAAAAAGACCAATTATTGATTAAAGACTGTGTGCATCTTTTGTTTGTATAAATGCAATTTTTCAGAGGGATGCTACCACAACAGAGTTTGAGGGATGGACTGCAGTGGAAAGGATTTCTCCATCACCAAGCTCTTCCTTGGCCCCAGGGAGGTGACATTGATGTTGGAACAATGTGCTGGTTTGAGGGTTGCCCTGTGGTCTCTAGTCCCTCTTGGATGGCATTGTGCCTGGTTAAGTTCTTCAGATCTCAGCCCGTGGACTGCTTCATGCCTGGAAACAGGGAACTGGTCACTCTGCATTTACCTTGTAAGTGCTTTTTCAGGAGATGAGCGCCAGGATATACTTAAACCCCCACGGGGGTTTCATTCCAGGGCTTACTGTAGGTGTGTGAGCTGGATTGTAACCAGGGTCTGAAGGTATCTGGATGTGGGTGAGTCAAGCTGTGCAACCCAGACCTGCTTGTCCTCACAGAGCAGAAACCTAACATAGTTAAAAACCCTGAAATAAACCAAACCCAAACTGCACCCAAGAGTTTACAAGTGAGAAGTCATTCCCTTTGTGAGCAAACTGCCATGAGACAGGTTAGCAGATGAAGCATCTTCAGAAATCCAGCCTTGTTTGCAGCACGATGCTCTGAGTGGGGGCTGCTACTCCACAGCAGCAGCAGCAGCTTTTCTTGCTGTAGCTTTGCTCTCCTCTCCCTCTCGTTTGTTCACGCTGTGATTCACCACATGGGATGTGATGGGAGCGATGCTGTTTGACACCAGCCCAGCAGCGCAGCCTTCCCTCGGGAGATCTCTGCCCCTCCTCCGTCTGCTGGGCTGGGGCTGTGTGTGTCTCTGCAAACAGAAACACTGAACGATGTCCTCACACCGTGCCATGAGGATGTGAAATGCCAAGTGGCTTCCTGGTGGTAATGACAAAACACGTGCCAGGGCAGGTAGGTAGCTCTCCCAGCCTGCTGTCCCAGGGACCTGGGTGCCTCCTTGCAGTGAG
Organism: Galbula dea; assembly: GCA_013399015.1. Taxonomy (NCBI): domain Eukaryota; kingdom Metazoa; phylum Chordata; class Aves; order Piciformes; family Galbulidae; genus Galbula; species Galbula dea. Next base: position 608,503 of record VWZX01007460.1, read on the forward strand.
GAGCTCCTCTCAGTGTGCACACAGGGACTGGTGCCTGAACTGCTCATAAATAAACCCACAGCTGCCTGCAGGAGAAGTTGGTGTTCCCAAGGCTTCATCATTATGTATGAGTCAGAGCAGTGCAGAGAGAGCTCTGGAGCAGAGTGGTAGTAAACAGCCTCCCAGAAAACTGCTGACTTACAGAATGCAGCACCTCCACCTCCCCAAAACCATCACTAGTATGTTCACTCTGTGTCTTGGTATGGCTGTGGGTGATAAATCATGGCACAGCTCAGCCCTTGCAAAACCATGTTCAAACAAACATGCTTATCACAGTCTTGCAGTTCTAATTGCCCTGTCTGCCTAAATTGAGTTCCTGGGGTTTTAACATCAGCTTGTGTTTGTCTGACTGAGGTCTGGGTAGCCCAATAATTGAGTAAATATTTTAATTTCAATTCCATCACTGTTAATATCCCTGGTATTTGTAACTGCAGATCCATCCAGTCAACAGTGGCCCTCACCTGGGGACTGCTGCCACTTCAGCTTCTGTCTGGTGGAAGACCTTTCCTTTCTCTCCCTGATGCATGTCTTGCTTCTGCTTCTGTAGTGTTTGTTTAATTTTAGCTGTTGCTAGTTACATAACATTTCACTTTTGCCTGCAGTTTTCAAGGTCAGATTCAGGTTTCACTTGGACAAACAGACAGTGCCTGTGTGGGGAATAGGAGAGCTGCAGATAGGATGTGTGCACAGTGTGATGGGAGTGCCTCCAGAAGCTGGTTGCTGAAGTGGGTTGCAGTAGCTGTGTGCATGCTGTGTTCTGCAGGGGTTACTTCAGAGTAATCCTTATGGAAAATATCAAACACTCTTCTTATTTCTGAGGTGCAGTTTAGTCTGTCTTTGTCAGGGTGCTTTCTGACCAAAGAGCATCTGTAATTGCTGTATCTGCTCACTGGCATCACAGATAGGACAATGCTTCCTCTTAATACAGGGAAATGTCTGAAACCTGTGTTGTGGACTATTTGCCTTGACATTTAGATGTAAAACTAGGGTTGGTCATCTTCTGCCAGTTGTACTGACACTTGGCTGAACTTTGGGGTGGATCAAACCTGTCCTTGTTCTCTGGCTCATTCATGCAATGTTTGAAAGCTCTTGTGACACTAAAGGCTCTTGGAGCCCCAACATCATTCCCTGTGTTTCTTGTTCCTGGCTTAGTACTCCTGTCCCTTTGCCTCCTGTTTGTGGTCTTCCCATCAGGAAAGGCAAAGCCAGAGAAGGCCAAGTTGGTCAGAGCAGTTTCCAGGTGGTTTCCAACCATGGTGGCACAGGATGCTGCACTAGACTTCAGAGGCAGGAAGCACTAAATGGTTTTGGTCCTGGCTTAAAAATCAGGACAGGGTGGAAAGCTGGGCTCATCACAGACTGGAGATGTGTTGGTGTTACCCCTAAAAGCAATCAGTTGCAAAATGTGCCTGTAAATACAGCTGTGGCAGGACCTTTGGTTCTCCTGGTTCCCTGCACCAGAGGGGTCTTGGTGGTGACTGCTGGAGGAGAACTGGTCCCACTGAGCTCTTAGCCTGCAGCACACTGAGGCTTTCCCAGGCACTGGAGAAGGGTTTCAAATGAGTCATCACTGGCTGTGGGTATTTAAAAGGAGTATGTGAGTTCATACATCTGACAACCTCACTCTGTTTTTCCAGCTGTATGGCTATTTGGGCAGCTCATTGGGAGGTGATTGACTGCCTAGCTGGAGGGAAGACAAAGATGAGTCTGTCTCCCACCCATCAGCCCTAAAGGAAGAGTGTGATAGATAGAACTTGAGTTCTTTCCAATAGTGAAATCCTGATTTCTCTGTATGAGGAGCTTGCAAAACAACTTTCCTTACCAAGTGAGGTCCCTGTCACCAGAGCTGCTCTTTGCCTTCAGGAGCAGCTGGGCCCCAGTCCTGACATGACTCAATGTGAGAATGATGATCAGCTCTCCATGTTCACACCCATTTAAGGAGAACAAATACCACATCTCTTAGATCTATGTGAACTTCAAATAGATTGGAAACATGACAAAATATATTGCTGCCACCTCTACTTCCTGACAGATAATTTTGCTCTGTTCCAGCTGACTGGATAGCTGTAAATAGTTCATACAACATTCTTCCTGGAGGCTCCCACGACATGCCCAAAGAGGGTTATCTTCATTTTATGGATGGAAAAGTGAACCATGGAGAGGTAAAAGGGCTTGCACAGACTTAGGGAGGACTGTGGGAGAGCTAAAGCTTGATCACAGCTTTCCCAGGTCCTAGGTTGGTGCCTTAACATAGTCTTTTTTGGACTTGGTGTTATGAAATGCCTATGGGTTCTTCTTTCCCCACTGCATCTTGACTACTGATTTCTCCATCCTTCTGAGAAATTCAAGTGAATTCCACTTACACCCTTTCAGCTGTAGCATCTTAGGCTCTGAGTGTGCTCAGGATCAAGGCAAGATGAAAACCAATTCATCTTGGATGAGATGAGGACGGAGAGCAAGGTGTTTTGATTATCTTAGGCACTGTATTTGGTAGTGTCGTCATCATCGTATCTTGGACTATGAACTGATCTACATAAGAGAGAGCAAAACCAAAGCAGTTTGTTGTGTGCTTGGGCCCAGTTGTGTAACATCCACTTCTTCCTGAGAGCCACCTTACAGATCCCAGAAAAAATGTCCTTAATTGCTGTCACAATTCAAGATGTGTGGAGTCTTCAGACCTCACTCACTGCCTCCTGTCCTCTTTATTTGTTTGAGAAAGGAGATCTGGAAACTGTACCCTGAAAGTATTTGAAACCTGTTACCAAACAGCTGTAACTTGATGCTACAAAAATCAGCCAGAGCACAAATTTAGACACCCACATAAACCCCCTATATTAGTGTGTGTGTGTGTGTGTGTATATGAGTGTTCAACACTCCCCTGTTTGCCACTGAGGACACCAGTGGCTGTGCCTTTTGTCAGCAGCGAGAGGGTTAAGCCTGAGCTGACTGAAACCTGTTCTTTAAACCTGTTCCTGTAAGGCAAAGGAAGGTTTCTCAGTGATCTACTACTTGAGCTCATTTTAGCCCTGAGCCTTTCTTAAGGCAAAGCCCATCAGCTGCATTAGGCTGTATATATACTGGTCATTATGGAGGGATTTTAGACCTCCCCAAGGAGGTGTTTAACTAATAAGAAGGTTAACTGTGCATATATACTTGTCAGTCAAGAGAACAGTAGCCCACAAAATCCTCCCATAAAAGAGAACAAATAAGGGGAAAAAACCCCATCAGATGGAGCGTGCAGTTTCCCACATCCATAAAGCACAATTTCTTCTCTCACTGGCTCCTTCTGTTTCATGTCAAGTATTCCATGACTCCTGTGGAAGAAATGTGCCATTACCATGACCTTAATTGAGCCTGTGTGGCTCAAAGCATGCATGTCCCAGTCACTGGAGCATCCAAAGGTATTTGCTGTTCTTTGACCATGGATATAGCAGAAAGTGATGGCATTCCTGGGGAACAATCTCTGTATGTGACAGCAAGCACAAGTTGGAGTTGCAGAGCACTGCAGCTGGATCCTCTTTCCAAACAGAGTTGGAAAACCGTGAGCCTTCTCCTTCATCTTGATCTAATTCAATAGACACAGAATACAGCCTGTGGTGGAATGTATGCAGTGAAACACCAGAGACAGCCAAGCCTCCCTTATGCAGAGCTGGACCAGGAGGAAGCAGAAACACAACCTGGCAGTTTAATGAAGTCATCAGGTTGGTGGATGTGCTTTCGGTTTTCTGTTACTGCATCTGTGTCTGTGTTAAAGTTGTTCTGCTTCATTTTGACTGACTGCTTTCCAGGGGATGCTCTCAGTGGTGCCTGGTGCTGGATGGATCCCTGTGTGGCTACAGGGACCAACCCTGCCCTGCAGCACTTCCCCTCCCTGCTGCCTTGATGTATTGTTGGTGTACAACCATCAATAACACGAGGTGTTTTCGATCCCTGTAACATCCTCTTGCCAAACTACTTAATAATGGCATTAGCAAACAGGAATTGAATTTCTCCTAGGTGGGTTGAGCCAATTTTGTGACAGCTGATTTACAGCATCTCTTCCACTGCCATCCCTCACTTCCCAGGCCCTTGATAAATCAAATTCCTTACACAGGTTTGGTTGTTTTTAATTTGCATCTGTGTTATGAAAAGTGGGAGGAATTCAGTTCCTCAAGGGATGGCAGCACTTCCCAAGAGATTTTGTCTACTGTGTAGAATTCAGGCTCCCATCCATAGTGCTAACCCTTTCCCATTTCCCCCCTCAACTGTCACCTTGTGAGAAGCTCCTTGAGTTGTGCCAGAGAGTCCTTACATTGATGCCTCTTAACAAAAGGTTTTTCACTTGTCACTCCATAATGGTTCTGACAGTTATTCCTGAAGTGTTTTCCTCTTCCCAGCTAGAAACTAGGAATGATCTTTGTGTTTACCTGGCTGAGATCACTGCATGCTGCAGAGGTACGAGGCTGGAGCAGACAGAGGCGATGGTCCCATGACTGAAGCAGGTTTCTCTTTCACCCTGGTGCTAGCACCCAGGGCTTTGAACTGCAGCTTGGACTGTGCCTGTGCTAAGGAAGGGCTGGAGTCCTCTGCAAAAGGTGGATGCTGTCCTTGCAGTAGACTTTTCTTGATTGTAATTGCCAAGAGGTGTTTAAGGTACTCAAGTGAGAGAACACATCACACATTGATGCCTCACCACAGGGTAGGTGTAGCTGCTGGCTGGTGTCAGCCCTTGGGGGCAGGAGCTAGCACAGGTCACTCTTGCATGTCTTGTAGCTCTTGGTATGGCTTTTTCTTCCCTGCTCATCTGTTGTGCTGAGGTTTGATTTACTGCACAAGAAGTCCAAATTCAGCAATTAACATTTCTTTTAGCTTGACCAACTCTTTCCAATGCTTGTAACTCTGCAGAGACCACGAGATATCACTGTACACAGGCAGCACTCACCCAGAGTGCCTGTTGTGGTGGTATTGCCCTGATTGCACAAACCTCTGACCTGTCTCACACTACCTCTTGAAAGAGAAAAGCTCTTTGGGGTCAGATGCAGCAGATCAGCCTCTTTGATACAGAAAGTCCACTTAATGCTTGGGAGAAGAAGCTGAGGAAAGAAGGTGCTGCTGGAAAGAATAGGTTTGGTTTTTGGTTTTAGGTTTGTTTATTTATGTTGGTTTTTTTAACCTAATTCCAGAATAATTTTTTCTATCTCCTGTGATCGGACTGGGTGAACTGGGACACAGTGGGGGAGCCACAGGCAGCTGGTGGCAGGTGGTTTTTCTGCCCCTTCACACTATTGGTGGCTCTTCGCTCTTTGTGCATCACAATAAAAGAGTTTATTTGATAAATGCACATATGTATATAAAGGTGAGAGATCTATATCTCCTTTGAAAGGACTTTTGGCAGCTGTTGGACAAGGAGGCAGAGCTGTCCCTTCTCCCAAACAGGGTTGAGCGTGACCTTCCTCACTGTCACAGCTGGGCTCCACCAGCAGAAGTTTCTGTCATCTCAGGTGTCAGTTGTATATGGACAGTCCTTGAGGCTTTAAAAGGTTTTACAATGCTGTTGTGGTCTGAATTGGAAAAGGGCAATGAAGAAGCACCAAACTTAAACTAAATGAGTAAGGCTCTGCAGAGATCTTTGGTAGATGAAGGTGGGGGGGGGAAAAAGGATCCATCAGTTTGGGATGCAGGCATGAGGTGATCAGACAAGGTTATGGAAGGGTGAAGGCAGGAAAAAGACTTGATCATTAATGATTTGTGAGCACTTCTGATGGAGTCAGGGTGGAGGAAGGAACACCTCAGTCAACAGATGTTTTGGGAGTTGTCTGATGTCCTAGAGATTCAAGTGCCATCATAGGAGTGGGACTGATGTCCACAGTATGATCTGAGCTGTGTCTGGTCAAATGTGGTCTGTTTTCTGTGTGGGTGCTGAGCACTGCTCCCCTGGGAGCAGGGATGGGCATGGTGCTGAGCACTGCAGGAGGCAGCCAAGAGGAGAGTCACTTTTCCGGGGCAGTGGAAAGTTCCTGAAGGCTGGTGGCCTTGAGAAAACCCATCCATGTTTTCAAGGGAACCAAATTGCTTATTTCCAGGGGGATATCTTTTAATTTCAGCTTTTTGGCCCCGAATGAAGTACCAGTAATGATCTGTCCAAGCAACATATGGCAATGCTGTACAGAGATGTATGAGCTCATTCAAATGCTGAAGAGTTGATAGCTTAATTAGCTGCTGACAGACCTCTGAGGAGACAAGGCTGGAAGATGCCCAAGGTCTCCTGCTTCTCAGGAGCCTGTTTCCTGCCTGCCAAGATCCCTACTATGCACTTTGGTGCCTGTCCATGGTGGAGCTGCCTCCGAGCAGCACAGGGACCTGTTGAAACCAAAACCAGATCTCCTAGGAAGATTTCTCTTCACAGAACCTTCTAGGAAAATAGCTGTCCTCAGCCATGTGAACTGTTTCATAAAGCAGTGGCTGGGCTGGGCCAGGTCCTTCACACCAAGGTCTGACAGCATGCCCCAGAACAAGTTAGTTAGACATCAGCAATGCACTTCAAAAGCAGTGTGAAGGAACCTGCTCTTACAGTGGCTTTTATTCTTCCTTTTGTCTGCATTCAACACAATAAACAACTTCCTTTGATCTTGTTTTATGGTTTATCAGTGTTTGCCATAACAATATTTCTATAGCTTTTAACTTCAGAGAGCCTAATTGCTTTATTGCAGCTCTTCCAGTGGGTACCTGCCTCTGGATTTCCTTTTTCTCTGCTCCCTTTTGTGTGTGATAATGCAGTGAGATTAAAACACTCCAGCTCCACTCAAGTGGAGTGGTCCAGGATAATGTTCAGGCATGTTCTGGCACAACCTGAATTGGGTCTGAGGTTATGTAAGTGGTACTGAGGCATCTCGAGGAACAAATGACCTGTATGAAATGTTTTCTTTATCAAGAGCATCAAAGAAGCTTTTTAGATGAGGTTGCAGGTCAGATCTTCACTTCTATTATTCAAGGAGGTTAAAAAATAGATGAATTGTAATATTCTTCATTTTCAGGCTGTTATGCAGCACTATCTCCACTTGGCAAGGACAGGGATGGTCTTCCACGTACTCTGAGGAAAAAGCCAAAGGTGGTGTTTTGTAGTAGCAAAGCAGTTGGAATGGCATTGCAGGGAGTTTTGCTGAAGCTTGTAGAAATGTATTTACATGTGGTAAATGTATTCTACCTGCTCCATATATTACAGCTTCTGCTGAGCTACTCTGACTAAAAATGGGCAGAAATGTGGAAGGTCTAATATGTTAGTTTAAAGCATGGCAAAAAGCAGCATAAGATCAATTTAAAGTCAGTTGGGTTTTTTTCAGCTGTAGTTGGTGGAAACTGTTTACTGAATTTTGTGCAAAAACTTTTAACCAGCCAATTCCAATTTCATAGTTCATTCACATGTGGGAAGCTAATTTGAGATCTGAGCAGCTTTGATCTGATTAGCAGGTCAAGTGCTCTTCCAGTTCTGGGTGGAGAAATGAGATCTTCACTGGGTTTCAGCACGTGTGAGCACTCAGGTGGCATTGGGCAGCAGCTCTGACAGGTAACCTGCAGCACATATTTCCCCCATCACCTCTTTGATGGACTGTGCATGGGTGTGAAGGTAGGAGACGCAGAAACATCCTGGAAATGATCTGGACTGATCTAAAAAGAATACTAACCACCTTTTTTCTTGCTGCTGTATCAAGTATGGCACCTGGGGCAACAGCTCTGGGGTTGTGGCTGGGAGCAGACAAGGTCATTGCTCTCCACAGCCTTGTTCCTTCAGGGCCCTGTAGAGTCAGTGTTGGGAATGTACTAGAGACTGAGGTTAGAGGATGTCTGCCCAAACACCACCTGCTGCAGCACACAGATTTAGGGTGGGTTCCTGTGAACATTAAGATGCCTTCAACCATTCTTCCATGAGCTATTCCATGTACCTGTGAGGAGAAGAGACCATATGCTTGTCACATCCCTTAGATGGGTTGTACAGGGTCCCCTTGGATTGCCTCTCTCTCACCAAGATCAGGGAGCTCAGACCACGATTTCAAGTTTTCTGTCAGGAGCACTCAGTCCAAGTTTCTCTGCACCTCATTCAAAATGCCCTTTTGCATTTATTACCCAGACCATTGCCTCAGCACTCCCAAGATTTTATCCAATGTGACTTTTCCTAACCTTGTGGAAATGGCAGCAATGGAAGATGCATCAGCAATTTTCAGTCTTATTTCTTTTCCAGTGGTGCCTGTCAGCTTCCTTAACTGCATAATGAATGAGTTCACAGGAGTTTTTCTCCTACTATCTTTGGGTTGTTTGAAGGGAGCTGTATTTTGGTTAATGAGACAGATGGTGGAGAGGCAAGGTGAACCAAAGTTTACCTTTTTTTCATACATGTCTAACATTTAATATGATTAAACATTAAAACTATGACAGTTAATTCTGTTGTATTTACCAAAAGGAAATATTCTGAGGGTGGTTGTTATGGCAACAGTAGCCCTCTTGTCCTCCCAATTGCAAAAAGATTTATTTTAAGGGAGCTAAAAACCTTTAAATATTCAGCAAGTATAAAAAGGTGAGATCATAATGTTCATCTTGCATATCCTCTACGAGGCTTCTGAAGCTCTCACGATGCTGAGAAGGCAGCACGGCAAGCAAGAGGGCTGAGAGCCTGCCTTGAATGTGGGAGAGTGAAGGGACTCGGAATCAGGATGTTCCTAAAGAGAAGTGAGACTGCTGGGGTGGAGACATCCTCATGTCCAAACCCTGCCTGGGAGAACAGACCTCCAGCCCCAGGAGCTGCACCCCTGTGCCCAGGGATCCTGAACCCCATGTTCTCCTTCGGCTGCTCCCAGCAGGGCTCCACTGTTGGGGGTAACCATCATGACTCGCTGCTGGAGCAGAGCCTATTTATAGGGTTCTGTGAGCATCCTAACTGCAAAGTCATTGTCATCTGCATGGTGTGCCCAGAGCATCCTGCTCAGCCCACGGAGCAGCTGCAGGACAGGTCTCTGGGGTGCAGGAGAGGAATTTTGGGTTCAGTATAGCAGAAATCAGCATAGCAGCAGCTCCAGGGGACAAGGTGAAGTGCTGTAATTTGCTGAACAATCACATGCATTACAAAAAAAGAAGAGAAGTTCCTGGACTAATAACAAAATAACATGCCCAAAGCTGCAGCAGATAGCAGGAAGATTGTTCCCTGAAGTACTTTCAAATTGAAAAAGAAGCTTCAGCTTCTCTATATTCCTGTTTCTCTTCTGATTGCTTTCAGGAAACATGCAGGGCTCAGCTATAGATTATAGATTTGTTATTGTTTCCTACTGACAATGAATTATCAATGCTGCCTGGAACTGGAATTTTCTATCTAATTGTTTAAATGTTTCCATACACACTTTTAGGTGTGTTGTGTTTCTGATACTTTCCTCATAGGGATTTCATTCTACATCCATTGCTTTCAGGTAGCAGCCTGGGTACAGCTGAACCTGAGTGCTGTAATGGAGGTAGAAACCTTGAATTTGTTTTTTTATTTTGGAACAAATCCATAATAATTAACTGCACTGATTAACCATAAGGGCTCTGTGGATGGCAGGAGGAAGAAGAGAAGGAGCCTGCAGTGAAGGAGCATAGCCCTTTGTGTGATGTCCTCTTTGACCAGCTGTTGTTGGCCCTGGGCAGAGAAGGTGAAAACCAGAGAATGTGAAAAAATTTCAGATGCAAGAAGATGCCTTATCTTAGGAGGCAGCTGGTTAAATGCAGAACATCACCTTTTCCATGGGCTCCTTGTAGTAATGACATGTCCATGCTAGTGTGGAAACCCTGATGGACTTGTGGGTTGACACACTTGTGATCAAGGTTGCATCTCTTCTTTCCGTGGACTTTTCACCCATCCTGGAATTAGATGCCAGCTCCAGTATTTTCCTATGTAAGTATTTTGATTATGATTAAGACAGACATTGCCTGCAAACTCTCCTCTGAATTTCACTCACAATATTTCATTGTATGCCAGAAACAGTTTATTAAGCTTTCAGATCAAACAGGAGCTAACATAGGGAATGGAAAATCAATGCTGCTTGAATTAAACTTTTGTTTTTGAGAAGGGGAAGAGAGGAATGTCACTTTCACTGGGAAAAAGTGAGATTAACCCTCTTTCAAACTCCTGACTTCTGGTCAGAGTCCAAAGACTGAAGGTGCAGTGGAGGGGGGAGGGACCATGGCACGCTGATTCCAGGCTCTTGATCTCATGAACACATTTGCTCCCTGCAGCAGCAACTATCAGTAGCTACAGTTTGCAGATAAGCATGTGAAGCCTCAACCTACAGCTGCTTGGCTTGTGATTTCTTTTGTCTGGGTGAAAACTGGGGGTCTGTAGAAACCATTAACACTGCTCCATGACACTTTCTCCTCTATTTTGCTGGTCTTTTGCAGCGTGGATGTCACCTTCTGCCAATGACCTTCTGGCCTGTCTGGGGAAGGAAGTGAATTCCAGTTCTACCCGAGTGCATCATGTTCTGCTCCTCAGGAGGTTCTAAGATGCAGTTTCTCCTCATGACCAGGGCAGAGGCTCTCTAGATGGTTGCAGAGGGAGGTGGACAACTCCTCCCTGGGAGTGGCACTGGCTGCCCCATCCCCACCAGAGCTGTTTGTCTCCTTGTCTGTGCATATGCAAGCAGAAGGCTTTAGACAACTCCCATCCTTGGAGAAGAGCGTGGTCTTGTTCGTACACCTCCGTACCATATGTTCTGCTTGGATATGGACCTTCAGCTGAAACCCATCAGTTATTTCACTTGTCACAGTTTTAGCAGTCTCTCTTTTACCCTTGGCCATGGTGTGCATCTCCTCAGTGCTGTGGCAGTTAATCAAGCTGCTGGAGAGCAGCTCTTGCTCCTTCTGGAGACGAGAGACGAAGTCTTATGTAGGAAACTGCTTTGTTCCTCCTCTGCTGATGCAGGTATCTGAGATGCCCTAGCTGCTGTGGTCTGTCCTGGCCCTTGGGTGCCCTCAGCTCCTGGCCAGTGGCCACAGAGTGACAGTGATTTCTGACTGCAGCTGTGTGCCTATAAAGGGTTTTTGGAAGGAGATCTGGAGGAAAGTGCAGCCTTGCAATTAGCTTGGATTCTTCTGGGCTGGATCCAGAGCAGATCCATCCCAGAGTGGGGTGTGTGGTGTAAGAAGGGTGGGGGGGAATCATTCCTTGCAGAATTCCTCATGGATTTCATTGAAAATTAGGCAAATAAATTTCCTAGGAGTCTGTAATGAACTCACAGATGGTGGAGTTAGACTTTTCAGAAGCAGTGCATGACTCTGAAACCCTAATAATTCTGGGGGCAGGGATGACCTCCTGGGGTACACCCAGCTCCTCTGTGTGATGTGCAGGGCTGTGACAGGGCTGGTTGAGGCACATCATGGTCTGTGCAGAAGCTGCTCTGGGTGTTAACATCCCTGAAGGCGTTGCCAGTGCTCAACAGCCCTGGGTGAAGGGAGTAAGGATCCTGGTGGAGAGCAGAGTTGAGTAGGTGCTGATCAGCCTGACCTTGCTCTGGGGATGGTGTTGCAGGTGCTCTCTTGGTGTGTTGCATCATCTTTGATGGGGCAGAGGAAGGTGTAGATCTGGTCAGTGAGTTCCTTCAGATGGCTTTAGGTGGAGCCTCAAAGGGTTTTGCAGCTGCTGCCAAAACATGTCTAGAATTGGAGGCACAGCTAGATGCTCCCAACCTCTCGTTGGCTAGCAGGACTCCTGCAGCTCATCCTGTATGGAAACCCTGACACCATCTTAAAGACAAGAGACATTTAACCCCTTCTGTGCTTGTTGAGCTCTGGGGGAAGGCAAACCACAACGAGGTGGGTAGTTGTAGAAACTTGGTTTTAGAGAGGTGGCAAAACACATTTATGCTTTAAACCATCTTTAGACTGAGGCTGTGGGATGTTTCCTGCAAGCTGAGTTTTGGGATTTGGAAGTTTTTGAAGATGGTACTGGTTTTGGGTAGCAATTTACCATCACAGACAAACCCAGGAGCTCTTCCCTTGCAGGCAAACCCTGGAGCAGCAGCAGGACTATTTCCACACTCATTTAACAGTACCCCAGAGATATGTTCTGCCTCTGTGTGTTTCTGCCATCTTCTCCCTCCCAGAACTTACTCCTGCTCCTCAGCCTCCTGCAGGTTTTGTGTGTTGTTGAGACTTTTCATGAGGGAGAGGTGCCCAGAGGTAGCTCCTGGACTTTTCCCAGTGTTATTGAGGAATGTGGAGCTGTCACGGAGCTCCTGCAAGGGAATGGCAATGAGATCCAGACCTTGATCTCCATCTCTGAACCTTCCCCTCTCTAAGGAGCGTTTCTGGGGAATGATACCCTCAATGAACCCACAGTCCCCATAGGGAGGTGATCCTGAGCACAGAGCACATCAGGGGGTGTGTGGGAGCCCTCTAGGAGAGTGTTTGAGGGATGGAGCGACAGCCTCTGAGCTCTTCTCTGTCTGCAGTGCCAGTGCAGGTGTCTGAAGCACCTGTCCTCACACTGGATGCTCTCTGCAGGTTGAGTTGCATGCCTAAGTGCCACATCTATAAAATCCTTGTAATGTTGCTTTCTGAAATATTTAAAGTACATGAAATCTCCAGAGCCCAGGAGAGAACACTAATGACAGGCAGTGAGGGTTTGTGTAAGATAGGTCTTTGGCTGAACGCTTTGGATGAGCCAAAGGAGCTCTGTAATGAACTCAAAAGGTGAGTTTATTACCTGGATCCTTCTGCCTGTTTTCTCTTCTTCTGTGGTCTGGTGACAAATGACTTGCTCTGAAAACAAAGATAACTGCTTTGGCCACTGCTGGGCTAATCTTCACAGGTGGTCAGTGTTGAGAAACCAAATTCTACCTCCAGATGCTGATTCTGCAGCATACTGTGAAAGTTTTACACTCCATTTGTTAAAGTCCATTTCAGAAACTCTAGGACAAATGTATTTTTCTTCTCTGCTTTGATTTCTTTTCATGAGAAGTAAAAATAAAACAAAATTGCTGTCCCTCTTCCCCCAAAAAAGAGAAGCTTAGAGAGAAGTTATCTTAATCAAGAGAGGAAAAATAATTCAAAAAGATCTTCTCTATTTTGTGCTCTGGCTAGTAGAGAGTAAATCAAACTCCTCCAGACCAGTAGCACTAAAGGCTTAATTGCTGCTGTCTGCATCCTTTTCAGAAAGATTTGGTGTTAAATTTTCAGGTGTGAGGTCACGAAAGACTTCACTGTAGGTGAGAGCCAGTGATAAAAATAATTTGATTCCATATGTTTCCAGAACAATTTTGATTATTATTATTTTTATATGCATAACTAGAGGTCATTCCAGTCTGATTGTTTTTATGTATACTTAAGGATGAAATGAATTCATCATGAAATGGTTCAGCACTTCTAATTAATTCTAATGAGATACTAGTTTGAACCTCACTGGATCAGAGCCTGGAAATTGGAAAGAAGCTGAGCTGTTTAATAAGCCCTCGCAGATCCTGCTCTCAGCTTGGCACGTGGCTCGTCAGGCTGAGGGTGAAGAGGAGCTGCGGTATCAATTCATCCTGACAGCCTCTGTCTCTGATGTTTAATTTCATTAATAAAGAAACATTTGCACAGAGCATTCAGGACTGCGTGGGGCTGCTGCCGTGGCAGAAAGTTAATCATCTTGAAATAAAGGATTGCTTCAGGGCAGCTGGGGAGAGTGGCAGGAGGAGGGCGGTGGGGGTTGGAGAGCTGTCTTCTCAGGTTCTTGGTGTGGCTGTGGTGCAGCTCTGCCTCTGGAAGGGGCAAAACGTGCTCTGGGTTTTCTCTGAGTGGAACAAAATTAAGTGGTGGGGCAAAGTCTGCCAATCTTTTTCAAGTTTGGTGGTTGCCACCTTCCTCTTTGCTTTCCCTTCTCTATTCCATCTACAAACAAACCAGAAACTCAGAGGCAGGCTGGATCCCTGGTTGTGTTCTTGCAACAAAAGAGGGAGAAGGTGCTGCTGGGTGCTCTGTTTGGCATAGGAATCCCTCTTTGGTGGTGATCTTGCTGGTGGCTGTATACCTGGAGTCCTTATCAAAGCACTTTAGCTCTTGTAATAACTCTCTTCAGCCCTTGTACAAAGCACAGAGCAACAGTGCCCCTACTCCTGAAAAGTGGCCACTCCTGGGTGAGAAAGCAGCTTGGGACTGGAGTGCAGGTAGGAAGGATGAAACCAGCAAGGAATTGGAATTCTGGTAGACAGCAACAATAAGCATCTCAGTGGAAAAACACCGAGGAAAACCCAATGGCATTAGTGTGGGGTGTGGGCAGTTCCAGAGGCAGACTCAGCTGGGAAGTAGCTGCTGTTCTGCACATTCAGAAGGAAGAATTACAACCAATTACTTTATTTTAGCACTAGGGTGTATGGTGAGGAGGTTTTTCATCCCAGCATCTGATCCAGCCCTGTCTGGCTGATGAGACCTGACAGGAACCCTGCACAAACCCTGATGGCTTCAGGCAGGTGATTAGTGTAAGCACAGTGCGTAATTAGTGAAGATGTTTATCGTGCAAGTGAATGGAAATGAAAGCTCTCCTTGTGCACGTTAAGTGGAAGTGTTTTTGTGGGGATACCTGCAATCAATTCCAGCATTTTTCCTGCCTGCCCTGCAGGACAGTGTGCATCCTTCCCATACTGATGTGTTGAAATGGCATTAGAGCATTCCAGCATCTGTTTTCTGGTGATATTATTGTTGCATTCCTGCTCTGCATCCCACCAGGCTCTTTCACATCTCCCCCTGCTCCTCACGGTATCTGCTCTACCCTGCTTCCCTCCTGCTCAGCTCTCCTGGAATGGGAACATCTCAGCACAGCAAAACCTGGTGGTGTGGAGAAGTGAGCTCCTCTGATCTTTAGGGAAGCCACAAAATCGAGGGGAGGGCAGCACCCTTCAGTTCTTCCATTGCTACCTCCAACTTCCAAGTATGCTCAAAGCTATTTCTGTGTTTTCCTGTCTTGTGTTAAAAAGTGGGTGAGAATTCAGAGAACCTTGATGCAGGCTGTGTATTTATAGCCCATTCAGAGGATGACCCTTCTTACCTTCCACACTTTGCCTTGGGGAGCCCAGAATATTTGTTGGTTCTTCATGTTTCACTTCCAAATAAAGTCCTGTACTGCAAAGCTGTTGTCCAAGCACCCTGCTTGTGTCATCTCTCAGAATGATTGCTCCAGAAAAGGAATCTGCTGGGAAAAATGGCATTCAGAAGGAAATATAAGAGAAACAGCAATAAACTGACCAGAAGTTGTTTGTTTTGGGCTTTCTTAATTTTTTTTTTTTTTTTATCATTCCCTGCTAATCAATTTATACCCAAAATAACTGCTCCAAACAGGATTTTGACTGTGACTCAGGGAACTGTATGAAAAGTTGGGAGGACATGGCTGTTTCTGTTGGGTTTAGGGGTAATGGTCTTGGAGGGAAACGCAATGCTAGTTAGATATATAACTTAAAACCCCCAAACCTTTGGGCAGAGTGAGGCACTGAATACTGAAATTGTTAGTCCAGTCTACTCGCTACTGATCTTTTTTCTTTCTTCCTTCTCCTCCCAGGATGCCTCACCCCTCCTTCATCCACAACCTTATTTTCTTTTGTTTTGTTCCAGGGAATCTGCTGAATCTCTCTGAAGAGGCTGTGGAAGGATCGTGGTGCAGTTAAGGGAGTTAACTCACAAGTTCCTTCTGCATACCTGAGGGATATGATCTCTTCCCTCAGCAAACTGACTGCAGATCGATCAGCTCTGATGGATGCAAAGAGCTCACTGGGGAGATACAAGCAGGCAGCTCCATCCCAGACTGCTCATGGTATGACAACAGCCTCCTGCCTTTCCAGTAATTCAGCTGTGTCCAGGGTAAGCAGGTCCAGACATCTGTTGCTGCTGTGGGAGGCAAGGCACAAGGTGACTGCTAACCATGTGCTGTTGACACCCTGATTCACTGCTGCCCATCCATGACTGGCTGCTTCCAACTAGACTGAAAGAACCTTGCAGAAAACCAGCACTGTTTATCAGTTCTTCAGCATCAAATGTCTTTTTTGCATAATTCCCAAGAGAAAGAGCATTTTACTGACAAAAATCCATTGGAAGTAGCAGCTCCAGTTGGTTCCCTCACTGCTCTGCAGAAGGGTCTGGTTTCAGCAGTGGGTGATATGCTCACACATGCTCTCCCCCTGCTCTGTGTTCTCTCAAACCATAAATATCATTTCCATGTCTGACATGAGATGTTTTGTGATTCTCTCTGCTCTACTCCTCAGCTGGCTGCTAACCAGAGCCTTGCTGGTTCCTCTTCCCCTGCCTCTTCACACCATTCCTGCCTGAAGCTGAAGTTTGTTGTCTGCATCACCATGCCTTATTTTTAAACCAGAGTTGCTTTCTATTAAGGAATCAATGACCTGAATTTATGACTACTGTGTGACACATGACAGGGAAGACACTCAGCTGCCAAGTCAGGCCTGGGACACAGTCTTGGTCTGCTGAGTGCAGCTCTAGGATTTATTTTTTTCTCCCTACTCTTTTCCTTTCTTCCATCTCATAACCTTCTTGCTATGAAGGAAGGGAGAACTGATATTAAAAATAACCCTGTAACTGGACTCATCAATCAAGAGAAGTTGTGTACTTCTGGTCTGACCCAAGATCTAAACACAAGGGGTTAACTGTGGAAGTGGATGTTGCAGTTGATAAGGGCTGGTGATTCTGCACAGGTCCTCAGATGAGCTGGGAAGTGGCTGGGGAGAGCCATGAAATTTCTCTTTATTTCTAGTGCTTGTAAAATTGACTTGCTCTTGAATTCTCAGAGGAGCAATGCTAAAGTCCATTTGGGTTGGCTGATGCTTTGCAGTCCTTTGGCAAAACACACAGAGAGAAAAGCTGCTGGTAGAAGTGGACATCGGTCTGCAGGGCCAGGGCCTGGGTTGGCTCTGTGGGGCTTCTCTAGGGTGCAGTGAGGAGATGAGGGTTTCTGGTGGTTGCCTGACACCCCCCTCCCAAGCATGGCAGCAGAGCTGTGCTGAGGAGGAGGAGGACTGCCTGCCTCTCTCCCTCAGCCATTCTGTCACCTCCCACTGCCCAGGGCAAAGACATTGACGTTATTTTTACCCTCCCTTCTCTTTCTATGTGGATGAAATCACAGTGAAATTCAGGGAATCTGCCCATTATCCAGTAGTTTTCTGGCCACATTTTAGTGAACTGTACTGGCTCTCAAGAGGGGTTTTGTTTTGGTTTTATTGATTTCTATCTGGAGGTTTACAATGAGGACTGAAATGACTCTCTGGAGGACCAAGGTCCAGCAGCAAGCCCTCCCCACCTGGGGAACCGTGCACCCAGGCAGGCTCACCCATCCCAAGACAATCCTGAAGTGACTCGGATTTCACTCAATGACTTTGGTGAGCTGTGGTCACCAACCAGACCAGGTCATTCTTTACTCCAGGGAATCTGTTTCTTTCCTTGCTCCCTCCCCAGCTCTCCTCAGATTAAGCAGTGAGAGGAGAATGGTGTCGACTCTGGAGCTGCTTTGACAGTAGAAGGAAGAGTTTTGGGTATTTTGTCTCTCTGTAAATATGTGGATCTCTGTGTGTGCTTTCTCCCTGCTCCTAGCTGTGTCTTCAGGAGGGTAAAAGGTTTAAGTTGATCTCACTAGTGCCATGTATGTAGCTATAAACCTTTCCATGCTGAGTGTGGAGCAGTGAGGAAGAAGGTGCTACGGAAGGTCACTGGATCTATAGGTAACATGGGCATGGGTCTTAGGGACATAACCCAGGACAAAGAGCTCTGCACTTCCACCTTCTGCACACAACTGAGGAACCTTTTCTGTGTGTCCATTTCCCCCTGATTTTGGCAGGGTTGGTGCATAGCTCATTAGTAGGGATGGGGCATGGCAGGAAAAGATATTCAAGACTGAGTGTTTGGAAGTGGAAAGGTTTTCAGTAAAAGACTTTAGAAAGAGTGTGCTGACTGTAAACCTGCACACTCAAACTGGCTCTGCCACCCTTCAGAAAGGCCATCAAAGTTTATAGCTCTGTTTCATAGCTGCTCTTGTCCTTTGCTGCTTAGTTTGTCCCTGGCTCCTGGCATCAGAGAAAGTCCCACCTAATGTTTGGCTCCAAAGACAGTACTTCAGTTCCTACACAGAGATTTAAATGATTTATATATTTTCTGTTTCTTGATGGCTTCCATAATTAAGTGTTATCACCAGGGTTTGAAAATGGCTTGGGTAGAGCATAGGCAGTATGTGGAAAATAGGCCATATATTCTTTTATTTATGCTTGTTAGATGAATACTTGTTAATAGCTGCTTAGTTTTGCTGATTTGGTTTGGTTTTGTTTTGCTCACTTCTTTTTTAATCTCCCTTGGAGTATGGCAGAAGGCTGCTGTGGGGTGAAAGAGTGTAAAGGTGTCTTGCTACAGACTTCAAACAGACTCTGCCATGAGTCAATCCATATCAAATTCACATAAAATTAGGTTGGCCAGCATACTTTTGATGTTCTGGAATTACTGCATGAAAAGTGCTCAACAGAGATGATTTATGAAGATTTTCAGCTCAGCCAGGCATTGCTTTCCACAGACAGAAGGGTTTCCTCTCCAGCCAGCTCTGCTAATCGCAGCTATCTCTTCCTTCTGGGAGGAGATGGATTGATTGGTGCCTTACCTGTCGATAGCACTCAGATCACCTTCAGCTTGCTGGTGAAGCAGTAGTCCTCAGGTGTCCCCAGGTATTGGTGGGGAAGGTGGCTTGGCTTGGACCAGGCTCTCCACCTCTTGTGTTTCGCATAGGAAAACACCAGCTGTGTGTGACCGTGCTGGCTGGGGACCTCTGCAATGTGGGTATGCAGCTCCTGTGACAGGGTGGCAAACAGCTCCCTGGAGAACAAACATCAGCTGGGATGTGTAGATGTCCCTGGGGGGGCTGGTGGCTGGTCCCCATCAGCATCCCCCAGCTCCTTTGGGCTATGGATTGGCTTGTTTCCCACTGACTCTGCTGCTCTTCCTCTGTTACATGGTTCCTTGCCTCAGAGCTTGAGTTATTGCCTACATGCATGGGTAGAGCCTTTGGAAAAAAACTAAGCATGTAATTAAGAGAGTCAGTATATTTTACAGAGATAGTGACTGAAGGAAACAGCTCTTCACTTTAGTAATTGTGAGTGCCTGTCAGGAGAGATTTGTGGCAAAGGGAGGTCAGTTGGGAAGAGAGCTGCTGCTGGAGAAACACTGATGTCCTTCTCCAATGCATATCATTGTGCTCATCAGAATTATGACTTCTTACATCTGCCATGCCTGTGGATAGGCCTGGCTCTCTCTGAGCATGCACTGCCTTTGCTGCAATCTGAGACCAAAAAAACCCTAAAGCCAAACCCCACAGAGCTCTCTGAGGAGAGGCAGGGTGTTGTCAGGTGCTGCAGATCCAGCAGTTTGGAGGCCAGCTCTCACAGTTGGAGTGAGAAGAGATGTCCATCACCTGGGCAGAGAAGGCTGTGGGTGAAGGAAAGAGACATTTCCTGCAGACTAGCCCACCCAGGTACCCAGCAATGGGAGAAAGGAGCAAGGGGGAAAGTCAAAGCATCTTTGGTTTGTGGTCTCAGTTAAGTTCATGGCTGACAGTGAACAGCAGCAGGTGCAGAGTCTGACACCATTCACTGTTCATCTCCTCTAGAAAGGGCTTCATCATTAGTCTTGCTTCAGTGCCTGTTCCTGTTTGTGCTGGCATTTGTCTCTACAATGCCCTGAGATGTATTTAGAAAGGCTGATTTTGATTTTGTTTTCCTAGGGGGTTGTGGCTCCAAAGGGTGGTTGGAGAGCAGAGAGCCTGGTATCTGCTGGCTGCTCTCTGTAGCCTGTTGTGGTTCCAGGTCTGGAACAGCTCCTGGGTCCTAGCTGAGTTTTCAGTGTCCTGCAGTACTTTTCTCTCCTTCCATGTACATTAACAAGTGCTTTATAGTCATAAGCTTTTACAATTGTCTTTAAACAAACAAGCAAACAAATCAGCTCCTTTAGTGATGTAAGGAGTGAAGATCCTTCTAGGTCTCATGAAAGCCATGTGTAAACAAGAGCAGTCATTAGTTTAAACCCAAAGTGTTTGTTTTGGAGCAGATTTACTGACATGTCTATGCAATGGCAATGGTAGATACATGGATAAATCAAGGGAGCAAAAGAGGGACTTTATCCAAAGGTTTGGGCTGTTTTGCTCTGCAGATACTTAAAGCAGTGACATATTAATGTCTCTCACTTGTTTTCCACTAAGTCATTAGTTGCTTAAGTGAGGTTGCTCATGCCAGTTTTCCCCTTCATTAAATATTCATGTTTACTAATGGAAATTGTCCTGACAAATTGGTCAAACTGAACAATGTATGAATTTATGCCACAGACTAAAAAAAGTTGTTTTGGAAGTCCCAGTGAGCTGAAGTAATGCTTAAAATCATTAACACTTCATTGATTTTATAATTAAAAAAGCCTTAGAATAAAGAGAACATCCTTTCAAAAGTAGCATAGCAGTTTATCTCAGTATTAATATTCATAATTTTTTTCCCTGAAAATATCCAGGAACTTCTAAAGATGCTTTCTACTGCCAAGCCTTAGGATTCACTCCCTCCCCAGCAGCTTTCACTGGTGGCAGTGACAGTTGTTATCTTCAAGGGGCACTTAATTATTTGCATGTCACCCACCCAACACCAGGCAAATCCAATTAATTTTGGTGGCATTGGGGAAGGGGAACATGGTGATGAGAGGTCAGGATGGGACCTGATGAGCCAAACCATGTGGGAGGAGGATGTGACTGGCACAGAGACCACGTGTGATGGGCAGTGGAGCTGTGGGAAAAGGATGGATCTGACCCTAAAAAGGCCCCAAATGGCCATTAATGGCTATTGGGTGACAGGCAGAATCTGCCTGGGGACTTAGGAATCTCTGGGAGCCCCTGGGTGTGGATATGCATGTGTTCCAGGGAGAACATCTACACTGGAAAACCAACTGCCTGAGCTCAGGCAAAATTAGCCCTGCCTGAGGCCACAATAACAAGTATTAATTAATAGATGTCTATCTCCTCTAAGCATGCTTATGTGGCCAAAGGCTTATGATGAATTCAAATAGGGGTAATTTTTCATGGAGACTAATTCAGCCCATTAACCAATATCTAATAGCTCATAACGAGTTTCATGGAGACTAATATTCCCTTTCTCTGCCCCAAAGCACAGCTGCTGGAGTGGCCTAAGGAAAGAGAAGATTTCCTAATATAGACACCTTTGTTTTTTTGGATGATAACCACACTGCTCCTGGAAAGAAATAAAATAAAGCCCTTGAATACAAGCACTGGTGCAAACACACAGGCAGATGTTTACAGCTGTACCCCACACACCTTTCCTGTCAGAAGGGGAGCATGTCCTGCTCCTGTGGAGGTCCCCTGGGGGATGGGAAGGAGAGCCATGCAGGGGGTTCACCTGGGGGCTGAGGAGGGTGATGGGAGCTGTCAGCTCAGCTTTGGCAGCAGCTGCTGGTGCCCTTGTTGTCTCAAGCCCTGAATGACAGATGATTTATTTCCCAGTCATCTGGAGCAAACATGCTGCACTTGTTAGCCCTCAGTGCCCTTTCCACAGCTCAGACCCAGGAGCGTGTTACAAGTAGATGGTGGAGCACAAACAGTGGGAGGACAGAAGAGCATTAACTCACCAACTCCATATTTCTTGCAGTAGTGAGAGCCTTCTGTTGCCTCAATACCTATTTTCTAATTAGTTTTCATCCACCTATACAATACATTTTAGTGGTAAGCTCCTAGAGAGGCAGCGAAGCAGCAGAAGGTCAAGTGTTTGAAAAGACTGTGAAGTCTGGGGAGTCCAGGACCTGCTGGCCAGCATCACACACACAAATCCTGGCTACACCTGCTGAGGTGGGGTGATGTGTCACTCCAGCCTGCCTGATGGAAAAGAGCTGGTTTTAGTACCCTTAGCTACACAAATGGAAGGAGAAGAGTCTGATTTAAAACCTGAATGACATAGCAGAGCTGGCAGTGGTGGTGAAGGGCTGGACTCGATCTTAAAGGCCTTTTCCAGTGTAAATGTTTGTATGATTGCATGAGATAAAGAGCCCTTTAATGACATTTTCAGCCAAGCCATGTCTGCTGCTTTGTCTGAGGAGATCCTGTGCAGCTGGTGGGCTGCACGCTGTGTTCTGTGAGTGCTCCCGCAGCCTGGAGCCTCTGTGTCCCTTGTGCAGCATCACACCTGGGTCTGCCACTGCAAAATGAGATGGTGAACAAGGGGAAGCCAAGGATCCAGACTCCACATGGCACTTGGTTGTGTACTGTGAGTGATCTACAATCTGCAGATAACTGATCAAGAGTTTCAGGCATTAGTAGAAATGACAAGTGTTCCACAGTGCTAGCAGGGGGTGGCCTCTCCACGTGCCACAGCTGCCCAGGTGGCCACGAGATTCAGACTCCTCATGGGCAGGAGACTATTCTTGAAACATGTACTTCGAGTCTATACAATATAACATATGATCATGTCACATACATCATAATTCTGTAATACATGTGACATAAATCCAATATAACTCAAGACAAAGCAGTTAGCAGCTCAAAATGTATTCACAGTTACTAGACCAAACAGAAAACATAAATTTGTTTTACTGCCATATGACCTTTTCTGTGTTTTTTTTTAATTTCTCCAGGTGAATTATGTTTCCTCGTGGATGTTTTGAAGCCCAGCTGTCATGCTGCTGTAACATTGCTCCACTCCTGGAATAGAAACACTCTGAGGTGATATTTGGAGTGGCCACATGCCACAAATAATTTACAGTTAAGGGGAATTGGCTGCCAGCAACTCACCTGAGAAGGAATCTCACAAAATGTTCTCTAAAAAGAATTGGCCACATGCACCCATAGCAATCAAATTCCATTAGTGGGTAATTAAAAAAGAAAAAGGGGTTAAAATTAGTTGAATAAATGGATGGCTGAGTAATTTACATGACACCTAATTGCCTCAGTGATCTCTTGAAATGTACTGTGCAAAATTCACAGGATAATATAGAAAGATGTTTGGGTAGTGATTAAAATATCCCTTTTACTGCTTCCATTGTGCACAGCTGCGGGTGGAAGGGAGGAGCTGGCAGAGCTGTGGCTGTGGCTGGACCTGGGCTCTGCTCCTGGGCAGGAATCCTGGGAGCATAGACAATAAACAGCTCCTGTCTTGTGTAATGCCTGCCTCAAACCGAGACAAGGCTGATTTCTGTCCTGTCTTGCTGTAATGCACACACTTGTTCCCTGTAGGATTTAAGCAAAGTGCTGAAAAAGTGTTAGTAGGAGCAGTGATTTGTGTGTTTTACTGACAAGGGGAGAAGGAGTGGCTCTGAGGAGCCATGGGGCATGCTGCTCAACACAGCACAGTCAGCCTGGTGTTGAAGATGACTCTGAAAATGCAGATTCTTTCTTGCACATCTAGACTGGAGGAAACAGCAGAAGTGTGGCTCCTTTTGCTGCAGCCATTGATACTGCAGACGTTGAGGTCCTGGAGCATGTCCAGAGAGGGCAGTGAAGCTGGTGAAGGCTCTGGAGCACAAGTGTTGTGAGGAGCAGCTGAGGGAACTGGGCTTGGTTAGCCTGGAGAAGAGGAGGCTCAGGGGAGACCTTCTCACTCTCTGCCACTCCCTGAGAGGAGGCTGGAGCCAGGTGGGGGTTGGTCTCTTCTCCCAAGGAACAAGCAATAGGATAAGAGGAAATGGCCTCAAGTTGTGCCAGGGGAGGTTCAGGTTGGACATTAGGAGCAATTTCTTCCCTGAAAGAGTTGTCAAGGCCTGGCCCAGGCTGCCCAGGGCAGTGGTGGACTCACCAGCCCTGGAGGGGTTTAAAAAACCTGTAGATGTGGTGCTGAGAGACGTGGTTTAGTGGTGACCTGGCAATCTTAGGTCTATGGTTGGACTCCATGATCCTAGAGGTCTTCTCCAACCTTAATAATCCTATGCTTTATCTCGTTAGGTTCCCAGGAGCACATGTGTGTTCAGACAGGAATGGTGCAGGGAGGGCAGAGTCACCCTCCAGCTGCTCACAGGGTGGGGGTTGTCCAGCAAGAGACCTCTGAGGGCTGCAGATCAATCTCAGGATCAATCCTGAACCTGTGCTGAGCCTGGAGCAGGTGAGAAGTTGTGTGTGAGAGGCTTTTGTGGTGCAAAGTGTCTGGGGAAACAGTAAGCAGCTGATGCTGTGGAGAGATAACATCAGTCTGGTCTGTAATCTCTCTCATATTTCCAGCAGATAACTTCTGGATGCCTTTAGGGATGTTAATTTGCTGGTCCAGGATCTAGAATGGAATTAATACTGTTCATTAATAAATTTAGTTTGAAGCTTTAGTACTGTAGAATAATTAGCCTTGGTGTAAACAAGCATAACTGTATTTAAATAGATTTACAGTGCTCTGATTTGAGAATATTTTGGCTATAATAAAGGTTTGATCTCCATTGTCCATGTCACCTGCAGAGAGGTTTCAAGGGCTGGATCTGCAGTCCTGGCCAACACTGCCTGTAATTAATGTTTAATGATTTCAGCAGGATGCCTGTTCTTAGCAGTAGCCTGCTGGAGGCTTTGAGAAGCCTTCCTGGGGGTGAACCAGGACATCCACATTTGTGTCTGGTGAGCTGAGTTTGGGACTGAGCCTGCTCAGGAGAGGTGGGATCATGCACTTCCATGGGTCAGGAGGAGATGGAGGGGCTGGGACCTAGGAAACTGAATGAATACAGGGAGCATTAGCAACCTACCCCCAAAGCCTGCAATGCATGGGCTAGCTTTTTCTGCTGCCTTTCCTTGCCTGCCCCTGGCTGAGCTCCCTGTTTGCAGACTTATTGCACTGTGGTTCTACCAAGAAGGGGGGGTGGGGAGCCTGAGTGTGCACATGCTCTCTGTGAAACAAATAATAGTGCCTGAAAAACCAAGCAGATGATTTGGGATGATTTGTTCAGGGGCTTTGACTGTGACCCAGTCCCCTCTCTGCCACATAGCTACTGCTGCAGATCTGCCAACACATGGCATGTTGGTCTAGCAAACACCTCAGAGTTTAGTATCTTCTGTAGCATGGCTGATGCCCATAGCTTTGATTTCTCATGGGCATGCAGCTTAGCTCATGTATCTCTCAATTATTTGGAATCATGAGGAATGTAAAATATGCTATTCAGTGGGAAATGTGAGTTTTGTGGGGAAAACCTTCTGCAAATGTTCATTCTCTTTAACATCTGAGATCTCCAGGAGCTTGTCAGCTCTGCAGTTCTCTGAGGACAAACGTTGGCTGAAAGCCTGTCTTGAAGGGTATGTGAATGTATTCCTAGAGACAGAACTTCACACCCCAGCACACAAGCAGCTATGGTGGGGACTGTCCTTCCTGCACCTGCCCACCTGAAACTGGGGCTGCTTACAACTGCCAATAAACCAAGAAACATGCAATTCACAACCTGCAGTATCAGGAAAACACTACTAAGAGAGGAATCCCTGGTTAAAGGTCATCAAGGAGGTAATGAGCAGCCTGCAATGTATCTGCAGAGAGAGAGAGAGAGAGAGAGGAGTTCTCCTCCTCCAGAGAAGGACTTAAAATATCCATGGATGATTTGTTTTTCCCCCCCTAATGATTGGAGACACTTCTCCATCTAGGTTTCTTGACAAAGGTCTAATGGAGATTCACAACTTTTCCAAGGCTTCTGGCTCTGCAGTGTGTATGGGAATATTTCCAAGATGGAAATCTCAGAATTGAGCACAGCATTAAGCTTTCATTCCTGATACTTACAGCTGACTTCACTGGGATTCAGTCTTTTTGATCAAGTCAGGAGGCTCAAGGTCCCCCAAGACTCAGTAAGATCTTACCAACCAAATACTTGTCAGTGTCCTATTTCTACACATTGAGTCTAATCCCATTATTTGTCTTTGCTTTTGTCTTCCTCCAGCCTCTGTTGATTTTCAGAGGAAGGACTTTGCTAAGTTTAGTTGAACTGGAACAATTATTATATAAAATTTGTTCTGGGTAGAAGTGTGTCCTGGTTCAGAATCCAGGGTTTTCTCTAGGTTCTCTCCTCTTTGCTGACTTTTTCATTTCAAAAGGAGGAAATCTTTCCTGGGAAGAGGCTGGATAGTCAAAGCAGAGGTTCTACACCTTGGAGGAGTCCGTGGTAGGAAGCTGATGAGCTTAAAGTAAGAGGTTACTTAAAACTAGGTGACATAATCAAGTCAGGATGCCAGTGGTCTGGGCTCTCCTGTCAATGTTCTGTAGCTTGGGGAGATTTAGATCACCTACATTAAGCCTCTGCTCCCTCTCCACTGACCCTAATGATATCAAACTTCTACTTTAAGTAATTAAGGGTAAAACCCTGACCCTATTGGTGCCAAGTTTTGCCATTTGTATTCTTTAAAGCAAGGAGCTTGGGAGCTGCAGGATTGGTAGAGAATGAATTGGGGAGATTCAGGGATGGTGAGGGTGGGTTTTTTACCTACTAAAAATGACCTTACCCAGGGCTGTACTGACTCTTTCCAGAAGTCCCTCTGGGGGGGTGGCTGGGATGGGCTGGGGGTTAGGCTGTAGAGCAGCAGAGTTCCGTGGACATTGCTCTGAGATTCATGGTCTTCCACAAACCAATTTGAACTGTGTTCCAAGAAATACCCCTTTTATTGCTTCACTCTGAGCCTGAGCTTATTACAAGTTCTCAGCAAGTTCTAAGTTTTGTATCTGGACAAACTCTGGTCCAGAAGCTGCACAGGGACACCACACCACATCCAGTTTCACACTCTGACTCACGGTAGACTTTTAATTAGTGTGAAATGACCTGAAGTGCATCATAGCTGACCAGTCTGGTATGATTTTGGACTAGAGCAAGCACAAAGAGCTTCTGCTGGGCTCTGCAACATCGTTGCTCTATCTGCCTGTTGAGACTCAAACTCCCTTATGTGGATAATTAAGGAGGTCACTGAGGCAAGGGGTAGGTAAATATGAGGCCAAATAGCCTCTGAAAGTCCAAACTGAGCCAGCAATCCCAAAAAAATCCAGGCAGCTTGTCCAGATCCCAGATCTCAGGTCTCCTAGGAGATGAACAGTATCTCAGAGATGGCTAACTTGCTTCACACTGCTTAGCCAGAATAACTCTCCTTGGCAGTCCCAGCTGCTCCAGGCTCCTCCTGGGCTCCATGATGACCAACAGGGAGCTTTGCTGCCTCAGAACTGGGGCTGAGCTGGACTGTGGTTATGATCAACATTTACCTTTAAAGCTTAAAAAGAATCAAAATAAGAAGAGAGAGAGAATGTAGAGGATAAGGAATGGGAAATTTCTCCCTGGATTAAGCTGCTAAATGTCAAAGTTATGTAAGAACTGTATCTGGAGGAAATCAAGATGAAAATGATATGAAATGTCTCAAATGCCATCTGCTTTGAATTCAGTCAGTGCTCACTGTCATCCAAAGCTGCTCATTCTGGGCAGCCAAGGTACTCAAAAATGTTCTGTGATTACACAGAGCTTGGTATCAGTCTGCCACAACTTGTGGCCATTTCCTCTTGTCCTATCACTTGTTCCTTGGGAGAAGAGACCAAGCCCCACCTGGCTCCAGCTTCTTTTCAGGGAGTTGTAGAGAGTGAGAAGGTCTCCCCTGAGCCTCCTCTTCTGCAGGCTGAACAACCCAGTACTGTTGTGCAGGATCTAGACATTTATGTCACAGCCTTAAGTACAGATATGGGATATAAATGATCTATTTAGCCTGAAAATATTGGAAATTGCCCCTCAAATCTGGCACCATTTCAGTGTTTTCAGTGTCTAAGGAGGGACAGGATGCTGCACCCCATTTTTGCTGAATCCTCTCTCAGCAGTGCCTGTTCCTGCCCTGGTGCAGGTTTGTGTGTGTGCTGACACACTTCCATTATTCCCACAATCCATTTAGATTTTCATCTTCTGGAAGCTGCAGAACACAAATAAATGTATGGAATCCCATCACATCTGAGGGGTGCTTTGGGGGTGACTCACAAACCCAATACCTCTTGCTACAAGTTATTTACTTTAGATTATTGTATCTTCCCTGGGATGAGAGCAGGCACTGGTTTGGGGAGTAGTGTGTAACTGGCTGATTTCCTGTGATTTAGGGATTTCCTATAGCTCAGTTATTAGCTGTTAAGAGTCTTAATTTAGCAGTTTACTTGCAGCACAAGTCCTCAGTGTGCCAGAATGTGTCCTTAAAGATGCTGAGGAAAACGGTGCCTTTACCTGTGTTTTGAGGCTGAAAGGGATGAGTTAGGGAATCAGATTTTCCCTACCTGAAGCCCTTCTTTATTTTACTTTGTTGATT
This sequence comes from Galbula dea, assembly GCA_013399015.1. Classification (NCBI taxonomy): domain Eukaryota; kingdom Metazoa; phylum Chordata; class Aves; order Piciformes; family Galbulidae; genus Galbula; species Galbula dea. The sequence continues at coordinate 636,800 of VWZX01007460.1, forward strand.
TGTTTAGTTTATGCTGAGCCCAGCTCTCTAGTTCAAATTTGGTGAAATAGGTATTCTATGTTCTTTATCTATGCAAACAGAAGGGACAGCCTACAGTATTCTCTGAGACAGGGTGAGAACTGTATCCCCTACACTAGATTCTTCTTGGGTGGTTTTGTTTTGTTTCATCTCACTTGGGATGTTTTTTTTTTGTCTTTTAAGATGGTAAAATGATCTTTTGTTTCCTAATAGCAACTGTAGTAATCAGAAGCTATATCTTGACTAATACAGTTGCTGGAGACCCCTTGGCAGTTCCTGGAATCTGAACCCTGTTGAGGTTGGCACTAGCTTGAGGGGAACCCAAATAACCACATGGAACTGGCAGGGAGGTGCCTGGTGGTTTACACACCTACAACCTCTGCAAAACAAGCAGTTGCTCTTCATCATCAAGCATTATTTAAACTTGTAGCAGAAATGCTCTTGCTGAAGGGTGTTTGCTTTATGGCTCGAGAGGAGTGGCACCTGTTTCAGTGCCCATAGTAATAGCTGTTGCTGTCCTGTGCTCAGAGATCATTCTGCTCCTTCATGCAGCCTAACTTTATGTCTAGCAGATGAAATTCCTGGGCACAATAATTACATGTAAATGCTGCTGGGCTATTATTCACAAGGGGCCAATTTGGTAGCCATTTGTTGGTGTTTGAAATGTCAGGTTTATTGCACTGTAGCATATGCAACACTCAGTTCAAAACCAGAACATGAAAGGCTCCTGTCGAGTCTGCAGATGTGAACTTCAGAGATAGTTGGACATCAGAGAGGAAAAATAAATTATCTAAGTAAAGACAAATGAGTACTTAATTTCAAATGTACTTTGTGCCCTGCAAATGCCACTGGCTTGCTGCTGGCATGTGCTGCAGCCCCAGAGTCTCATGCTCCAAGTGTTCTCCTGAGTGTATTCCTCAGCTGGAACCTGTCTGTGCATCCAGTGGAGCAGGTTTGGATTTCCCATCAGCTTCCTGAGCTGGAGGAGCAGCAAGAAGCTCCTTATCATAGCCTAATCTCAGGCTGGTTATTGCTGTCAATGGCCTGATGAAGGATTTTATGCACAGTTTTGCATCCAGCACATAAGGAACATGCTTTGCACAAAGAACACAGCTTGAAATAGTGAGGTAGTATTAACACCAGCACTAGAAGTACTGCTACCAGGTACTACCATTGTTTGGAGGACCCAGGTTACATCTCTCTTACTGTTTGAGGTTCCATGGGTATGTATTCACTTTTCCAGGTATCTGGATCAGTATTTAGATCCTACTTTTTGGGAAATACTGCCAAGATCTTTCACTCAGTCTAGCCTCTGCTGCTCTTGTCATTGTGCATTAACCATAAAAGGCTAATTGCTGCCTAATTTGGATTTTATTTACATTTTTGTCCACCCTGCTCTATGGGAAGCAAAGCTTGAGAGACCTAGAGGGAGCTGTCAAAGCTTCCTTGTCAGTGTTAACAGCATGTGATATTGTATAGCATATGTTATGCTGATGCTGGTGCATGTGTATGGTGTACACAGGGTGATAACACTGTGTGGTGTCAGTAGTTTTACCTGTGTTAATATGGAGACTCACTGGGGCACTGCCCAGAGCCAGGCAGCATCCAGGACCCTCCAGCCATGACCAGCTGTCACCTTCACAGTCCCCTCCAGGCTTTTGTAGAGTTTCCCAAGGAAACTCAGCAGTTTCTTTGCTCCTGTAAGCTTCTGGGTAGATGTTACATGTGGGGATGCTCACCTGGTGTTGGGTGATAATTACCTCTCTGGTTTTAGCAGCTCTTCCTGCAGTTGGGAAGTGCAGGAGCTTTAGCAGCAGCTGGTCCATAGCATGCACGAGGATCTAGGGCTGCGGGGATCCCCTGACCCACTGGGTTAGGATGGACCTGTGGTCCTGGTGTGGAGGCATGTCTCCAGCCTGCCTGCCCCAGGAGGGTGGCAGTGGCTGGAGCAGAGGCAGGTCTCCATCCCCTCCTGCGGGGGAGGGACAGATAGCCTGGGGTAAACTCAGATGAGAGGGCTGTGTGTACCCCATCACATCAGACATCTCACTTGGTGTCTTCCCACAAAGTTTGTGTGAACACAGACACCCTCGTGCTCTTGCTTCCTCTCATGATGCTCCTGGAAAAACAATCAATATAAAGCCCTGTCATCTCCTGGTAGGACAGATGACTAATGAGCTGTAATTGCTCCCCAACCCTACAGGAAATGAACTTCATGAGGAGTTAAGGATTATCTCACTGTGTGTCCCTGGGAGGTTATTGTTCTGGGAAATTAATTTAATTAGTTGAGACCTATTTAGAAGTACAGAGAGGGAGAGCTGGAGCTTGTCAGGGCAGAGACAGAGCAATATGCTTTAAAAAAAATGTAGAAAGCAAATTGGGTAATTTTGTGTTAACAGAATTGCTTCTGTCTCCTCTGGGGTTTGTTGTTCTGAAAATCAAACTCTGTGTTGAAGTTTTTTTAAAGGTAAACAGCTTTATCCTCCTCCCCTCCTGAGCAAGGTGTGAGTACCTGGAGAGGCAGGTGACCTGTGTGCAGCCCTGCTGGGATGTGCACCATCCCCTCTGGGGACTTGTCTCCAGTAGCAGCCATGAGCAGGTGCAGAGAGGAGAAAGAAGGCAGATCTTGGTGATGTTCCCCCAGATACTCACCTCTGCCTGGTTTCAGCTCTTGAAACTGCAAAGCAAGGCAAATCTTTCATATTTAGTGTCTCTGAATGGATTTCCTTCTGTTGTGTTTGTCCAGTCTCCTTTGCTTTCTGTGAATATAAACCCTGACCCTGCTTTTACCTCTATTGGAATGAAGCAGTTTGTTGTGGTGCTGGATAACGAGCTCAGTGTCTAATGAGCATGGTTCCTCATCCAGGCAGGAGCAGCATTCCCCCAGAGTGTGTTTAGATACCAAGTCTTGCTGGTGATAGAGAGAGTGTACAAATCCTTGTTAAGTTTTTGATGTTGGTGGACCACCAGAATCACTGCCTGTGTGCAGACCCCCAGGGTCTGGGGGGAGGATGCTTTTGCTGTCTGCTGCTGGTACTGACCACAATCTGCCTGGAATGGAACAGCCACAGGAACCCCTAGAGAAGGAGACACCTTCCCTAAGGCAGCTGTTCCCTCATTTCTCCATCTGAAAATCAGAATGCTCATACTGTCTGCTCTTGGATGGAAAATCAATCATTTAATGTAAATGCTGACACTTAATTGCTTTGCTGACTAAAGCTGTGTCAATCATGTTCAAACTCATCTGCAAGAAAATGTGTTGGTGCTTTGCTGAATGAGGCCACGAGCATGGGAGTCATAGAATTATGGTTTTGCTTGGAGGAGACCTTCAAGATCATCAAGTCCAATTGTTAACCTGACACTGCCAGGTCACCACTAAACCATGTCCCTCAGCACCACACCTACATGTTTTTTAAACCTCCCCCAGGGATGGTGACTCCACCACTGCCCTGGGCATCCTGGGCCAGGCCTTGACAACAATTTCTTTCTTTTGAGAAAGAAATGGTTCCTAACATCCAGTTGGAGCTGAAGCACAACAGCCTGGGCAGAAGCTGCTTGGTCATTCCCTGGGTGAAATGAAAATGGAAAGGCTTAGTGAGGAAGAGGACGGTTCAGACTGTGGCTGCAGGAGAAACATGTTAGTGGGTGTTTGAGTACCACCTCAGAGCAGTGATGTTTCTGTGGGGCACGTCATCCCCTCACCAGCAGTTAGATAGACACCCACCAGCTCTGGCCTGACCTGCTGGGACTCAGGTCATCCTCCTGCAGCTGCTGCTTCTTATTCGACTGTGGTTTAGTGCCAAGTGGACAGTGGTGTGGACAGAAAGTGCTATTCCACTTGCTATGGGATTTATGCCAGCCTGGTGGGGCTGGCAGCAGGCTGTGCCATGGCTTGGCTGATGAAGAGGAGGATGACAGAGGAAGCCCAATAGTGGAGTGGCTGTGGAGGCTGACGTGGTCTGTGTGCACCAGGCACCTGCTCCCCAGGAAAGCAGCACCTATCTTTGGAAAGAGGATGGCTGATATTTACTATTTTCTCATTCCACTTGGTTTCTGAGCCCCTGGGAGCTGTCTGCTGGGGATGCACAGGACACGTCGTGTTTGATAAGGATGAAAGGCAGCAGTGTTTGCTGTGAAGCATCCCATGAGCAAGCATGCTGTGATTTTTTGGGGGTTAAATCCCACCACAGTGATGCCTATTAGAAATGAACCTTGTCCTGTGTGTAGCTGGAGAGGGAGATAACCACCCAGCAGCTCAGTGAGTCCCAGGAGCAAACACTTCATCCTGAATCCTGTTACTGCTGGTGCTGCTCAAGCTTGTGGTTCGAGACAGCGATGGGTGAGGAATGTCTCTTCCCAGGCTCTTGGAGGATAACATTTGGAGTAGTTTTAGATGCACAGAATATTTTGCCTTGCTACTGGAGGAGTCTGCTCATCTATGAAGAGTGTTGGGGAAAATAGTGAAAAATATTATTCATAATTATTTTTAAAGCATATGTATCTGTGACATAGCTTATGTTCCTGAGGAAAAATCCTCACCAACTATCTCAAAAAACACTGCTGCTGGGGAATTTCCCATCAACATCCATCAGTGAAAAATCTGCTGTCTGATGGAGGTGGTGTGGTTGGGTTCCCACAGTCTGTGGGGAATTCTCCTGCCTGGAGGAAGAACCTAACTCCTGAAAAATGGTGGAGCTTTGCCAAAATATTTCTGCTTGTGACGCAGCATTTTCCATTTTGGCTGGGATTAAGGCCAGCATCGTTGTGCTGTGTGCCCAAGCTGGGCTCTCCATGCTGTCCTGTGTCCAGCCCCAGCACCACTCCCCCTGCAGCTGAGCAGAGGCTGAAGGGGCTGGGTCCCTACCCTGCTCCAGTGGGATCCTCAGCCCAGCCCAGAGCTGAGCCCAGCCTCAGCACCTCCAGCCCGGTGGAGATGATTTAGCTTCACAGGGGGGCAAAGGGTGGATGCAGGATCCTTTTGTGGCATCCCACTGGGAAAGGCTGGTCCATGGAACCAGCTTTATCCTTCGTGGAAGGCAACAACCTTTGCCATCCTCCTTCAAGCATGAGGAGGAGAACTCTTGCAAATGCCAGCTGTGGCTGCCCAGGGTGCTCAGGCCCTCTGCTCCCAGTGCTGATTGTGCCAAGAAAATAACAAGTTTTGAAGATGTTTGTGTTTCCAGCAGGAGATTTGTGCAGCATGTTCAGGAGGGGCTTATCTCAGTGAGGGGGGAGATAGGCCCTGGAATGGATTTTCATGCTCAGAGCTTCCAAACACGAGCACTGTGCAGCTCTCCGTTTGTTTTGCAAATCCTTATCATCCCTCAGCTATTGCTTGTGAAGTGGAGCAAGAAATGAAGCCCAGTGAGGGCTGGGTGGCAGGACTCTGGTTTTGATCTGCTTTAGCTGATCTGCTCTTCTGGAAGGACATAGAAAACACACACCCAACAAAAGCCCCCAAGGAGTATCTCCATGGAGTGATTAGTTTGCAAGTTTACCCTCCTAGGAGCTAAAGATATTGCATTTCTGCTCTGCGTGAGTTATTCACACACAGTTGGTTTCTTGGGGTCTCCCAAACTATTCCTTGTCTCAATGTTGTATTTATTTGGTAACAGAAGTAGGATTTGCTTTGACTTATTTAAGACAGAAGATTAAAGAGCCAGGAGTGGAGGATAATTTTTTAAATGCCATAAAAAAGCTCACCTGTTAATTGGAGTGGGGGGGGTGGGGTGGGTGGATTTAATTTGCCATCCAACTCCTTATCTAATAGCTGCCAAAGAGCTCCAGCTGCTGCAGGAGGGTCTCAGCTTTAAGAATAAAAGGAAGCTCCTGGGAGTTTGGGTTTGTTTAGTCTTTTTCTTGGAGGAGGTACAGTGAGTTGTGGGGGTGCTGCAGAAGGTCCTGCTGCTGCTGCTGGCCAGCACCAAGCCTGGCTCTGTGGGATGGCGATGGCTCTAGCTCCAGCATCCTCCTGTCCTGTAGCATGGCTTGGCCTCACCTCTGCTCCCACTGCTGCTCTGGGGCACCTGAAAAAAAGAGGTAGGAGCTGTTCCCCTTCTCTCTCATTTCACAGGAGAGGCCAGAGAAGAGCATTTGCAGAGACTGGATGGGGTATGCTTGTAGAGAGCTCTGCTCTTGAAGCTAGACACTGTGTGATTTTAAAGGTAATATAGAAGTGGAAGTAGAAAAACACCCATTCAAAGTGAACATTTGTTCTGGAAAGGGTTTGGGGGTTTTGTTTTGTTTAATTTGGGTTTTGCTTTTGTTCTTGGAATACATATTTCCTTCAGTCTTTCTTAGGTGTTTTGGATAAATTTCTTTTTATGGGTAATTGACTCAAAACAATGCAATTTTGCAAGCAGTTTAGGTTCCAGGGTAGTGTCAGTCTTGTATGGAAATAGCTGGAATGCTTTCTTTATTGGATCCTGCCCTGTTACAGGGTCAGGGTGGCTGTGCCCTTCCTTCAGCCTCCTGGTGTCGTTTCCATGGCCCCAAGGAACTGCAGCATTACCTGGGTAAATTATCAAATGCTGTGTATCTGCTGTTCAGAATCAGGACATTCCTGTATGTAGACTTCATGGGTGTTTTGGAAAGCACACATTTAGCAGGGGAGAGGAGAGGCTTGTCTCTTCCTTCCTCCAGCAAGGCTGTACCCTTCATTAGGAAAAGGGAGAGGCTGAGGGTCAGATGCAATTCCCAAGCTCTGGCATTTCGGGCTGAGGAGCAGACATTAAACACTAACAGAAGAGCTCTGCCAGCAATGGTGATATAGAGTCGAAGGTAGGTTAGATCTGGTTTTGGGAGGCTGTGGCTGGCACCAGGGTGGGAAGGCAATGCCCAGGAGCCCCTTGGTTGTCACCCCTTGTGCCACTGGCACCCATGGTCCCCTGTGGGGCTGGGTTGTGGGTCCTGCTGGTCCCTACTCATGATGAGATGCTGGTGTTGGAGGTGAACTCTGCAGCAACTCTGCCTCCTGCAGTGCTTTGGAGCCTGTCCACTGGACCCTGCTGCAATTAAAAACCCCAACTGCTATCAGCATACTAATAATGAATGATTAAGATTATTTGGAAACCCAAGATAACTTCTTTAAGCAAACCTTGGGCAGTGTTCCTCAATGGAAGGGCTTTGTGCCAGAACAAGAGGGATTTCTGGGTTTGCCAATAAAGGTTACTTTTGTTTAATGAAGACAAAAAAAGAGATACTGTTTATAAAGTGATTTAAAGCATCCAGAGAGCACATACAAATTGGTTTGTAAGTAGGTCAGCGTGGCTTTTCACAGCACTACGGTGATGTTTGTGTGAATTCAATTACAGCCCTGCAAAGGTTTCCAGGGGAAGCTATGTGGTGTGGAAGTTCTTTGGCATGATCTCTCCTGCTTTAATCTCTCCAAGCTGGTGAGTCTAGGGAGGGATTAATGAAAGTCATTCTGGAAAAGGCAAGCACTTGGATCTGCTCCTGGTGTTCTAGCCTCTCTCCTTCTTGCCGTGTGCTTTCCTCTGCTTCCCTCACCTGATCTTCAGAAAGGACACTGGAATATAAACGTTAACTGACTCCTGGATACCTCTGTGTATTAAGCTGAGCCTGGGCTCTTGGGGTGGCCATGGCTTGTCCATGGGCACGTGCCATGAAATGCAGCCTGAGAAAGAGCTGGGCTGAAGAGCTCCTGGGGAGCTTGTAGGGTGCTTGTGGGCTGGGAAGTTCTCAGGGAGCTCATGGGCTGGGAAGCTTGTGGGCATCTCACTGTGTGCTCCTGGTTGACAAGGGGCTTTGCAGGGCTGTGACCCTCCTAGCAGGGAGACATGGCTGGAGTGGTTGGTGTACAGGAGGTGGCACCCATGTCAGTTCCTGCTGCCTGGCTGTCATTTCCTGAAGGCTTGTGTTAGCAGCCCTCTGACCACAGCAGCCCACAGACCTGCTAGAGGAAGACTCTGCACACAAACACACGGCTCTGTAACACCCAAAAAGCAGTGGGCTGCAGCCAATCCTGTTCCTTGTTAAAGTCCTTTTCCAGTGCCAAGGAAATTGTCTTTCACTAATTGATTATTGCAGTTATAGGAGGCAAGACTGAATGAAGAACATCCCCAGCCCTCTGCTCCCTGGCTTTGCATGTGGCTGGTCCATGCCCAAACCTTGTGGCTGCTTTTGGAGGTGGTGCTCAGCCCATGGAGTGGTCAGGCTGCAGGTAGAGAGAGGGCAGGGCTGAGACCTCTCTGAGGGAGCTCTGCTCACCCCCAACCTTTTGGCTGAGTCACTTACTGTGGTGTTTCCAAAGCTGAGGTGTAGAGGGGTCAGGTTGGTGTTCCTGCTCTTGATGGAGACATCATCTTGCTCAAAAACATTCACTCAAGCCAGCAAAGCACCTAGCCAGGCTTCCCTGGGCACTGGGCAGGAGCTGAAGCTGGTGGCTTTGACAGTGCACACCACCAATAGTGCTGCTTTCCAATTATTGTGTTCTCCACATCTGGATTGGTGCTGGAAGTCCTGGAGCAAGATGCTGGCTGCAAGAGTGGGTTTGAACTTGGAGGAGAAAGTGGTTAATGGGAGAGGGAAGGAGGGAGGGGAACACTGAGGGCAGGGAGCTGGGTTCAGAGAGCTCAGGTTCAGAAGGTTTCCTTTCTCTCAGAAATCAAGATTGGAGGTGCAGAGTGATAAAAGGCTGAGAAAAGGAGAAGCTTCTCCAGCAGCAGCACTGTTCACACAAAGTGCCTTGGAGCTAAGTGCAGCAACATCTGTCCTCTTCCCCTACCCATTCTCCCCTTCCCTCTGCCAACGCCTCCTAGGATATCATCCTGTTCTTTCCCACTGCTGTTTTTTGGGTGTTTTGGTAAGAGGGAGTCAAATTATTTGCATGTTCAAAGATAAGATGAAACCAGGCTGCAGTGCATTTTGTGGCTTTTACAAAATGTTGATATATATTGCTGGAATAGATGGGAAGGCAGCACCAGAGCTTGAGGGCAGAGCTCTTCTCTGAGAACCTTGCTGCTGAATTAATGCAGGCAAACAGTTAGGAGGAAGCAAGAAAGTGCAGTTAAAGCTGGAAAAATATATTTTGGTTTTATACTTGGACTTCCAAGTCAGACAAGCACATGATGAAAAAATATCTGATTTTGGTGCAGGCCTAAAGATATATATTTATCATTTATAACTCAAATTTGGACAGTTTCTCATTAGAAACTGTGAGGACAGAGTACCAGGAAAATGGGAAGAGCAGGAAAGGGAAGAAAAACAAATACAGCTGAAACAGGATAAGTTTGAGAGTGCATGTAGGGTATTTAAGCTTAAGTTTTAAATGCATCTTTCAAAGTGCAAGGTTTTTCTGTAGGACTGACACCTTTCTGCTTTCACTGTCAGCTGTCATTATTTTATCTGTCCATCTGCCCCAGAGGTGTCTGTGCACCGGGGGGGATGACTGCTCCTAAACAGGAGCACCTGTGCACTTCCAGCACAGTAACATTGGCAAAACAAACAAACATCACAGTTCCCTTTGTGTTAAGTCTCCTAAATAAACTCTTGCAAGGATGAAGATTTCTTCTTGCTAGCTCTGTGCCCAGAGCTGTGCACTTGTATTGCTGCTGACCAAGACTGTATTTGTGGGTCTGGTCCTGCTGCCACCTCTCAGTAGTGGAAAGCTCCTGCTGACCACCAGCTCTGGTCTGTGCTCTGGAGACCAAGGACCTATTTGCTGAAAGGATAAGTGACATGAAGGTCAGTGGTGTCCTGCAAGGTCATTCTTGCATCTTGCTGCAATCCATCTGTGCTCTGGTTTGGTCCAAAGGTGATGTACCAAATGTTTATCCACAGCTGTGTTAAAAGCTTCTGAGTGACTGAGTCTGATTTCCTTTATGGATTCAGCACTAATCTGTCAGGATTATTTACATATCTGTGTGATGTGACATGGCTTTGAGTCTAACATGGCTCCTTCCATTAAAAGCCTACCATTACCTCAAGATAACCTTCCTCCCCCCCCATATTATTCATGACTTTGATATTTCTGGTTGATGTACTCCAGGCTTCACCTGGGTTTCGGGGAAGCAGACTTTTGTGCCTCTGTAAAGTGATGGCATCATATTAGTGTTCAACATAGAGGCAATGGATTGCAGCTGGATGCTTAAGGTGATGTCATGTAGGAGCTCTTTGCCACTGCCAGCTTCACAGGCATTCTCTGCTCCAGAGCTGAGCTCCTGGCTTTAAAACTTCATGCCAGGAACACTTTTTTCAGGGCTGTGCTCTGTAACAGTTATCTGTGTTTTGGCAAGCAGGTGCCAGACAGATTCTTGGGTCTCGGGGAGCTCATGGAGTCCCAGGTTCTCTGGACCTATTAAACTTCTGGAGCCTGGATGGGTCCTTTATCACTCCCATAGTACCTCTTCCTCCAGCACATCTTTTGCACCTAAGACATCCACATTCAATATTCAGTATGTCTGAATGTCATCATACTCAGCCCACTGCAGGCACCATGCAGAATAAAATCATTATTTTGCAGTTCTGCTGCAAATTCTTCAGAGCACCTTGCCCAGAAACAGAGGCACTAATGTAGCTGGTGTGAGGGAGCTGCCACAGTACCTGCAGGAACTCCTACAGGGTCAAAGGCTTGGGTGTGTTTGGACTGGTTGTAGGATTGTATCTGCATGGAAATTTGTGACAGCTACAACATCCTTCTTTCAGGAAAGAACAACTGAAAGTTAAACACTTCAGAAAGTGTGGAAGTGCCTGAAAAAGAGCTCAAAGCCCTTTGCAGTCTGCAGGCAGGTGAGGAGCCTGTGTGTGCTCTCCCTCACACAGGCACATACACAAATCACCTAATCAGCTCTGCCAGGACTGCTAAGATAAATATCTCTTGGTTGCATTTTCAGCTCTAAACCAACAAGCTCAACATTTGCATAATTTAAATTCTCCACTGCTTTAGCAGGAATGTTGCTGCTACTGTGTGAGGTTACTGTGACTTGCTGAGGAGCTGCCACGTTGCATTATGCTTTTGTTTTGTTGTTTTAATGAATAAATTCCAGAGAAGGCTATTATTAATTAAGCTACAATATGGCACAGTTGGCTAGCAGTGAGGAGATGCTAACCTGATCTGAAGCACCCATCTGTAGAACTTTCTCTTTCAGAACCACAGCCCAGTTGTCACTGTGCACTGGAGGGAGTTATTAGCAGCATTCCAGTGCATTACTATGCCAAAAAGGTGCCTTTGGAAGACAGTAATAAATTGGAAGCGTGGGGACTCATTGTGATGTGCCTGCCACGGGTAGGTAGCAAGGGGACAGGATGCAGCTCAATACATTAGAGCCTTGGGTTTGAACAGAGGAAAACATTTCCAAGCGTTTGCTAAACTGTTCTCCACATGAATAACAGTTTCTAATTTGCTCAACATGTCCCCAATAATCCTGGCAGCTTCTTTCTTCATAATTAACATCTTCATTCTGTTACTTTCTAAGGTGTTATCTGTATTCCAGCTCAGAGGAATTAAGCCTCTTGATTTCAGCTGTGGGAAGCAGAGAACTGCTCCAGAGGTGGGAGGATGCTCTGGAGAGGATGAGGAGAGCACCCTGGCAGGCAGGTGAGCTGAGCTCAGCTCCACTGGGCCACTCCTGCTGGGGTGGGTAACAACTGCATCCTGCCACGGGTGTCCACAGCTAGTCAGCAATAGAGGGGTAAAAGAAATTATCCCCAACATGACAAACGAAGCTCTGTTTAGAAAATATCTTGGTAGGTAGAGACTGATACATCCCATGGGAGCACAGGTGGGTGGTGATGCTCTGGTTGGAGCTCCCAAGGCAGCAATCGGTTCCAATGGGCACAGCCCTGAGCCATGGTGCTGGAGACTGTGACCACCAATGGCACAACCAGAGCGGTGATGTGTGGAGGTGGGTGCAGCACAGGAGGTATTTCTGGGTAGAAGCTGCTCCTCTGAGAGCAGTTAGCTTTTGTGCACATCAGCCAAGGCCTGGGGAGCAGCCACAGCCAGTGCCTGCTGCCAGCATCTACTGCTGAGGGAGGAACCTTTACACCCAGTCCCCAGCCCCGTGCTGCCTTGCAGCAGAGAAACTGGCTGCATGAATTATCCCCAGAATACAAAAGCTATTCTCCTCCCATGTCTTCTCCTATCTCTGTGACCTAGTTTCTGATTCAGGGTACATGCAGAAAGCCACAGGAGTGAAAAACATCTCTTTGAATAAGAGAAGTTGATTACTATTTTAAACCCTTTATGTTAGAGCATTTCAGGCTCAAACACCTGACTCACCTTTAGCAATGAGGTAACTGTAAAGGCTTCTCCTTCCCTGGCCTGCAGGCTGATGGTGTGGGAGATTCAGGCAATTAAAATCCCTTCACTTGTCTCTAGGGTACCTGTTGTAGCTGCTCAGGCCAACATGATTCAGACTTGAAACAACAAATTGCCTTGTTTGGAGGAGGTTTCATAGGTTGTTTTACCTAATTGGTGCAAGGTGAATATTTCAGAAGGATTAATTTAAGTGACACCTGAGTTATTGCATTGCTTTGAGACAGAGGCAAGGAAGAGTCCCTGTGCCACTAACTGATGTAGATGAAATGATGCTTGTTCTTTTTCCTGTCCTTTAGAAGAAAGCTGCAACCTTTCCCTCAAGCACTCCTGGAGCAGACTGAGAATGTGTTGGAGATGCCAATCCTCAGCTTCAGAGGTCTGGGATGTGCATCTGGAGCACTGGGACTCGGGGTGAGTGTGAAGAGCTGATGGGGACCCTAGCGCTGCCGGTGGGGGGCAGGAGCTCTGCTACCTCCTGAGGCTGGGCAGCAGCTTTCAGGCTGTTGGGAACAGCTCAGGGAACGAGGTGAGGGCTGCAGTCCTTTAGGACTGAGGAACTAAACTTTTACAGGTCTTGTGGATAGGCAGAACTCCTAAACCTGCCCCAATTCCAGCTCTTCTCTGAAAAGCATGCAAATTGAGGTCAGGCTTCAGCTAAAGGTGAGTGCAAACTTCTTCCTGTCCTGGGACCTCAGCACACGTGTAACATGTGAGCAATGCTTCAGTTCTTAACTAAAAGGAGCTTTTACATTTAAACACTTCCAGACAGCAGAGCCTTCAGTGAGTTACACAGGTGCTCAGGTTAGAGTAAAGCTTCAGACCCAGAGGTAAGACTGAGCTTTGTGGTCAACTGTGCAGTACAAGAGCAATGCTCCCAGCCATAGGGACCTCTGAGAGCAGCTCTGATACTCTGCAGCTCAAGCCTGTCCCCACTATTATATTAGCATTGCCTTTGAGAAGCACATCAGACCTAGAAGGGGGAAAGGACACTAAATTAGATTTTGGTGTCTTTTGGGTTTGTGCTGTTTTGTTTGTTTCCCTAAGAACTTCAGGAAAGCTCCCTGGGCAAGGGCTGCATTGTCATGGGAGGAAGAGAACATGTGACCACCTGGCTCACAGTCGGTCTCCCCCAAAAGGCAGGTAGGAAGCTGCATGACCACAGCATGCACCCTCCCGAGTCACAGCACCCCAGCAAGGAGCTGCCAGACCCCCAGCAGCCCAGCTGCAGAACCATGAATCCTGAGTGACCAGTTCCTTTCAAGAGATGACGTCACCACGAGGATGATGGATGGGGCAGCAGCCAGGTGACCTGGAGATGTTATCTCAGAGAGCCTGCAGCCTGTGACTGATAACACAGGAAACCTAATGACAGCCATGATGCTATTTGGAAGAAATTGTGCAAAGAAAAGGAGGGGAGGAAAAGCTCCTCAGTCCCACATCACACTGCTGCTGCTGCCTTCCTATTCTCCCAGAGAAGTAAAGTGATTTTCAGTAGTTGTTGCTCTCCCCAGGGTGCTGCTGGGGATATTTATGACTGAATAAACACATTCTCCCCTGCAACCTCTATTTGTAGGTTGTTCTATCCAGCAGCTGCACATCTGTTCCTGACTGAGCACTCACTTGAGTGTGAAGCAGAAAAGCAGTGACTTCACCCTGTGCAGTTATTGCAGGAATTGGGAAGAGCTGGCCCCTGGAAACAGGAGAAGGCAGAATGCTCTTGTTGGCACAGGATGGTTGGGAACAAGAGTATGAATTACAAAGCATGCCAAGGTATGGAATGGTTGTGTTCACAGTGCTCCTCACCCCTTTAATCTGGGTCAACTCTCTCCAAACTTCACGTCCATAAAATGATGGAGGGGGGAACCCTCTCGCCCCCATCAGCAGTCCCCTCAGAGCACTCTCCTTTGGAAGCAGGACAGAGTGGCAGAGCTGAATGGTGGGGCTGGGGTTAAAGTCACCTGGGATCTGCCCTGTGCACAGCTTGTGCTGGGTACAGAGCCACTCAGAAGGCCTCAAGCCCAGACAGGCTATGTCCATCTGATGATGTCTGACACGCACAGCAAGTGACAGTAGGAAAGTTCAGGTTGTGTTTGGTGTTTCTTGAGTTGGCTTTGAATGCTGTGAAGATCCAAAACAGCAAAAGCAACAGGCTCAGCTGCACAATACTAATTTTGTGTTGTAATTTCATTTAGATAAATTACTCCTGTGAGCTCCTAATAAAAACAGATGTTGACTTGCGTCAGAATCAGTGAACAATTCTGCTAACAGGAGCAGCTATTTTTAGTTCTATGCTCATGCAGTTCAGCCTTGCATCAAGTTGTATTAAACTTTGAAGATACAAATAGGATCCATGCTGGTTGTTAATTTGCTTCAAAACATGTCCAAACCATCTCCTCTGCTTGGTGCAGTAGGTGGGACAAGGGAGCAGCTGGGAGGCAAGTTATTTGTCAAGCCTCAAGCAGCATTTGTCATCCAGTGTAGCCACAGCTGGTGTGGAAGCATAATTAATCTGGTGCCAGAGCCCTGGCCCAGGCTGCCCAGAGAGGTTGTGGAGTCCCCTTCTGGGGAGAGATTCCAAAGGCAGCTGGAGGTGATCCTGGGCAAGCTGCTGTGGGTGCCCCTGCTGGAGCAGGGGGTTGGACTGGATGATCCCTTCCAGCCCCCACCACTCTATGATTCTATGAATTAGGGGAGTGAGCTCAAGCCAAGTAACAAGCACAGCAAAGAGTCACAGAAGATATGGACCAAGGAACATGCTCTAGAGAAACCATCTTTCAACAGCTGGGTTGGGTTGGCAGCACTGCACATCTTGGATGGCCAGCAAGCCCTGGGATCCAGGCAGCCCTTGGGCTGGTGAGTCCTCAGCAAGGCAGATGCTCTCTCTGTGGGAAGGGGCACATTGGTCACTGTGTGCCAGCCTCTTCCTTTGAACAGTGCAGGAGCTGAATCCCACCCCAGAGGTTAAATGACCAGTCCTGTGTCAGGAGTGATGATAGCAGAGGCACAGCACTGTCCATCCCTTGTCCTTCCAGGTTGTCTTCTGCCAATGCAGTTGACACATTCATATTTATTGCTATGAGATGTGAAGCCCTGAAGCCCACATCTGGCCTTTCAAAGGGGGTTCTCTTTGGGTGGTGCTGTGTGAGAAGCAACATCTTACCCAAGGACATCCTGAGCTGTGCCAGCCTCAGCAGCTCTGGGAAAATTCATTCAATCATCTCAACAGTTACCATTCAGAATTATATTATATGAAGTTTCATTTTTCTCCCAAAGCAACTTAAGTGAGGAGAAATGCAATGTCAACACAGAACCCACCCCTGGGTTTCTTTACCCTGGTTTAGTGTCAAGCGTAGAGAAAAGGCTTTACAATGGTTCTTGAGCTTGGTAATACTCTTTTTTCCTTTGACTTCCTTTTCCAAATTTTAGATTTCACCAACTAATAGTTGCTTTGACATTAAGTGCACTGCTACAAACAATTAGCATGCACAATTAAATCGCTACTTATTCCAATTTTTTCTCTTCATGGGAAAAGTCTTTATTTCAGCTCCTCATTATTTTAAAGCAATTTACAGAGGAAAAAGTACTATTAGGAGAATGAGGCTGATGGCATTTGGGGTGAGCTGAACATGCTGTTAAGCAGATCAGAAATTAGTGTAAATTTCTTTCATTTGACTTCATTTGCTGAGATTGAGTTTGATACTAATGATAAAAAATAGGTCAGGCTTTGAAAAATACTGAGGTCTTTCTGTGAAGTGGAACTGAACAAAAGAAACCAGGTGAGAAATTTGGAGAGGTTTTTTTCTGATCTAAATTGGAATAATGTTAATAATTCCATTATCCCTTGAAGCCAGGGTGCACTCTTGTCTCTGAGCACATCTCATGCTCATCAACAGTCTTTCTGTGGTTTGAAGACAGGGTGAGGTGCTCGTTGGGCCCCAGCAGAAGGCGCCTTGGTGTGCACATCCCCATTGCCTGGTGCTGTGATCACCAGCTTCTGGCCCACAAGATGCAGAAGTGGACGAGTTCAGTGTAGCAGAACTGATAATATTGGGGGTATCTTTTCCCTAATGGTTTGTATTCTGCTGCTTCCCACTGAGCTCAGATACTGCACTGCAGGATCCTCACTGAGACTTCCCTTTCCTGTGACACCACCACTGCCCTTGGCCCTGCTCTGGAGCATGGCTCCTGTGCTGTGAAGGAACAAGACCTGTATTGTCCTGTGACAAACAGATACAGGGTAAGGGAGAAAAGAGAAGTTATCTAATATCCTGATTCTACAGCTAGTTATATACCTGCCTAATAGTGATTGGCATATCCAAACTAGATTTGAAAAATAATAATTAGATGTTAGATTAGCAAATGAGAAAATTAGTGAATTAGTAATGAGTGCATTTGGCTGAGGTATGGAAATGTTTCTTGTGGATATTGGAGTAGCAAGAAGTATGGAGAAGCTGCTGCTGACTGGCAAAATAATAAGACCATGCAGAGGAAGAGAGGAAAATAAAATCAGGAAAATGAGACCCTTCCCAAGAACATTCCTGGGATGCTGGTACTTGGAGGCTCACTCAGTGAGTTTTGGTTGCAGCAATATCCTCCATCAGAATATTTTTGCATCAGAAACCAGTGTAGAATTCACAAGGTAAATTAGATATGTTTTTTTCCCCAAAAAATCCTTTTCAGTTCTGCTGTGTTAAGCTCTGAGCCCTGAAGAGAGGATGGGTTGGGGTGGTTTGTATTGCTCCAGCTCCTGCTCTCATCATCTGCAGCTACAAAACCTGACTGCAGGTTTACATGGGACTACCTAGAAGCAGGACCAGGGGTTTTCTCTGCGCCTCTCTGTCCTAAATATCTCAGATGCTCCAGGGAAAATACTGGAAGGTTCTGAGCTGCTGCTGGTGGCTTCAGCAGAAGGGTGAGTACTCAGGAGGTACAAGAGTGCTAGAAAACCCAACTCACTCCTATGAGCTTGACCCGAGAGAAAAGGATCTCTTGGAAGAGGCAAGATAGGAGGCAAGGGGCAGAAGGAGTTGAAAGTGAAGCAAAAGAGAAGTTTCATGTTCACAATCTCCTGACCAGAGAAAGCCAAATCCTGAAAGCTTGCTTCACCTTATTCTCCTTCCCATCCTTTGGCAGGGTGTGACTGAACAGGAATTCTTCCACCTCCTCCCTTGGTGTATACCAAAGATGTACTTTGAGAAGGGGGTGCAATTTTAACTGGAGCAGTGGAAAGCATGTCAATAGTTAACAGTTGTGAAATTAGAAGAAAACCCCAAAGAGATGAGAGAATAGCTGGTATTAGAGTGATGGAATAATCTTACCCCTTAATGGTATTCCGTGCAGCTTAAAGCAGCTCCCTTCAGCCTGTACCTATCAAATCCGATCAGGAATGTAAGGTGACATTATGAAGTCTCCAGACATATTTTCATGTCATTTAGCTGATTTGTGTCATTTGATAAATTGCATGTTTGTAAAATCAATGTTCCTCACTCTGTGTATTCTCCTGCTTTGCCAGCATCAAAGCTCTGTGCTGGAGACAGAGGCAGCAATTCAGAAGAGCTATTGCTCCACGAGATCTCAGCCTTCTTATTAAAAACCCTTATTCATTTTCCAGCAGAACTGGTATGAAAAAATCAATGAGATACATGAAGCTACACAAGGTGAATCTTCTTTTAACTCTGCTTAATAACATCTCTCTTCCTTTTTTTGAACATAAGGTAAAAGGGAAAGCGAGATCCTGGTGAGAGGTGAAAGGACAGGCTCTTGCTCTCTTGCTGATGGTGATTCAGCCCAGTAAAGATCTCTTAGTTCCTGGTGTGACTGGTAGACAGCTCAATCCCAGACTGCTTGGCTTGGGCCAGTTTCAGGTGAGTATTCCCAGCCCATGCACATCAGCTCCACCCTTACCCCTCAGTACTCCTCCTCCTGAGGCATAGGGCAGGCAGTTGGGTTAGACTCCTGGATCAGAGGAATCTTCACCAGTGGTGAAATGGACCTGCCAGAGATGAGATCTGCACCTGGCTTCTCAGGGGTGACTGTGTGTGTGTGTTGGGCACCCTAGTGCAGTGGTAGATGGAGTGTTCAGACGCCAGCAGGTACATGCAGTAGTTAATCCTCTAAAGGGTTACAAAGCCATAAAAGTTGCCTGCTGCAGCAGGCCATTGGGTGGGGATGCTTTTCAAATTCCCTTCAAGGTAAGCTACTGGAGATTTTTAACTCTACTGAATTATTTAGATGGAGCCTTTAGGTCCTTCAGATCCTGCTGCCACAGATATTCCTCCTCTGGTTTGAATAGTGGGTGGTAGGACTCCATTCCTCACCTTACAGATGTCCTGTTGAGGTTTATGGCTATAGGTAAGATCACTCAGGCAAATGCAAGACAAAAAGAAAAGCATCTTAATGAATATTAATACCTTGGAACTGGTGACAATGAGTCATTCATGGGAGACCATGAGTCATTCACAGGCTTAATAATAGCACACAGGTTGATGGACAGCACTGGGAAATCTGACTCAGCATCCTTTGGATCCATGGGGCAAGTTGTCCACTCTCTTCTGAAACACATCTGTGTCCCCAGAGCAGTCACCTGTGAGCATTGCCTCAGAGGTGTGACCACCTCCACCCCCAGCTCAGCTCAGCACCCTTCCTGACAGCTGCTGATTGTTTATTTTTGGTTATGCTGTGAATCAGAAGTGGCTGCCCCTGTTGGTAGGATTACTCCAGCATAAATGTACCAGTCAGTCCTAGACCACCCCTGACTAGGCTAACTCACTGACTGTGGGTCTTCAAGACCTCGAGACAGACTATCCTGCCTAATTTCCTGGTTGTAAAAACAAACACCAATAAATGAATAAAACCTTTATTTCTTCTGATCACATATTCTTCTAGACAAAATCTGTTTCTTGACTTAGTTTTGGGGTTTTTCTTGTGGGTTTGGTTTTGGTTTGTTTTATTTTCTTGCAGCTTATCAGCTTTTTGTATTTTCAAGTTTTCTGCCTTTGGTCTGGTAAGATAAGCTGACTTTGAGAGGAACATTTATTAGTTCTATTTTAGTTTCAGATGCAAAGTTTAAATGCTTTTCTGATGACTCAGCATAACATCTGACTTGTTCGGTAAAAAAAAAGTCTCCATAAAATTAGAGCTTAATAGCAACCTCCTAACTACTTTTCTTAGGTGTTGGGTTTGATCAGAGATCACATGGAGCTGATGTATCAATCAGATCTATCCAGCAATAACAGTGGGCAGCTCCTGGCTCTGTGCTGGCTAATTTCCCACACACAAATGGTGGGTGTGGGGTTTTGCTTGAGCTGTACTGCACAGTTCAGGCTGCACCTGCTGAAGAATAAATCATCTATTAGAACAGTGGAAATGAATAGTTTTGGTTTTGTGTTGTAATTTAACTCAGGATTTCAAATTTGTCTTTGTTATTCCAAAAAGGGAGAGCAGAGTGAATAGCTCAGAAATGTGACATTGCATAATTAAACACATTTATGGCTGTACCCATCCATCTGCCTGTCTATCAACACCTGCAGCCTCTCCTTCCTCTACAACAGCACAAGCCTTGTTACTGCTTTCAACACCAGCCTTCCAAAGCCCTTGGCTGGTCCCTTGCCCATGTGAGCTGGTAGGTGTTGGGGAAGGCACAACAGGTCTGGTACCATCACTTTGCTGCCAAAGAACTGAAGGTAATGAAGTTTGTCAGCCCACTTTTGGGGAAAATAACCTGAAGGTATTTAGTGAAAGTGAGTTAAAGTTCATCATCTTGACCTGGCTTCTGCAGGGAAGCACTGGCCACCCCTACAGACATGCTCTGTGGTCAGTGATCTGTCCTGGGAGATGCCAAGAGCGGGGGAGGAGCCTGACTGCTGTGTCCCAGAGCTGGAGTATGGAGGACAAATCAAACCCATACCATGGGAAACAGGCTTCAAAGGAGATCTTCATGGTAAGTTAAATTCTAGTTGTAAGGCTGAGAGTTGAACAAAAGCACCACATAATTATGGATTACTGGTATTGAGTTGCAGAGCAAAATGACTGCAGTTGTCTCCCAATGTCCATCTCTTGTCAGCCTCTACTGGGGGCTCTGCTCATCACACCAGTTCTGGGGAGATGGAGATTATTCAGGGAGCAGCCAGAGTGATTAAAGCTGGGATAGAATTTATGAGGAAAGATTAAAGAATTAAATATGTATAGCCTGGCTAAACGATGTCTTAAGGGGAAGTATAACTCTTTATGGGCATTTCAAGGTTACAGATATCAGGGACTGGAAGAACCATTCAGCATGTCACAGGCAGAGCTCCAGAGAGTAATGAGTTGATACTCAGAAAGAGTAAATTTTCAAATGTTGGTGACACCACAGGACCAGGTTTTAGGTATAAGGGAAAAAAATATCTAAGTGCATGGAGATGACAAGAGTTCCTTAGGTCTGTGGAGACCTCTTCAGCTTTTTGGTTCCCAGTCTTTGCATAGGGTCCCCACACCCCTCACAGACAGGCAGCCCAGCTCTCTGTGCAGAGCCCACAGACACTTCCACCTGCCAGCAGGGAAAGTCTGTGTTAGAGCCACTTGCAGAAGAACTCCTGCAAATGAACAAGGCTGAATGTTCTGCCCCTCCTAGTCCTGGAGTCTCACTGAGAGAACAACAGGTTGTGGGGTACCATAGTCCTCACTGGTCCTGAGATGTGGTTAAGCATTCATGTTTTAGGGTGGAAAGTGGGAATTTTCACTGCATGTGAAAGCTGTGGACACTGGGTAGAAGATGGACAGGACAGAAGAACTGGTCTGTCCTGGGATCCAAGTTAGAGACCATGGCAGGTTCCCAGGCTGGGCACTTGCCAGATTAACCAGGGTAGAAATAAAAGGAATTACCTCTCAGAATTAATGAGAGGCTGTATGTAGCAGGGCAGTCTGGAATGATCTAGGGAACCTCCAGAGAAGTACCTGCATGATGAAGTGCTTATCCCTGTCACTGCCTTCATATTTGTGTTGGATATTACCGTCACAGAAGTTTCCTTGCCTGCAGAGAGAGATGTGTAGTCCTACACACTGGGTGCTAGTTGGAGAGATTTTTAGAATAGTTGTCTGGAAAAAGTCTCTTGGCATGAGTAAAGGTAGAAAATCTCACTGAGTAAAGACAGCAGATCTCATTGTTTCTCTCACTGAGATCTGTACCCAAGTCTATCATCATTAAATCAGTTATGGAAACAGAGTTGGGAAATGATAATCCATCCTGCACTGCATCCTTCTGCACCCTGTGGCTTGGGTTTTCTTTTGTTTTCTTTTAATCTTCTTAGATGATCTGAAGGAGAAAACTAGTTTTCTGAGATGAGCTTGACTGTCACATTAGGAATCATTTGTAATTCAGAATCCAAATGTTACACTGGCTGAGCACCAAACTTATTTTTCAATTACCTCAGTTCACCTCCTCGTGTGCTGCTTTTTCTAGGTAATTTGTTTTTATAGCTCATCCAGAGCTCTGAGATGCAGGGAGGCTCTTTTGTTGTTAGCCTTGAGCAATGACCCTCAGTTAAACAGCATCAGCTGAGTGCCTGCAAGTTGGCCAAAAACAAGAAGTGCCTGCAGACTGTCCAGGTGAGTTGCAGAGGTGTGGAGCTCAGCTGGGATGGGTGTCCTGACACAGCTGCCTCAGCCCTTCCTCATCCCTCACAGAGCAGTTGGTTTCCTTTGGACTGTCACTCGCCTGCTGTGTCCCTGGTGATCATCACTGTGCAGGGTGCTGGCATGTTCCTGTCCTGCACCTCCAGCACAAAGCATGAGGTGGGACCTGGATTCTGTCCTTTGTTTGCCTAAAGTTCTGAACTGAGAGCTAGCTTTGCCAGATCACCCTGTTCAGAGGAGGTACAGAATCAGAGAGTTCTCTGAGTTGGAAGAGACCTTCCAAGGTCTCCCAGTCCAACCCCTCTGCTGCGGGCAGGCACACCTTCCTCTAGATCAGCTTGCTCAGAGTCCTGAATCCTGAGGTAGAGAATATTTTGTTGCTCTTTATGGCAACTAAGTTCATACATTAAACAAGAAAATAAACAGTAGTCTCTAGGAGCTTCTCTATTATATCCTGAAATAAAACGTAAGAATACATGAAAAGGAGAGGAAATATCCTTATTAAATAGCCAAGTGGAAAGATGGTTTGTGTAGGGAACACATAATGGGATACAGGCATTTCAACTAAAAAAACCCCAAATAATATTCCAAAGATAGGCATCATGGGTGGAATTGCCTTCAAACTCCACACTAATTAAGGCCTGTGGAACACATTGTGACTGTCAGTTGGTATTTACTTGTCTCTTCAACCATCTGATGGTGGCTGCTGAGTTGACTGAAGGATGATCTCCTGATTTCTTTGCACGTCCCTGTCACGTTCTGTGCTGGCAGATAGCCCCTGAGCTCTGAGAGCTTGGAGTGGATTTAGTCTGATTATTTTTTTCTCCTGAAGCCAGTGGGATTTCTCCCCTGAATTCCAAGGCTCTTAACTGAGACCTTCTCTGAGAGTCTCCCTTAACGCAGCAGCAGCAGTTTCTGATTTCTCCTTCTCTATTTTCTTAACTATCTTTTCCACTCACAGAGGAGCCTTGCTGCAGTTTTCCCTTCTCATAACTCTAGACTGTCATGGTGCAGAGACCACCCTCAGCAGGATGCTGTTCCTCCAGGAGTGTCCTGGAGGATGTGGGGCAGGGTCTGAGCATCACCCTCCTCGCTGGCAGCAGCTGAGTCCTGTCTGCCTGCCCAAAGCAGTGCAGTAAATGGGCAATAAAAGCAGGATGCACTTGGAGAAAAGGGGGCTGGGGAGGAGGGCAGGGAGAGATTTGTGCTGGAAATCGTGCTGTTTCCTCTGCACAGCCAATGTTTGATGTATTTCTGTTGTCTCCAGAAAAATGAAACTCCAGGTAGCAATCCTGCACCCGAGCAGAGCTGTCAGCAAATGGCTTTTGTTCCAGTGTTTTGGTGCCATTTTTCCTGAGCTGCCTCTGTAATGGATGGTGAATCTTTACATGCCCTGTGCGAGCTGCTGAGATCCAAATCTGTTCTGGCAACAGTCTGCCTGACAGCCTCCTCATTGGCAACCAGGCTATTGAAATGAGAAACCTGAGCAGGAGATGAACGAGCTGCTGCCTGTGATGGCAAATGGAAGCTGATGAATTCTGCCCAGGCCATCAGGTGACCTCTTTGCTTTCCACTCTAATTACTTCCCTGTCAGATGTTCAATTAGAGTGACAGGGTCCCAAATTCCCAAAGATCTCTGTTTTGTCTTGGAAGATTAAAGGGTGGCAACTATTTTCAATGTGATTATCATCATTATCTCGGAGAGATTTTAGACTTCAGAAGTCAAAGTCATGAGCCCAGCTCACTGCAATTACTTGCAAATTGTCCTAATGCATTTTCCAGAAGCACTTCTTGCACTTGCTTATTTATTTATTTGTCAAGCCAATAGCACATTAGAAAGCTAAAATCTCTCTGAGCCTATATGAAGCCAGGTCTGGTGGCAACTGGCCTGGCCTGTGCCAGCAGCCCCTTTACCCACCAGTAACCCCATCCATTTTCTTTTTGGATGAAATACCAATTGTTGGTGATCTCTCTGGTAACACACCTTGAAGGAGTCCTCCTTTTTGGGAGGAAATTGAAGGAAATTTGTTAACATTGCAGTAATTCTCTATGCTGACAGAAATCCTCATGAAAATGCATACTTAAACCAATAAAGGAAACCTTTCAGACACACACAAAACAGCTCCATTTCTCAAAAATGTCTTTTTTTTTTTTTCCTGGAGGCATGTTTCTGGGGAGGAAATCTTGACCAAGCCAGGGACGGATGTACCCCTGTCCTGGGGAACAGTGGATGGAAAGGGTCTAGCAGGCTCCTTTTTCTCTAGTGCAAAAGCCAAGCAGCTGTTGGGAGAGCAACCAGGGTGGGGTTGGGTGCAGTTGGTGAATGCAGCTGTTTGGATCCTGGCCACATCTGTTCCTTTGCATCTCACTCTCAATGGTGAGTAGAGAAGGAGCAGACAATATGCTCTGTGTATTAAATTGAAGCCCAAATAGCTTCTAAAATACGCTCAGCTAATTGTCCAAGAGTAATTTACAGACCAAGAGTTACACTGCAATAATTGTGAATAATGAGTAAACCCTGAAAAAAAGAAAAAAGCCCAGGCCTGGTGAATGGCTAGCAGATATTCTTGTGAAGAGAAAATGAGGTTAAATTCATTGAATAAATTAATTGCTATGGATTATTCTCTCAGCTTTAATCTTCTGCCTGCTGAAAGAAGCCTGTGCAAATGGAAAAGCTGGTCTGCAGCTTTCACTTTGAAATGTGGCTGCTTGGTGCTGAATAGAGGAGAAAAGAGGCCAGGAAGGGTTGGGGGTTTTTTTTGCTGCATTATAATAATGTATCATCCTTAAAACACCATTTTCACCTTCCAAGTTTTACCTGCCCTGTGGGATGGGGCAGTTTTATCATCCCATTTTATTGGTGAGAAGCAGATGGAGAGCCTGCAGGGAGGAGAGCTGGTCCTTCCCAAGGCCACACATTGTCTCTTTGGCAGAATTCAAGCTGGAGCTTGGGATTTCACAGTCCCTGCCTGATGCTTATGATATTTTTCTGTTTGAAGACTTCCCCTTCCTGGGAAAACATGTATTGGGAACTGAACAAAACACCCCTAAGCAGATTTGAGGCTTCACCAATGAAGATGCAGTGGAAAAGGAGGAATGAGAAGACACTTCCACCAGAGCCCATCTTAGAACAGCTCTGGTGAAGAGGAATTGTATTTTAAGAAACAGATTGTCTCAGATTTACCATCTTAGAAGACAGCAGTGGAGGCAAAACACTTCTCTGTAAGGATTATGATTACCTGACAGGGTCATTACCAGGAGGAATGGCCCTGATTTAGAGAAGATCTCTTCATTTATAAGTAGCTGTTGATTTTTAATAGGACAGGGTTTGGTTTTTTTTCTTACTGCTATTAACAAAAATAAAACTAAGGCCCATGTCTTTACTTGGATGGAATTTGTGATTTAAAATGAAATTTGGAGAGCCTTGTAGATCAATCCTTGGACTTTATAAGCTGCTGGTGGCAGTTTATGTGGGTGTGAGACCACAATATCCTCCCAGATCCTGGCAAAAGCTGTCTGTCATCCCTTAGCTCCTGCCAGCTGTTTCTCTCCTGGCTCGAGCTGGAGGTGCCTGAGCAGAGCATCCTTGAGCTTAGGACCAGCTCTCTGCTGTTAATGGGTCTCAGAGTAGCATTACTTGGCTCATATTTATGTGCTGTACAAGTCATCCCTTGGAGAAAGCTTTAGTGTTCCTCCTTGTGCTGGGGCTGACATCCCCTCACTGCTGATATTTATAGCAGGGCCCTTGTACACCCTCACTGCCTCCCTCCAGAGTGATAGTAAACAAATCTCTGAGTCCTTTCCCATTAAGCTCCCTGTCTAAAATGAGCTGTGTGGGGTGAGGTGGGTGGAGGGAGGTGGAGGGAGGGAGGTGTGGAGCACAGCAGCCACTGTAGCTTAAGGACAAAGTGCTGCAGGGGATGTTGAGCAGAGCACAATTACCACATCTGCCTTGATCACATCTGCTCAGTTCATCAGAACAGAGTTTTTTTTTTTTTTCCCCCTCTTCATTTGATAAAGTTTAATAGAGCAGAACAGAAACCCAAATGTTAACCACAAGGTAAGACAGAGGGGGAGGCAGTTCCAGCAGTCTCAGGAAGGAGCTCTTTTTGCACCCCAGTTTGTGGCACCCAGCAGCAGAGGTTGGGGCTCTGCACCCCCTCCCCTTTGCTTCAAGCCCACCTTATTGCAGAATCTGGTGTGCAGCAGCTCCCCCAGGGAAAAAGATCATCTCTGTTGTGATGGAACAGTCACAAAACCATAGGGTGGTAGAGTCATTAAGTTTAGAAAAGGCATCTAACAATACCTAGTCCAACTGTTTTGGTTAACACTGCCAGGTCACCACTAAACCATTGCCCTCAGCACCACTTCTACACGTTTTTGGAACCCCTCCAGGGATGATGACTCCACCACTGCCCTGGGCAGCCTGGGCCAGGCCTTGACAACCCTTTCAGGGAAGAAATTTTTCTAAATATTTTCCTTTCAGTTGCTACTTGGGAGAAGAGACGAGCCCCCAGCTGGCTCTTTCCAGGGAGTTGCAGAGAGTGAGAAGGTTTCCCCTGAGCCTCCTCTTCTCCAGGCTAACCAAGCCCAGTTCCCTCAGCTGTTCCTCACAACACTTGTGCTCTAGACCCTTCCTCACCTTCCCTGCCCTTCTCTGGACACGCTCCAGCACCTCAATGTCTTTTTGATAGCTTTTGCTGCTGTTGTTAACTTTCTCATTGTGTAGCTTTTGCTGCATCTTTCAGTTCTTGTGTGTTCCAAAGCACTTTTCCTGCTCTAAGGTTGCATTTCTAATGGTTCCTTATCAGAAATGTTCTAACCCCATTGACACCCCAGTGCCCTCTGAACGTGCCAGCCTGGAGTCTAAGGAACAAGGACAACTCGTTTCCCTGGAGTTGTGCAGGGATTTGGGTTGGTGCTGGATGCTGTTACAGGTTGCTCTTAATTCTCCTTGGTTGTTACAAACACCAACTGAGAATCAGGCTTTCTGCCTTCCCTTGAAATAACACCAACATAAAGAAATTGTCTTTTCCTGACGTGCCTGAAGCCATAAAATGGTAACAAATCAAACTAAACAAATCAGAATCCTTTTCTCCACCT
This sequence comes from Galbula dea, assembly GCA_013399015.1. Classification (NCBI taxonomy): domain Eukaryota; kingdom Metazoa; phylum Chordata; class Aves; order Piciformes; family Galbulidae; genus Galbula; species Galbula dea. The sequence continues at coordinate 663,813 of VWZX01007460.1, forward strand.
TTGGGAAGGTTAACCCTCAGTGGCAGCAGCACTCTGCACTCAGAGTTCTGCAGACACAATGTCCCTCTTTTCCTTTATTACACACTGCAGTTCACCATAAATTACATTTTGTTCTTTTAATTTATTTGCATGAAAAAGATGGCATGGCATAAATCATCTTGTATGGGTTGCTGAGTTATTTGCATTTCAGAGGTTGTTTTTAACTTTGCGTTGGGAAGGAATTTGCCATTGAGAAGCTTTGGGAGGCATTAACTCTTGGTGGTGGTGGTTCTCCAAAGGGGATGAGTGAAGTTTGTTTTGCTCAGGATGAACATCCTGAAGTTTGTGTCTTTCTAAAACACTTCTCTGAGCCAAAGGCTGGAAGCCAGTGAGCAATGCTTCCATCTCAGGAGGTAATTCCTCTTGGAGGAGCAGGATATTCGGGAGCAGTTTGTCTCTGACACCAGCTGCTCGCCACTGTTCCTACAATGCAACATCTGCCCATGGAGGTTGAGTCACTTGCTCTCTGTTTTGCCAGAAAGGAGGTGATCAGAGAAGTTCATCACATGGAGAGTGGTTTGAAGAACTGCCTCTGCTCTGAAGAAAGGAGCAGCAGCATCATGGGGCTCGCCAGCTTTGCCTGTGCTTGTTGCTTTTCTTTGTTATGGTGCTTCTTTAATGGCATCTGACACAGGGCAACTGGAAGCCTGGAAAGCTTTAATGGTGACTATTTCCTGCTAAAAAATGTGATGAGATGTTGTATTTAAAATTCATTGTAGCAGGTAGCACATAGGGAGCAGAACAGCAGAGTGGGATGTATTCTATTAGCAATGAACTGAGGCTGCACATGAAAGAACCCTTTAAACATCTTACATGTTAAATGCATTATATTCCCCTTCAGGAGGGAAGCAGCCCAAGGGACAGGGTGGATGAACTGTGCTAACTGTGGTGGACTTCAAATGCAGTCACTGTCATCATGAAGTTAGAGCACTGCTGTGGCAAGAAGTTGGAATCCTTTACTCACTGATGCATGACCTCCAGCAAGAGGCTCATCTTCTGAAGGCAAGCACAGCTCAGGAGTTGAAAGCAAAGCAGAGAAACATATCCACCATCTCCTGTAGGTAGGAGCTGGAGAACATCAAAGCCAGCCCTGCTGTAAGGTACTTACTGAAGCAAGGGATGAAAGGGACCTGCTGGAGGAACAAGTCCATCTGCTTGCTAACAGATATTCACAGCTGTCTAAAACATGGGAAATGATCACTTCATTATGCTCCTTGTTGATTCAGCTGGCCCTAAACTTTTGAACAGGTTGCTTGCTGCTTCCTCCTGCTTGCTCTCTGACAGGATGGATCTACAGTCAAGTGGCCCTTCATGATACACAAACCTCCTAATAACTCTGGTAAGTGGAATTCTTCAGAGCAGTATGGGTTACTTGAAGAAAAGGGATTTTTATAGCTTTTAAAACAATTTAATACTGTTTTCTGCTGATTTGTCTGCCTTACCTTTCAGGTGGTGCAGAGCACAGTAGGGAGGTGGTGGAATTGTTCCCTTTGGAGTCTTTTGGATCTTAGGCTGTGAGGGAGAGCTGAGCCCCACAGCTGGAGACACTAGTCTGGGCTGAGGCTCCCCTTTGGTAGCTGGTGGCCTTGGAGCTGAGGTGAGGTGGGGAAGAGCTGAGGTTTCTCATTTCCCTGGTGTGATAGACATCCCACCCTGGGCAGAGCAGTGCCCGGTGCTGGCACCAGCTGGAACACTGAATGCAGGGTAGTGGAGGGAAACAACAAATGTCTTCTGAGGTAAAGAGGAAAGCAGATGATGAAGTACTCAAGCAACAACAAAACCCACACCAAAGTGTTTATAAATACATCTGGCATGGTTTTTCTGTAGCCACACTTCTATTTATTGGGATAACAGTTGCTAGAATGCTATTTGTTTCTTTCCCCCCTTTGTTCCCACTATTCATTACATAGTAAGAGCTCTGCTAATTGGGGAAATAGTTTCAAAGAGAAGACTATTTCCTTGTCAAGGCATTCTCCCACCCCTGGCAGGTGGATACCTTTCTGGTAAATCCCCAGGTTTTTAAGGAGAAATGTTGTTCCAGCTGCAGTTCATGAGGTCCTGAGGAGGGGAGAGAGTTGAGGAAGAAATGTCTGTAGTAACAGAGGGAGAAAAACAAACTGATAACTCCTGACAGATTGATGACTTCTTCCTTCATCTAAACCCTTACAGATTAGCATGTCTGTTTTCTCTTCATGGACATGTTTGTCAGCACTAGATCATCGAAGCTAATCTGTATGGGAAGTGCATTTATCCCAGCCCTGTGGGATATTTGTACCACTCACTTGTCACCAAGAACAATGAGGAGGACAGGTAAGATAATTTCAACTGTGTTAAGGGTTGAGAGATAACTAGATGGGGTGTGATAATGGGACACTTAGAGTGAATGACCTGAAATGCTCTTGTTACCTGGTGCTAAAAATGCAACCTTCCCATAGAATTTTCTGCTTGGTTGTTTTCACTGTTTTATGGTTACATGAAGGCACCTGGGGTTGCTTTGGGACAAGGAGACATCAACAGCCACTTTGGGCTCTCCCAAGGGACTACTGGGGGACAGACATGAGGGTGCATGAGAGTTCACAGGGAGTGGTTTAGTTCAAGCAATCCCAAATTGTGCCAGGGTCTTCTCTGCTCCAGTTCCTGAGCCTGGGCAGGAGCACCCTGTGGGTCTCTATCCATCCTCTCACCTTCAATTGGGGATGCTAGTAACAGCTCCTTGGCTGGTGATTTTCAGCACACTTCTTACTCATGTCACACTGAGTTTATGTATGTGTTTTGAGCTCTACTTGTGAGACTCTGTTGTGGAATTGTGTAGAATGAAGTTGTGCTCACAGGACAGGACCTCATACTGCCTCAGTGGTGACTTTGTTCACCACTCCTGTGCTTTCCCTCCCCACCATGTTCTCCTCCCTGACCAAATCCTCCTTAAATTTGATTTTATTCATATTATTTATTCTTGAGACATTTATAAACTTGTATTGGCAATGTCTCTTGGGCCAACATCTAATCTTCTAGGTGATGACAACTTGATTGATGCATAATAGATTGCAGTATCTTTCAGCTGCCAAAGGAGCTGTAATGTCTAAATGCCTCCCTTAAGATAGAAGCAGGGTTTGTCCTTCTCCAGGAGGCAGTCTTTCATCAGCCCTGTTGTCTTTACATTATGGCAAACCTATTTTCATGGTAATATGCAAAAGAAATATTTGGAAATAAGTCATTTATGTTCATGTGTAGATTAGGAGCTAATGTTCTGGGTGCTGCAGAAATCCTATAAGTGATATTCCCTGCTCTGGAAAAGTTCAATACTAAGTAGTAAACATAGACAACCGAAAGGATTGAAGAAAAACACACAAGGAAATTAACTGAATTGCTGAGGTGTAGCTCAGTGGTGCAGTGGAGATCAAAAGTCAATCTCTGTGAAATCCAGAACAAAACTTTGCCTCTGCTCTGATGACATTTTTCTGATGGAGTGCGGAAAATACAGAGAAATGAAACTGGTCCCTTGAAAACATTCCAAATTGAAGAGTAACAGGAAATGTGATCTTCTCATTTCAGAGATGAGGATTCAAAAAGACACTAAAATCCCTGTAAGAACTCTGAAAACAGGGGTTTTTTGGGGGTTATTCTGTATTTATACTTCCACTGTAGAAAGTAGCTATTGATATACTTGCCTCATAATGTTAGCACAAAAAAAAGACACTTGGAGAAAGCTGAATTTCATCTTTTTCCATTACTGTGGATAGAAACACAAAAGTGGTTATGAATCACTTCTCATTGATAGAAGGAATTTATTTGTCCATTTATTTTACTGGAGTGTCTGCTGAAATTGAAGTTCTTGATTAATGATCTGCAGGAGGTAACTACTTTCTTCCCAGTTCTTTTTTTATTCCTGCACAGATAATCCTTTGCTATATGGGGTATAAATTCTCCCTTCTGCTATTTTCTGTCCTGCACTGCTCTTATATTCTTATTAGCCACCTGCAGTTACAACATGCAAAGATGCCAGGCAGCTTCTTTCCTCCTCTCCAAGAGCTGTTCTGCCCATGGAACCATTGTGCTTCTTCCACAGCACAGGTTTTCCTGCTCCAGTGGGTTTTCTAAAATGAAAAACCTTTCCAAGAGTGCCACCATATTTTAGAAGTCATCCATCACATGGAGTGTTTATTGGACACAGACCTTTCCAAACTCATTTTTCAGCATGCTGGTGGCAGTTCCTGCATCCCACATGTGGGCATCGCTAACGAGGCCGTGGGGCCAGGGGGGGATTTGCCCTCAAGTACTGCCTCATTTTACCCCTTTTTGTCAGCTTCAGGATTACTGGTGGTACCAGACCCTACAAGTTATCTGTATGGAAGATTTTACAGAAATTGGTCAAGGTATTTTTGTGCAGACCAGAAAAAGCTGTGTAGATAAATGTAATGTAGAACCAGATGATCTCCAGAGGCGCCTTCCAGCCCCTGCCATTCTGTGGGTTCTGTATGTGCTCCTCATGCAGAAGCACAGGATCTAGTGAACAGTTTCCAGCAAACTTCTTAGCAGGACTAATTAAATTTTTCAGTTCAAGACTTTCTCAATGGCAAATTGGATTTTCAAGTGATCATCATTTTTCCACAGAAAGAGTCTCTGCAGAAAAATGTTTTCTTCTTTATTGTAGGATAGCAGCCTGAGAAGGGAGCCAGAAGTGTTGCTATGGAAGTTCCTCCTGGGAAGTGCTTTAGATGCCTGCTGCCAGCACTGGAGGCTCCAGCCCAGACTCCCCTGCCCTGGCCTTGGCCCTAGCTGGAGGTACCAGTGCTGGCAGCAGGCACCTAAAACACTTCCCAGGAGGAACTTCCAGAGCAGCATTTCTGGGGTAAATAGTTCCCTTCTCAGGCTGCTATCCTACAGAAAGGAAGAAAACATTTCTCTGCAGAGACTCTTTCTGTGGAAAAATGATGATCACTTGGAAATCCAATTTGCCACCGAGGAAGTCTTGAACTTAAAAAATTAATTAGTCCTGTTAAGAAGAAGTTTTCTGGAAATTGCTCACTAGATCCTGGGCCAGCTAAATTCTTTGAGGTCCTTCATCTGAGTTGAGCAGGAGCTGAAGGAAATCTTCCATCGCAAAACTAACTGGAATCAATACTTAGACTTCATCCTGGTGCATGGGAAAAGTGGTAATGTGTTAACTGCAATTTTGGCTTCTGATACACTTTTCACATCATAAGAACTGATGAAGCATTTTATGGGAGAAAAGAGAAAAACCAACAAATCAGGGAGTGTTCCCCTAGGCTGATGAGTACATGTGGTGTGATAAAATACTACTATTAATCTCAGCTGGGGATAAATAATGGATTTGGAGTAGAAAAAAAAATACCAAGGGTTTGTGCAAACAAACCCCAACCACTTGGAAAATGTCTGGAACATAAAAGAAAAAGCAGCTGTTACACTTGTGTCTAATGGTCCAAAATACTGCCAAGCATTGAACAAAGCTTTGAAGGCAATTACCTCTCCATATTAAGGACAACACAACACAGAGGCATTCCAATGAAGGTGTTCACAGTATTTAACAAGCTGCTCATTCACACCTGTGTCCTGAGAGCCTGGCTGCTGTGCTGTCTGCAGAGCAGGAGCTGCAGGAGGCTGTCCAGGAGAGGTGCTGATGAGATGCTGCAAGAGGTTTTTTTGGCTGAGCATGTATAATTAATTTAATCTTGAATCAATTTACAATATCAATAATGAAGCACCTCTTAATGGACTTTCGACTGGTCAGGTGTCAGGGCAGATTGCACAGCGTGGAGAGAGAAGAGAGGAACAACTCCCCTCGTTGTGAGAGCTCCTTGCAGAGCATCAATAAATCATTCTCTCTTGTTTCCTGCTGCTCTAAGTTTTCTGAAGGTAACTTCCTTCTAATTGAACATGTGCCTGCTCTTTAATAGCAGCCTCATCCTCTTAGGAGAAAGCACCTCCCTTATGGCGTGCTGCTTTTGGCTTGCAGTAGGAGATCACGCTATGAACTCTGGAGAAGAGAAGCAGCTGAGAATGGAAGTTAGACTTCCTGCCCAGTCTGAGCTGAGCAGCTACCAGGAAAAGCTGTTGGGAGTTAGTTGCACCTCCAAATCCTGTGAGCCATCAGTGCTGCCCTGAGCTCTTTATTTAGCTGTGGGAACTCTTTTCTGTTATAAAGGGACTGGGAAAGGTCTGTCTTTGCTACCATTCAAATATTACGTCATATTTTTGATCTGAAATTCACACACTGTCTTCTGGGGATTTCCACAGGTTTCTTCTCCGAAATGATGCTGTTAATAATGCTGCTGGATGCTCTTGCTGCCCTTCCCCTGCACTGAATGCTGCTTTTAATCATTCCTGAGACCATGTGGAGAGTTTTAACTCCATTGCATCCATGAGGATCAGCTGCAGCTATCCTGGTCAAGTTCTTCATAACACATAATTCCCTCCCTCATGAGTCATGATAGCAAGCTTTCTGTGGCTCTAGAATGTGGATCAAACCAAGATAATCTGTTTAGCAACTCAATTTTTATCCCTAATTAATCTTCCATGGTGCATACATCACCAGGCTCCACCTTTGAAAGGTGCTGGGGACTTGACTGTGAGAGAAAGCTGATCAAATGAGAGACAGTTGAGGATTTCAAAGCTCCATTCCCACTGGAAAATTCTGCACTGTGCTTGGATTTTGGCCCATGTTGAAGGTTATAGTTACCTTTGTTGTTTAAAGATTACCCTAAACCTAACAAGAAAAAGACTGGGTTTGATTCCTCCTCAGAAAGCAGCTCCTTGTGTTGTTAGAAAGAGAAGGAAAGGAAAAAAAAACCCCTCCCCAATTCCCATGTCATTCCACACCAGGGAATTCTGTGTTCTGAATGGTCAGGATCCTAATCCAGTGTGGTTAAGCAAAGCTAGCAGTTCTCTCATGGTCAATACTGATCAAGGCTGCCTGGAGAGTGGCTACCTCTGTGTGCCAACAACAACAGCCTGGTTAGAGCTGTTCTGCTACTGACTTTGTCTTGTTGTCTTTCTTCTCTGGTTTTCCTGAACTCCAGACAACATCCTTATAACAGCTGTCTCTGTGCCCAGTCATCCCTTCACTGCAGCACCAGGAAAAAACCAGGGAGATGTTACCATTTGTCCAGGTAAGGTGAATAATGATGAGGTGGAGGTTTCTCACCTGAAGACAGATTGGGCAACAGAAGCCATTCTCTCTGAAATTTCTGGTTTCAGGTGGCTGAGAGGCAATTTCAAGCAACAGGGAAGTTCTGGCCTGGTAGTGTTCATCATTTCATCTCTAGTAGAGAAGTTAGTCATGATGTAGGTAAATAATGGAGAGAGTGGAGCAGGGGGAGTGATGTGGCATCTTTCTTCATTGCTTGGTTGCTGCACTGCAAAAGCCATTGCCATGCAGAAGTGCAACCTGCAGCACAGCAGCTTTCCCTGCAAAGAGGTGGCAGTAATTAGGCAGGATATCACCTCTGGATGCCTGCCTGTCTTTGTAACTAGAACACTCTCCTAATTTCATGAACACATCTTTATGCAGCTCCTAAAAGTCTTTCTCTTTCAGTCATCCATGCTCCCACACTCCTACTGAGGCAGAGTGTGTCTTCTACTCCCTTCTGGTTTCCCACAGACTAGAAAGTCCAGAAGCACAGTGCAGCTGTGAAACTGGTAGCACACGCCTCCAGGACTGCCTAAGCTGGCAAGGAGAGACTTCATTTCTGATCCAGTTTTGGAGGTTAGAGTGAGGGATGTGCACTATGTGAGGGTTCAGGGCTCAGGGGACTCTCTGCACTGAGCTCACTGTAAATTCAGGATCATGAAAGCAGTGCATTGCTCTCCTTGAGGCCACACCCCAGGGGTGGGTGGCCAAAACTTCCCATGCTCTTTTGAGGTACCAATAAATTACTCTTAATGTACATTGAGTTGTTCTTCTCTATATGCTACTTGGTGATTATATTAATGGAAAACTTGCTCTCTGCTCTCCTTAACTGCTACCAGCACAGGTGTCATAGGAGGAGAGAGCAAAACAACATGAAAGTCTTGGGGGTTTCAGCTGGAGGAAACTGAGTTTTATGTGTCTGTGGGGTTTTTTGGTCCAGAGTACAGCTGTCACTTCATAAAAGACATATCAAAGCTCCTTCCTTTGGTCTGACCACAGACATGGATGGAGGTTGGTGGCAGCGTCCCAGATCTCTCATGCACCCTTTCAGTTTAGCTTCCTCTCTCTTTCTAGGCCATGGGAAATGACTTTTGCTGCTCCCTCCCTATTGTATTCATTCATCATTTTCATATGGTAGCTCCACAGAGCTGTCATGTGTTATTCAGTCACACAGAAAGCTGCCAAAGTTAAAAACCTATTTTTCTTCTTGGAACCAGGAACTGGGAGCTGTTCCTTGTCACGCTTCAAGGAAGTGAGAAGTAGCACTGGCTCAGACCCTGTGGGTTGTAGTTTTCCCATTCCTCATCTGTCCTGGAGATTTCGGAGAGTTTTCTTGCCCACATTGGATTGAAAACATGAGCTTTTGAAGGTTTTTTCTTGGGAAAAAACAACCAAAATTGGTGTTCAGCATCAAGCCAATGATATTTAATTGTGAGGCCACAAAAAGCTGTTTCTGTTCATTGGTTCTTCTTAGTTCAGTAGCTGCCAGCCTGGAGAGGAGGAGCTGTGACCCTGGGGACAGAGGGTGGGAGTCAGCCCTGGGCTTGGCATTGTCCTGTTGTGTCCTGGAGTCAGGCAGGGTTTCCTGCTGCAGTCACTTGGATGCTTTGGCTCTCTCTGGTTCGTGGCTGCAGGGGTGATCATGGAATATTAGGAGTTGGAAGGGACCTCTGGAGATGATCTAGTCCAACCCCCTGTCAGAGCAGGTTCAAAGGGGGGGTGCTAAAGGGCTTGATCCCAGAGTTAATCAAGACCCAAACATCTATTGATTTATCTGCTGTTCTCAGCCACAAGCTCTTCTCTTTTTGAGTCATGTGTGCTCCTCCTGCTTGGACAGAAGGTGCTGGTGATTGGAAGTGTTTGTGACCCCTAAACATGACTTTTTTTGGGGGGACATTTTTTTTCCTTTTTTTGCAGTTTGCAGTTAATGTGTTTGTTTTTTTCCCCAGCTAATTGCTTGGCTGGCAGTTCAGCCTGATCCTGGCTCCCTCTCTGAGCATGCTGTAGGCCAGTGATCCTCCAGAGCAGTGAAACAAGGAGCAGTTGCTCAGAGCAGAGTTTGGGTACGTGGATAGCAGCATTGTCACCACCCATGTGTGGCATTTCCACCTCCCCATCACACTGCTGTGGGCTGCACCCATGATGTTCTCCTCATCTGCAGGGTGGCTGGAGGACCAAGCCTCCATTCAGCCTTCTGCTTAAGTAGGAGAGTTTATCTAGACAGGTCTCTGAGGTGCTTTGTCAGGGTGATGCTTTGGAGACCTGCAATAATTTAAACACTCTCTTTTCAGAGCTGACACTAAATCTATGGCAATAAATCACTTCAGGAACCTCATTAGTTCTTAATTGCAGGAGATGTCTGCCCAGCTGCAGGCAGTCCTGATGGGTTACAGGATTGTGCAGCTGGAGGAAAGTTTTCTTTTGACCTGCAGCAGTGGCAGATACTTGCTGAAGACCTGAGAGAGACACCAGTCCAGCTCCAGCCACCAGCCCATGCCAGGGAATGGTGACCACTCCAATGATGCTGATGTCCAGGAAGGAATCTGGTCCAAAAAAGGGCTGGAGATAAGCCTGGAGTGGCTGTAGAGGGAACAAGCTGTGCTGCCTCAGTAAAGCTCCTAGGCTGGCTGGGAGTTTTAAGGGAAAGGCACTTTTCTCTTGCAGGAGAGGCAAAGGGAATGAAGATAGGGAGCAGTGACAACAAAGTGGTTGGTTAGTGTTTTTCATGAGTTTCCAGCAAGCCCAGCTTCTCCCTGCAGGACCTCACTCTGGAATTCCAGTTCTGCTTTTACAGCTGAAACTGCTGCCGAGGAGGTGGAGGAGGAGGATGTAAGAAGGAGGATGACGATGGTGAGGAGGAGGAGGAGGGGGATCACTCTCCTTTGCCCAGAGCATGGGCTGGCAGCACCCAGAAGCTTGCTTTCCAAACCAGCAGGTTTCTTACTCTGCCTTGTGGGATTTCAGCTTCTCCAGAGCTCTCCCTCCCCGAGTTATCCGGTGGGAGGCAGCCTCTGTGGAGCTGGCTGGCTGACACTGACAGGTGTCTGCTGCCAGGGTACCACAGCACGGTGACAAGCTGCTCTGCAGAACACAGAGAAGCCAAGAGAGAAGATGTAGGGGAAAAGAGGGGAAAAAAGAAATAAAAAAAGACATTTACATTTTTTACTTGGAGGAGTAAAATAAATATGGGAAAGTTTCCCAGGAGAAGAGCTTGTTGTGGTATCTGTGCAAAACTGCAGAGGGCTGGAGGGCTGGTATTTGCAGAAACATGTCACTCAGCCATGGGCTTCTGCCTTTCCCTGCAGGCTGGTGACACATGGCAGAGTAACTTGTCCCAAACTGGCAAAGTACTTAACCTTTTCCTAGCATCTTATGGTCAAGAAAGATCAGACTAGGAGGAAAAACTTCTCATCTGCTTAATCTTTTTAATTTCTTTTATTTTTTTTTTCCTGATATTTCAACCACTGATATAACATCTATGACATCTTTGAGTGGAATGAAAAAGCATTTGTGATGTTCCTCCTGACAAATTTTGGCCAGCTTTGCTGCTGATGTCAGTATTCCCTGACACACTCCCCAGGTGAGTCCTGCTAAACGTGGGCAGTTAGGGCTCTGTGTCTGGCCAGACATGTGTCCCCCTCCCAGTCCAGGTGGGAGCTCAAAGGTGCTCCAGGGGCTGGTGAAGGTGGTGACAGATTCACTCCACTCTTGGAGACACAAACATGATGGAGCTGGTGGGTTTGCCATCCCTGGATAACTGCTTGCATGATGTTATTGAAACTTCCAGGGCAGGCTCTGGGGGGAGTGGGGTTCTCTTCTCTGGGAGCAGCTGGGAAGAGCAGGAAGTGTCCCAGGGAAGGAATCTGCCATCAGAGCCACTAATGTGTGCTCATTGCTGAGGGGTTAGAGAAACACCTGGTGACAATCCTATTGTGCTCTGGTTATCTCCAAAGGCAATAAAATATGCTGTTAACATGCCAAAAGGTAACACTTCCTTGTACACCCCTGAGGTGTTTAATCAGGTCGAGACTGTAAAGGGAAGAGCAATTGGGAGTTGGATCCTCAGGAGTATGATGACATCTTAGGATTTTACTCTGCACCATATATTGTTCATAGTTACACTTCTTAATGCTGATCAGGAGCTATGCTCTAGAGGAAAGATGATTTTATGCTAGAAGACATGGCATTGGTCCCTAGGCTTTTCCTGGCCATGCCTAGACTGGCTGTGGAGTTGGGATTACCTTTGTCTCACCTTTTAAAATAAGACTTTAATAACTCTGACTTTAGGGGGATATTGTAAATTGCAGTTAATTTCTATTTCCAAAGCATTTTGTGTCTTCAGAGGGCTTTTCCTTAACGTTGTGAATCCTTACTCATTGTTATTGCATATGCAGCACAGAGAAGAATAGAAGTTATTTATGAATGCTTTTCTCTGTAAAAATAATGTAAATTCCCTTTCACATTTGCAATACTTTTTGTTTGTTTCCCTCAAACCTTCAGACAGATGTTTTTATTTATAAAAGCTAAAGGCCTATGTTTTTCTAGCACCATTGGCATTATTAAATTTATCTGTACCTGAATGCCAAATCAGTGCTGTGACAGAGGTATGAATTCAGAAAGCAAGTCTCCAGCACTGCTGAAAATCAGATTGATATAAGATGTCCTAAGTTAGATGGTGAAGAACCAGCCACAATGAGGAAGGCAGCTCCTCGTGGTGTTGGCAGCAGAGCATCCCTGTGTAGCATCCCTGGGCAGCGTCCCTCTGTGCCCAGGAGCCCCTGCACATCCTCCTCCACAGGCAGGAGTACCAGGGGTCTGGGCAGGCATCCCCAGCCTGTCCCACCTCACAGCACTGATCAGTGTGTGATGGACATGGCTTAGGTGTTTTGAAACTGCTGAGCAGATAGTGAGCTGGTCATCATTAGCTCTGGATAATTAAAGAGCATGAACAATCAAGAGCAGTTAATGTACCTGCTGCAAACGACTCCCCCAGGCCCACTGAGGAATGTCTCCTCCTCAGACTGTAACCTACACTGCTTAGAAACACAGAGGACCAAGGTGAAAGGAAGTCAAGAGCTTTAGCCACAGAAAAGCTGTTTAACACTTCAAAGAGGGCAACAATGGTTGGAGAAGAGAGAACTGCAGATGGTGGGGGAAGATACATCAGTGTCTCTCTGTTTTTCTTTCCAGGTTTGGCTTGCTCTTCCCTCTTGAAACAAACATGTTCTGTCAGTCTTGTTGACCCTGCTGCCATTAGCTGGGCTTGTAAGAACTCTGAGCAAGTATTGGAGTGAAAATTCAGTAAAGTTAGAACTCACAGCTGTGCTGGGTTCACCCTCTCCAGCATGTGCTTCATCTTCAGTGCTTGTCTGAAGCAGCTACAGGTCTGTAAACAGAACACAGAGCAGGCTGGATAAAGACTTCTTAACAAAATGGCTTTTGTTTAATCCTGGTGACAGTTTTTCTTGGAAAGAAGCAAAGCCTCATTTTAAATAATTGCTGGAGAAAAGAAGAATTTCAGTTCACTGTAAACCCCCACTTCTTGGGATGCAGAGTTAACTATGGGAGGTAAAAGCACAGCAAATATTATGAGCTCCAATGTGTAAGCATGAGAAATGGAGGATGGTAAGATAAACCTTGGTGGTGAAAAGATTGCTGAGGATACATCCATCCTGCTGCCCCTCAGACAGGTGTCAGTTAGTGGTGGTGCTTGCTCCCTGCTGTGTTTTTGGTGTTATTTATTAAAAACACATGACTGGAGTCCAGATGAGACAAAGCAGAATCACTCATGGCTTCCTGACAGACTAGCTTTGCCCTTGAGGTCTGAGTGAGAACTGGCCTCTGCTGGGAGGAAATGGGTGAAGATACAGGGGGGGAAAGGTGTCTTTTATCTGGTAATAGTTTCCTTTCTTAAAACCTCCATTCAGTGTGAGGGATGCTTTCCTTAGCTGACTGCTCTTACAGGCGAGACATGCAGGTAAAAAGGAGCATCACCTAAAATCACTGGAGAAACAGCTTCCTGCTCCTTGGTGTGGAGAAGCCTGGATCTCCAGAGATTTCAGCCTTCCCCCCCTGGAAGATCAGGTGAACAGGTCCTTTGGTGTTTCTGGGAATGGGGCATGGAAACAGAAAATTGCATCTCAAAATACCTTTGGCTCTCCTGGGACTCAGGTCATGTTTCAGGCTGTTTTGATGAGCAGCTCTCAGAGCAGCAGAAGGTCCCCAAGCAGTGATGTGCTAAGGACAAGTGTAGGGATTCCAAAGAGTAATTTCTCCTCACAGATCAGACTCCTGGGCTCTTTGAAAAGGCTTATCAGAACAATGCCAACACAGAGTGCACCTCAAGCACGCCTTTGAGCAAGTAATTGGCTTGTGATCATTATACTTAATTAGCTGAGCAGAAAAGTTGAATACTGGCCAGATTATGGGGTTTATTTTGAGTACAGTGGAGCCTTTTTGGGTCTCCTCAATGAGACTTGTTGGTTGGTTGGTTGGTTTTTCACTCCTCCCCTCCCAGTACATAAGGACTGGTAATAATACAAGGGGTGAAGTCTGAGGGGTCTCTGCCTTTCTACATATCCTTTGTGATGAGAAACCTGGATAAAGGTCTGGGCTGCAAGGAGTATCAAGAGGACACTCTCACTTTTCACCCCCTTGCTCCTTTTTGGAAGGTTCCCATCCTGTGGGTCATGTGATATCCTGCTTTATTTATTTATCTATTAACATTGAAAAGGTTAATGAGCTTTGCAAATGAGCTAAGACAAAAATTCCCTCCTCTGGAGCCTCTGGTTTGTGACCCCTGTTAACTCCTTATCACCCCTTGTGCCATGGGAATAGGGCAGATAAAGCTGCCATGCAAGCTTGCTTTATAGCTAGCACATCCAGGACTCCAATGGAGACTGAGAAGCTGAGCAGATGGCTCTTGATGCCCATGGCTGGGAGGTGTTGTGGGACCTGCTCTGTGGTGACATTGCCTGAGCCCCAGCACAGGACTGGTTTGGACATGGGGTTTTGCTTTTATATGACTTTTATTGCTTCTAATTAGGCAGCAAAGATCCAACTGCAGATGTATCCAGGAGCTCTTTTCTGTGACTCCAGACTGTGTGCCCTAGAGCACTGCAAAGCCACAGGGTCTGGCTGCAGTGTAGTAGAGGAGCTGTTTGAGGTCAGGCTGAAGGTCTGTCTCTCACAGTGCCTTGACTTGGTCATTAGGGAGCATCAAAGGGCCAGGATGGGAATAAAGTGCTTGCTACCCAACATCCACATCTCACATCCCCACCTTCACATTAGGCATCCACTGGCACACTTTTTGCCAGGAGTTTGCCTACTTCTTTTCTGAGCACATTCACACTTCGTGTTTTTTCAGTGTCCTGTGGCAATGAGTTCTAACATACAATTACATCTGGTTCCTTTTGGTTTAGAACTGCTGCTAGATAATTTAATTTAATGTTCCTTATTCTTGTGCTATGTGAATTGTTAGTTTTTTCCTATTGACCCTTAACCTGCCATTGATAATTTTACAGCCTGCATTGTAACCTCTCCCACTCACATCTAAAATGATTGCACTCATCTCTCATTTCTTTAGCATTTGATAGACCATCAAATGTCAAAGCAAGAAAAACATCCCTGTAAGCTATAGCATCCAAAAAGATGCACAGCTGAAAACTGGCTGGAGATCTGCTCTGAGTGCAGGGAGTTTGGCCAAATGGAGATCAGCCTCTGGGCAGATTTACACCTGCAATTACAGGAATACATCTCCCTGCTTGCAGCCTGCTTGGAAGAAATAAATAGAACCTCTTGACCTTCCCAGCAGCCAACCTGCTGCCCAGCTCAGGTCCAGGAACTAGCAACACTTGTGGTTTATTCCCTCTGACACAGGGCTGGGGGAAGCAGCTGTGGGGAGAAATGAGTAGCACAAACCATGACTAATGTGAAATAACTAATTGCACCAGATCTCTGGAGAGAGAAGTAAGGATTTGAGATAAGAGAAGCACAAATCTTTCTGTTTGTTCTTCCTAAATGAAAGACTGCTCTTGTTGCAGTTCCACTCATTGGTATGCCAGGCAGAGGGCAGACAGAGTTTCCTTACTGCATTCTGTTGGCAAACATTTTGGAGGGTGACCCTTCAGATAGCCTCAATGGCTATGCCAAACACCTCAATATCAGTCTTTTCCTTCAGTAAGATGTTGGCTCTGCTGTCTCTTGCCTGGTGGAAAGAAGATATTTCAGCCTATTTGCCAGGAGGCAACTGCTGGAGGCAGACATCAGTTCCTGAGGCTGTGTCCATGGAGGGCACAGCTGGGTGTGTGGGTGTGATGGGCAGTGTTCCTAGAAAAAAAGAGGTCAACATGAAACTGATTTCTTTGAAAGTTAGGATTATGGAAACTTGAGTGTGTTTGTCTGCTCAGATGATGACTTGTTGGGAAGGTGGGAAACTGCTTAGCCACCTAAAGAAGACTTAAGGCTTTCCAAGTCTTAGGCGAGAGAGGCTGAGGACAGGCAACCTCAGAAACGGTTTACTGCCTGGTAGGGAGGACATTCAGGTGTGTGGTGGGCAGCCCATGCTCTCATCCCCCGTGCAAGCTGGACACAGCAGAGCCTATTGCTTAGTTTCTCTCAAAGTCTCCTTGGTTTTGATCAATTCTCTCATCTATCAGCTGAGAAAAAAATTACCAGTTGAAAATGCAGTGGATAGACCTTTGTTCTCATAAGTGTTTCTGCTATAATAAATCAGCCTTTGAAGGGAGGAATAAATTATATGGCAATTTTTTTGCTGGTGCTATTGTAAGTTCAGAGCAGAGACTTGTTTGTGTCCACAGAGCCCAGGTGCATCAGAGCTCTGGTCATTCAGCTACTGTGGAGATGTCTGCCTGTGGTCTGCTGCAGGGTGACCAACAAACCAACAGAAGTTGTTTACAGGAGAGGTATCTGTATTTTTCCTACTTTTTTTTTAAATAGCCATGCTGTGGCCAGTTCCACCAGCTCCATCCATTGGAGGTAGAAATCAGAGAGTCCCAGGGTTTGAATGGGGAAAGAGTTTTGGAGAAGCATGGCTCAGCAGGTCCTGGCTCTGGAGCTTTGTGATGGGTGCTGGGACAACAGGGCAGAAGATCTGCCATAACCCAATTGGGTTTACCTGTCAGGCTCTGTAACCACCAGTGAAACTGGAAATGTAGCCAGTGTGGGAAACAAGAAAACCCAAGCCAACAAGCTACCTGTTATTGATGCTCTTTCCCAGTGGTCACTTCAGGTCTTCACCACCTCTGAGCCAGGATTGTTGGGAGCAACTGGAAAGCATCCTCAGCTTGCAGGCTGCCTGCTCCCTGCTCTGGGGAATTTCCTACTTTCTGGAGTCAGTGATGTTCTGCTCATAAACTTTTGAATGGGATTTTACTGACCAAAGTGCTTTAATGAGGTGAAGATTTGCCCTGGAATACTGGGGGTCTCCACTCAGGGGAAGTGCTGTCTCATTGCAGCTTTCAGTGCATGTTTGGAGGTGGCAGAAGGACAAGTGGAGGGTGTTGAGGCTTAGCCTATTTACAGAACAACTTCACATAAAGTCTAGCTCTGGATGTGAGCTGCAGCTCAGTGTTCACCCAGCAAACTGTGCTCACAACTCAAATATCAAACCAGCCTCTTAGAGGGGTCCAAGAGAACACATTAAGCTCTGGGTGCTGTGCTCTGGGGAGCACACACAGAGCTGGGCTGGGGTTCTCATGTCATGGGTGCTGAACACACACAAACTCCCCATCCCACTGTAAATGCAGGTAACTCTCTGTATTCTGGAGTGAACATGGCTTGGCAGAAAAAGAGAGATTTGTTGCAGGGTCTAGACAATCTCACCTCTGAATTACAGCTTTGTGTGAAATGTGCAGTGTGGAAATGCACTTAATTCACCTCAGTAGCCCTGGTTTCTCTCTGAGCTACCACAGTGAGAATGTAACAGATTGCTGAAGGACTTCAGCTTTGGGAGAACCAGCTGAGTCTCCCTGACCACACAGAGCACATCTCTAGTTACCAGCCAGAGAAACAGCCTTCACAGAAACATAAAAATGCATGTTCCTTCTGAAGGGAAGGAGGCTAAGGTGATAGAAGAGTGAAAGCTGTTCTCTACTTTTTTTTTTTCCCCCTTAAAAAATAAGAGAGCCTGTTTGTACATTGATTTATCAAGCTTATCCCAACCATCTTCCAGCCAGGATTCACTTTTTTTGTTCCTCTACATGCCTCAGCACACAGATGTGGCTTTCATAGTGGAAATCAATGCATCTACAGGATGCCTCTGGTGGTAGCACAGCCCATGGTTCTTTGATTAAACTCTGCTAAAGCGTAATTATCTGGAATGCTTTGCTATTTCCTTGGTGATGCTCATGCAGCTTTCCAACCAGGAAGCATTTTATCAGGGCATTAGAGTCCCACACAACACATGCTGGAGAGAGAAAAATCACCATCATCAGGACAAGAAAACATTTGTGTAACATCCAGATCCATAGCTGATAGGAAAATAGCTAGATGATAGGAAAGTAGCTACATGCCACATGTTGGTTTCTGCACTTAGCTTTCAGGGGAGACCTCTGCTCCATCTGGGCTTAGGTGTTCCTACCTGAGATCACCTCTATGGGATTTACTGGTGATCCCACCCAGGCCCCAGGGGTGAGAGCAAGAGGTGAGGCGAACTGCCACAAAACCTCAGTTTCTTCTAAGGAAGGAAGCTGCTGGGGATGCTGCACTGGGTCTCAGCCACAGAATCATTAAGGTTGGAAGAGACCTCTAAGATCTTCAAATCCAACCATCAACCTATCACCACCATGCCACTAATCCATGTCCCTGGGTACCACCTTGTTGAACACCTGCAAGGACACCTCCAGCTGGAGATGCTGTGGTCCTGGCCTGGCTGCTGAGCATCACCTCCCCAGCCCTGCCCCACTGAGCCAGGTGCTGGTGGGTGCTGTGCCCCAGCACCAGCAGCTCGGGTGCCCCAGCACCAGCTTGGCTTTGCCACTCCAATTCATGCAATATGTTCATAGTAACACAATGATTTCCAGCGTGGCATTGTCCTCTGGCAGTCCATGGCTCGGGCTTTCTC
Organism: Galbula dea; assembly: GCA_013399015.1. Taxonomy (NCBI): domain Eukaryota; kingdom Metazoa; phylum Chordata; class Aves; order Piciformes; family Galbulidae; genus Galbula; species Galbula dea. The sequence goes on from VWZX01007460.1 coordinate 682,082, forward strand.
CAAGCAGGGAACAGAAGGAGATCTGTCATGTTAACATTTCAGCTGACTCCAACCTCCTCCTTCTTCCTTCTTGTGTGTAAAATCCTCCTCTGCTCCCCTCCCCTGCCAGAGGACACTGCTGCACAGCACTTCTCACCACGTGTGAAAACCTCTGCTCTGGTCTGACTCACCAAATGCCAGTGCAGAGCCCAAGCCAAGGGCTGAGCCAGGAGGATTGCTGTGGGCTTCAGGAGAGCTGTTCCCACCTGACAATGCTCTGCCAAGCCACAGCTGTCATCCTGAAAGGTTCAGAGCTCTGCACAGTGGCTCTGTGCAGGCCTGAGGCCAGCAGCCCTGTGTCAACCCCTTCTTTCCTTTTTTGCTGTTGATGAGTACACTTGGAGCTTGAGATGTGGCTTTTCCTGAGACAAAAGGATAAAGCTTTATTAGTGGATATTGCATACCAACTGGGGCAGTTAGAGGGAGCAGGGTTTGCTGTTACACTGGTTCAGACTTTGATCCAGCAGGTGCCATGCCCATGTGCTCTGCTCTTAAATTCACCAGGGAAGAAGCTGTCCGAGAGCAATCCCCTGGGTCTCCCCCTCCTCAGTCCCTTGCTGGGCAGTGGTGCCACATGCTAGTGCCGAACAGACCATGCCCAAGTGCTGCTCCAGTGGTGTCACCAGCTCCCATGCCCATATGGTCTGTTCCAATAAGTGATTCTCCAGAGATCAGTATTTTTCTCTACCACAAAGCTCTTTTGTTGTGGCTTTTGGTTTTTAATTTTCTTGGGTGAGTTTCCCAGCCATCGATGGTGCCTGATGAATGTTGTTGTGTCTCCAATCACTTGGGACCACTTGGGAGAAAGAGAAGATAGCTTCCAGTACCTCTCCAGAGGCTAGTAATGCCTCATTGAAAGCTAAGATGGGAGCATGTGATAGATAAGCTCAAAACCACTCGGTTTCCAAGCAATTAAGATATTCTTAGGCTCACTTGTATTGCCAATTAAAGAAAGGAAAATAAAAGAGCTGTCCTTTGGACTAGCAATCAACCAGCACAACTCTGGTAAGAGTAATTGGAAGCAGCTTGCAGCAGAGGAGGAGACTCAACACCCAGCTAAGGAAAGGTGGAGGCCTGTAGTTTCCCAGCCTGAGGACTGCTGAGATGCCGCAGCCTCAGGTCCTGGGTGGGATGCTGCAGCTCAGGATCTAGGTCTCTCCCAAAGAGCTAGTTGCTTGCTAAGGATTTGGCTTTTGCAATCTGCAGTGCACCAGCAGTTAAAGTGTTAACTACAGCTCGTGAAGTCTGAGGGTTGCTTGAGTTCACTCCTTATTTCTTGTTGCTCACACAAGCGATTGCAGGTGGGCAGTTTAGCCAACACAGACTCATTGACTAACAAGGCCACTCAGCCCTGGGGCTGTGCACAGCCTCCTGTGACACATTAAACATTCCAGCTGGTTTACTGCCCAGTTTGACCAGCATGTTCCACCTTCCTTGGATCCTTACAATCAGAGAGCAGAACTAGTCAGGCACTGCAAAGAAAGCACAGAGAAGCACTTTGCATCCCAGCAGGTTCAAGTGCAGTCATGTTTATGTTTGTGCCTTCTGCTGGTTGTGTTTGTGTCCTGAGCTACTTGTGTTTGCAAACATTTCCCAGGGCTTTATTTTTTTCCTGCAGTTGTTTTTCACACATGTGCTTTGGGAGTCATTTGCTTTGTACCAGGAGCTGTTTGTATACAAATGGTGGAATTTGTACACAAATAAGACTGCCTTTAATCCATCTGTTGTGAAATATGCCATAAAATCATCAAACACTTCATACTGTAGACACTCCCTCTTCCTTCCTTCCTTCCTTCTTTCTTTCTTTCCTTCCTTCCTTCCATCCCTCCCTCCCTGGCTGGCTGCAGCAGTGTTGAGCTGAGCTCTGCCCAGTCCCAGCTGCTGACCATCATCCACATCACCTCTAATTGCTTTCATTCAGAATGAATCTGTTAGGCAAAGAGTGACCCTTTAAATGGCTTGCAGCAACCTGGCTGCTTCTGTTTGCTTCCTGGCCTGTGTCTGATGCCTGAGCAACTTTGTGGGTAGATCTGGGCAAGCAACTGCAGAGAAGCTGAGCAGGTAGGATTGGTCTGAGTCTGGTTACCTTCTTCATCTGGTGTGGCTGTGACTATAAAAGATAGTTTGACTATATGCTAGGTGATGATTCATATCCAGAACAGCCAAAGAAGCTCCAGAGAACAGATGATAGACTCTCTAGCAGCAGACAGTGGAAGTACATGCAGATAGCCAAGGTGAACCTGTAAGAGGAGCTACTGAACAAAATCCAATGTGTAGTGCTGGAAGATACAACTGGTCCAGCTTGATAATTCATAAATCTTGTTCTGCAGGATATGTGTGTGTTGCAGGAGATAACTGAGCAAGATATAAACTGGAGCTGTAGATAATTAGCCAAGGTAAAGTTAGCTATGGCAGTGTTCCTGTGCTGCTTCTGCGGTGTGAGTGACCTCATGGCTCAGGTAAGGGAGGTGGAGAGAGTCCTCTGCATGTGTGGTGCTGCAGGATGGGCACACCAGAGCCTGGTGGTGATGTTCTGTTAGTGGTTGATGGCATTGCTGGCTGCAAGCTGCCCATGCAGGTCTGTCAGTGCTTCTCTGCTTTCCTCACTTGGCTGAGGCTCTTCAGCCCAAGTTAGCAGTTTTGTGCCTTTGGCAGGGTTCAGGAGAGTTTCTCAGCCCCCAGGGGAGGTACTGCTGCAGATGTTCTCACCTTCTTGCACAACCACAGGCCTTATTAACACTCGCACTGTTACTCTGATGCGGGTGCACGTGCGTGCATGACTTTGGTTAGGTTAGTCTTACCAAGCTGTGACCAAGGCTATGTGCTAGCTTAGGGTTTAGCAGCTGCCAGTGGCATCAGTGCTGTTGTCTGCACTGATCTGTGAAGAAAGGGCTTCCAGGAGGCAGTGTGGCCAGGGGGGTTAAAATCAAGATGATTGTGTGCAGTTGCAGGTGCTTCTGTGCTCAGATGACTCCTGTGGTGCTGTGTGGGTGCTCAGATGCTGCAGTACATCACCCCTATGAGGGTCCTGAGCTGAGCAAAGCAGCCGATGCTCAGGTTCTTCCCTGGACCCACCCAGGGATAGGAGAATCCCCACCAGGGTATCCAGCTCAAGCTGGTTCTCCTGAAGTTTGGGTTGTTTTTTCCCCTTAAACAAGCTATTTATAGTCAACCTATACATGACCACAGATGGTGCAGTCAGAGCCTGACCTGTTCTCCAGACACATTGTACCTGGGTTTCTGCTTTTCTTCAGAGTGTGCATTTTAGAAGCTGTTTCTGTTCCCTTTCCTTGACCTTGGCACTCAGACTTGCATCATTTTAGAGAACATCAGGTTGTGTTTGGGTATTCAGTTCCTGAGTGGTTTCCTTCTTGACCTTTTCTCAACCCCTTTTCTCCTGGGGAAGTGTTACAAAGGCAGAAATTGCCATCCCTCTTTTCCCCATTCCTCCACTTGTAAGCACAGTAAATGGCACCAAGCTCTCAGCTCTTCCCTTCACAAGCCCACAGATAACAGACTGAAGAGGCAACAATTAGGAGAGGAGGGAGAGAAGCAAAGGGAAGGCAAACAAGTGACTGCTGAGGCAGGAAAGCCTCATGAGATGCATTAGGCAGACAGGTAAGTACAGCTGATGGGAGAGAGGCTGGAGATGGGAAGGTGTTTGGGGTATAAGCTTTGTAAACACTGGAATCCATTTTTAGCTACAAAGCCATAATCCAGGTTTCTTCACTCCTAATGGTAGTTTTTTGGCATTGGAGCTTGATCCAGATCCTTTCTTCAAAGCAAGACAAACTCTCCTAATGCTTGCTTATAGCTTGGGTAAGGGAGAGCCTTGTGGTGTTTGTTTGTGAGGGATCTCTTGGTCTAAATGCTTTCAGGCACTGTTCTTGGCCTGTTATCATGGCCACAGATGCTTACAGCAATGAGAATGTTCAAAGCAGGGGATTCCAACATCCTCCCAGTTACCACTGATTAACTTTCATATGGTCACACAAAAACCTTGCAGTAGAACCCATAGCTCCATAGGGAGCTGAAGCTATAGGGGAAGTTTAAGTAGAATGGTGTTGGTGACCAACAAAGCAGAGGACCATGTGGCTTGAATTCCTCTCCCCTGAGCTCAGTGATGCCTTTGGCCTGTGGCAGTGTCCATGTGCTGTGACTCCATACCTGGAGAGAACTGAATACAACCAAGTGTAACTGAGAAGGGATATAGAGTGAAAGGAAACACTTCTGCTCAACCAGTTGGTCACCCAGCTGACAGCAAAGATGGAGATGAGTCCAGTGGAAATCCTTCACAGCAAGGGATGTGGGTTTTGTGCTTATTTTGTAAAGCACCAGTTAAAATATGAGCAACGGCTGTATGATGATTCTAAAAAGGGTCAGACAGCTCTGCCAGGAAGGTGAGGATTCATAACAGCCCTGAGATACTTTTCTCCCTTTGTTATCAACATAACTGATACTTGAAATAATACTCACACTGAAATACAATCTGAGGAGGCCTCAGTTGTAAGCCAGTAAACAATACAAGGGGAAAGAAAGGCTTTTTCCAGTAGTACAAAGATGCAAAATGAAGTTTGGGAGTTGTTTTCCTCTGTCACTTCTCCCCAAGCCCCAGAACTGATGTTAGATGTTTGTGTTTTATTTTGCCTTGGTCCAGGGACATTAATTATCCTCTGACAGCACAATGGGTGACAGAGCAGGGAGTTTCCATGTGGAACAGAGTGAAACCTGTGAAAGTCATCTGTGAAGTGATCAAAGGGCAGGTTAGGCTCTGTCAGTGCTCTAGCAGGTATCAGAGCACAGTTAGCCTTTTACTGTATGGGGCTGATGGAGCACAGGCTGTGAGATGCTGGGATGTGTTCAGATAATCCATTTAGTGGAAAGGGGAATACACACTGCACTGGCTGGGGGTGCCTTGTGCTGTGCAATAATGGCATGGTCTTAGTCTTCACATGTTTGATGTCTTCCTCTCTGTTTTCTTCCTGAGTTAGCAGTACCACACCAGGAAGCAAAGCTTTCTTCTGCAGCAAGTGTTGTGCTTTTATTTCAGCAACCTTGAGAATTACTGGGAAGTTACACAACTGGCACATGCTCTGTGCTTAGGAGCTGTGTTGCTGAGCACTAACCCCTCCCTCTGCTGTGTGGAAACAAGGGTTGGAGACAGAGCAATGACAGCTGAGCTCTGTGCAGAGCAGGCGCAGCTCTGGGCAGCTTTGCATGTGTTGTTGAAGCAGTGATGGTTAACCAGGAATGCATTGTACAGCAATTGGTAGAAACTGAGCCAAGATTATTCTTCCAACTGTCACAAAATAGTTCATGAAAGGTCATTGTCACTATTAGGAACCTGGGTTTTGCAGATGAGTGTTTGTTGTGTCATCTTTACTTAGCTGGTGCTGGTCATAGTTGCATCAGGGATTTTTGTTGATCCTATTTCCTTTGGGTGGACATGATGCTTTCCTTCCTGTGGTACCTGACCGCCTCCTGGATGGGCCATGAGGGACCAGCTGGTCCACAGTCACCCTTTCCTTCAGTTGCCCAGAGAAGAACTTAGCTGCCTGTGTTCTGAGATTATACTCATGAAAACAAAGGGAGAAGGAAAAAATACAGAGAAGGTTTGTCGTGCAGGAGATTATCCTCTTTATCCTATACACTTTTGTTGGCTTAGTGAAGGTGACCATATGCACTTTTGGATTGGGAAATACATGTTGCTGGGAGGAGTAGTTGATTCCCTGTTTTGTCATCTCTTAAGGACCCCTTTATGATGGAGGACTGGGCCAGGAGCAAGTGTCCTGGCACAGCTCTCATGGGAATTCAGGTTAGTTTGCTCAGTCACAAAGTTAAGAATCCCCATAAAAACTGATTTTTTTTCCTGCTTTTGCATTTGAGATATGACCCCAGTGCCTTGTTCTTTTTCTTGCATTTGGGAGCCAATTAACACACCCTCAAGGAAAAGAAGAAGAAAATAAAGCCTGCAATTAGATCAATCCAGCCATACAGCCACTAAGAGATCTGGCTGCTACTTTTAACTGGATTTAAAAACAAAAAACAAAAAAACCCAAACAAACAAAATGAAGATTGATAGGGACTGGAAGAGTTTCAGTCATTTGGCCACATGAGAAATTTGCAGAGCCCTTAAGTAGGGGAAGTGAGAGCAAAGCAAATGAAGATGCTGGTCCTTGCAGCATGCACTAATAGATACTTGACTGGGGGCAAGGCTTAGGACAGTACACTCACTTCTCTACAGAAAAATAGCTGCAGGTTTCCTGGGTTCCCTAAGCAGGCTTAGCCAAAAGCCACACTTGCCATTAATTCCAGCTCATAAACTCCAGCACTGCAGAACACAGTGCTAGAGACAAACAGCAATGAAAAGAAGGCGACTGTCAGTGTTCAAGGAAAGCAGGAGATAGCTGTGACTGCCAGGAGATGATGAAGCATCAACATCAAGATGCATCACAGCACAAAAGTCACTTCCTCAATAACTTTCTTGGCTCATGCAGCAAGTGGCTAAATAGCTGGAGAAGTGCCACTCAAATGCCATTTGTGTGAAGAACTGTTAGCAGTTCAGAAAACATCAACTTGCTCATTTATTTACATTTCAAATGCTCAGCAGCACTTGGGTTCCTGGAAGGGTGCTGCTGGGGTGCTGTGCTTTGGGGCTGAGGCAGGCTCAGAGTCAGCAGGCTGATGGGCAGGGCTGGGGGTCCTGCCCAGTGTGTGTGTGGGGGGCTGCAAACTGGTCTGAGTGGGGCGCTGAGCTCTGCAGGAGGCCAGGGCAGTGCAGGGCTGGAGGTGCCATGGGGAGGGCCAGGAACATTGTCTGTGACACCACCTGTACCTCTGTTGTTGAAGAATTTAGTGCCTAAGCTTGTGTAGTCTCTGCACCATCAGTTTGGTCTTCAGCTGTGCTGGAGTTCTGGCATTGGTTCCCTTGTGCCTTCTTGATTGTCAGAGTTTGGGATGGAAGAAAAGGTCTCATGGGGGGGAAAACCCCACCACTGAGTGCTGAAAACCTGGCTACCAACCCTGCCAGTGATGTCTACTTTACTCACAGTTAATAGACCTTTTCCACCTTATTTCCTGAGGAATATGGCTGTCAGGTTTTAACCTTGGTTCAATGGAACCAGTTTGCACCAGAGGTGGATTTGCTGGGGTCTGGGCAGTGAGGGACTGGCCTTGCTTCCCTAACCACAGCACCATACACTTCCTTTTGTGTTTGCTTGCTGCCTCCATACACTCCCAGCTAATCTCCCTGGCTGAGCACATGACAAAGTGTTAGTGCACAAATGCTGACACTTAAAAAAGAGGAAAACTGATAAATGTTTTACTATATAAAGAAAAAGATAAGGATGTATTTTGGGAATGAAGCTGACAGTTGCAATACCTGTTAACTTCTTTATCCTGAGACCAAGAATGTGAGGAAAAGTGGAGAGTGTCTACCCTTAACTCTGCTCTGGTCTCCTCTAGAAACCAAACCCTGTGTCTGCCTTCCCAGGTGTCTCCTATCAGAGGTGCAAAGGAATTGTAGTGAGGGTTCCAAAAGCACCTGAATTTTAGGTACCTTATTTCCTTTCTCATAGCATTAGCCAGGGCCAGTCCCAGATCAGGTATGCAAACCTTGAGGCTTCTCACTCCAGAAGTGGATATTTTTGGTTTCCAGTTCAGCCAGTAACACAAATCTCAAAGCTGACATTTTCCTGCCATGCTGGGGAAAAACAAAACTCATCTGAGAAACAGGTTAGTGAGAAAAATGCTGGGTTTTTTTTCAGAACACCTGCCTGGTGCTGCACTGTTCCTAACTCTCCTGTGGGTTTTTTTTTTTTTTAGGACTATCTGGCACATTTTGGGGTCTGTGTGATTTTGGTGATCTTTAGGTGGATTTCCTGGTGGCCAGCACCAGCTGGAAGCAGGATGTAAGCACACAGATTGATCAGCTTTGTTTTAAATTGAACAGTTACTGCAACAGCTTTTCCTGCAGCTCCTGAGCACTCTGCTCTCTGGCCAGCACAGACACAACTTGGCCATTGGACACTGGGGGCTCTGGTGTTGGTCCAGTGATTTGGGCATGTTTTTCCCAGGCACCTTGGATGAGGCTCTTGTAGATACACATGTAAGTATGCAAACAGTGTGCTCCATGAGTGATCTTGCCCTTGCACAACCAATCTCCTGCATCTCACAGTTGCATCTTACCTCCATGCTACCTAGGAAGGCTTTGAGAGACTGCAGAACAAAAGGAATATTGCTCAATGCATCAACATTACAGAAACAAATTGTGATAAATCACCTTTTGTGCACCCACTGGGAAGGTTTTGCAATGACCATTAGCTCTCAGAAAGTCCTCTGGTTCCTGTGGTGGTCTGATGATTGCACTCTGAGCTCCCAGATAAATCATGGGTGGAACTACAGGAGAGCCTGTCACAGGCAGTGTGTGGAAAGATTCCTCACAGGTATTGTTATTATTTTGTTAAATCCTGCAAAAGGAATAAATATCACTTGACTGCTGAACAACTACTCTGGAGCACTCTTGGGTGTTAATCACCACTGGCAGCAGCCAGGACTTCTTGGTGCCTTGTTGCTTTTCTTAGATGGTCAGCCCTTTGCTCTTCATCAAAGCCCAGGGATTTACCTCCTTTGGGTCAGTGTTCAGCTCCTCCCCACCAGCATCATTTCTCTCTTGCAGGGCTGCTCCCTGCACCCATTAAGAGCTAGCACCACAGTTTTTCATTTGTGATCTGTGAGCTTTCTTGTCCAGTTTGCCTCCTGCTGCAGTTCATTACTGCAGGTTGTGTTTGAGTAGAGGGAGGTAAAAACTGTCCTCCAGCCCTTCCCTCAGCCTCTTATTCCTAATAACCTCTTCCTGTGGTGTCCAGCATCATCTCCCCTCAGCACTGTCCCTGCTTCTGCTTCTGGCTTGCTGCGGACTATCTTGAGGAGATGAGTATCTGGAGGATGTTGTCCACCCATGCATGCCTGTGGTCACTGATGGACCAGTCCTGGTGATTCAGCCTCTGTCTGCCTGGTGCTGGCTGGAGGCAAGAGCAGCTTCACCCTCTGCACAAAGCTGCCTCCAGCCTGGGACTTCAGATGGCCAGAGAGGTAGAGGGGTGTGCAGCACAGTGTCCTGATGGGCAGAGGACACCACCAGCCATGTGAGAACCAAAACCAAAGCCTGTGGAACATGTCACTTAGAAATACTGCTCTGTCTCCTCTGCCTTGCCAACAGCATGTCTCATCTCCTCTACTGCCTGCAGCCTTCAAGCAGCTGTTGGCCCTGGCTCTGTGCAGATCTCCTGGTAGCAACAAGGACACCAGTGGCTTTTGTATTTCTGTAACAGGAAAGTCATGGCTGTGAGTGGAGAAACAGCCACGTGTCAATAGCCACATTCTTAGATCAGATGATTATTTTGGAGGCTCCTGTTTTCCACAAAGGATAGTCTGGGTTTAACCAGGAGCTTTGAAACTTCTGGAGTTTAGAAGTTTGCTTCATTAAAGAAAACCTCCTTGAAAAGAAAGTAATTTTGACTTCAGTAGAAACATCCAAGCAATTTGAAATGGTTTCATTTTGAAGCTAATTTTATTGTAATTTAGTGAGGGTTAAGATTCACAGAACTACCCAAGTACAATTAATTGTCTCAAAAACAAACATTTCAGTGTTCTGGAAAGCTTGAACAGGGCTTTTTGCATACCTTCAAAACAATCTCTCTGCCTGTAAGCACCAAGAATACTAATGAGTTAAATTCCCTGAAAGAATAGCTCTAACTGTGAACTTTAACATCCTGAGGATGTGTGTGGGCCATATTCTGCTCCAAGTGCAGGTGGTGCTGCAGGAAACACCCCTGGGCTCACCTTGAGGGGTCCAGAGCTGACATTTTCCCTTTGGAGTTTCCCACTTAAAGTTAATAATCTCCTTTTGTGCAGCCACTGACATCAAATAAGACGAATGTTCTCCTTGTGCCATTTCCCATGGTAACCCTGAGATCTTCCAGCCACTTCCACTTGCTCAGATCCTTTTGGTTCACTTTAGCTCCTGTACCTTCTGTAAACCCTTTCCCTGAACAACAAAATATAGTTTGCTATCTGAATCTGCTGGTGGAACGGAGGAAATGATCCTGGTGATATCAGCAGCTCCCAGGCAAATCGATTTCACTCTCTGGTTCTTTCCCCTTTGTTCCAGGTCTCCAGTTACAAGCTCTGTGCTCATTACCTTTATGAAGCATCACAAATGCTCTCTGAGTGCCTGTTTTTATAGAAATACATCTACACAGACATGTATAGATATATTTTAAGGTACATAAATCTGTGTGTACATATCCCCCTGCATCCTTTGGAAGGAAGCAGCCTGTTCTGATCCACACCTTCTTCATCTGTGGCTGACTGAAGGATCACTGCTCATCATTGGACCAGAGCACCCAGGGAAGTACTAGAACTTGGACAGCAGTTCCAGAGCTTTTCCAGGGCTCTCTTTAAAGGAGATAACCTGAAGAGGTGAGCTGCAATCTCCCTATTTTCCAGGGAAATGTCCTCAATGTTACTCATGAATGAAATGCTTTTGCTCTGTCATTGTGTAGCTTTTGGGACTCAGTTGGAAGCAAAAGGAGTCATCTTGGGGAGCATGCAGGGCTCTGTTGGTGTCCAAAACATCCTCCTGTAGGTGTTGCTGGAGGGCTGCAGCCCCTTGCTCTGAACAGTTCATCCAAGGACAGCCATGAGCCTCAGTCTCTTCCTCTTGGCACAAGGGCATTCAGGAAGATAATAGGTAGGAAAAATAACAGTTGATCCTGAGGCTGAAACTAGAAGCTGTGTGTGAATATAAATTAGCAGGTGACCTCAAACTGTCCTGCTCTCTATCTGCTTGTCAGCATCTCTCCTTGCCCAAGTCCAGCCTTTGTTTTCCTTTTGTCCCTCTCTCACTTTCAGATTGTACCCTTTTGTTTGTCCTGGTACTGGCATAGAGCTGTGCTGACAAGTGCAGGACAATGCAGCTTGTCTCAGAGCATGAGCTCTTCATTCTGCTCTGTTGAGATCTGAAAGTCACACTTGAACTTGGCCTGGGTTGGTTCTGGGCTTCCCTCAGTTCTCACAGAGTGTGGAAGGTCTGTTTCCTTCAGCTGAACCTGTGTTCTGAGCCAGGTGAAGACTTGCAGGCAGTTCAAGCTCTCCAGAGAGGCACAAGCACCCCACCCATGGAGCTGCAAAAACTGGTCCCTGTGTTAGGGCACCAGGGTTCGTCTCCCCTTCCTGACTTCTCCTGCAGAGTTGCCTGCCAGAGTTTTCACAGGTTACATCACATGTCCCCCAAAATTCCAGCTGTGACAGTGCAAAAGAAAATAAAGTGTTTCCATCAATTTTGTTACAGCTTTGGATGACTTTGATACCAGATTGTAAAGAGGCAGTAGCCACCCTGGTGAGTTACAAAAGCAACCTGGGGGAAGCAGCACTTGCTGAACGTGTCTGTACTACAGGTTAGGAGAAAGCCCAGGCACGTGGCTGCAGTGGTGGCTCCTGGCCTGTTGGATGGCATTGAAGTACAGACAGATCTTAGATCCTTAGCAGGACCAGAATCATTTCCCTACATGCTATGGCTGATGACCAAAGCCATTTCCCCTAGCTGGTATCAAAGAGGACTCCTACAGGTCTGATATGGGGCTTCAAACTGAGCAGAGAGATTAAAGTGAGAAGTAGGTGGAGAAAGCACTGCTGAAAGCTGGCCAGCCCCATGGGATATTCTCCTGCAAGCCTGGTACCTGCAGGGCTCTGTGAGGGGTCCCACTTGGGGAAGCAGTTGTTTGCAGACATCTTGGAGAAATTCTCTTCCCTGAAGCCTCTCATAAGCCAGACAACTTTGAACTTTTCATGGGTGAGCAGCAAATGCTGCCAGAATTGGCGACTTCATAGCATCTCTGTTGGATACCTGATCTGCTTATGCAGTTGGTTACTTGGGGTTGCTGCTCTGAGGAGAATGTAGCATCCACAGGGAATTTCTTTGGTGCTTTCAGGACTGTGTTTTCTCTTATCAGATTTATTGTAAGGTCTTGTAAGCTGTGGCCTCAAGGCTTGCTGCACAAGGAGGACAATCCACCCAGCACAAGGTGCTGCATGTCTCCCTCCATGGCTCCTCTCTGATGGCCAGAGCCCATCCACTGTCTGCAGGGCACCAGAGGAGCAGTTCTGCAATGCACCAGTTTTCACCCATTCATCTATCTGAGGAGATATCATTTCTGCCTTATCAATGTTTATTTTAGCTTTCAGTTCCTGGAGGCAATGCTGTTTGCTCCTCAGCTCTGCCTTGGAGAGCACTCATCTGTCCTTGAGCACAAAGTGTTTGCCAGAGATGCTCCTGTGGAGCAGGCAGGGTCCTTCAGTTGTTCATGGGGTTTAGATCAGAGGCAGTCTTCTCTCTGAAGATGGAGACTTACTCAAGGTGTTTTAAAACCATCTGCAGTCCATAGGCAGTCCTCTCTGCTGCTTGCAGCTGGAACAGCAGCTGGAAGATGCCTTCACTTCACTGCAGAACCTCTTCTCAAGGAGCAGCAAGAGATGTGCACTAAGGAATAAAGGAGATTGCTTCTGAGCCTCATAAGACAACCTCCCATTCAACAGTGATCTTGTGATGCCTGGTGAGAAGCTGGGGCTGATAATTGGCATTTGAAACCAAACATCCAGTGTCTCAAGTGGCGTGTTTGGCTCCACAGGAATGGGCCATTGGTCACAGCTGTCACTACTGACGCTGAACCAGCCACTGCCAGACAGCCACTTATCTACTCCCAGGCTCTATTTGCTCTTGGCATCTCCAAGCTCCTCTGTTCCTGCTCCCTCTCCCCTTCTCCCCTTGCAGGGCTTTTTGGCTGGGCTCTGGAGCAGGTGCCTCTGACGTGTCACCTCCAGCTGGGAAATCACCATCTCTGTGTTGGACTGGTGTGTGGTCATCAAGTAGAAGCCAGTAGGACTTTGGCTATTTGGTGTCAGATGCTTTGTTACAGCAAGAACTAAGAGGTGGTTTCTTTCTTCCTGTGGGTTCTTCTAATTTTTTTTCTACTTACACAAGCAAATAACCCAGTAATTTCTGTCCTTTCTGCTCCAGTAAAGGGGAAATAAAACAATCTCCTGTGTGCTATTGCATGCTATGGGTGTCAACAAACAGAGGAAAAATTTAAGTAAAACATTGTCTGTAAATTTATTTTAAGTTTCTTCTTGGCAGGAACAAACCTATCTGTTTTTTGGTGCTGTTTTCAAGCTAGGTTTAGTTCACTGCCCTGTGAATATCAATGTTTTAGTGAGCTGTAATCTCTCAGAGCCATGGATTGGGGCCAGCTGGGATCAGAGGGCTGCTGGGCTGCTCTGCTCTTGGACCAGCAGCTCCTGGACCAAATGTAAACACCAATGCAGTCACTCCTGTGACTAATGGGACTCAAGTCTGACACTTAAACCTGTTCACCACCAGCTCCCAACTCTTGATCTCTGTGAGCTGGTCATGAGAGAAGTTTACCCTGGGGATAACCCACCAGCAGCATAATCACCTGTGAGATGCCTCTTCTGAGCACCATTTCACCTGTGAATATGTACTGGAAAGCACTGGTTCTTCTCCCTCCTCCAGTGAAGTGGAGACCATCTTCACTGTAAGGGTGTTGGAGCCCTGGCCCAGGCTGCCCAGAGAGGCTGTGGAGTCTCCTTCCCTGGAGAGATTCAAAAACCATCTGGACACAATCCTGAGTGATGTGCTCTGGGAGACCCTGTTAGAGCAGGGAGGTTGGGTAGTTGACCTCTGGTGGTCCCTTCCAACCTTAACCATGCTGTGATTCTATGGAACTACATGGGGAAGGTGCTGGGAAGGCATCACCAAGCCCAAGGAAAAACTGTATGGCTGTGCAAGGTTTGGTACCTGGTGTATATTTGGTAGGGTTGGTTTAAAGGCAGCATTGCTGTGGAAGGCTGTGGACCTTAGCTGTCAATCCATGATGTCACTGAGTGTTTAACAGCAGGAGCCCAGCTCCCCCCTCTCCTGTCACTGGGGATCAGGAGGAGTTCCTGTAAAGCCCTTGCACTGCTGCAGTACAAGCAGAGTGTCAGGGCAATCAAACACTCACAATGGCTTCACCTAATAAGAGTGTACAGTTTATTTTGTACATACTAAATTTGCTGTGCTCTAGGTCAGTCCTTGTGACACCAAATTCTCCTCCAAGATTTCTTTGGTAAGCTTTAAAAAAACCCTAAAGTATCACAACTTGCGGTTGGCAGAAGGTCCCTATCCAGCTTTTGGTGCTTGGCTTCCCAGGGGAAAAAGGCTTGATTTATTCTTCTGGCTTCTGCTCTCTGTCCAGAAAGAGACAACTCTCTGCAAAGCTAAGAGTATTGATGTATGCTGTTTCCTCCCCTAAAATGTCATTACTTGTGAACTCCATTTTGTAAAGAGAGGCTTTGCAAGGATAGTTGTGGCACAGGCCAAAGGAGTAAGGAGGAATATTGATTTGGAGTGAAGGCTGGAGATAATAAACTGAGTGTCTGGAGGGGAGGCTAAGCACATGATGTGGGGGGGGTCAGGGTCCCTTTCTGTGGTTCCAGCAGGTTTCCAGAGCTCAGTAAGGAATTTTTTTTCTTTCTTTTTTTTTTTTTTTCTCATATTCAATCAATATGTGGTAACCAAGAACCAAATCTTCTGTCATTGCAACGGTTCAGCCTCTGAAAATAGGACTTGGCATTTCCTTCCCCAGCCTCAGGCGTGGCCCAGTGCATCAGCCTGCTGTGCTCATGTGGCAGCCCTTGTCCTCCTGGCTTCCAGAGAGATGTGATGTGACACCATAAATCCAGGGTGACTGTGTGCTGTGGGTACTTGGCAAACTCTATCCAATGCTGCTTGTGAGGAAAGCAAGCAGGAGAGTTTGCTTTCTCCAGCAAGGCTCATGGTGGCCTTCGGTTTGTCAGGTTGTGTTTCTCAGTGCTGTGTCACATCAGGCTGTGCTTTGGGTGGTGCTGAGCTGCACTTCCACAGTATCATATCAGCTGTAAAGGAGACTGCTGCAAGTTATTTTCTTTACCAGAACTCAGAGTGGTGAAGAGCCTCTGTGGTTACCCAGGGGCTGGGTTTGCTGGGAGGCTGTCTGCTGTGACTTTACACACAGACTGAGGGTTCCTCTGCAGCAGGCTCCCTGCAGGATGTGCAGCCCTGGCTCACACCTGACTCATCACCAAAGAGTTCTGTTGGCAGTAGAGGGATGCAGGAGTTTATGGTGCAGCTCCTGTACTGCAAAAATAAAATTATTATTTATTATTGTGCATATTTGCTCAATGTTTCCAGAAAGGTTTAGTGGCAGTGAGCTACAGCCTCTGATCTCTAAAGCTTCTCTACTTTTCTGCACCCTGAAAGTGTTATGAGTGATTAAAACTAACTTGCGGCTCTCCAAAGCAGGGACCACAGCAGAAGTAAGGGTGTTTGGTCCTTGCTTGCTTTGAATGAGAGTGCTGAAGCTTCACTGTCTCACCACTGTTCTGCGTGGGAAGATGTTAACGAATCGTGAAGAGAGTTTTGGGAAGCAGCAGAGTCAGGGCAGTAGGTGCCTGCACTGCTGCTGTGCTTCCACAGCTGATCTGTTGTTACAGCAGCTTGCACCTTGTGCAGACCAATTAAAATGAATAAGTACACTCTGATCTAATAGTCAGCTCTGGTTTTTGGCATGCAATCACTCACCAGAAATGCACATAACACTGGAATTCAATTAATCAGCTCACACAATGAGCCTGTCTTCTGCTATTTTTTCCTAATATGCTTTTTCCTTTGGATAAAAATGTAATTGTCAGTGCAAAATATCAACCCAGAGCCACATAACAAATAGCTATGGATTTGTAATTAAACCCAATAAAGCCCAAGATGGAGTATAAAAGGCAGAGAGCTAAAATCCAATTAAAACTTATTATGAGAAATACAATGCCAGTGTTTTTGGGTTTGCTTTAATTTTTCATTTTTGTTCCAGGCAGAGAGCAACATACTCTGGTCTGTAACAAAATGCAGTTATTGGTTTTGATAATGAAATCCAAGGTATGATTCAAGGAGTGGGGAGTAAATAGCTAATGGCAAGAGGAGACAGTGACAGATGAGGAGTGCCCTGGAACAGCCCCATTATCTTCTGCTGCAATCAGAAGCAGGTTACAGTTATTTCCCCTCCTGTCTACAGGATGCACTTGACTCTGAAGAAACAAGTTATTAATTCTTGTTACCCAGGATGGCATCTGATATTACTTGCATTTATTTTTAGGGGAGGAGAGAGATTCATTTCAGAAGAGCTTTGTGCAAGCGTGGTGAGGAAGCAGCAGTGTGGAAATGGCTGGTTGGAAGAGGGAGAGGCAGGATCCAGTTTGGAGAAGACACTGAAGGATGGAGAAGACACTGGCTCCTTGTGATCTGGGCTATGTGTAACAGCTGCAGCAGAGCCCATCTCACAGCCCTCCTTGTGAGCTGCAGGTCTGCCCAGGACCCTGCTCGGTGTCCTGCTGCTGCTCCAACCTCCCTTCTGGTGGAAGGGTTGTGGAGTTTTAGCTCTCCCTGTTCCAGCTGCTCCAGTTTTTATTGCAATAAACCAGGAAGAGGAAAGGAAACAGTGTTCAGTGTCAAAGGGGCACAGAGAGGGCAAAGGTCCATGTTTTGGGTGGTTTCTCAAAGGACCTTGTATGGTTTTGAAAAGGACCTGGAGCCTCTGTCAAAGCCTTGGTCTCTCCTTGCCCAGCAGGGTGATGCTCTGGTGTTTAACCTGATGTTTGTATTCGCTTTCTCCTGAGCCTAAGAATATTTCAAAGACCAAATCCATTTGGCTGGGTAGCCAATGGAGATGAGTGAACAGAAGGTACCATGCAAGCACTTGCTGAGGCTGCTCCGTCCCTCTGGATGATGCCAAAACACCTTCCTGGATCCCTACAGGATCACCATTCCCATGTCAACTGATGTGGTGAATACATGTGGGTCCCTCTTTGCTGCCATTTGCCTCTTGAGGTTATTTATAGGGCCTGGAGACACCCCTGGGGTTTGATCTTCCAGCCCTCATTCTCAGCAGGCTTTATGCTCCTGGTGCAGCTCTGGCCAGGGAGATCAGTGCTGAGGGGGAATCAGCATCCGCCAAGGAGTAACCTCAAAGTGCAGTGCCCAACTCACAGTCTGCAGGGGGGCTGAAGCTGCTGTTATTGGGGAAGAAGGAAAAGAAGGAAGTTCTAACTTTGTTGAAGTTCATGCTCTAGCCTGGTTGCTTGCAGTGGTTGTTTCTCAAACAGAAATAGCTTGCAAATATAAAGTGTTCGGGTTTTTCCTTTCTCTTTGTTCCCAGTCAGAAAGCTTCTTAGAAATGGAAAATAAATGTTTGAAGTTAACCTAGGCTGGAAGGAACTGGACTTGGTGCTTAAAATGGAGAAAAAATCTCCTAGATTTCCCTTCCCAGATTTCTTATTGTTCCAAAATAACTGTAATTATTCCCTTTTTTTGGTGTTACTGAGCCCTTCCATTGTGTAACATGTAATTTTCTTAACTAGCAGAGAGAATCAAATATGTCTGGCCTTTCTTTTCAGCCTGACCCTTATCTTCTTTTGTATTTGATTACAGGCATAACTCCCCAGTGCCTCTTCTGTGTCGTTGTGGCACTGATGGTCTGTTGAATAATCCCCAACTGCTTTGTTTATCCTTTTTATCCTTGCTAATGGCTGTCACTGGTTTTACAGCTCTGTGTTTCTTTGCTTTAATGTGAATCTGGTGTCCAGCAGCCCAAGCAAGGCTGAGAACAGCAGAACAAGATGGAGCTGTGCTGGCTGGTCTCTTGGCCATGGTCACAGGGAGTGTTCCCTCATTCCCAGACTCTCCAGCTGCTGTGGTCCTGCTGCCTTGATAAATGGAGCAAGACATGGTGCCTTGGTAGCTCAGACTGCTCTCAAATTGGGGGTACCCAGTTAATAGTGGGTATTTCCAGGCCCCTACTCTGGTCTGACAGCCCTTGGTCATGGTGGACCTGAGCAGTGCTGAGCAGGACTGGCTCCAGAATCACCCTGTGGCCTCTTCTGTGCTGCTTCAGACTTATCTGAGGGGAAAGGAGTTATTTAAGTACTTAAGGTTATAGTTTTGTGAGCTTTGGTGTTTTAAACTGTGACCACTGGGACAAAGGAGCTTTATGTACTGCTCCAGCCTGTGCCACATCCACAATCGAGGTCAGGTCTCTACGGTCGCTGCAGAGCAACTTATTTTGCTGTTGCCTGTTTGTACCTGTTGATAAAACATGACTGCTTCAGTGCTGGAAAACAAAAATACTTAATTTTCACCAAACAAACCTAGACAAAACCAAACCATGCAGCAGAATGTCCTTAGCCCTCTGCAGTTTTTGATATGCAGAAAGACTCATGCCCTGTGCTAGGTTTGTTAGCAGCCTCTTCCCTTCGAGGTGGACACCCTGAGCCCAGCCACTCCACTGACCAAGCACTGGGAATTTAGTGTTAGACTTTGAGGTGCTGGAGGGAATGTTCATATAGTAATCCAAGCAGATAAACCTGAGCTGGTGTTCCAGCAGCCAGGTCCCACAGACACAGCAGTGCCCCTGCACCAGCACAGGCTCGAGCAGATGATGCAAAACCCACCAGAGACACATCCAGGAGGAGCCTGCTTCTCACCCACCAAGGCAGCAAAATCTGAGCTACTAACTGCATGTGGCTCAGGACATCGACAGATGACAGTGGAGTCTTTGAAACTATGCCCCCAAATCCTGCTTTGATTTAGAACTGTAGAATTACAGAATCATTTTGGTTGGAAGAGATCACCAGGTGTAATGGTGTAACCATTAACCCAGAATTGCCATTTCATATTCTAACTCATTAAAATACCTTTGTCACTTGCCCTTTCATTTGTGTGTTGTATGTTTACACGCAGAAAAAAGTTTGTTAATTACAACCCCAGGAGTGACCTGGCATTTAGAGCCACCCTACACATTTGAATGAAGCTTGAAAGAAATGAGAGGTTCCTGTAGCAGACAGCAGATGAACTCTTCCATATTCCCTGTCCTAAAAGAGAGTATCATAAACTGTCGCACTGGAAAGGCTTGAGAATGCTGCCCAATAAACCATATCCATTAGTAAATGTGGTGTCAGTTTTTCCTGGGCTTTGGGACAGTTTTACAAGCATGGCTCAATTATTCTTTCATGTGCTTGAGTGGGTGCAGTGGCTCTGGCTCGGTGATGAAGCCAGTGGTCAGCATGTCCAGCCTGGCCACCTGTGGCCACCTGCAGCCACCTGCAGCCACCTGATTCTCAATGATGATAGCTGAGCAGCCAAGCCAAACAGCTTTGACTCCAGCCACAGACATCTCCTTTGCTCCCCTGGTTGATGGAGGGCTCAGATCACATGTACACCCTGCTAACAGCCAACTTCATCAGCCTAGGGAGCAGCTGTGTCCTCCAAAAGCCAAACTGATGGAAAAGGATAAAGACTGTGTAGTTAAAATGAGAAATTTGATCTCACATATAGGCAGACACAGGGACAGGTTTGTTCAGCAGGGGAAATGTATGTCTTTAAACAGGGATTTCATTCAACAGAGAAACCCCATGGCTTCCACAGTGTAGAGTGAATTCTCCACAGCTGAGCTGAGGAGGACACTAACAGATCATAGAATTATAGAATGATTTTGGTTGCAAAAGACCCCTGAGATCACGGAGTCCAACAGTTAACCAGCACTGCCAGATCACCATGTTCCTCTGCACATCTCCATGGCTTTTCCGCCCCTCCAGGGATGGTATATATATCTAAAAGGTTATTGTAACTTTCCAATTGGCACCTTGCAGAGAATATTTTTCTTGGACTAGTTGCACCACTGAAAACCAAAAACTGTTTTAGATAGAATGCACTTCTCAGAGCCCTTCAGGGTGGAGCTTGGCCGTGGGTGCTGCAGACTGCCACAGGGAAGACCACAGCTGGTCACTGACTGCTTCTGGGGAAGGAGTCCTGTGAGCAGCCTTTGGCCCCTTGCTGAGCTTCACAGGTGAGGACAGTGGCTCTGCTGGGGCTGCCTGATATGTGCAGGGAGGGGATGCTCTGCCCTCTCTTGGAGGCTTCTTTTTTTAGCCTCAGACCTGGCAAAGAACCCAGTGCAAAGACTGCAGGATCTCTGGGGCTGCGCAGCACGAGCTCCGGGAATGGGGCAGAATTATGCATGCAAGCTGCTTTCTGGAATTAGCTGCACATGTTTATATTAACATGCAAATAAAGCAACCTCAAACAGAACAGAAAAATGAAAATGCCTATTCATTAAGTTGAGTTTTATGGCATAATTGGTTTGTGTGGGGTGTGCATGCCTGGTGCTTGCTCTGATTACCTTCCCGAGGCTGAAGGAATCCCCAACGATCACACTGATAACAGACCGTTTCCATCTCAGTGCAAGTACTGGCAATTCTGAAATGCCTCAATATTGCACATGGGTTAGTTTAATTTTTATGTAAATTCTACCCCTGATTTAGTGAAGGCTTAATTGTTTAACAGCAGATTAGGCTAAATTATTTCAGTTGAATTCTATGGGAACTTTTTCCTTCTGCCTTTAAGGAATCCATTCATAAAGGTTTTTCTTTAGTTCCACCTCACTTGCACAGTTTATCCTTACACAGTGTTTAAATGTCTCATAATCTCATTACATCTGGTTTGTAATCCCAGTGGATTTATCACTGCACTGTTATGAACTAGAGATGTGGGTCATTTTTGGAAGGAGGAATAAAAGCACAGAAATTGCGGCTACAGAAGGAGCTTGGTCACCAGCTCCGACCTGTCTGCCATGTAAGCTAACGTGTTGATCCTGAAGAGCTCCACTTGGCTATCAGCATCACCAAACAACATCCTGAGATCTTCCAGTCTGTCAGAGAAGAAGAAACAGCAGCCTCAAAGCTCCACCTCAAGCTTCCAAGTGTGGCAGAAGTCTAGGAGGATGCTGGGGGACCTTTACCAGTCCAAGTACACAGGGATGCCCAGAGCAGCACTAGTTCTGCTCTCATGAGGAGCTGGGGGTCTCCCAGGGAGCTGGATCTGTCTGTGGGCAGTGGGATGGAAGGTCTGCAGCAGAAGGATGCTGTGAAAGCCCATGCAGCACAAGCACTCTATGCTCGGGGAGTCTGAGCCTGTATCAGCAGGTTTTTACAGCTCCGTGCTGCATGGTGGAGTTGTGGCTGTGGTGATGGTCACAGCCCTTCTTTCATGGTGGGGTTGCGGCTGTGGTGACTTTTCAGCCCTGTGCTGTATGGTGCTCACATTGGCTTTGCACTTCTGCCAGACCCCATGTGCCATCCCACCAGGGCTGGGTTGTTCCTCACTGGTGGCAAGAAGGACCATTGCCATTGAGTGTCCCCTGCTAAGGAGTTTGGGTGGCTGGAGAGGCAGCAGCCAGCTGGTCTCCAGCCCAGCCCCTCCTGCTCTCCCCACGTGTGCCCAATTACTCCCACACCAACCCATCCCAGCAGGAGCTCATTTGGATAATCACAAACACTCAGCACTGCTGTTTGCCCTGCAGGGTTCAGGAGGGCAAATGCTTCCACAGCAGAAACTAATTGTTGGTAGTTTGACATTTATTGAGTTGATTGCTGTAGAGAAGACAATTTGAATATTGCTTGTCTGGATCTGGGGGAATCCTGAAGGGGAATTGTGATCACTGCTTATCAATACTACCAGGGGGAAATCAAGTGTTTCTTGGGAGGGGTGCACCTCTGAAGAGGGTCTGAGCCACAGCTTTGAAGTGGTTTTATAAATGCCTCTGAATCAGTCAACCCAACCCCTCCCTAATGAGCTTAGCTGACTAATGACTCAGTCAATTGAGGACACCTGGCACTAGGAGAGGCCGGAGGAGGGCAGGAGAGACCCTGGCACTCCTGGGGAGCTCATAAAAGGGCCAAATGAAGGCCCTGCAGCTTGTGGGGGAGATGCACGAGGTTCTGGAGCTGTTGGACTGAGGAAAACTTTGTTGTTTGAGGTTAGTTTCTTTTAAATATTTATATATCTGTTTTAAAGAGTTGTTCAGATACCAGAGCAGGATTATTTTTAGATCCATTTAGGAGCATGTTTTTGTAAGACTCTTGTTTCTCAGATCCATTAAAGGGCTTTCTGGGGAAGCTGTTGCATTTCAGTGCTCCCTGAAGATGCTCCTGAGAGCCTCTGGTAGTGCATCAAGCTCTGAGCTGCTGAGGCTGTGATTCATGATTGGTATCCTAAATGCATTGAAAAGTGATTAGTGGTGATGGGTAATTGAGATCTATTTTAGTGAAGAGCCTGAGGAATTTTTCTTGAGCTTGGGGCTGACTAATCTGTGCAATCTCAGGGACTAAAGGTCCTGCTAACTCATTCAACCTAGTGGCTAATGCTTTAGGTTGCTGGTTTGGAGTCACTGGCTGAGGAAATGTGGTTTGAGAAATACATAGATAATATTTTGAACATGAACTCTGTCCTTATAAATTTCTTCTTTTAAGAAGAAAGAAAGCATGGCTTGAAACCTGGCAAAGGCAGCCAAGGTAAGCAGAATATCTGAGCCTTTCCCAAGCAAATAAAGTCAGAATTTGGTTATTTTTCCTCAAGGAAACAAATTGATATTCAAATAAATTTTAAAAAAAATAATGTAGTTATTCTTTACTGGAGATAATTCCACAGACTTTAATCATAATGATTGTATTTTTCACATGGTGCTGTATCTCACCTAGCTCAGTGGAATGGCCTCAGAGGGGTCACCTTTTGTGCCTCAGCTTCCCATCAGGAAGGCATTTAGCAGCACTATAGGTTCCCTTGGCTGCAGGGGACACAGGGGAAGGGTAGGAAGCTGTAGAGACCAGAAGAGAGCTCTGGGTTCATCCAGCCTGACCTCCAAGGGAAGGAGAGCAGCTTTTGCCTCTGCTGCAGATGGAGAAAAGGAAATGCAGAGCTTAAGGGGTGGCTTTTGGGGGTAGTTTAACATCCTGTAGTGCAGCGCAGCTCCTGGTGAAGCCATGGTAATGCCAGGCTGTACTGAGGTCTGGAGCAGCTTGAGCAGTTTGGCAGGACAGAGTCTTCCAAAATCCTCATTAGGTGTTCAATCTAAATAATGCTTATTTTGGCTTTTTAAAATGGAAACAGCTGAAATCTGAGGTCTCTGTTCTAAATGCATCATATCCCAAGCTGGAGATGTCTGTTAAGTGAACTTCATTTTGATTCCATCCTTGTCTCTGTCCTTGAACAATTCCCTGCTGTTGTTCTTTGGAAATGGTACCAAAAAATCTCTGTCTGGTTGGTTGTGTTTTTCTCTGAACACGATGCAGTGTGTGGATGCCTTGTTAAGGATGCAAATGGGTCATTGGGAGAATTTACTTGAGTAATTGCTGAAAGGAGCCCTAAGCCCAAGGCTCCATAAATCACAAGGCACCATGTAGCTTATCTGTATCTATATAGCTTCAAGGATCTCCTGTAACCTTTAGAGGTTATCCCAGTCCTAATTGCTACTTAATTTTATTATCCATCATCAGGGCCATAGAGCTGCACCAGTGATGAGTAGCTGGAGCTGCAGCCGAGCCCTGGGTGCTGTGTGCTCCATCTGTCTGCTGCCACCTGATAACCCCCTGCTGACTTCTCTGCCTTTCTGCTTGCCCAAGGGCTGAGTGATGGGAGGTGGCTGGGCTCCGTTTCATTTCAGCTTTGCTTTTTCATGGGGAGCTGGAAGTGTACTTCTGGAAACCTGCTTTGAGCTTCTTGCTTTGCAAGCTTTGGTCCTGTACGAGGCAGCAGCTTAGAGAATAAACTCCCCTAGGTCCCTGGTTCTGAGCATTCTCCCCTGCCTGGCAGGGCTGGAGCAGCAGCAGGTAACAACACTGCGTGCCACAGGGCATGAGGCTGCTCCCTGCTCTTGGCGGGGGGTGTGTGTGTGTGTGTGTGTCTGTGGGGGCAGTTGCACAGCTTGACACTAACATTGGGTTCACAAGCTGGTGATGCAGACGGGTTGCAAGGTGGCATGGGAGTGCATATGAGGTGTGGGTGCTGAATGTCTGCAGCAGGTGATGGTTCATTTCTGTCCTATCACAGAGAGCTGCAAACAAATTTTGGGAGCTCTCATGTTTCTGTGTATTCATGGCGATCTCTTCTGATGTCCCTATGGCCCATGACACCCAGGCACATCATTTTATAGCAGCTGTTGATCAGTGCAGACTGTATTGGCCATGTTGGAATAGAGCTTTAAGGTAATAAATGCTAATGGATGTGGAAGGTTGCATAGAATGTATTTTGGGTTGGATGTGCAGATGCTGAGGTATTTGCAAGCATTTGATCTGTATGACATGCTCCATATGGCAGCATCAAAGCTGGTGTCCCACCAGGAAGCCAAATGGATGCTGCTTTTGGGGTCTGTGTGTGGGACACTGGATTTCTGTTAACCGGGAATTCTTGCCCTGAGCCTGTGACCCAGAAGGGGAATACTGGGGGGCTGAGGTCTTTCTGCAGTGTGGCTGCAGCTGATGTGTGCCCAGCACATGTGTTCTGGAGCAAGGAGGAGCCAGCACCAGGAACTTCCAGGGTCTTGGTCAGGAGGAACGGAGGTAGAGAGGATGTCCTTAGCAGGAGGATGTGGTTACAGTGGAGTATTTGGAGTATACCTTGTACTGCCAGTGGTGTTATCAGAAAACTGCTGAGTAACCCCCAGTGCCTGTAGGATGCCAGTGGTGCCACCAGAAAGGGTTAAGGACAAACTGGAGGCAGGGATGGTACAGGGCTCATGCAGGCTTAATTCTTAAGTCAGAAAGAGAGCACTGAGCAAAAGGCATTTCTTGGTTCATGCCTCAGCCATTATCACTGAAGTGTGGAGAAGGAGAAGCCACTAACAAGTAAACTTCAGGGAAGAAATTACAATGTGTGCAAACACAGATGTTGCTTCAGGAGAAATTCAGGAAAGTTACATCTTTTAAAAAACAAATGAAAAGATGTAAACCATTTGCAACCTGGCAAAACCCAACAAGCTGTGGAGATTATCAGCTGGACCTGAGAAATTTACCTGCAACTGTAATTAAGCAGTAAAAAGTGAACAAAGAAAAGAGGATCTGGGAACATGATGAACATGGAAAAGAAGTGGAATTTCTTTGTTTTCATTTTGTATGGAAAGCTGCTAGCTTTTAGGCTGTGAAGGCTTATATTTGATACTGACTCCCTAATATCTGAGATGAATGGTAGGGGCTGAATGTGCCCTCAGGAAGAAAAGTGATTGTGAAGCAGGCTGTGAGGGAGTTCAGCTGGCTTGGGGCTGATGTAAGAGATGGTTCTTGCATTTGCTGAGCTTTTGTTGCAAGCTTCTTTTGGTTTTCAGTTATTTTTTTGAAAGCACTAATTGGAAAATTAAGAACACTCAACTCCCACACATCAATTTGTCATGTTCTGCTTTGCCACAGTAGCTTAACTAAAGGATCTCATCCTCTCCCTGCGATGCAGTTGGCTTCACACAGACATCTACCTGCAGCAGGAATGGGTTACTGCATTAACAGCATGCAGCAGAACAGCAGCAAGGACTTGTTCACCAACAGAAGGGAGCCTGCAGCTGGGGTGAAACCAGGTGATGGTTTCAGGAGAGAGTTCATTTTTGTACCTTACTATTAGTGTGAGGCTGGGACTGAGGTGAGCTCTGCAGTGTCCCAGCAGGTGAAAGGTGTGCTCCCTTCCATGGAAGAGGCTTTGGTTTTGAAAGCCTGTACCTATCTGCTCTGCAAGGCAATTCCAGCAGGTCTGTAAGAGGAACTTCCCTGGCCTTTCTCCAAGGGGTTACAGACAGCAGTATGCAGTAGAGGCTCTGTGTGAGAGCCATAACAGCACTCTGCAGGCAGATGCAGCTCCCCATCTGCTTGGTCTTCCTGGTCTGTCAGAACCTTCAATATTAATTTAATTTTGCCATTATTTTCCAAAATCTTCCATGTCTGAAATCCCACATACTAAGAAGCCTTTTTAATGATGATATAGCTGGGCTTTTCCTCTTTGTGATATTAATTCTTGAAAATGAAAAAGAAGAATGTTATTTCAGTGAAATTGCTGGAAGCAATTAAACTGCAAACACGTTTTTATGATTGCAGAGTAGCCAGGATCAGGAAACAGCTCTTTGGGTTTTTTCTTCACTAACTGTGTTTTTTCCCTTCAAGCAAAAGTTTAAACTATCAATAGAGATGATGGTCTTTTTTCAGAGAATCCTCATCTTCTAATTGAGCATTTCTTTTGTGCTCACATCTGGCACAAAGTGTTAAATCTAATCCTCTGAGCCTGAAAATCTTCTGTGGGTGTGAAGGTCATTAATTTTAATTAAATGGAACTTTTTTACACTTGCTAGAAAATGAGGATTAGTCTCAATGAGCTTCATTAAATAAACAGAGCAAATTAGAATTTATAATACATCTCTGAGCAGATGATCTGAAATCATCTCATCAAATGCCATTTAACTGGGCAGTCAGGAGTGGCTGTGGTGGGATGGAGAGAGGGATGCAGGGTGAAGATGTGCAGAACCTCTCGGTAGTGGAGCAGCAGGAGCAGGATCTGTTGTTGGCTTCCAAAAGTGGGTTAGGAGGAGAGAAGCTCTGCTCTATCCTGGAGGAGTGTGACACTTGCAGGGAGTTGAACTGCTCCCCACTGTTGCCTTTGCATGGGCATGAGGGTGGCTGGCAGAGGAGGAACAAGGTCACCACATGGAGTCCTGAAGGCCTTGTGAAGAAATGGTCTGCAGAGACACAGGCTGGAGGAGAGGTCTTGCTGTACTTCATTTTGGTATCTTTTTAAGCATCAGCTCCCCTTTTCATACCACTTAAATGAAACTGTCCTTCCTGTGTGTTCTCTCCATCCCGGGCTGAAGCATGGTGCTGAGGACATCCTTAATGCCCTGCACTTGCCTGTGGTCATCTTCTGCAAGGGCTGTGAAATGAGCTGGATTTTAGTGTAGAATAGTTTGGATGTGAAGACTGTTACAGCTCCTGGAATTGCTGGCTTTGGCAATGCTGTTCCCAGGTGAAGTGTACCTGGCTGGATCCTAGGGCAGGTGGTGACTGAGGATGATTTGCAGCTGTTTTGCTCTCAGTATATTTTACAACTTAGCAGCTCCTGAAGAACCTGACTGCTCTGGTTTTTTGACCTGATTCCTAGCACAAGACAGTTTCTGTTGTGAGTATTCAGCACAACCTTTCCTCCCTCCATGTGTGAGTGTTTTCTTGCCCCAGATCTGCTTGGGTCTTGATATCAAGGTGAGGAGAGGACAGAGCTCAGCTTGAGTCTCACAGCAAGAGGAGACTCTGTGCTCTATCCACCTCTGTGTCTATAGGGGTATGCACATGTCAGACACTCGGGAGTCTAAAAAAGCATATTGGGGACTGGCTACTCAATTGTCCTGAAGGTATTTATAACTTGAGAATCTTCCCCATGCCCTGTCCCTGCTCAGGGTGAGCAGAGGCTGGGCTGCTCCTGCCTGGCACATCCAGGAGATTCAGATATTCTGTTTTTCCACCTGCACTGAAAAGTTCCATTGTGGATTTGTTGATGTGGTTTGAGTTGTTCCCCTCCAGACCTGCACATGCTCTTTTATGTCCAGACTCTGGGGTGTGTCCATGGACTGGTGACTCCTGAAAGATGCTGCAGTTACAGTACATTGATACCTGCACAGGGTTAAGCCCCACACATCAGACCAGTGCTGGCAACCACATGGCACAGTTTTGCTGGGGATAAGCTGAGCAGATCCTTCTTCTCCAGCTTTTGCGTCTTCTCTGTCACTCTCTGATTTCTCTGCCTGATGGATCCTCTCATGACTTCTGTCCACTGAGGTTTTTGATGGCTGTGAAAATCAAAGCATTTAAATATCTAAGTCTGGATTAGCACTACAGAAGCTGTTCTTCCAGTAAAGTCTGAGTCTCAGTTGCCAGCTACCCTTTTACCTTGGGCTGGCAGAGAATAGCTCCTTTTTTCCACTTTCTGTTCGGCATGTCTGGTTTGTGACTAATAATATACTGGACTGCATGCAAATTCTGTCCCACTGGAGACTTGTAAACATCCTTTGTATGAAAAGCTTTTCCAGCACAGAAATGGTCAATCTTGGTGTTCAGCATGAAGACAGGTAGCAAATGTCTTGCCAGAATGAAGAGAGACAGTGTCATTAGCAGAATGTGTTGGTCGCTTTGCTTCAGCCTCTTTTGGTTTGAGGAATATCTGTAATTTCATATGTTTCCAAGTGAATTCTGATATTGGCTCTAAAAGAAGCAGGCTGGTACAACTTGAACAGCTCAATGTCATCATGGAATTTTTTAGTAATGACATTGCTATTCCTGGAAAATTAATGGGCCCCTCAGCACCTTTGCAGTGGGTGACATCGGAGGCAACATCTGTAACTCCCTGCCTTCCTCTGGCACCGCTTCCAAATCGCTGAACCAGCTACCAGGGAAAGCAGGCTTGTATCAGCAGCTTGATATTTATATCTTGGCAGGGAGCTTGTGTTTGCTGCTATCATTTGTCTCTGAAGAACAATCTGTAGTACATGAAAATACATTTTCTGCCCTTCTCCTTCGCCCCCGTTCTGATGCTATCTGAGGCTGGCCATCTCGCAGCCCTCTCAGAGCAGCACCAGCTAACTCTACATTTAGTTTTTTTCATTAAGAGGGGAAAAAATAAAATCATTATAGGTTTTCAGCTGAGCAAAAAGTGCAATAGTCCTTGGCAGCTTTAGGGCAAACCTGCTTGGGTTCCTCCTTTGGTCAGGGAGAGCTGATCTCCAAAATATGGCACAGCAGGACTGTTGCAACTGTGAAGGGGCAAAAGGAGGTGTTGGGCTCAAACTTTCCAGAACTCAGTCACTCAAAAGCAAATGGTATCAGCTGAGACCAGAGCTCCTGCACCTGGTGCTACCCTGGGGAGCATGGCTCTGCTCTGGGAGTAGCTGGCCTGACCCAGCAGGAGGGGATGGGATGCTGGGGTCCCACCCAGTTTGCTCCCCGGGTCTGGGGTGATGCCAGCATCGACAGACGGGTCTGTATGTTACCAGGATTGCTGAGACTTGGAGTGCAAAAGAGCGCTAAAGCCCCAAAAGTTAATCAACACAATTATCTAAACAGCTTGTGTCAGGGAAACCTTAGACAAAGACAGGGGCAGCAGAAAGCTCCAGTAAATGCAACTGGGTTAGGACCAGGGCTGACTTAGGAAGCAAGTTTGGTTTCCTTTTCTCTATATTAAGTCAGTTGTCTAGAATCCAGCTATGTTGTGTTAATATGTTTTGTGCCTTTCTTTTCCTTGACCATCCCAAACTGCTGGTTTGCTGCATCAACTCTTGCTGCATCTAACATGAATGGAGCAATTGCTCCACAACAGACACAATGAGCAACAGTCAGCTATCAGCAATGATCTGATTTTAGAAATGCAAGTTCACTTCTCTCCAGCTGAAATCATTGTAGCTAGAATAGCTTAAAATACATCATAAAGCATAGGAAAAGTACAACATTGAGAGGAAATGCATTTTTGTAAGGTGATAATAGTGTTATTTGTAAGAAATGGAACAAAGTCATCAAAAGAAAGGTGAAATTGGGAATGACCCAAGGCAAAGGTGTGTGTGGAACTGGAGGGGAGGGGATGGGACATGCATCTCCCAGCACAGAGGGTTTACCACCAGCCTTCTCCCAGTCTGAGCTGAATTAAACGTGGAGATGGTAACTAGGAGTAAATTCACTCCATGCTTGTCTGCACAGAGGGTGTAATTCAGCAGAGATGCCTCAATGCCTTTCAAAGTGGCATCTCACTTAGTCAGAAAAAAATGGAATGGAAAGCAAGCCAGAGGTCTGCAGCAGTGTGTCAAAGTATTTTATAGAGCCAAAGGAAACTATAAACCAACACTGAGGAGCTCTGACAGCCAGGAGGAATGGGCAGCCTGGAGCAGTCTCTTCTGCTGGCTGAGGCAGTGTGACACCTCAAAGCCTGCTGCACTGTAAGAGGACCACAAGGCACAGTAGTGTTATCAGCCAGGACAGCTAAGGACTTTTTGCCTCCAAATTTACCTGGTTTGGGTTTTTTGTGTGTTTTTATTGTTTAGCAAGCAGTGTGCAGCTGCATGAGCAAACCCATGCTTCAGGTGACATCCTGATGCCTTCCCTTAAGGATAGTTATGTGCACACAGCACAAAGCCATTGGATTGCTTTGGACATCATGTGAAGGTAAAACGGTTTTACAAAGGGTTAAATAGTTGTGGGTGGATGAGACTATTGCAGTGCTACATCTGATAGGTCCAAAATGAGCTGAGGCACAGTCTGTGCCTGGGAAGGAGAGAGGTTTCCTTTGGGGATGACCTTTCCAATGGGCAGCTCCTCTGTGTCCATCAGGAGAAGCCCATGCTGGGAGCAGGTGGGGAGCAAAGAGATCTGAGGCTGATGCAGGACAGCTGATTTGACTTGGGTCTGTCCTGTGCCATGCTGGCAAGAAGTGTTTGGGGGAGGGGCAATAATCCATCTTTTGATTTTTGTAGTTATTAGTTTCCCTACAGTTGGCAACATTTGGATATGGAGAATGCAGAAAGCTGGGTGCAGTCTTACCAGTGGTGGCTGGAGAGGAACTGCAAGATTTTGGCATCTTAAAAATGCTGCTGTGACCTTGGGCAGATTCACTCTTGCCCTGGCTCTGTTAACTTACAAGTGTTGCTATGAAGAGCACCAAAATGGCAGGGAGCTGTGTCACACAGGGACCAGAGCAGGAATCCTTAAGGAGCTTGAAGAATGTAGAAGGAAAGATTAAAGGAACAAAATGTTTCAAGTGGATAAAGAGCAGCTAAGAGTGATAATCAGCTGCTGGTGTGTGAAGGGCAGGAGTGGCAGGAGAGCCAAGAGAGCATCATTTTGAAATGGATCTAGCTGGAAGTGGCAGCATGATCTGTAAGACATGGGTGAGACTTTTCTTTCAATGTTTAGGTGAAAGTGTCCAGGTGTTTGGCTAGGTCATTTCTTTAGGCACCAGTCCAATTTCTTCTTCTTTCCTTCCATGCACCCTCCTGGCTGGGCTTGGATGTGTCCATTAAAGGGTACCTGCCTTTGCTGGGCCCAGGAGCACTTCAGGCACAAGGAGTGCTTGAGGATCCACGTGCAAACCAGAGGTGACAGAAGCCCAGGTTTAACTGACATTGATGGGAATGAGCATCCTGAGGGTCTAAGCTACCTTTGGGAAAGGAACAAATGCACATTACTTAGAGCTGAATGCCCTGGCAGACGGCAAGACCTGGGAAGCATTTACAGGGAGAACTCAGCATGTGGGAAGGCTTGTGCTGAAGTTTTACCAACAGAAGAGCTGGAAAAGAAAGTTATAGAGGAGTCCTGCAGTGTCTGGGGGCTGGAAAGGGGCTTGTCCTGAAGAAACCCCATAGGTGTATTGGAGATTAAATCTGTGGCTTCAACCAAACTGCTTGGGCTTTCAGATAAAGATGTGCAAAATGTTTCCTCTGCAACAGCAATGTTCTGCTCCAGTCTACCTCCTCTCCCCAGCACACCCAACTGACCTGGAGCCCTGCATAAGGGCTCTGCACAAGTTGGGTGCACCAGGGCTTGATTCTTCTGCTGATACAGCAAATATTGGGATGGTTGTTATTGTGGAATGGTCTCTTATCTGATTTTTTTCCCAGTATGAACTCAGACTGCAACTGTGCATGGAGAGCTGTTGAGCTGAGTAGTTTCAAGTCCCTGCAGGTAGTTGGTGTATACTCTGATGCCTAACAATCCCATGCCAGGGTAGTATTGTGATCTCCACAGGGGCATGGTGATTCATTGAAAATTGCTATTTTGGACCAAAATATCAATTTCTGCTGATCTGATAAACAGTGTTCAGTATAAACTACTAGTGTGTAGGGTAGAGGTGTGCTCCAGAGCACCTCAGAAATGCCATGAATGCTCTGGTGGATAATAAACTGTTGGGAGGGTGATAAGCCCTGCTTTGGTCCTGCACCTGAGAGCTTGGAGCTGATGGAGATAGGAGAGGTTTTAAGCTCTGACACAAACTCTGAGTTTTGGCTTTGCTTTTAGTGTGGGCTGGAGTTACACCTGTATGCTCCCCAGGAGACAGTCTCTGAGCCATCCAGGTGCTGCTTCTCCATCCCTGGTGTGGTGGAACCTCAGCAGTAAGCAATGCTCTGTAGAGGTGTTTTCTGTAGCTGTTCACTTTCCCTGACCCCATGCACTGCCTGTGTGTCTAAAATGATGGGTTTAAATGCTTGTGCTCATATCCATCAGCATGATCTGGTGGCATAGTGCTTGGGCAGTGGGTGTGGGGTGAAGGGAAGGGGCTGTGTGAGGAGGGCACGTGAGGTGCCTGCTCCTGTGTGTCTGTGTTATGCCTGCCACAACGTTGACTGAATTTTGGCCTCTGGGGTCAGGGAGCTTAAATAAAATCTTGGTCCCCAGAGGGATGAGTATTCTACAGTGCCATAATCAGTTAGGAGAATGAGCTGTTGCTGCAGCTTCAAATTGGGTCTTCAAATGGTGGTGCAGCTAATAGGATTTCCCACGTGCTGTGGAATTTCTGAGCCTATCTCTGCTGTTATTTGACATGCAAAGTGTGATGTTGTCTTTTTATTAGCTGGGCTGCATGTCTGACATCTCTGTACTAGTGCTGTGGATAGACATCTTAAAAGCAAATTGTAATCGAAATTCTGAGCAGGCTGAGATGAGAATTAGCTCCCTGCCTAGTGCTTTTCTGTTTATCTCCAAATGTCAGCACTCTGCACTGCAAGTTTTGATAGGAAGGCATCTGCTGTTCCAGGCTGGAGAATTAGCAGAGGAGAGGGTGAGGCTGTGGGGAGGGAGGAGGCTAATTGAATCAGGCTGCAGTGACAATAGCTCTGGAATAGGCTCATGTTAGTATGAAAGTAGTAACAAGTGTGAGGAGCAGCAGGAGTGACTCAGGCTGATTTGCAAAGTAGGCTCTTGTAGAAAGTCTTGTACTGCCAAATGCCTGAGACAGGGGCTGAGGGTGGTGATTTCTGCACTTTGGCATCTTGCTAATGTAGCTGAGGACACCAGCTCACACCCATCTTCTGGTCTCGAACTCAAAGCTGCTTTCCAAAGTAATTCAGCTACAGGCAGATATTTGAGCAGGGAGGTGATGGCAAGGGCATTGCTGCTGATGGTTTTGGCTCTTCCTGTGAGGTTCACCACGTCCTTACCTTGGACATCACTTGCTGTATGTTCTTGTATGTTAGGTTTAGTAATAGGATGTCCTCAGCCTCATTGAGCAGCCATCATTTCACAGGGCTCAGCTGTATCTGTTTCTGGAAGACTGTTGGTTCAGCATATCTGTACATGGATGCCTTCTCAGGTATGGGGTTTGCTCATTTTTTGTACTTTGAGCTCCACTCTCAGCAGTGCTCATGCTTCAGGTGGTCTGTGAGCTACCTGCAGCACACTGAAAACAGGTCCCCTGAGCTCTCTGGTCTTCCTTTCGTTTCATGTGCCACCCAAATCCCCCTGGATCAGCTCTTCTTCCCCTGTTGTCTCTGCTTAGGGAAGGTGATGGTTTGAATCCTGATGTAGCTGCCTGGTTGCTTTCAGATTGCACTGGAGTTAAAAAATGGCAGTGGTATAATAAGGTGCCTTCTTGGAGTCACAGAGGAGGCTGTGGTTGATGGGCTGTTACATGCTTTCAGGAGATTTGGGGCATCAGGCTGTGAGCAGCAGGTTAATGGTGTTCTTGATAGGATCTCTGGGAGTGAACTGAGCTCACTGCAATTCCCATGATGACTAATTCAGCAGCACCCCTTGCATACTTCAAGACCTTTATGGTCTTCTCTGTAACAAGTCTCATAAAATACTATTTTCTACCCTTATTTATTTTCCTTCTGCTGATGTTGGAGTCAAGAGTAACACACACCTAAGCATTATTTTCAGCTCAGCAGGATGGTTTCTCTCTTCTGAGCTGCCTTTCAGAGGTACGTGCCAGTTAAGAATGTAGAAGTTATTGTAGACTCTTTAATTAAAGGACTTGAGCCACAGGATGTGAGCTGCTGTTGCATAGACACTGAGGTCAGGATGCCATTTTCTGCACCTTCAGTCAAAATGTGTACAGACCTTGAGGTCTTCTCCAGGAATGTGTCCCTTGCCTTCTCTGCATGACTTCTGTAAAGTCAACTTCTTTGCTTTTTAGCCTGTAACTGGCATTGAGAATGATTTAAAGCCTGTAACTCCATCATTGGTTACTTTTATTCTTTCAAAGTAATTAATATAGGAGCATTGTATTGAGAATGATGGGAAAGCTTGTTAGCAGCCAGAGAAGAGTGGTCTGAAACAAGCCCCAGACAGAATCCTCCCAAAACTGAACCTGGGGGGGAAAAAAACCTAAAATGCTTCCCAGTGTCTTCTGATGGACAGGGCTGAGCCCTGTGAACTACAGTGCTAGTGGACAGTCACTGGTAGGCTCCAAGGAAGACACAGACTGCTTTCTACACTTCCATGAGCACAGTGGAGAGCATCTCACCTGCAGGGGTGAGCCAGTATCCCTGGCATGCTCCACAGGCCTGGATGTGCAGTCACAGGAGGAGTCTCTGATGCAGTCAGCAGTGATGTTTCAGGGCTGAGCTGCACTGGCAGAATCAGGATGGAAAAGTTCATTGTGCTGTCAAAAATGTGCATTGGGTCTGTAGTTGTTTAACCCAAAGCCAGGAATTTGTGTGGAATGACCTAGAGCAGTCCTTAGATGCTGTAGGAAGCTGTGACCTGTCTCACCAGGGTGACAGGTTGTGTGGCTGGACACATCAGTGGCTGCTGTGGCTTTGCTGCTGGAGGCAGTGCAGGATGTGCATCCCCAGCCCCTCCTGCCCGGTGCTTTGTGCAGTGTTCTGTCACTCTTTTCACCCACACAAACCCATTTCCTCTTCCTGTGGCTTTCCAATCCTCTCTCCCAGGGTGCTCTTTAATTTTTAATACCTGTTCAACCTGAGAACTTTCTCACAGGCTTTGCCATCCCTGGGAACCACACCAGTGGTGCTATTTTTACCAGGAGCAGAGAAATGCCAGCACAGCACTGAAACTGTTAACGTTCCAACTGTGCAGCTGCTCCTGCTCAGATCTTTGTTGCACCACTGAGCTTCACCTCACTCTGTTCTCTTCTGGCTTTGTATTGCATTATTTACAGCACAGGTTTTTCTGACCCAAAATCTTACTCTCTCTCAGTTCACTCGAGTTACTAAACTGCTCTGAGCCTCCCTGGAGGATGTCAGATACAACCACCCACAGCTCCTCCAAAGGAGGTCAGAGCAAGGTGGGGCTTGGTCTCTTCTGTTGGGTAGCAAGTGACAGGACAAGAGGAAATGGCATCAAGCTGTGGCAGGGGAGGTTCAGGTTGGACATTAGGAGAAATTTCTTCCTTGAAAGAGTGGTCAGGCCTTGGCCCAGGCTGCCCAGGGCAGTGGTGGAGTCACCATCCCTGGAGGGGTTTAAAAAACATGGAGATGCTGTAAATCATTTATTGGGAGTGGGTCAGTGGTTGGACCTGATGATCTTGGAGGTCTTTTCCAGCCTTAATGATCCTGTGTTTCTATGTCAGATGATGCTCAGGCTGGGAGAAGTCTCACCCACCTCTCCTCTGCTGGAGAAACCAGCAGTGGATGGAACATCTCTTCCATGCTTATGTTCCTGTGCTGGGCAGCAGGTGTCAAACCTCCCCAGTGTCACCTCTGCCACGTTGTCTGCACACCCTGCTCTGACCCATGGTGACAGTGGTGGAGTGACTCCTGCTGTTGCCCCTTGTCCATGTCTGTTGCAATGCTGCTCTGCACAGAGCAGTGCCAGTGCCCTCCCTGCCTCCTAGACAATCATCTGTTCTTCCCCTGTTCCCCAGCTAGCTGTGTTGCTGGTGCACAGCTTTATGATCAGTGCTCTCTGGGGAGCATTCCCTGCTCCTTCCACCTTCCCCTCACCTTCTTGACTACCAGTATTTCCATCCTGGCAGCAAAAATGGAAAGCCCAAGTGGGAAGCAATCTTTTCCTCTGCAACCTCTTCAGCAGCCTATGGCATGAGATGAAAATCCACCAGCAAGAACGTGTTGATCATTTGATTGGTAAGGGCTGGGTCATGGTTTGGGAAGCAGAAAAGGGCTGTTGGAGTTGTCTGGCAGGTGAGACCTGGCTTTGGAAAAAATTCCAATTAGCTTGGGAATTAAACTCTCTTTAGACAACACAATTCACCTCCAGGAGAAGCTTCTAGACAAACTCTCCATTACTAGTTACTTTTATTCTGATATATCAAAGTAATTAATATAGGTAAGAATAATTTGTTGAGAATAGATGGGAAAGCTGATAGCAGCCAAATAACAGTGGTCTGAAACAGGTCCCAGGCAGAATCCTTTCCAGCTGGGACAAGCCCATGCTGTGCTGCAGGTGCTAGGGGAAGATGTCCTTGAAAAATGTTCTTGGTTGTAAAAAAACATACTCAAATTCCCATAAAAGTTTAAAAGCAACCCAGAAGATTTCAGGTGTCTTCTTTCTGGGGTGCACTGCACAGGAACACAGGATCATCCAGTGACATCCATCCTGCAGGACAGGGAACTTCAGGCAGCATTTTGAGCTTTCAGATCTCATACTGGTCTGCTTTTTTAAGGTTATTTGCACAAAAATGATATTCCCCATATTTTTTATTGGTTATTTGTGTCTATTCTCTCCCCACTACAAGCACCATAAAGAATAAAGCCTCAGACAGTCTTTGCTCCTCTCGAGGTTCCAATAACAAGGTTTTGATCTCTCTGTGGGGACTGACCTCCTCATGAACTAACCATCTGCTCCACAACACAGATTGGGAAAAGAATTGATGTGGCTCTGGGGAGTGGTGGGGAGGAGCAGCAGCAATCTCCCATCTACCAGGAGTATCAACTCCCTGCTGCATCACAAGTTTAGATCCCTTTTATTTTCCTTTTCCCCTGGCAGCAGCATGAAAGGATGGGAGGAAAGAACCCCCTGAATGCTAATCTCCTCCCCCCACATGCCTTCAGATACATGTTTCAGAAGTGACTTGTTTCTCTACAAATCCTGGGGTTTATACCTTTTTATTAAACAAAACCTCCAAATAAATTTTAGCTGCTTTCCTGCCTGCCTAATCCTCATGTTTTCCTGCAGATAAATCTTGTATAATTAGCTGTGGCTCTGGAAGCCTGCAGAGGCTGAGAGGAGTGAAATGGAGCATCTGAGAGAGCAGCACCCTGGGGTTCAGCACCCACCACCCCGGTGCAGGCTAGGTGCAAGCCTTGCTAAGGGCACTTCCCACCAGCTGCATTCTTCTAATCGCTTCAGCACAGCAGCAGAACCTTTGCCTCTGCCTTTTGAGGGTTGATGAAGAGTATGTGGAAGCTGGTGGGATTTGAAAGCAGCTGAATTCTTGCATTTCCCTGGGCACGGGAAGGTATTCTCTGTCCTGAACTCTCTGCTCAGCCACCCCTATAGGCGGCTCCCTTGGTGCTCACCAGGGATACAAATACACTGGGAAAAACAAATCCCTCAGCTTGGAGGTGGAAATGGATGTTTTAGCTTGTGAGTGTTAAAGCAGGATTCTTCTGTTTCCTGCCAAATTTAAAGCAGTGTTTGAGTGAAGAAGTGAATTGGTTATTTTATCCATCAGGCATCTCTCTACAGTTAAGAAATCCCCCTGGGATTCACAAGGGGCTTGGCACACAGACCAAAACCAGAGCTGTGGGCAGGTGCATCCCTGGCTCCATCCCAGCCTGCAGGATGTATTCTGAGCAGAGGTTTGATGGGAGGTGTATTTAGTCATCTTCTGTCTCATTCCTTCCTGTTCCTTTTAAATCACTTGCAGTTAAACTGGTACTTTCTCTAAAACTATCACTTAGCACACACAATTTACAGCTTTTCATGCCAAGTGGTGGAGGAAAGATGTCAATAATTCATCAATTCATCAAGCTTTGAGTAGTATGGAGCAATTACAGGGGCCTGCATGGCACAGGGAGAGCTTGGCTTTAGAGTTGGTTGTTTCCTGCAGGTGAGGACTTGCTTTATTTTTGGTAAGCATGTGCATGGTTTTCCAGGTGTTTCACAGTTTTTTTTCTGAGCTATTTGGGAGCAGGCAGAGGAGGACTTCCCCACGGTGTAAGTGACTGAACTAATGGTATTAACAGCAATTCCACTGACAAGATAACTTTAAGGGTGAACTTTCTGCTGAATTATGTTACAGCATAAAGCAGGATGTCAGGTTAAGCAGCTTCAGCTCACAGCTTTGCCCTTTCTCTTATCTCTGTGGATCAGTACATTAGCACAAGGGCAGCAGCACTGCAGGATATATGAGCAAGGAGTGTTATCACTCAGACCTCTTGGGTATTTCACTTGCTAGCACCATGTATTGGTTCTTGTAGGACTGTTTAAATTGAGCAGCCTTATGCTCTTCTCACAGTCCAAGCTCTCTGCAGCTCCTCCTGTCTCACTAATGGACACAGATGAATTATCTCCTCACATGGGTATTCTTCATGTAATTGGTATCTAGGTGTTAATTTCTCTTGCTGGTTCCTTCCATGGTCAGACAGAGACTTTGTCCCCTTCTTCCCAGGCTGGAGACATGCAGTTGTCTATAGAGAAAGTAAAAAGACCTCAGTAGCACTGGCTTTAAGCTGCAGAGCTGTCCTGATGCAAGCACACATCAAAGCACTTGGGCATCAAACCAACCTGGTCCAGAGTTCATGAGGATGTTTCCACTTCAAACTGCATAAGCTTTGTGCTTTTCAAGGATATTCTTTTGTGTCACCTATGTCTATATACACACTAAGAGAGGAAGGAGAAGGACTTGAAGTAAGCATCTCCTTATTGGACAGGGAAGATCACTCCAGGCTCTCTCCTGTACTCGGACACCTTTCTGTAACCCCATATTCTCCATCTCTCAGGAACACCTCCATCTCTCTGCAGGCTTCTGGCTGACACATCTGAGCATCTCTGCTCAGTCGCCTGCCTGTTTGTCCTCCAAAGGGACACAGGGAGAGCTTGGTCTTCCCAAAGTTCTTGGGATGCACTTCATCCCAGAAATAGGAGAAAAGAGGCAAGGCAGAGGAGTGCAGGATCACCTTGAGAGCTTGGGACCAAGGGCAAAATAGGAGCCACTTTTCTGGATCCCTTCTCAAATAGCAGCTTCTGAAACAGCCATTCCTAACATTCTGCACTACCATTGTCTGTGCACAGTGTGGATTTTGCTCACATTCCACCTAAGATTGGTTAAAAACTTTCTGTGACTTTGCTTCAACCCTGAGCTGAAAACAAAAACTCTCAGGAAAAAGAAAATTGCTGGGAAGGGAAGGGACTGTGCAACCAAACCCTCTGAGCTCAGCTGGTACTTCAGTCTGCTACTCAGGCACAGAGTGAGATCTCAGACTCCATGGACAT
Organism: Galbula dea; assembly: GCA_013399015.1. Lineage (NCBI taxonomy): Eukaryota > Metazoa > Chordata > Aves > Piciformes > Galbulidae > Galbula > Galbula dea. The sequence goes on from VWZX01007460.1 coordinate 721,454, forward strand.
AGAGGAAAAGAAAATTCTCTTAAGGATGTAACACATGGATAAAATGATTAGAGGTGAAACTTTCCTAACTGCTCTTTATTTAGACCTTCCCTTCTCCAAAGATGAAAATGAAGAATGAGAGGAGGTGGCCGTGGCCTTTGCCCAAGGGTTCAGGGAACAAACTTAGCAGCACCTTGAGCATGAGTGAAATCCAGGTGGTTACTGAACCACTTGTAATCAGGCTTATTTAACCATTCCTCACCAGTAGCTGGCTCTGTGGGTCAGGGTGCTCTGACCTATCGCTCTGCTGGGGTGAACCGCTCCTTCCTCTCCTTTTGTGCCAGCTCTGAAGCTCTGCACTTCCAGAGCTCTGGACTCTGGGGGATTTTTACAACTATAGAAACTTAAAGAAAGGATGTTGTGGTGTGAGGGATTTTCTTGTTTAGAGCAGGTAAGCAAGTGAATCGTGTGTCCTCAGGCACTGAAGTGAGCGTTTCTGTGTGCTAATACTCAGAAGAAAATGCCACCACTCTTCCCTTACCAAGGTGATCCCTGCTGCCTGTTCTGCTGTGGTATTCCTCAGGCAGTCTAGGAACAGCAGTAGGAAGAAGGGGCTGCTAAATCTTTAAAATGAGGCTGAACAGAAAATGAATTGCATTCCAGCAATAATTGGTTTCTGTACACAGAGATAAGCTGCCAAAATAACAAGAGTGTGATTTGAAATGCTGGCTAACCTCCTGTGAGGAACTGTTGGGCTAATCCTTAGCTGGGTAAAAAATAATGGCATTCCATAGGAGTCATGGTGCTCTGACAGTTTACATCAGCTAAGGATATGACCCCATCCCATTCAGGGCATAAAGAGCTATGTTGGTGCAGATTTCTGGAGAGCCCAGAGCCTGTCAGTTTGGAAGGACTCTGAAATCTTTCCCATGAGGTCATTAATTTATGCAGTTCACCACCCTGGGACCTCATGGCTTTTCCAAAAAGGCAAGACAGAACCCCTGTGCTCGCATGCTCCACTGCCCTGAGGTTGTGAGGCTGCAGGATGACGTTGGCTGAGCAACAGATTATTAGGGAAGCAAATCAGAACTGTAATAAGCTGTGCAGATGCCAGTGTTCCCAGGCAGTTGGAGAGGCTGAGGGAATTGGGCATTTCTTCTTGTTTTAGCCTGGAGAGGGATTCTGGAAGATCTAACAGCAACCTCCCAGTAACTGAGGGTGTCAAAGGCCATGAACCCAAACTCTCTGCTCAGTTGTGCAGAGAAGGAGACACAACAGCCATAAAATGAAGCAGGAGAGGTTCTATGCCTATGAGGATAACTGAATGTTGGCCCAGGAGGCTTCTGGGATCTCTGCTCCTGGTGGCTTTCAAGACTACACTGCCCTAAGCACTGTGGCCAGAACTCAGCATTGACTCTTCCTTGAGCAGGAGGTTGGACTAGGGAATTCCAGAGATGCCCTCAGCCCAAAGAGCTCTGTACCTGACATGCCAGCTGGAGGAAATGGAATGCTTTTTTCTGATTTCCATCAACCCTGGGTCAAGCTCCCTGCATATTCTGATCTTGTGTCCATGTAAGTTCTCTACCTTCATTTTGGCATGGAATAGGGCCAGAAGCTTGGGATGAGAGGTTAAAATGTAACATTGAACATGTGTGTGGAATTCTTCAAGGTCCCAGGATGCCCAAGAGTTTCTCATACAGAGGTCTGCATGCATTCAGTGTAAATGTGATTTCATTCTGTGTGGCTGCAAGGGAACAGGACATCTCCCTGAGGCAGGATTTCCTCAGGGAGAGAGGAGCTCTGCTGGCTTCTGAGCTGCAACAAGCTCTGTGGATGATTCCAATGTTACTCTCAACACCAGGAACTTTAAAGACAGGCTGTTATGTTTTGATAATCATTTAGCTGCTCTTAGATCAGGCACTAAACTCCCAAGGATCCTCATTTGTGCAAATTATGCCCTGATGCTTTGAAGCACAACTTGCACATGACCTGGCATGAGGCATGATCTGAATGCTCATCTCCCTGGGAGAGCAGATGTCCAAAGAGCAGGCTGGCATCACTCACTGGGTTGTTAGATCTTCCAGGGTAATAGACATGATTTTCAAATGCACAGTGTAATGCATAGGATGGGAGTGAGGAGACTTTTTATTAAACCTCTACAGAAAAATGGGTTGAAAATCCTCAGTGAAGCGTGGAGCAGAAATAAAGAGAATTTGTGTTTCTGTCCTCTGCTTCCATACATCTGCTGGCAGCAATTGATTATATCATCCCCAGGGGAAAGAGAAGTAATTCACCTGCTAGAATTCCTGCATTAATTGGGAGGAATATCATGAATCTCTTGAGAAAATACAGTGAGTGGGGGGGTTGGTGGGTTTGGGGTCAGAAATAAGTGAAGATTTGCAAACACGGAGTGGCTGAGATGCTGGAGATGCTGAAGGGAAAGGCTGTGGCTGTCCTGGTGCACTTACAGCAGGTTTAAATGGGATTTTCCCTACCCTCCTCTATCAAGTCATAGAAAGTTTGGGGTTGTTTTTCTTTATGCAAATATTATAATAATTTCATCCTGTAAATTAGAATTTCTCCAAAATTGGTTTTATCTGTAAGATTTTTGCATGCTGTTAATAATAAAATGATAGCATCTTTTTTTAGCTGAACATTTATGGGGTATCTGTGCATAATGTGCTAGAACTGGCAGCAGGATTTGCATTAAAAAATACTACAGAACTTAATATTTTGGTTAATTTTAGAGCTTCTACAAAACCAACATTTTTGACATCCAGCAACTAGGGTCTGGAATATTATCTTCACTACAGGGATTTATAACTCCCTCAGGGTTTAGATCTTTTCATGTAGTTGTGCTTCAACAGTTTTTTTAGTGGTGTAATCAATGAAAGAGATGAACTAACTGCAGGAAAAGGCAGCATTGATTTTGTGATAGGCTTTATTCCTCCAACAGTTTGTCTGCTTGTGGATGGTGCAGGTCAAGGCCTTTGTGGCAGAACTGATTTCATTGGAATGTGCCAGTTAAGGGACATGGAAAGGTGTCTGTCTTGCACAACTTTGCTGGCATTTCACCCTGTTGAGGTCCTCACTGCTGAGCCTCCAGTGGCACAAGGGAACCTCGGGGATTCACCTCCCTGAGAGCTGAGAGGGGTAACAGGATGTGTTTGACTTCATGTGGTGGATCCATGGGCATGGCTCATTTAGGGAACATCAAAATACTGCTTCTAGCTTCAGCATGACTCTTTTGTCTCTAGTGGGAAATAAAAATGATTTTGAACTCAATTGGCACAAAAAAATGAATGTCCAAGCATTAAAAGTTGCTTAAATCAGAGTGGGTGAATGGGTTTGTCCACAGTCTAAGCCTGCAGAGGCTGAAGGCAGAAGGAGCAGATGTGGTGCTGTGGCTGGGGGGGGCTGGCAGTGAACTGCTGTGGCAGCATCAGCTGCAGCTGGACAGAAGGATGATGATTTGGGGGAGTTTTAAGTATTAGGAACTGGAAGCTGTTACCTTTGAAGGGATTCAGGGCTGAACTAGGTCTGTTTGTAGAGCAAGCAGTGGGCACAGAGGGCTGCCTGCAAATGGCCAGGGCTTGGGTGGTGCTGCCCAGCCCCACCCTTCTCCTCTGCAAGGGAGAGCAGTCATGGCCAAATCATGGAGTCTTCACACCCAAGGGCTGTCACCCCTGAGGCAAAGGGACTCTTGTGTAGACCTCTCCCACGGACCACTTTGAGCACTCGCCTCTCATAGCATTCTCCTTTCATCCTCATGGGACTCAAGCTGTACAAGGAAGGGTGAGCTGGTTCCATGAGCTGCTGAGTTGTTTCACTCTCTGTAAGAAGTTTTGCTAACTATGTATGTTAGTGACAGCCACCTTCAGCTTACATCCTTATTTACTGAGTTAAAGATGTGTTTGGGGGACCCTGAGAAACAGTTTTCACTAGCTGGAGCCCCACACTCAGCAGTGGGATCTGATCTCATAGCCAGCACTGTACCTGCATTGGCTCCTTCCCTTAGCTCCAGCTTCCTGTGTGCCATCACCATCAATAAATGATGATGGAAGAGATTAACTATCCCTTTGATGAGGTTGGGGGACAGGAGCTTTGAAATAAGGGCAAGTCAGTCAGTCTGAAGGCACTCTCTTTCTGAAGTGAATTAGGAACTGTTTCCTGGTGTCTTTGATTCCTAATAATGCTTAGTCAAATATTAAGTGGGCTGGGGAATAGCATAACAAGAAGTTTAATCTTGTCAAATCACTCCTGGAGAGAGCTAAGTATTTGTGGACTTTATGGTTCCTGCATATTTTATTACCAAGTCATGTTTTATGTATCTGTCTCCTACACAGGCTCATCTCTAATAGAACCAGTTGCAGGTGGTGAAAGGGCAAAGCCAGTCCTCAGATACCAAAATCAGGTGTGTCCTGCAAAACCAGGTCTGTGTTAGCTCCACTGCTCCTTGCCACGGCAGAGTGAGGCAGTTTTCAGAAGGGGTCAGTCAGCTTCACATCTGAGGCTAGAGCTGGCACTTGTTCCACACCAGTAAACTCTCCTTCAGCCTGAATGTCCAGAGCCATACCTGTGTGCAAGCCTTCAGAGTCTAAAACTGAAGCACAAATAGTCTCTTCCCTTCATTTCCATTTCACTGGAATGAAAAGGTGAGAATGACAAAAGCAGGAAGATGAGGAGGAGAAAAATAACTCAGACCATGAAGAATAAAAATAAAGGGGGGGAAGGATCAGTGTTATGGCTTGGATCCAAATGCTGTGCCAGAGTTGGGGGTGTTTAAAGAAATTCTTGCTTTTACCTTTCTTGCAGGATGAGGTCTCTGGAGAAGCCAGAGCCAGTGCTATGAAATAGTTTGGAGGGAGAGATGGGATGCAGAAGGCTGGGAAACACTGGGTGATGTGCTCAGGGTGTCAGTGCAGGCAGGACAGACAGGCTGACTTCTCAAAGATGGGCAGGGAAATGAATTCCTTTGGTCATTTATGCTAGAGTATGGAGATTTGTCCAAACAGTTCTGCCTCCTCCTGACCCCCCCAGATGCACTTCTGCTTTCACTTCTGAGGTAACTCCCAGTAAAGAGACAGAGCATGGATCATCCTGCAGCCTCTTCCCTGTAGCTCTGCATTCTCAGGAAGAGAGATGTTGTTTTGATTAAAGTGCCAGATGATTCCTGCTCTCATTACAATGAGATGTGACCACTGCTCACTGTGGAATGGGACATTGTCACCTCTCCCCTCTCCTCTCTAATGGCAATATCTACCTGCTGCATGCTGGATAATGTGGATGTCCATTCCCATTTCAGCTACAGTGTGATGACTTGTGCTTGACAGATCTCATTATGTCACACATCAACTAGCCTAAAATTTACATAGGCTTGGATTAAAACCATTAGGCAGAAGTCTTCTACTCAGTGTGGTTTCAGGCAGGCAAACCTCTCTATGTCTCTTCTTTTAAAAAACTATAATCAAACACCAGAAAACTGCAGAAATGTAACAAAATCCAATCAACATAATCAGGGTTGTCAAAGACTCTGATTGGAAATCAAAACCTGAATTTCCACAAAGCAGATGAGTCGTGGCTGGGCTGGAAATTGCCTCAGTGGTTTTAGACCTTTGCAGCCAATGTTCTTTCTCCTTATGAAATTTCATTATCCCTGAAGTGATGCTCTCCTGTTTTTAAAGCCTGCAGTGGTAATTGAATACTGGCACAGACACTGACAGGGTAAACACACACCTAATGAAAACCCACAACAGATATTCAAGTAGCTGATTTCTTCTCCATCGCCACCTCACAAAGTTGTCACCTGGGGAGACATGGTGCTGGAGGTTTGCAGTCTCCAGTGGGTGCATGCAAATGGCAGAGGCAATCTGTGCCCAAGGACCAACCTAGGTGTGCATTTGTCCTTGTGAGATTAGGCATCCATTGATTACCACGTGCTCCAATTAGAATCACCCAGGGAAACTCATTATGTGACTCAAGTGTCTGAGCAGGACAACCCAACCGATAACAAAGCTCTTCTCCAGCACCTACTGCTTCCAACAGTACCCAACTGAAATAACTTGGTGTGATCAGCTTGGCTCAGCCCTTGTCAGTTCTGTACCTGTTGTGCTCTGCTGTCTCCACGTCAGGGCTTGCCTCCTGCCTGTGCTCCTTCCAGCTGGGCTCTGTCCCCTCACACCACTGTCATTGGTTTTGTTCTAGAGGTGATCATTTGTGTAAGACAAACAAAGTGCTGATTTTTTTTCCCTGCTTTGAAAAAAAAAGTAAGTACTTAGCCCCAGGTCTGTTGGTCACCAAATAAATATTGCTGTTGTCTTGAAAGCTGACTGCTTGCTTCCATGGAGTGTTTATTGGAAAGAGCTGGAGACTTTGTAGGGAAAATAAAGCATTAAGCCACTGCTGCCAGCCAGCCTTTGTCTGTGAATTTAGTTTTGTTTTCCCAAGATATATTTCACAAGACCAGGCACAAATTCTGCAATATTAAGTTTATCTTAAATGGGAAATCAGCATCCTATTTACATATGTATTCTTAGAGCACGAACTTGCTGGAGGGATTTCCACTAGCTGTATTTGCAATGCTTTCTCCCCCAGTATCTCAGACTAAGCTCTGCCTGGGTGCAGCCACCACTGAGGCAGAGCAGGAGGAGGATTACTGTGTAGAAAATGTCTCACAGGTTGTATATGTAAACCCTCTCTGGAGGTATTTGCAGCGATATTGTGGCAAACAACTGGTGGAGAGAGAGAAAGACTGCAAAAACTGAGATTGGTTTTATCCATGGTGAACAAATGGCTTAAGACAGGTCTGTAGATCACCTCATTTAGATGGGAAAACCAGACAGGTGCTCAGGTACAAAAGCCTTCCTCCAGAGATGAGATGGAAACAAACTTCAAGGTAAGTAAAGGCTTAGAATGTCTTCCCTGAATTACTCATTTTCCCAGGTAATAGGAGACAAAGCCAAGGCTGACATCCGAGGAAGAGAGGAGGGGTTTAGAGAGGCTGTGGGGTCAGTTCCTGGTGGGACTGCTGAGAGTGTGCTCTGCAGAAAGCCACATGGGATTGACTCTGTAATTTCTAGTATCCACTGTGGTTATGGTTTTTTGTTCTTCAAAAGTATTTTATGGGTCTCCAGAGAACAAGTCAGGAGCTGGTAATGGAGCAGTTGTTAACTGGGAAAGGTTTGCTGGTAGGTGAGCAGGAGCTTCTGCCCTTTGCTGGCTGTAGGAGCTTGTTTGGACATGGGGTGGTTGATGTCTCTGAAGTTCTCACTGAGAATTCTGCTGCAGCAGGTGAGAGATGTTATGTGCCAAGTCTGTCGCGTAGGACCCAGAGGTTTGTTGGCAGTGGGTCTCACTGTGGTGGCTGCAGGGATGTGTTGGCAAGGAGATGCAAAGTATGGTATGGTTTCATCCCATGCGTGTTGGTCAGCAGTGTCCTGACCTCCTCCCTAGGTGGCACAGGATGATGATCACTGTTGCAGATGCACAGTTGTCCCTGGGTTCCAGAGAAGGTGAATTCTTCTCTGATACACAACAACTTTTAAAATTCCTTTTGAAGATGTTTCCCCCTTTTTTTTTTCATTCTCTTTTTCATAATCCTTTGCAATTGATTGCTTGAACTTGCTGGATCCTGCTGTCTCTCAAGACACAGGAGCTGCTGACAGCAGTATTGGCCAATACATGGCTAAGGTCTTCCTGATCCCAGCTGTGTCCAAGTGTGTCAAAATGAAGGCATTTCTTGAGCTGATAGCTCTCCTTCTCAGCCTTCAGTACCTTTGTGTCATAGCTGCATTAATGACACCAGATTAAAGAAGTACCTAAAGAAGAATTTGTGCTGCCAAAGGTTAATTGTTTTCCAGCAGCATCAGTGTTTTAGTCATCTTTAGTTGTGCCAGAGTAGGCAGCTATTTCTGCTCTTTCTAGGGAACCTGCAGAACTGCTTAATGATTCCATTGCTGTGCAGACAATAAAGGGAAGAAGCCAGGCAGGTACCTTCCACTTTTGGAAATCTGCACTAAAGAGATTTTCTGCATGGGCAACTTTGGAAAAGTTCTGTTTCTGTGCTCAGTTTTACAAGCTAGGCAAAGCCTTCTCTTGATGTTCCACCAGAGAATTGATTAAAATGCCTCAACTTGGCAGATTTCCAAGGAAAATGTAAATATACAGAAACATAAATGTTTACCAAGGCTGCCTTCAAGTCCCTGGTGTACAGCACACAGGTACAAACCCTGAGGGATGGAGACAGGTTCTTCAGCAAGAGATACTTGTATGGTGGCCACCAAGAGAGAAGTGAATGTTCCTGGGGTGGCCAGGGCTCTTCTGGAGGTCGGTACTGCCCCATACACGTGGTAAAACCTACCTCTCAATTTCTGATGAGGGAACAGACCTTTTAAATAAACAACAGTAAGATGCCTTCAACAAAGGAGTGGAAATAATAGAGGAAGGGCCTTTGTTCTGCTTCATTTTTGGCTGTGGTGTTTCTTGGATCTCTGTATCAGCAGAAGTACCTCGTGACTTGTCCAAGGGATGGCCAGAAAAAGGGAAGGAGAGATAATGTCTCTGCACAAGGCACATCAGCTGCAGCTTGTGCTCAGGGCCATGACCAAATTAAGTACCTCTGTGGCACTTCTTCCTTGTAGATCTCTCAACCAGGGTTTGTCCCTTCCAGGCAAATAGAGCCTGTGATGTTTCTGCTGACAGAACAATTTCAGACCCATCTGTTCAAGCAGCAAGAGACCTTCCTTACAACTTTGTAAGTCAGCAGGAATGACTTCAAGTTTTGCTCTTTCCTCTCCTTTCCTTGCCCACTCTGGGATGTAGGTTTATAGTTTAAACTTTTATTCCACTCTAACCTAGCCTCTAATTGCTCTCTTGTGCTCTTCCATCTCATGCACTGGTGAATTCCTACTCTGGCCACCACCTCTTTGCTGTTCTGTTCTCTGGTTGCAGCAGAATTGAGTTTCATATTTTGCCTCAAGGTTTGTGTATGTGTTTTTCAGTGATTTCTTTTTTTTTTTTGTCTTTCTGCATGATTTTTGCTTGAGCTTTCCGATTGGTGAAATATTATTGGTCTGGAATTGAACCTTGGCTACTTACTTGTTCCATCATGGAACCGAAACATGTTTATTGTGCTATTAAAGTGGGAGGAACTTCTCTTTTTCTTTATAGCTTACATGTTCTTCAGAGAAAGCACTAATCTCCAGCACCACCAGACTTTATTCATAGACACTGTGCTAATGAGAGTGAGAAAAGAAATTGCTTGTGCCAACAGTGGGAGCAAAAGATGTCATTTCTCCATCATCTATCAGGTTAGCTCCTGTAAACAGTGAGATTGAATTTGTCTGTGTGCATCCTGTTGTAGGAATAATAATGATAATTAAAAACCCATGCAAGGCCCAAAGATAACAAGATTATGTTTGGGAAGAGCTAGGAGGGAGGTGACAATATTGAATCATAGATGGACATAATTTGCTAGTGCTGGAGACACCAGTGGCTGCTGGTGATGTTTTGGAGCTGGAAAATGAATGCAGACTCATAGCTGAGTTTCCTGCCACCCTCAGCTCCTGCAGCTCTTGGTGTCCAGAGGCAGTGTTGTGAAGAGGAGCACAAGCTTCCCCTGTATGAACATGCTTCATGTGGGGAAGAGATTTTAAAGTGAAAGACGTTGAACAAGAAGCAGATTTGAGCTCCACCTCATCACTCAGTGCTTGTCAGAGCTAGTGCTTTCAATGCTGTGTTTGTAGGCAAAAGAAATGGTAACATAATTAATTGTCTTCACCCTTTAACTAAGCCTGTGGAAGAGAGATCATGGCTGTGGCATTCCTGCATGGAACAAAGGGTTTGGCTGATCTTTTAGGGGTTTCCATGAGGTGGGCTGTATGAAGTCTGAGTATCTCTGATAATGTCAGTGGTGGCTTGGGCTCCTCTGAAGTGGTTGACATACATTTCTGAGATTCTAAAGGCAGAATTCTCTGGATGCTGCCCCAGACCTTGTGGGAAGAGCATAACATTCCCTTGCTTTCCCAGGTGAGGCTGGACCCACACAAGCCTGGCACAAGGTGAGCAGATGAGCAGGAGCAGCTCTGCATGCCCTGGAGAGCTTCCTTAAATAAAGGGTTGTTGGTTGCCATATGGAGCTTTCCCTGGGCTCTGATAGTTCTGCTGAGTGCATACATAAATTGGAAATAAATTGGAAATGCAGTGAGTGCAATAATTCCCAGGCACAGGGAGTTGCAGAAGTGGTCAGTGCCTTGGCACAGGCAGAGCAGCAGCTGGTAGATGAGTTCAGCAAAGCTGCCTCGAATTTGGATCTAAAGATAAAGCTGCTGGAGCACAAGAAACTCCAAGGTGGGGGGTTTTTATCTCCTCTGTGTTCACCGATGTCTCCAGCATGCACAAATGAGCATGGGCTCTGTGCTCCTGTCTGAATGAAGCAGCATTAAACACAGAGGAGAGAGAGCAGTGTGTGCAAGGATGGAGATGCACCATTGGCACATTATGGAAATTGGTGGATATTTGCAATGATATCAGCTACTTAATGCTGTGTTGATCTGATAATAGCAGTATTTCCAGGATGGAAAAAGAAGAAACAAACATGACTTGATGTTGCTTTGTCCTTTCTTAGTCCCAGGAGACTGCCTAGGCTGTGAAAATCTTAACGTGCAAATGTGGATGTATGTGTGATTTAGGGGCACAGTGGACCATGAGAAATCCCTGACAGCCTCACAAGCTGCTGTACCACCATCTGTGGTGGCTCACTGCTGTTGCCTGTGGAATAGGAATGAGTGTCCCAGGGCTGCAGGCTGCAGAGCATTGCCAGCCTGCACCAGGGCGACCTGTGATGGTTTTGATGTGCCCCTGCCTTGCCATCACACTCATGTTCACTCTTCAGTATCTAACGAACCTGTCAAAGAAGCCTTCTATTTACACCCTTCAGAGTCTTCCATGATGAGAATTCATATGTCATCTGGGAAGGAAATTCCCATGTGTGTGTTGCTTGATGGCTTCTTAAGGATGTTTGAATGAACAATATCATTTATTTCACAGTACAAACCCCGTGGATGCTCAGGGGTTTGCTGTGCTGGTCAGTGTGGAGATTTTTATCAGACTTCTTCTAAAGCTCATCAGCAGAAGATAGAAGTGCCAGCTGGACTCTCAAAGTCTCTAGATATGGGAAAACCTGTAGAAGGTTTGGAAAGTCAGTGAACTGCTGCAGTGTGTTGAAGCATCTTCCTATCAGGGTCTGTAGTGCCCTTAAATCTAAATCTTCAAAGATAATTATCCCTTCTGAGCAAGTATTAAACACACAGATACTGTTAAAGGTCAGGACCTTGGTCTTTAACTGTGACAGCAAGACTATTATGATGGTGTGTTACATCTAGAGTAATTAATTTCAGACTGTAAAGACTTTTCTGTCTCTTCTGGGAGGAGGTAGCTCACCATCTTCAGCTTCTGTAGATGTGGAGCACAGGAAGGATGGTTTTGGTCCCCTCTGCTCTTACTTTCCAGAGGTGGCCAGGGATTGCTGTGCTCAGCAGTATCACCATGAGGGAAAAGACTTTCATGCAGATGCACAGCACCAGCACTGATACCACAGCTCCTGACCCCAAACACTTCATTAGTCAGTTTGTGCTGCTGTTTCTGCTTCCTCTATCCAGCAATCACAGGAACTAAACCTTCCCCTCTGAGGGGATGTCTGTCCCATCCCTGGTTTGATGTGGAACCACTGAGACCCTAGGGTGAGGAAGGCCATGGAGAGCTTGGCTGAGTGCACTGCAGTCAGCTGCTGTTGTATGCTTGGAGTCACAGCTTGGGAGGCAGCTTAGCAAATCTCCCCAGCAACCCCCTGTGTACCATAAAATTGTGAATTATCTTGTTTAGAAGAGGTTCATTAGGAAGATTAATGAGGTATTATTGTTCTCTCATTCAGTGTCCTGATGCAGAGGGGGCACAGTCCTTTCCCCAGCTGTGTGCAGCAGCAATTGGTCCTCTCCAGGGTCCCCAAGCATCCTGAGTTGCCATCAGTCACACTGCTCAATCTCTGGAAGTGTGATTTCTCAGCTTAATTAGCCCTAAAGGAAGCACTTCTTTTAAAGTAAGACAACAGTTGTGTTTCTCTCTGAGAAGGGCATGGTGTTGCTAGTGGTGACAGCTTGTTCCCATAAAGGAGTGTTTAAGCTGAGTTTTACCTGAACCCCTAAGAATCATTTAGGCTTCTCCTCATCCCTGAAGTCACTTGCTCATCTGTACCCTGTCTTCTGTGAGCTACCAGCAGTATGGGCTTAGTGCAATGGTGTGGTTCTGCAACAGGTCAGATACCATCACAGAATAATTGTGGTGGGAAGAGACCTCTAAGATCATCAAGCCCAACCATCAGCCACACCACGAAACCATGTCCCTGCGTCACAGGGCAAGTGAAGGTAAGCTGGATCCTTCATCAAGGAGAGGTGGGGTAAGCTGCTGGCCAGCTTGCACCTGCAGCTGGGAGACTACTTGCTTTGGTTTTTAGCAGAAGAATTCAGAATTCCTTAGTGCACTGTTCTTCCAGGGTCAAAAGGTCAGGACAAACCTTGGAGAAAGCCACAGAGTTGTAACTGTAGGTGAGCCTGGTGCTGTGCTTGCCACAGAGAGAGGACTGCAAAACACCAGTCTGAGAATATCTAGTGAGGTTTTAGATAGCATTAAAACATGTGGAAGCTATGGAAGGGCCTTCAGATGTATTTCCTGGGCTGTGTTTTCTGTCCTAAGCAATTCTTAACAATGCCAAAACTCTTGGAAATTAATCTGTGATTTTTTCCAGTGGCCTGAGCTGAGGCTGGCCCTGGTGTGTAGGAGGAGGAAGGGCTGACCCTGCCTGCCTTCAGCAAGGCCGCTTCTCCTGTCTGAATGATCAGCAGGAGAAAAACCAGATTCCTTCATGTCAGTGCTGTATGGATGGTGACTGCTCATCCCAAGCTGGAAGGGGAAGGGTGGGTGGATGGCTAGAGGGAGATGGAAGTGCAGGGCACACTGCCTATGCAGGGTTTCACCTGGGGATCACACACACCAGCCTGGCTTCCACTGCCAGGCTATGAGAGCAGAGTAGAACAGAGAAAGCCAAAACAAGACCAGGGCAATGGGGCTTTGGTACCACAAGGAGAAGGCTCACCCACCCAGTTAGAGGCTGAGCTCTGGAGTATGGCTTTCAGCAGGGGTCTGGCCCTTGGGTAACATGCCTGGGTTGGTTTGTTTTCTGCTGTTTGTTTGGAGGTTGCACTGTTACTAATTCCCAGGAAGGCTGTAAGAGCAGCAGTGCAGAGCCTGGCGACAGCTGGCTGGTGGCTGTGTGAGCATCACGGGGTGTCTGTCCCAGCAGCTCTGCTGAGCAGAGTCCTTAGAGCATCCCTCGGGGACAGGGACCATGTCATCAACAGGGGCAAGGCCAGGCACCATGTCACCAGCAGTCACATCACCCCTGAGGCTCCAGCTCTTCCTGCAGGGTGTCACAGGAGGGTCGTGTGCTGCCGACTAATTGCAGAGTCAGAACGTTCTCGTTATCACCATGCTATTAATTACTTTAATGATGCATTCATTTAGCTTGAAAATATGATACCAGTAAAGTTTAATTAAAAGAAATCAATAACTCATTAACATGTTACTGCTGCACCTACCTGTGTCACTGTATTAATCTCCTGTGCAGGAGGAGCAGTTGTGCTTCTGCTCTGTGGCCACAGATCTTGTTAGGAGAGCTTTGTTGGCAGGACAGTCTCCAAAGGAGAGGGGTTTTAGTCACTGCTTTGTTTCTTTAGAGACTGTATACCACAAGGCAGACTGACCCTTCTCCTTGTGCTGGGCAAAGCTGACAAGCACCTCAGGTAGCACTTACTCTTTCTAGTATTATTCAAAGAGAAAAATATTGTCTGGGTGTTTGTGTGCCTGGCTGAAATTCCATCCTTCCATAGGAAGGAAACATACAGGATGGCAGGGGCTGGAAGGGACCTCTGGGGATCATCCAGTCCAACCCCCTGCTCCAGCAGGGTCACCCACAGCAGCTTGCCCAGGGTCACCTCCAGCTGCCTTGGGAATCTCTCCACACAAGGAGACTCCACAGCCTCTCTGGGCAGCCTGGGCCAGGGCTCCAACACCCTCACAACAAACAACTTTCTCCTCCTGCTCAGGTGGAACCTTCTGGGTTCCAGTTTGTGCCCAGTGCCCCTTGGGCTGTCCCTGGGCACCACTGAGCAGAGTCTGGCCCCAGCCTCTTGCCCCCAGCCTTCAGCTCTTGCTGGGCATTAAGCAGCTCCCCTCTGGGGCTGCTCTTCTCCAGGCTAAGTAGCCCCAGGGCTCTCAGCCTTTCCTCCTGCCAGAGATGCTCCAGTGCCCTCAGCATCTCCCTAGCCCCTGCTGGACTCTCTCCAGCAGTTCCTTGTCTCTCTGGAACTGGGGAGCCCAGAGCTGGAGGCAGGACTCCAGCTGTGGCCTGAGTAGGGCAGAGTAGAGGGGGAGGAGAGCCATCCTCAACCTGTTGGCCACACTCTTCATGCACCCCCAAATGAGCCACCAAACTTTTAATTAGTGGCCACAGTTTGGGGATGTGGCCCAGGAGTGTTGTTACCCAAGCAGCACCTCGATGTCAGGGACTGGGTAGATCCTGTCCTGCTGTTGTACCTCAACACCTGCCAGTGGCTGCAGTGTAATGTCTGCCTGACTCTGAGGAACTAAGAGGCATGTCAGATGGTGTGACTGGAGGTTTGACATCGTTTTGGGGTGATCCATGACTGTATATGTCCGTGTGTATGCACACACACACACGAGCAGGGATGTTTGATGTTTCTCAGTGGGACAGATGGGAGCAGGAGCAACAATGAGCTGCTGGAAACCATCCAAATGTTTAGATGAGAAGTGAGCTGCAGAAAGAATGCTTCTGAAAATGTAGCTGTTCCTTAGCAGATAAAATACTCTCATTACTGGCATGTTCCCATGCATCAGTTAGTATAACTTTAATTAAATTATCCTCAACTGATACCAAGTCACATTCTCTCAGACTCATGCTGCTCACAGAGATCTCAACAAGCTGTTGGGACCATTGCTGTGCTCTGCAGACCAGGAGGTCCAGTCCCTGACAGACCAGCAGCAGAACTTGCCTCAGAAGTTTGTGTCCCAGGCCCCTCTGAAACCTGCACCCCAGAGGATCTCAGGAAAAGGATGCAGACTGTGCTCCTGATTTCAGCTGCTCCTCCAGGAAGAGCAAGGCATAACTCTAGATTTCCACCAGGTTTTCAAACCCCAAGGGACTCCCCCTGGGTCTGTTGGTGCACACCAGTGCTGTGGTTGTCCATGCTGGTGGGATGGTGACCAGCACTGTTGCAGCACCAGGCTGCCAATAAAGGGCAGAACCTTCCAGGCTGTGAGTGCCTCCTGTCTGGAGGCTGCATTGTTGGCCACAAGCTCTTGCCTAGTACTGTGATTTAGAAAAATATATATTTTTTTTTTTTCCCCCCCAATTTGTTAGAGCATAGAGAATAACAGCAAGCTTGGTCCCACCCTCTCTCCATGCTCTGATGATACCTGACCAGACCTACCTGGCACCCCACTCTGCTAGTGGTGTCCTCGAGGTCCCATTTCAGCCTGGGGCCACCAGGCTCTGCCCCAGCAGTACCATGGGATGCCAATCACCATGCAGGCAGGAGAAAGAGCAGTCAGCTGAGGGGGGAACCAAATGCCTGCAGTCATCCCTTCCCCAAAACACCTTAGGTTATCCAGCTCTGCTCTGGGACACAGGCATGAAACAATTGACATGAAAACTGGACCTTGCACAGCACAGTGCATCTCCAGGAGTGTGCAGGATGAGGTCTCAGCTGATGCCTGGGCAGTGCTGCTGGCACCACTGCATGTCTTCCAGAGGATGCTGGGGTCTTCCCGACCCATCACAAACAGCCACCTGGAGAGGGTATGAGCAATTCTGGATGAATATTTGGAAGAGAGAATCTTCACCAACACATAAGGTTTCTATTTCTTCTCTTTTCCCCCTGATATCTGAGACTGTTTGTGAATGAGCACTGGACTCACAGTAGTTCCTGAACTTAGTTTTATTAGCTACAGCACCAAGAGCTCTGCTTCTAGTGCTGCTTACAGCAGGGTGCTGCACCCAAAGGTTTCTCCCTCACAGAGCTTGCTTCTGGAGAACCAGGGCATCGTGGGCTAGGTGGGACACAAGGTGTTTGGCCAGGTACAGGGGGTTTAGGGAGGAAGAGTTTAGGATGACCTTTTTCCCAGCTAGTTAATTTTTCTTTTAGGCTATGTGGGGGGTTGGGGTTGGGTTTTTTGGTTTATTTGGGTTTTTTTCCTAGTTCATTGGTTTGTATTTAAGTAAAAGGTCCGTTCATACCTGCAACAACTCAGACTGGCTCATTCATTTCACCAGACCCATTGTCCAGGTTCTCCATCTAACTACTCAAGCTTAAGATCTGAAGTTCCCAGGAAACCCTTCCAGCTGCACCCTGCTGCTGGGCACCAAATCACAGCCTGAGCTCTGACTCCTCATTGATAACTGCTGCAGCCACGTGCAGTGCTTTTCGTTTCCTCTGTGCTGCAGGAGCATTAACTAATACATCTCCACAGTGCCCCAGTGAGAGTGGTAAGTGCTGTTATTCTCATTTTATGGATGGCAAAATGAGATACAGAGGTTAATAGCAAGTCTAATTGGACAATAATTACCCACTTACCACACTGAAAATTAAGAAATAATCCTCCCATTGTCACTACATCAGCAGAACAAGGGGAGAGCAGTGCCCACGTCCTCCCTCTCCCACCATCCAGCCTAGCAGCTTACCATGCAAGTGAAAGCAAAGGGAGGAGTGAACCAGTCTTTTCTTTGTTTATTCTTTTTTGTTTAACATCTGTTTTCCAGCACTGAGTCACTTCAGGACAGAAGAAAATTATTCAACTTCTTCTGAAATCTATCAGGAGATGATTTAAACCAAAGCAAAGCTCCATTTGTCTAAAAAAAGAAATGGGAAAAGAAAATGGCAGAAATAGGATTTAATTACTGCCATGGGCTGGCTTCATGTTCCTGAGTAGGGGAAAAAAGCATAGCAGACAAATGTTCTTACTTGAAAACAGGCGGAAAAACAGAACTATCCTGTGACAGGTATGCTTATTGTTGAGCCCTTGTAGGGGCTCCTCCCACCCCTCCTAGCCCCATGCTCTCTGTATTTTAACCCAGTTTTTAATTGGATCTCTAGCATTTGTCCTTTGGTTCATATCCCTCTGGTGGCTAGCTGAAGAGGTGAGTGATGCCTGGTTTGATAGTGTCAGGTTGGGCAGAGGGAAGGGCTAGGGCACTCCCTGACAGGGAGCACCAGCTTTTCACTCTTATCTGAGCCCCCAAACAGGTGCAGGTGACACCCAAAGCCAAGGTGCAGAACACAAATGCCACACTGGTAACTAATCTTCTTATTCCAGGGCAGAGGCTGCAGGGCTGTGGCTTGATGATGGCTTCTGCACCAGGGCATGTCCTGCTGCACTGCTGCCCTGTGGAGAAGGAGATAAATGTGCCTCCAGATACCACCATCCTCTGATCATTTATTTGTTTATCCCCTGAATATTTAACTCCAGAGTTAACCAAATTGATTTTCCTGTTACTCTCAGAACTTACAGATCCTCCTTCTGACATGTTACAATTCTCCCAGCCACCAGACCCACAGCTCCCTGAAAGCCACCTGTGGGTCAGGCCCTGAAACCTCCTCTTAAACCCTGAGCTCTTTCCCAAAGGTTCACCTGAAGACACAGCTCTGCCAGAGCCCCAGGGTGGAGAGAAACAACTGCACACAGGTAGGAACAAATGTCTGCTGGGGTAACTTGGGTCTCTGGAGTAGGACTTGAAAAACTGAAGCCCCAGGATAACACTGCCTAACTAGTCCAGTTTCTGTAGGTGTTTTGTGGTCAGCAGCAGACAGATTACTGTGGAATGAAACTTATGCAATTTAAAAGAAACACAGTAACACTTCCCAGAATTTTTTTGCTTTTTTGAAACACCTGAATTCCAGTATGAAATCATTTCTATCTGATTGGAAATTCTGCAGCACAAATGTAACTTTTGATTGCATTCTATCAAGGCAATCAATAAATCTGCAGAAATCTGTTGTTTGCAGTTGAATTCTGTGGGACTGTTCCATAAGTGCAGGAGTTGTGAGCTCAGGGAGGAGATCATCAGCCTCTGGATGCATCACTTTTTGATGTGAATGCTCCTGCTAATAAAAAAAATGATGGCAAACAAATATAGATTTTCTGTCATGGGTGGAATTGTTCTTGTTCTTAATGCACTCCAAATATTTCTGTAGAGCATCATCTGCTCCTTAAATACATGTTATGGAACATCAATATGTTTTGTCAATGAGTAAAATATTAGAACTAATGATCTGACCTGTTCCTCATTTAGCCATTGATTCTGCCTCACTCTCTGTTTTTGTTTTCCTGAATAAACACAAAGTTAGGGATTTGGCTTTAGCATCAGATAGCTAGAACAGCCCAGGCTGGGAAGAACCTCAGAAGATCATCTGGTCCAACCTCTCATGGGAAAGGGAGCCTGGATGAGGTGATCTGGCACCTTGTCCAGTCACTTCTTGAGAACTTCCACCTGGGGCCTTCACCATATGCCAGGGGAAGTTCTTCCAGGACTGACTGGTGCTCATGGAGAGTTAAAAAATAAAAGAAATACAATTCTTCAGCTGAGATTAACTTTCTCCCAGAGCAACCTGTTGCCCCTTGTCACCTCAAAGTGACCACATGTTTTTCTTCTCTCCAAATGAGGTGGCAGGGGATAAAAGGTTTAAAAGCTGCTTCAGCTCTCTTTTCTTGATACAGGTAATTATTCAGGCCATTTTTTCTGACCCAAAAGCTAACAACAGAGTTTATTCTGGTCAGCTGTAAACACAGCAGTGAGCTTCTATTTATCGAATTACTTTGCTTGCATCTGAAGGTCAAGATGAAAAACAGACTGAGCACCTGAGACAAGCAGGAACTAACACCAGTGGCTCCCAGCATCCTGCCTCATCCCCTGGCAGCTGCCCCAGCATTCCTCTGGGGACCTTCTTCCCTCCTCATGGTGAGTTAGAAGATGCACGTTTTGTTCTAGCTGGATTTCTGTGGTTTTATGTCTGGGTCTGCTGCTGTGCTGAGGCTCTGGGGATGTGGAACATGGCTCCTGCTCTTGGGGTGCTTGGATGTGGTCTCATGGCCCCATGCTGAGACATTGTCTGTCCTCCTGTGCTGGTGTTGGGACACCTTGTGTACATCCATCCATGGGATGAGGCTGGAGGCAGTGGATGGGAGCATTGGGCAAGCCTGAAGGTACCCAGTGTGGGAGCAGGGAGCATCCCCACCCATGGCCATGCTGGGCACCGTCCCACCACAGCAGCTGCTACAGTAGAGAGCTTTTATTTGGTGGCTGTTCCTCTTCTGAGTGAATCAGATGATTTTAGATTGGCTTAGGTGAACCAGTCTGTTCAATGTGGTGCTGGAAAGGAAAAGGCTTCTGCTTAAAGTTACTTACATTGGCCTTGCCTTTAGTGGCAAAATGGTAGCTGTGGTGTAGAGATTCCAGCTGAGCAGAACTTCTCCAAGTATGACCAAGATCAGGTGGGAAAGTTCATTTTTGTATGAGTCTGAGCTGCCTGCTCCAGTAATCTGGAGGATCAGAAATTGAACTGGAGGTTGAAGACACTGTGTTAGATAAACAACAGAGTACTTTAAGTCCTACTTAGTGCTCTTGCAAGTAAATTAAATAAGTGACAGGCACAAGAGTGGAAAAGAAGCAACATTGCAGCTCCAGCCCTGCCTTCCAAAGGCTGACCTGCACATTTCAAGATGAAATGCCCTAACCTGATGTGCTGTTTGAACTCTTTCTGAATTATAATCACTGCTGCTCAGGGAACTACATCCCCTTGGTAATAAGCTGTTACCTGTTGCCCTCAATTATTCTTAGGTTACCACAGTCTGAAAATGGAGTCAGCTGGGGAGAGGGAGGGGAAAAGCCCAAAGTCCAAAAAATAATGTTGGTGAAAGGGTTTAAATGGGCTGAGCAGCACCAGGGGCAGGGTTCCTCCAGACCTGCTCACTGCTGGGAGGGGATGGCAACTCTCTGTGATGGTTCTGGAGAGCTGTTGAGGAATGCCCTGCTTGCTTCAGGGAAGGTGTGAGAGCCTTCTGAAGGCACTGCTAGGAAAAACAGGTTTGTAAACATCTGACAGAAAGGAGCCTTTCTAACAAATATTGACTTACAGCCTTCCCAAATCTGGGAGTATTAGTTCTGGCAGTGGCTCGAGCCTGTCTCTCATCCAGTGATTGATTTCTATATTTCTCTTCTCTCCTGCCAGCCCCTGGGAAGTGATGGAGTTGAACCTGGAGAACCTTAAAAGCAGTGAGTTTATCAGGGAATGGAGTGAGGATGCTTGGGGGAGGAGGGTTTGGGTGGAGGCAGGGCAGGGGGAGCTCAAGCTGTGCATGTGTCCAAGTCCTGCAGAGCACAGTAATCTCAAAAGTCTAATTCCATCTGCTGGTTGGGAGGAGGCTGGATTAGCGTGTGAGAGATGAATTAGGGTGTGAGATGGATTATTGACCTGGGGAGGAGGAGGTGGAATGTCTGCAGGGGGATCTCCATGCTACAAAACATCAGTGGTTGGAGGGTGGTCATCACCTGGGTTTCCACTGGCATCAGTCAGTTCCTGCCACTGAACTGCAGAATCCATTTTCTGTTTTTGTGAAGGTAAGCTGTGTATATTGAGTCAGCTGTGCCTGGCAGGGAGTTCCTTGTCCTTAGTCTGGGTTATTCTGTACATAACTGTGGGTATTTCTTTCCTCCCTAGACCATCATGCTCAGGAGGAGCAGCAGAAAGCTGCTAAATGCTGGGGCAGAAAAGCTGCAGCTCTGATGCTGAGGATGTGCAGGTGACAGCCACTCCCCAGACCTCATTTGCAGAGTTTCTGTATTTCAGCTACAGAATTTAAAATGTAGATCACTCTGGTAGCAAGCACAGTGGCACAGGAGAGGGGACGGTGACAGTGGCAACATATCTTCCCTCGTGCCAGGAACCTGAGTGCAAAGGAAGGTGCCACAGCAGTGGCTGTGTGAGGGGGATGAGTTGCAGTTGGCAAAGCACAAAGTTCCTCAGAAGCAGCAAAGAAATCACCAGCACTCAGAGTGCCACCAGGGAGAGCAGGGAGAGTTTTCTTTCAGCTCCAGACAATTTGATCAGCATTTTGCAGTAGCTCCCATGTTGGGGTTTTGTTCACCCTTGGTTCTCTCAGAAAAGGACAAGCTGCCACCCAGCACTCTGCTCCGGGGCAGGAGCATTATCTTGCTCTGCAGCCTGCACATCATTTTCCTAGACCTGATGAATTAGAGAGTTAGTTACTCATCTATTTACACGTGTAATGGTTTTGTTTCCCCTACACACTCTGTCAGAAGGTTTAACCACCTCGGTAACTGCAGGGGGTGGCTGCTGGCTGAGGCCGGTGTCCTAGGAAGTGCAAGGGATAAAGAAATGAGCAGTAATTCAGCACACAAAAATCCATTTCCTGATGGGCAACACGCGAATAAGTTGCTAAGCTTAAAGCATTGGGAACAACTGTAGCAAACTCAGAATAACATTTCTCTCCCCGCAGAGTTAGTAGCAACTCTGTTTCTTTATTCCAGTGAGAGCTGTGCTCTTCAGCCATCTGAAACTGGTTTTATATCTTCCAAGACTTATAAAACTCAATGGAGTTTTACTTTGTAACCTTTTGTTATTATTTGGGTTAAGTCTTTCAGGGAAGCAAAACAGTTGTGAAGGACTGGCTGGGAATGCTGATTAACCATTTCCTTGCTGGGGCAGCTGGTGCCTCAGACCACAGCACCTTGCCAGGGGCCATCCCAGGGCCTTCTCCAGAAACGTGGGAACAAGTTCATCCAAGCATCACTGAGAGACAGCCCAGGAATGTCCTCTGGGCAGAAGGGGTAAGAGCAAGTTACTTTTTTGGGGGATTGGACTCTTTCCCAAGTGCTGTCCAGGTAAACCCTCTCCTCACCATCTCCAGCAGAAAGAGTCTGTAAGGTGAAGGAGTTTGGCAGAGCTCAGCAGGAAACTCTCTGGTGCAGAGAAGATAAACAGCTTTTATTTTCATAGTCACTTTTAATTGACCACTTCTGCTCATCTCTTCTGTTTGATATCTGCCTCATTACTGGTTTGAGTGGTTTGGTTTGATTTTATTTGATGAAGGGTTGAGATCTTTTCCAGATGTGAGTAAGGAAGTGCCCAAAATGAAGATGAGTACCCAGTGCTGTGCTGCTCGGCTGCTAAGGCATGAGAGGGAATAAATGTTAAATGCAATTTAACATGCAACAAATTTTCCAGATGCGGCATCCTAACACATCAAGAAGTTTTGCTTGTTTCTGGCCAGGAAAATGTCCTCTCCATATTGCTTGGAAAAGATAATTGCACTTCTCATGCTTATTTACAGCTTTGCAGCTTGCTAGGAAAAAGCTGGTTTTTCCACCATTCACTGAGACAGTTCTTTAAAGAATTCTTGCTCTTTCAGTATCAGCAATACTGAACCTGTTGGGGGCTCTCAAACCCATATTTTTCCTTCCCAGATATATCCAACAACCATCTATATTACTGAGAAAAAGCATACTAAACACACAAATGCTTGAATCAAGATCCTTCTTGTTCTTCTCTTGCAAACAAGGCTGCAGAAGGACAGACTTCTCAGTCTGGGCCATGGTTGCCAGCAGGTTGCTGTTCCCCAGGCAGACATGCGGGTGGCATGATGCCCTTGGATGCCAAGTCCACGCCTCCAGTCCATCTGCCAGCCAGAACACCTACTTGCCCAGCAGCTCTTCACCTAGCCACACACCCCCTCACCACATCATCCCATGATCCACATCATCTTTGATTCTTATGAGTTGGTAGGTGAGGCCCCAAAGTGCTCTAAATGATGCTGAGGGACGTGGTCTAGTGGTGAGCATGGCAGTGTTGGGTGGATGTTTGGACTCAATGATCTCAGAGGTCTTTTCCAACCACAATGATTCAGTTATTCTATGCTGTCTGGAGTCTTTCAGGGACATGCAGATCCCTGTAGCATATCTGGTGAAGCTGGACATGGTAGGTGAAGGTGAATCATTTGGCAGCATAAACATTTGGAGATGGAAGGGAAGGTGCCAGGAGCCCCTTACTGCTCCAGCAGGAGGCTGAGCCATGACTGCAACCAGGCAGGGGTGGCTGTGGAGGGCAAGAACAGACACCAAATATTGGTGTAATGTGGAACCTGGTCAAGACTCTTTCCAAAACATGCCTCTGAAGTTAGCTTGTGTTCACACTGGTTGATATTCAGGTGCTGAATTGGGAAGTTGTGGGCCACATCCCCTCTAGGTTGCCTGTGCCCCTGCAGTGACTGCAGAGGGGTCAGAAGATGGCTGCACCCAGGTGTCCTAGGCAGGATGAGGCCAACCCTGAGCCCATCTGTGCAATTTGATGTTTGGCTGAGGTCCTCATCCACTGGAGGGCTGAGATGGTGATTATCATGGGCAGCTCAGCTCTGTCTCCTCCCTCCAGTCCTTTTCATGCATTTTGGGATCCCAGGATTCCTCCAGATTTAGGGAGACTGTGATACAAACATACACCTTTCATGTCCAGAGATCCTGGTACTGTGACCCCAGGGGCAGGGAGGAGCAGGCGAGGAGATGTTGTCCTCCCTGCCCAGAGCTCTGTCCTGCAGCACCCACAGCTGCATGCCATGGGGATGGACTTCCACAGTCAGCAACCATTGTGGTTCAATTTGCATCTTATTTTCAGTAATCATTGACAACAATTTCTAATCAGGACATCTGCTGATGGATGATAATTGTCCCCCAGATCCCTGATGGATACTTAGGGGAAATCTTCAGTTCAATCCTTATTAAAATGTCAGCGACTGCCAGCTTTAAATACACATTTTTAATGGTGAAAATTGTTGTTATATGAATTACAATCAAGCCCCAATCCCCCCAGCTTCGAACAAAATGTATTGGAAAATACATTTCAAGCTATTGCTTGGACCATGGGCAAATACATCCTCAGTGTAGTAACTGCTTTCTCTGAGTAGATTTGGTAACACAAGAAACATTTCACTGCATTTTGGGGGGGGAGGGGTGAGGGGGGGAGGGATTGGAAATGAAGAATAGATCTTTTTTCACATTATTTTTATTTCAGTGTGCATCAAATCCTGTTTTTATAAGTTATTAATGATGAATTGATCTCAGGAGATATTAACTCTGTATTTACAGAGTGTTTAGAGATGCTGGGGGCTGTTGTAAATGCACCAGCTGCTCAGAGCTGACTTAAGTACACAGATGTTCTTATTAGCATAACATTCAAATCTGATGCCCTTCTTATCTCCATCCTCCAAATGCACAAAACCCCAGCACCAACAGCTCAGGAGATCCATGCAGAAAAAGTCCCTTCTGCCCCTGGGACCTCCCCATGGGCTGAGCTTGCAGCCAAGCACACCTCCCTCAGCCCACGGTACCTCTCTGGCTCCTCTCCCTTGTGCAGGTCACCCCAGTGAGGATGCACCGTGGAGAGGTGCATGGGTAGTGATGGTGATGGAGAGATGAGGCTTCTTGCTGATGATATGGTGCAGCCACAGGGACTCAAGGCTGAGGAGCCCTTGGCTTACACGTAAACAGATGAAGATGGAGATGACCCTCTGCTGGGTTTTGGTTTGATGCACTTGGCTGTGTTTGCACAGTTATTGCTGCTGGGCTTTGCTTTGCTTCACAGGGGTTCTTTTTTCCAGCTCTGCTTTTGCCCTTGTTTTGTATTTTGGAGGTGTGAGCTGTGGTGGGAAGTAATGAGAGTGGTCTTTGAGCCTGAGGAGCTGCAGATAATAACACCAAATTGGTGTCTGGCTCAGGCCTGCTACAGGAAAGTGCCTGAGTCAGAGATCAGGGTTGGAGAACAGCAGAGATGGAAAAGTCAGACCCAAGCCTGGAGTGACTCTCTTCTGGCATGTGTTAGAGGTGCAGGGAGGTCTTGTCCAGCCCCTCGGTGGCAAACCAGCAGAAGCCTTCTTGGTATCACCTCAGAATTGCCTCAGGCTTTCACAGAAATCCTCAAAGTTAAAAAAGGTACTTTTAAGTTTTGTTTCCTTATTGATATATTTAAATATTCATTCTCTTGTTAGTAATGAGGCAAATTACAGCAGTTGTGACATAGTTTTGAAGCAAATATTACCAGAAGGCATGTAAAGCCCTTCTACAAAGGGGTTCTCTCCAGGTAGCAGAGGTGTGAGAAGAAGCCTTAGCTCCTCAGGGGGTGTTTTATGGATATGATGTTCCACATATATGTTTTTGTTCTTTGTTTTCCCTTGCAGCAGCTTTGAACAGCACCTCACAGCACGTGGTGTCCGTTTCAAGACCATGTGGGTTTCGACTGCATGGTTTCAATAACTGGAAGCTTTGCTCAGGAGATCAGGACCAGATGAGGAACACAGGAAGGGAGCCTGGATGCTGGCTTCTTGCTCTCCCATAAGAACCATCCAGCTGCCCAGGAGAAATATAAAGTAATGACAGCAAAAGAATGGGAAATAACTTCAAAGTCAAACTGATATCTTGTGAAAGATGAGGAAAATGATACAGAGAAAATATCAAAGGCTCAAGAAGGTTTTTTCCTAGGCACTTTGTTACCGAAGCCTTTACCACCCCCTGCAGAGGCAATCTAGACTAATGGGGACATTAGTACCGCAGAGGGCTACATATCAAAAGAGTCCCTGGAGCAAATAACACCCAGGAACTGGAGCATCCCCGGCTCTGCTCTCCAAACCACCGCCCCCCTCTGCCACAGCAATGAGGAAAAAGGCTCGTAAACAGCAGAGAGGAAATTTTTGCCTGGTGACTGCAAACAAGCACCCAACAGAGCTGTTAAAAGTTGCTTGCTGAAGAGAAAAATATGATTCTTCCACTTTTATGGGCCGTGTTCAGAGAGCTCTTACTCCTCTGCCATCAATCCAATTTTCCCACGGATTAAAGGGGAAGCCATCCCAGGCTCTGCTGAATAATACACAGGGCTGTCATGGCTCTGCTGCAAGTTGGGCACCAAATCCACCCTCTGCCAGACTCCCAGGGCAGTGCCATCCATGCTGCAGCGGCCACGGGCAATGCTGCAACACTTGCCAGCTCGGATGGTTGCCTTTCCAGCAGTGCTTGCTGCTCCAAGCATGAGGAACACCACCAAGACCTTCACAGATGCTCTTGGGAGGTCTCAGTTCTTGCACAAACACTTGGGTGTGCATTTTTTAACTCCATTTCAAAAAAAAAAAAGAAGGTTGTGACAGAGTTTAAGCTTAAGAGATGAATTGAGCAGCATCTGATTGCTCTAAGAGGATGCTCAGAGGTAGCTGCGTTGGGATAGGATCACTGCAATGTCCAAGGACACCCGAGGAGGGAAGCAGATCAGTGCCTCTCGCAGTTCATGGCATTCCTCATCAGTTTAGAAAGTGTCTTTGTGCACTGATGGCAGCAGCTCACAAAATGCTCCAGTGCCACTGCTGTGGCAAAGCTGGAGATTCTCCCAGGAGCTGCTAGCTGCACCTGTGGGAACTGGTGCTTAGCAAATACTGCTTTATCCAGGTGTAACACTAAACGTTGGTTCCCTTCTCAGAGATCAGTGACTTGATGGGTGTCTGAAGTACTCTGATGTTTGCTGGTGTCACCTAAGTGTGGTTCTGAGGAAGCGGAAATGCGACTGAATGCTCTGTGTTTTGAACAAAACCTGAGTTAGTTGAGGCAGCTAGAGGTGCTCTGAGGTTGCTCCTTGCTATATTTAGATCAAAGAGCAAGATCAAATCCCTAACCAAATACTACCTGGTTTAAGGTTTAGTTTTAGGCAGTCCTGCAAGGAGCAGGGAGTTGGACTTGATCCTGATGGGTCCCTTCCAAGTCAAGATGCTCTGATTCTGTGATTTACCTCATCCCAGGGGAGCACCTGCAGCATTCACCCACCGATCAAAGTAACTCCAACCTCCCTGTCTGAGATAAAGACCAGGTCTGCATGTGAATGTTTGCCAGACACAAATGACTGTCTCCATGGAGGAAGCACTTTGGCAAGTTCTCCATGTCCTGGTTTGCAGGTGCTGACATACAGCAGGTGCCTGGGATGTAGTGGGACATGGGCTGCGGGTGCCTCTGGATATGCTCATCACGTCATTCAGGTAACAATTTCATCTGGAGATTGCAAGTGGGATCAGATTTGTGTGAGGATACTTGCAAGGGTTTGTGCTTTATGTGGTTGGCACAGCCAAGGCACAGCACTCCCAAAAATGTTCGATGCTGTCTAGATTGCATTTCAGCAGAGAGACTAAAAACCAAGTGCAGCAGTAAACCTGCTGTGGTCCTGCTGTAATTCTCTTCATCTGCTTCTCCACTTGCTCCATTTCTTCCCTTTCCATCCACTCCCAGAGCTGTCACCAGCCCTGAGCAGATTTCACTCTGTGTCTGTCTGTCATCTTCTCTCCCACTCTCAGCCCCTCAGCTGCTCCCCTGCACTGCCTCAACAGACACAGGAGCTTCATAACTCCAGTAAAAGCTGCTTGCTGTTTCACATGGTGATTTCCAGTCTGCTGTCAGATTAGTTCCTGGCACCCTGAGTGCAAGCCACTGATGGCTGGAGAGCATCATGCAAGTTTAATAAAGCAAAAGGTAAGTGGAAACACAATGCAGAAAGGAGGCCAGCAAAAGCCCTTAATTAATTAATTAAGATAGAAGAACTTTAATTTGGGCAGGGAGTGTTATCTTTCTGGAAATGCACCCAAATGCCAGTTCAGGTGGGAAGTCACAGGTGAAGCTTGCAGTTAGGTGCATCTCCAGAGAGATCAAAGTCTCATGTGGCTTGTGACAGGAGACATTTCATATCAAACAGGACCAGCAGTCCCTGTGCTTTGGGTGACACCTGGATGTGTGAACCACAGTCAGTCAGGATGTTTTCAAGTGAGCTCTGTAGCCCTGTGTTGCTGAATGACAGAAAGCATCACTTAGGGGCTGACTATCACTTAAGGGCTGAGCATCCCAGACCTGGGTGGGGAGGTTGGGTGCAGCAGAAGGCAGGTGGCTGTTCCACCCAACCCTCCAACCCACCCCACCATGCTGCTTGCTGTGAGTCTTGTCCTCATGGAAGTGCTCCATGATCTGCTCCATGGTGGCTTTGTGATTTATCTCATTCTAGACTGGCCAAGCCCTCCCTGCCAGACACTGTCTCCAGGGCAGGGACAGACCTGGCTGCCACCACCATGCTGCTGAGCAGATCCTCCAGACCCTCCAGCTTCCTTCTAGTCTCTCCAGTCCTCTCAACAGACCCTCCAGCCTCCTTCCAGCTTACCTCCAGACCCTCCTGTCTCCTTCTAGATCCTTCAGCCACCCTCCAGGCCCGTCAGCATCCCTCTAGACCTTTCAGACCTGTCAACCTTCATCCAGCCTCCTCCAGCTTCTCTCCATCCCTTCCACATGCTGCAGCCTCCCTGCCTTGGTGCTCAGCACTTCGCTGAAGTGGTTAATTTGTTTTAATCCACTGTTGTTCTCAGGAGCTCTTGGCAGACTCCTGCCAGCTGAGTGGAGAAATGATTTAATTCTCCAGTTTGGGCATGGCAGATGTGTGTGTGGGAGGGCTGTGAGGGAAGAGGGGGTGGCTGTTGTTGTTTTTAAGGTGACCAAAATCTGCTCCACCAGATTTATTCTAACCCACTTCCAGCCCGCTGAAGCAGTGACACAAGGCTGCTTTCATGGCAGGGACACACAGCAGGGTGTGGGTGAAGGGAGTGTGTGTGAGGGGGTTCCCACAGCCATGGGTCTGTGATGGGGCAGAGATGTGGCCACCTGCAACAGGCTGTGATGAGCCAGAGGGCTTAGACCCTGCCCAAAGGTCATGTCCCTGCTGGGTCTTGCTGCAGAGTTGGCAGCAGCAGGACAGGCTGGTGTCCCTCTGTAACCCATGGTGACATGGGGACATGCCTCTCCCAGGCTGCAGCTGATTTACAGGTCATTTGTTTGACTTGAAGCATGGTTTGCTTTAGCACTCAGTTTTCTGGTGTGAAGGTCAGAGGCCTGCTTTGAGCTTGGCCTGAAAGGTGAAAAGCTATAACAAAACATCAGGTGTTGGTAAGCTTGTTCATCCCCTCTGCAGGTACAGAGCAGACTTGGATGGTGCCAGCAGGAGCTGAAGGAGAGCTGATTGTTATTTTTAGGTTTTGTGTGTTTTGTTTCTGCTATCTTCCAACAAGAACAGGTTGTAAACACTTGGGATGGAGGCTTCCATAACTGAAAGTACAGATATCAGAGGAAATATCCAAAGACAACACCTCTTGCTAATCAAAGCCCTGAGATGAGAGAACACTGCAGTCTGTTATCATAACTAACCCTATCTTGAACTCTGGAGGCTAACCATATCCAAACCAGCAACAGCAGCTCTAGAAGAGTGAGCCATCACAAGATGCAGCACAGCAGGAGACAGAGCTGCTCACCAGCTGCCAACTCTGTCCCTGCTGCTGCAGCTCCTACATCTACATCACATCTCTCACCAGCTTGCACAAGCTTCTCCTGGACCAGTTTGGTTCCAGACACCCTGTCCTGTGCCTGGGGTGGAGGTTGGACACCAGCCCAAGCAGAGGGAGTGCTGACTATGTCCTTCTCCTCAGGGGACACCTGGAAAAGCAGTTGAAGGTATTTCCCTTCTAGGTTTGCAATGCTCACCAGGAATCTCCATTTCAGTGTCACTGGTAGTAGTTTATTAACAGGAAGGAGAAACTAATGATGCAGGATCTGAGTGTGGAGGAAATGTGATGTACTTTGAATCACCCTGCCCAGAACATAACCTTCAAAAACACTGTTTTCTGTTCCACTGGAAAATGGCAAGTTTCTGCTTCTGAGTTATTGGATGAGGACACAAGAAGCAGCCTTTGTGTGATGACTGGAAGAGAGAATTCTCTCCAAGGCACAAATGAAAATTCATTACAAACACAGCACAAGAACAAAGAGTGCAAATGTACAGACATGGGTAAGTGGCAAATGCATTCAGCAAAGAGAAGCACTGTGTGTTTGGTGGGAAGTGGCACAGTGAGGTGTCTCTGCACACTCCAGCTGAGAAGCACATGCATTCATTGCAGAGCTGGTTCCTTACCATATTTTGATGTCAGTGCTGCTTTGTGTGGTAGTGCTGGAACTCGCCCTGACACCTTGCTCTATCCTCACAGAAAACAGGAGCATATGGGAGTGAAGTGGTGGCAACAGATGGCAGGAGAGGGTAACCTGGTTTGGGAGCTCTGGGAGAGATGCAGAGCACTGGTTTGGGCTGATGGTTTAAGGTACAACTTGAGGTCATGGGTGTGGAGATCTGCAACCTGCTTCATCTCACTGGAGATGTCCTGGAGCAGGACATGAGCCTTTCCCTCTCCCCCATTGTGTTTGGATCGTGAGTAGTCAGCAGCCTTTGATCTCTGTGGGAGAGCAAACCAGGGAGATGGTGTGAAGGTTGACTCTGTTCATACCTGCAAAGCATTTTAAAGGCTCCATGGGTTTGTTTGGAATCATGCACTGTAAATACAGACATTGCACCAGACCACAGGTGAGCTGTCACCTTGTGTCACTGCTTGTCTGGTCAACCTCTGAAGATAACCACAATGCTCTGCCCTGAGGAGGCTTTGGGAGGTCCCTTCAGCATATCTCTGTGATGCAAGGGTTGGGAAGGTGGTGCGGATTTGGGTTTTTTCTTTAAATCAGTACAGGAACTGCCCTTGTACCATTGCTGTATCAAAAGTTGTCAGTTGGAGGTTTGAGGAGGGTGTTTTTTCTCCACCCCTTTTTAACCTTCTGTGTTTTTGCAAATTAAAAGAAGTTTTCCCATCAGATTCAATTTCTACTTCAGATAAGTAGCATTTATGCTGGGGAAAAACTCTTCAAACCACTCAGAAATTGAGCAGTAAATCAATGGCAGCATCAGAACAAGTTAGTGACATTGAGAAACAGAGATGAAGTCCTGGATTGATGGGAAGGTTTTCAGAATGACACACAAATCAAACCCACTCCTTCTGTGGTTCGGGTCTCTATCCATCTCTGGGAGCTGATCCTTCCCTGACTGCTTCAGAGAATCCACAGACCTCCATGGGAAGCAGCTTTGTCATGCTCTGAGGCTACCCAATTCAGCAGCCAGTTAGGCACACTGCAGGTTCTCCAGCACTGACACCTTGTCTCCATGCCCAGTGTGAAACGTTTTCCTACCTGCCTGGCTTTAGGCAGGAGCAAACTCTCCTTTTGCTTATTCATGAGTAATATAATTACCTACAAACAGAGCCAATGGAAACCAGCTTTGAGGTGCTTTGAGATCCAGCTTCCAGCCCTAAGAAAACGAGATCTTTGGGGCAGAAGGTATCCAGGCCAATCCACCCCTTGGTGATCAGGAGTAAATGGAGCATTAAGAAGGAACCAGCTGTTCGGGAGCAGAACAGCACCAGCCGCAGGAGAGGCTGTGCCCCAGGCAGCAGCAGCTTTTCTCTTCCTTCCTTTCTGTTACTGGCTCTACCTTGCAGCACTTGTAGGCAAATGAGAGGGGAGAAATGACAAAGGGATTTGAGTCTCTGCTCTGAGGGCTATAGCATCACGTGTAGGGCTCCCAGTGGAGACAGCACTGCAATGCCTCTTCCTGGGGTTTTAGGGTACAAGGACCATTGAGCAAAGATTAACCATTCTGAAGCACTAACACTGCCTGAGAAGGCATCATTATATTTGGTGAGTGCTGCTTTCTGTGACAGCAACCGGTTATCTGACTGCAGCAATTCATTGCTGTTAAATGAGGGGTACCTGGCTGTGCTAAACACTTTTAAAGAGTTAACCTGAAGAATGGGATAAATTTCAGGGGATGCCTGGGCTCTGATCTGTTCTCTTTAGCATGTGCTGCTCAACACTCCAGCCTGTTTTCTATTGAAGCTTCCTCAGGGTGGTTGACTACCTGCATTTGTGGGTCAGGCAGCACTGAAACAGGGCTTCCTTTAAGTACCTCTCTTAGGAGCAGGGTATGGAAATGACCCAGTTAATTATCCGTGATTTCTTGCAAGCCACCAGAATGAGACCTCAGTGTTCTCACAAATGAAATCTTTTCCATGGCCATGCTTCATTTAGTTGAACAGTGCCTATGCTTTCACATCCTGACTCCCCTGTACCTGGTGGCTTGTGCTCAGGCTTTCCTTGTTCCTAGTCCTATCACTCAACAAATTCTTCCTTATGCTAGCCCTGAAATGTCATCTCCTGGGCTGGTTGCACATGTCTGTTTTGTGATTAATCTGCCTCGTGCCTGAGCTCTGTGCCTGTTTAAACAGCTCCAGCAGCCTGGGACTTCCTATGAGGTTTTTCCATTTCCTTTTCTTATTTGCTGTAGAAAATTGCTGATGGAAGAAAAAGAAAAGTTCCCCTTTTGCTCATGGAAAATGCATCAGAAACCCAACACAGCTCCAAGGAATAGCTGAAGTCTGTCTGCTTAACACAGGAAGACAGAAACAAAGAAGATGATAAGAGTGAGAACATCTGGATTTTGGTTCCAAGGTACCTGTGTAACAGACTGAAGTACTGAAACACAGCTCACCATGTGTTTATTCACCTGGTGCAGGTGAGCTCTTGCTGAAAGAGAGATGGGGAGAAGGGAGAGAGGAGAAGTAGGGATTGTATAGAATGATGTCAGGTTGTCATCCAGAAACCTGTTTCCTACTGGATCCTCTCTCCTGTCTTGAGTTACTTGAGTCACTGACTCTGTGCTTATCACACAGCTCCAGCATCTTCATGATGAAATAGAGTTCAGCAAGTCTGGGTTTTTTCTGGAGTCAGGGGCTGCTGGAACAAGTTTCCATTCTGCTCAGCCTGTCTCTGTGACCTTGGTAAGCCTATTCTGTCACTGTTCCCCATCTGTGGGAGGCCAGGACCAACTCACATCCTTCTGCTCTGGTGTCAAAGCACCCAGGAGGTGCAGGTGCTCAAGTGGGATGCAGAGCAATGACACCACATACAAGTTTTCTGCACTGAAATACTTGGAGGAGGCTTCAAAAGCAAATCCATAACTTTGTATGGTTGGATGTGTTTCTCACTCTGTCCCTGCAGTACCTCATGATATATAGCACTTTGAGCTTATTGGGCAGTCAATATTTTGTGGCTGTTCTATTTCTTCCCTTCATATTTTCAGCTCCTGAGCTGTGTTCTCTCTGGTGAGCAGAACTGGGCTGGGTAAGCTGGACACAGCAGCGCAGCTCCAAAGGCACACATGGCAGGATGTGGCTCTGCAGAGCTCAGGCAGCACTGGGCTGATTCCACACTCTCTGGCAGAATTCAATTTGGATGCCCTGTGTGCAGGAAGGTGCAGGTGAAATAGAGTATCTTGCTTTCAGGCACTGTAAATTTTCAGGTGGGCAGAAGTGAATGGATTGCCCTTTGCCCCAAAATGTGAGTTCTTTATTACAGAAGAGCAGCATTTGTTAAAGAGCTTTAACCTGGGCAACCTCGAGGTGCTGTCTGAACTGTAACAAAGCAGAGTCTCACAGGGCACAAAGGCAGCCATAAATTCTTTACTGACACTGAAAAGAATTTGGTATCTGCTGTGTTTTCCTCTGTGTAGGAGGGTACTTACTGCGGGGTAATACACTGGGAATTCTGAGTGATTCAACTAGCCAAAAGCACTTCTAGATACAGGCTGAGGTACTTCAGCCCTGGTTCACTTCCTGAGATCCCCTTTGTGTACTCACAGAATCTGCCTTCTCCTGGGGAGGATGAGGAGAACCTCTATCAAATTATGGAGCTTTTCCTTCTTCAGCTTGTGATTAGATTACTTTTGCTTTTACCCCTGAGTGCTAATTAAAAAAGGAGCCTGTGCAAGTCTACAAAAGAGCATAGCAGTAAACAGGGGAAACTTGCGATGAGCTTCTCCCTTTCTATGTCACCAGGCACAGGGGGCAGGACTGCTCCTGCTGGTTGGAAGTAACTGAAACAGGTCCTGTATTAATATTTATAAGTCCTGACAGAGACACTGTTTGATCTGCTCATGAGAAATGCTGCATGTGGAGCACTCCCTGTGACCCGGCTCTCAAGTGCCTTTCCATCCTCCTCTGCTTCTTGCACACATTGCCAGTGGAATTTCCTATTATTCAGAACTTGCTTCTTATATTTCTAAATGTCTGAAGAGAGACATCACTGTCCCTGTTCTCCCCAGATCTGGCCAGGGAGGTCTGCTGGCTAAGAAGCCTCTGCTCAAGCAAGCTTAAAAATAATAGTCAGGTCTATGAATGCTGGCAGGAGAACGCTCTGACTCCAGCAGGATTTGGTGTTCCTGGCTCTGCTGGCACCAAGAGGAGGACCTGGCATTGCCTCTGTGTATTTCTACTGTTCTTGGGGTTTCCATGAGCCACACCAGCAGGGAGCTGACTGAAAACCTCTGGGGGCAAAGCCCTCCATTGGAACCTCAGCCTTTGCACAGCTCCACCTTGATATTCTGCTGCTGTAGCACTCTGGAAGTACTCCCCAGTTCTTCCCAGCATGTCATTACTGGGTTATTTTCTGCCTGTGAACTGTGTAATTGAGACAGAGAGGATTATGAGTACACAGGAGATGTGGCCTCACGTCCTCTCCTTACCCTGGCCCCATTGGCACCTGTCCCCTGGTCTGTGGCTGTGGCCACATCATCCCATGACATGGCTTCTCAGTGGGAATGGATGCCAGGTGGTATTTGTTGTGCAGCTGGGCTGAGTGTGTGCAGGCAGGAGATAATGGAAGGTGAAGATTGCAATGACTTTTCACATGAGTTTGTACCAAATTTTGCGAGGAATGATGGATAACTGTGAATGCACTGCAATAAAGCAGGTACTCAGTCAAGCAAGAAACAGTAGAGCCAGGTGAGCCTCAAGTCCATGGCTTTCTTCACTGGAATGTCAATGATCCAAGTATTTTTATTGCTGCTGAGTTTTTCTCCTGTTGTCAGACTTGGAAGCCAAAAGGAGCCACTGTGAATCTCAGCTGACCTCAGAAGAGCACAGGGACAAAACACATCCCAGCCAAAGCCACTGTGGGTGGAATGGTGTGCTGCAGAACCACAGGGACTGATCAGAGGTGAGCTGCTGCCCTGGAGCACCAGGGGACACTCTGGGAGGTAAACACTTGTATAGTTCTTTCATTAATCAGGTCAGTCAAAAAAACAGAGTAAGGCTGTGAAGCCTGGAGACAGGTGGGTGGGGAAGTTCAGCATCCACTGCAGATGTTCAGTGGCACAGGTGCATGACACTGTCTTGTCTTGGGTGACACTCTCTTGTCTTGGGTGTATTTTGAGACCTTTTTCAATCTATTATTTCATGGCAGTAGCATTCAAGTGTCTAAACACAGGCACGGCTGGGTCTTACCACATGCAATGATGCCTTCAGGTGAGCCAGGTAGCAGAAAATAGAGGAAAAACAAGAGTGCTTGCAGGGTTGTGGTTTCCAAATGGGTGCTTAGGCATTTAGATAATTAGGTCTAAGGTTTCCAGCAGGGAAGGACACGCCAAGGTGCCCAGGAAGAGCTGGTCAAGGCCTTTTGTTATGTAAACAGGAAAAATGTATTGCAGTAGAAATATTTTCCTCCCTTGGATACATTTAATGATTTTCTTTGAAATCTTAGCAATGAAATTACAATTTTCCATGGAGGAACACTGAGAGTTCCAGCAGATGATCAGCTGGGCAGTGAACATCTGTTTCTTTTGGCAGTAAACATTCTATTTCTTTTTCTTTTCATTCTTTTGGTGTCTGGTCCCTGGTTCCATTCCTGTCTCTTAGTGGTGACTCAGTTAAAGCCACCAGAAAGGCACCAGTTGGACAAAGGGAAACTTCTTCCTGGAAATGCTCAGAGAAGTGAATGCAAGTTAATAAAGGTGTGAATTTAGCTAAGCTGGGACTGAACCCTTGAGTCTTCTAAATG
This sequence comes from Galbula dea, assembly GCA_013399015.1. Taxonomy (NCBI): domain Eukaryota; kingdom Metazoa; phylum Chordata; class Aves; order Piciformes; family Galbulidae; genus Galbula; species Galbula dea. Next base: position 757,392 of record VWZX01007460.1, read on the forward strand.
AAGGTGAATTGAGCCAAGGTCCCTTTGATTCTGGAACCTTTTTAGAGATTTAAGGAGTCAGCCAACTGTTTTGCCTGATGGATAATGTATAATGAACTGTGAATATAAACCACACAGACTGGACCTTTTGCTGTGAGTGGAGCAGGTCATGTCCATCACAGCCCTGTGGGGGTAAGACCCACACTGATGGTGACTGGGGGCCCTGGCACAGCTCAGGGGGGTAGGTGGTGTGTCCTGTCACACTGCACCACTGCTCAGCTGTGGGCATGGCTGAGCCTCCCTCTAGGAAGGACAGGACAAGAGAAACAGCCTCAGGTTGTGCCAGGAGAGGTGCAGGTTGGACATTAGGTATAATTTCTTCCCTGGAGTTGTCCAGCCCTGGCGCAGGCTGCCCAGGGCAGTGATGGAATCACCATCTGAAGAGGTTTAAAAGCCATGGAGATGTGATGCTGAGGGACATGGTTTAGTGGTGACCTGGCAGTGTCAGGTTAACTGTTGGACTTGATGATCTTGGAGGTCTCTTCCAACCAAATCATTCTATTGTTCCATGATTATATGAAGGGAGATGCTGCTGCTGAGCTACCCCTGCTTAGCAACAGGACCAAGGCAAAGGCTCACCCCATTCAAGAGCTCACTTCATTATGGTCAAATCCATATTTGGAAATACCTGCTGTCTGCCTGGCCTTTTTTCTTTTTTCAGTTTTGGAGAGTTATTTGCTTATCACAGGGAATTATTGTGTTTAAGGGACCATGGATTTTGTCTGCACTTGGTTTTCTCTTCTAGGCTTTTGCTTTATTCTTGTTCTCCTGGTACTGCAGACACTTACTGTGTCCCAACACCCTGCAGCAGTCCTTGGGATGCAAGTGCACTTCTCTCCCACAGATACCTACAGGCAGCAATAGTAAGAAAGATTTCTCCCTGCATAAAACCCAAGTGGAGGTGAGGAGATTTGTTCTGGCAGCATGGTGATAAACCAGGAGGAGCTGAGCTCCATCTGCCCGACCTGGCTGGGCAGCTCTCCACCAGCATTCAGATGGGAAGCAGAGACAAGCAGCATCGCTGTGCTACGTGGGCAGGAATGAGCCAGGGAGACATTTCCCAGCATGGGGAGAACAATTCTCTTCCTTTCTCAGGCAGTTCTTTAAGTATTAGCAACCATGGTAACTGGGATAGGAAAGCAGCCTGTGCATGGTGCATCCAGCTTGGCACAATTATCTTTGCAGAACAGACATGTTAAAAATAAACATGACATGCACCACATCCCTCAGCCTCTTTGCTCAGTGCCCTGCAGGAGACCAGCCCAAACTCTGGTGTGCTTTGGCTGAGTGTGTTGCACCCAGAGGCCTGTGCAGTTGGTTGGTGTTGATGGCATCTGGGGAAGAAGAGGAAGACCTCAGTGCAGTCCCTTCTCCACTAACATGGAGACTCTGCAGAAGAGGGAGAGGGCCCTGGGGTGGATGTTAGGAGACAACAGCACCCATGAGCCATGAGGCAGCAGAAGTCCCCATGTGCCCAGGGACAGGTAAGGAGCTGTGTGTGTGTGGTGGGCATCCACCCTTAGGACTGTGTTGTGGCAGCACAAGCTTGGTCAACGTTCAAGCCAAGGTAAGGAAGGCTGTGGGCATGGTTCCATCCCCTTAGGTCTGCAGCTTTAGCTCTGCATTCCAACACGTGCTGGTGAGCTCTGTGCAGAGTGAAGTATGCTGTGATCAATCCTTTAATGGTTGTTTCTGATTTTATTTCATTCTTCTGTTGTTTAGGGAACTCCTTACCTTCCCCTGAATTTATTGGTGCCCCAGGACATCTGCCCACTAAGCACAGGTATTTTTCCACTCAAGATAGTTCCTGAAGAAGGTAAGTGGTGTCTTACCAGGAGTTACTGTATTTATTATGGTATATATACTGCCATGCTAAAATGTCTGGAATCGGTGTTTGCTCTGATCTCTGTTGGCCTATACCAGTAATAATTCAGATTTTGATAGGAGTGTGTCTATTGGCTGCAGAGCAAACCTTGGGTAGCAAAGGTCTTCCTTGGGAAATCCTAGGTAAGGTCAGTTGAAGGTGCACAGGTTGTAAGCTGTGTCTTAAATAGATTCTAGAAATAAGATTAGGAAGAAAAAAGGATTTGGATTCTTCATTTTGTCAGTGAACATACTGTGGTTTAAAACTCAAACTTGTTTGGATTTGACATCTCAGCCTCACATCAGTAAATACTCCACAAGAGGTGGCGGAATGTGAGGGGAAATCCTTACCCACTTGGTCTTGTTTGGAATCAGCCATTCATCCCTGGTTTGTGCATTCCAGACTGCACTCATACAGAGCTGGGCAGCCACTGAGACATTCCTAACGTGGTGATGAATTCCTCCTCCACCTTCAGCTGGTGAGAGGGGTTGAGAAGAGCCACGTCAAGCACTCCTCCAGTCCTGTTTGCAAGCCCAGCTGATTGGGCCACTGTTCTCTGTCAGGAGCAGGTCACTGATGAATTCAGTGGTAAATTTCTTAGAACATAAAGCAACACAACCCAAATCATTCCTGAGGTGCTGCTGGCTGATTTCCAAACCTGCAGAAGAAGTTCCTTGAATTTGCAGCAGAGGGTGAGGACATGCTGGCTAACTGCAGAGGGATAGAGGGAAATGTTCCTTGTGTACCACATCACTCCTTGTCAGAGCAGCAATTAAATCATCAAGCAAAAGCATGTGGAAAGATGGGAGAGAGTGTTGGTGTAGGAAGTATATTTTTCCCCCCTTTTCTTTTATAGTAACTGTTGTAGAACCAAAGGGAAAGACAAAGATTGGAAGCTCTTAACCACCACAGATTTTTCCAAGAGTCATTTCCACAAATGTCTTACATTTCATATATAGCTCCTGGAGTCTCTGCTTTTAATGGACTGACAAATGTACAATAACCCCAGATGACTGTTACTTCATTGCTTGGCTCTGCAGATAAGAGGAATGCTTTCATTTGATTGAGATCTTAAATCAATTGTTCCTTTACCTACTGTCTAGTGGTTATTATCCAAGGAGAAGATAAAGTTCAGATGGTAAATTGTTAATATTGTAAGAAAAATGTCTGTTGTGTCCTGCTTAAAGTGTGCTGTCTTGATGAAATACATTCTCCTATAATATTTAAGGTGGTGTGCAATCCATCAGAGCAGGTTTGATCAGTGGCCACGTTCTCCATCACTGCACCCTCAGCTTTCCAGTGCGGCCCTGTACCAGCTGCAGCACTGCACTCAGCAGTGATGGGAGCAGAGCTCCACCCCCCAGGGGTCTCTGGCTGGTCTCCTGCTCTTTCTAGGTGAGGGGTGAGCTGCTGCAGAGCTGGGTAAGACCTTTTCCAGCTGTTTGAGAAAGGACCAGGCACACCACAGCAGAGCCCCTTCTCCTGCACCTGCACAGGGACTGTGCTGCTGCCAACGTGGAACTGGAACAAAGCCCAAAGGGGTCACTTGCTTCATGCTTGTCTATTTCCTGCCATTTCCCACCAGTGACACATAGAGGTGGAGGAGAGCAGGAGCTGTAGGTCAGATATGGGCAGGAGGGGTGTGAGATGGAGCAGCAAAATGTCCTGCCAAGGCCATGCCTACAAGGACTTGCACCAGGAGAGAGTGTCCAGAGCTATGCTGCATCAAGAGTCATAGTGGATTGGACCAGCCTGGACAGGCTGCTGGGCAACCTGCTCTGGGTGACCCTGCTTTAGCAGGGGGATTGAACTAGATGATTCCCAGAGGTCCCTTCCAACTCCTAGCATGCTGGGATTCTGGGATACTCAGCAGCACAGAGCATACATCAGGCAGATGAACAGACATACTGTAACCCTGTGCATTCCCATCCATTTCCTCCAGCTTCTCCACTGCCTTTGCACACTTGCAGTGTTGGACTAGCAGATGGCTGCTGGGCCACCCAAACATTTGCTCTTGAGCCCCAAGCACTTCAGAAGTGGGGTCCTTAAAATGCTTCTTGGGGTTATTCATTGTCTTTTCAAGTTCCATGAGTACAGGAATCAATGAAAACCATTTGGAATTTCTTCCTCTGTATCTTTATTTCTGTGTTACCAAAGATACCAAATTCCCTCTCTCAAGCTCTCAAAATACACAGCCTCACATTTGCTTCCTAAATGAGCAGCAACTGTAAATCTTCATCTGCTCATCTCTGATGTAGTTTGGGTCATAAAATTTCATACCAGTTCTCTATTGGATTTTCACCTTGTGTCACTGAGAGAAATAGTTCTGTTCTTTTCTAATCGTGACTCATGTTGCCCCTTATGAACTTTAACTAGTCTCAGGGTCATTCCCACTGACAAACTGCTGTAGGCTGCTCAGGTGATTATTTGTCCTTGAGAAGATGTATATCCTTTATTGAAGGTATCCTAAGAATAAAACTGTCTCACTATTAGAATGGCTGCTCTGTCACTAGAAGATGAAATACTTATTCCTGTGACCAGCTCATGCTAGTCCTTGAGAGGATGAGAACTAGCAAAAAGTACTAAAATCTGCTCCCTGAAAGGCTTGCTATTAGCAAAGATATATAATCAATATGAATTTATACAACTAATTCTGATACATTTCTATTTTCATTTCATTTTTATGTTTAGACCCAACAGTGATCACCAAGGAAACCAAAAAACCGCTGGTGGCTCCTCCCATCTCCAGGGAAGCCTAGTCAGATGATCCTGTCTGGGGCCAGTGTGCTCCACTTTTGGTCAAGGACAAGAGGCACCAAGTGTTCCCAGGGTAATGGTTCTCCTACTTGTCTCTCTTTTGGGTTTAGAATCAGTTCAGGCCCTGACTCTGAACACTGCTGTTGAAAGATGACAACTAACCTGGGTCTGAGGGGGCAGACCAGGAGCCCCAGTGTCTATTCCTGGCCAAGACTTAGGCACAGGTGCAGAGAGTATCTAGCAAATGTGACTGTAGTCCAGCTGATATCTTTGGGTGTTGACACAGGAAATGTCTACAGAAGTTGACAGCTAAACCCTGTTATTTGTTTGTGCTTCTCCATGGTAAGCCTGAGCCCACACAGCTATGGCTGCATGCTCTCTGTAAACACCTAGAGCCAGGGGGACAGCCTGAATCTGAGCTGTGTCTACTCAGAGAAGAGCTCAGAGAATTAAAGCAAACCCTGGTTCCATCAAAATGAGTAGGAAAACTAAAGGAAAGCTCACAAACCAGGATTTGGCCCCAGTTTTGGTAAGGAAGCAGTGAAGAGTGAAGAAACTCTGCCTGAGCAGATCTGGGTCACTCCAACCATGGAGCCCAACCCCATAGCGACCTCAAAGCCATGTGTATGGGACTGGATCTTTCCCCTCATGAGCTCCTGTTGGCTCGGGTTCAAGGACCTGCCATAAGAGGACCCAGTCTCCACATTGCCCTCTCAAAACTGTTTTATTTTCAGTCTCCTTAACTCAGGATTTGTGGCAGTGTCAGCTGCTGCTGCTGTGACAGATGCTGAGGGAGGCTCTGGCAATATTTCTGGTGCTAAAAGCAGTACTTCTTTGTTGACAAAGTGTTAAAAAAGAGATTTACTGTTATGGGCTGTTTCTTCTCAGGGTCATTTTCTAGGGGGAATAACTTTGGCTCTGTCAGTTGAGGACTTGTGGGGGCATGGCACCAGGGCCACGCAGACACCAGGGCCCCCAGGCAAGGACAATGTCCTGTGTGCTCGCACAAGGAATTCCAAGTAGGAGCTTGTCCAGATCTGGCTATGTATTCACACCAAGTTCCTTTTCAGTTTTCCTGTGCTAATGAGGTTCTGCTCCAAGTCTGGTTGTTGCTGAGGAGTAAAGTGGTGGCCTTGAGCAGGTCCTAGTGAGGGGCCATAAGGAAGCATCAACCAGCACAGGTGGGTGGGAGTCCAAGCAGCTTGTCCTCCTCCTCCAGCCCAGCAAGCTGAGACAGGTGGAAATACCTTCTCCATCAGCCCTGGTGCCTGCTGGCACACTGGTGAGATGGGGACAGGATGGGTCATGGAGTTTGCTCAGGGCTCCTCACTTCTCTGGGCTTGGTACCCAGGGTGGAGTAGTAATGTGGGGGATGCCTGGGCAGGGGCTGGTGCCACAGTCTCCATCTCCTGACAGCCCTCATCCTCCTGAGGACAAGTGCTCTGGCCTGGGGAGAGGTCAAACGCACAGGTAATTGATCTGAAGTTCAAAGGATCTCAAGCATATTCATGCACTTAAATTGTTTTCTGCATTTTTGTGGTTGCCCCAAAAGGTTTCATTAACATCTCTCCAGCTGGAAGGCAACAGCCCAACCCAGGACTCATCTTTCCTTCACAGCTTTGCTAATGACTTTGTACCTGTAGCTGTGAGTGCTTGTGTCCCTCAGCCTGTCTCTGCCTGAGGTCTCCTCATCTGTCTTCCAAAGAAGCCAAGGGTGGCTTTTCCCCCAGCTCTGGTTGACGTGCTCATGATAAACTGCATGTGGTTGACATGTGGCTGGAGTCAGCTCTGGGTCAGTGCCACTTCATGGACATCATCATGTCCTATTCTATGTCCCCCTGCTTCAAGCAACTTCTTTTTTTGTCTTGCTTTGGGAATGACCAGGAGACAGTTTTCAATCTAGGACACCTCACCGACAGGGAATGCAGTAATGCAATGGAGTTGGGATTTTAAATGATCATTTGGCTGTTAAGAGAAGCCATGGAGCTATGCAGCTCCATTAAAGGCTTTGCAGATACTCAGCCACAGCAAGTGTCTCCTGCCTCTGCCACATTCCTGATCTGTTTTCTGCTGACAGGATTCAGTAGGAGCATATGTGAGGACACAGATAAACATATATCTAGCTAATGAGAGGTAAATGCCTCTTCAGAGCAAGTTGGCCTCACAAATTTCCACTTGTCTCTGCATTTTCTTGTTTTTCTGGTAAATATTCAGCTCTGCATCTCATCACCTTGGATGTATCTGGAATCTCCAGCCTCTCCCTGATGCGTTCTCAGCATCCTGCAATGTCAGATGTTGCTTCCAGCTGTAGGAGAAATTATCTTTTATGCTTCTTTAAAGCAAAAGCAATTGAGAGCATTTACATCTGCCAAAACAGTAGCTCCTTGTGGAGTCCAGCACCCAAGAGGTGCTTGTTTTCATGTGCCAGTGGGCTACATCAAAGGCACTATTGTAGAGCAGTTAATGATTGCCTTTTCAGCTCAGTTTTTAAATTTTTGTGTAGTCTTTATTATTCATACCAATCTGTCTTTTAGATTATCTTCCATAGACTCTCCAGATTAAATTTTCTTCATTATCATTACAGAACTAGATGAATAAGTGGCACATCTGCTCATGAAGTGGTTTATTATCTGTTCTGATGAGGGTTTGCATGAATAGCAGGATGGCTTAAATAGGGAGCAAAGACATGCACACAGGTCTGTGTGTCATCTTAAATTCATAACCAGTAGTGCAAACTCGAGGAATCTGATTTTATACAGGAGAGGTAATTGTTAATTAATGACCTGGGCCAATTCATCACCAGGGCCAACTTAATGAAGGGACAAGACAGGACAGAAAACAAACCTGCATGTGAAATAGCACTAATGAAGACCCACACATTGTTCAACTGTTCTTCTTCATTACTGCAAAGGAAAAACTCTATAAATATTTTACAAACACACCATTCCAGCCATGTAAAACCAAATTACACCAATAAATCTATTTATTCAGAAGTTATTTCCTCATTTCTTACAGCTGCATCAGGAAGATGCTGATCATTTGCCTAGCAGAGACAAGAAGGCTACGTGTTCCCTGTGCTAGGAGTGGTTTCCACCAGCACTCCTGAACTGCAAAGCTCTCTCTGTCCTGTTCATCTTCTGGTCTGGTTGTCCCAAGGGAGACACAGCCTTGGAGGTAGCCCAGGAGGGACATGGCAGCCATGGCTTCCTAGTGTTAGGTCAGTATCCCCTTTGGAGTGTTTTCCACACCTCAAACCTCACCTGATGTCCCAAAGAAGATGCTCCAGTCCCAGCTGGGTGCCAAGGTGAGAAGGAAGTGGAAGGAGTACTGGAGTCCAGAGTAAAGAACTCCTGCTCCCCTCAGGTCTTCTGAGCACAGTTAGGTGCCCAAAATGTTTGATGAGACACTTTATTGACCTCCTGAAGATGAGGCAAAGTGAGGCATCAGACTCCTATATGATCTCTACAGGTTTCTTTTGGGGAATGTGAAATGTGTGGTGCTTGAGGACGTGGTTTAGTGGTGACCAAGGTAGTGCTGGGTGGATGGTTGCACTCATTGAACTCAGAGGTCTTTTCCAAGCAGAGTGATTCTCTGGTTCTCTGTAAGTGGATTGTATGTAAAACCTGAGCCTGTGTCAGATGGGAGAGCTGCATCTTGAGCTCCAAGTGACAAATCACTCGAGCTGCAGGATCTGTCACCATATGCAAGGTTGCCAGGAACAATCAATGAAATTATAGCCTTCTCCTATGTGGTTGGTTATCTGCTATTATGGAAATCAGGTACCATCAAAACTGTTGAAAAAACTTGAAGATTACAGTATGCACAATTTGGGCTGTGACAGCAACATTTAATCATGTAATTCTGACAGGTGCTGTTTAAAAAGAGATAAAAATCACAAACTTTCACTCTTGTTGCCTGCAGAAGGATCCAGCCAGGCTGGATGAGTGGGCTGAGGCCAATGGGATAAGGTTTAACAAGACCATGTGCTGGGTCCTGCCCTGGGGTCACAATAACCCCAGGAATGCTCCAGGCTTGGGCCAGAGTGGCTGGAAAGCTGCTGATGGAAAAGGACCTGGGGTTGTTGGTCAACAGTGGCTGAAGATGAGGCAGCAGAGTGTCCAGGTGGGCAAGAAGGCCAAGACCATCTGGGCTTGGATCAGCAGTAAGTGTGGCAGCAGGACTAGGGCAGGGATTGTCCTCCTGGACTGGGCACTGGGGAGGCCACATCTTAAACCCTGGCATCAGTAAAAAGGACATTGAGGTGCTGGAGTGTGTCCAGAGAAGGGTAAGGAAGGTGGGGAAGGGTCTAAAGTACAAGTGTTGTGAGGAGCAGCTGAGAGAACTGGGGTTGGTCAGCCTGGAGAAGAGGAGGCTCAGGGGAGACCTTCTCACTCTCTACAGCTACCTGAGAGGAGGTCGGAACAAGGTGGTCTCTGATGATAAGACAAGAAGAAATAGCTTCAAGTTGTGCCAGAGAAGGCTTAGGTTGGCTATTAGCAAAAATGTCTTCATTGAAGGAATGACTAGAGATTGGCCCAGGCTGCCCAGGGCAGTGGTGGAGTCACCAGCCCTGGAGGGGTTCCAAACATGTCTAGATGTGGTGGTGAAGGACATGGTTTAGTGGCAGGGGGATGTTGGGTCAACAGTTGGACTCGATGATCTTGAAGGTCTTTTCCAACCTTAATGACTCTGTGATTCTGTCTGGCTGAGAGGATAACGATTTTATTTTCCAGCTGCTGTGGAAGAAGACATCTGGAAGACTGCACAGCACCTCAGAAGGATGAAATCCCCAGAGAAGCAGAGGAATATGACAAGCAGAAGGATGCTCACTATTGTCATGGCTTCTACCAAGCAGGAGTCTGTCAGGTCAGTGATTCTCCTGGGTTTCAGTGGGAATGTGGTGGGAGGGAGAAGCATGGCAGAGGATGGGGCAGGACTGCTCTGGAGTTCTCATTTAATGGAGGAAAAACCTGTTCAGCTAATCCCACTTGATTGTCTTTTGCTGTCTAGAGCTATGTGGAAATGTTTAACTTCCTTCTGAAAATACATAAGGAAAGTTAATTTAATCTCTCATTTAGAGAGCAGATCATTTTACACTCAGAACTCTGCTGTTAATAAGGCATTAAGAGCTTAATTTCAGGCTTGAGCTTGGATCTGGGAGAGAAGAGTCATTCCCAGGCCCTGGGCTCAGGCCTGTGGAATCTTTCAATTACAGCATATCATAGGTTTAGTAAATAATATTAATTAATGAATACATTGCCAAAAAAAAAAGCATTTTGCCCCCAGAGTGTACCCACCCCACACTGCTGCCTAGATGTTTTTGAGATGCTTTGCCTTTCTTATTTCTTTCCCAGCTTTCCAAGCCCAAAGGGCTCTCCTCTGCCTTCCATGGAGAGGGATGGTTTAAACCTCAACTGCTGTGGTAGGAATTTAAAATATTTTTAAAGTAAGTTTCATTTAGTTGAGCTCTAGACCATTGTTTTTGTGATCTGTCATACTGGCAGAGACTGTGCTGAACGTTTCTGTCTGTTTCTGAAGATAGTATCAATCACCTCTGCTCTTGACAAGCCTGAAGGAGAAGAACATTTATCAGTATCTTATTAGAAGAGTCTAAAAAAGATTCTAGGAATCAGGTTTTATGGAGAGAGCATGATCTGGTTGGAAAATAGCAGCAGCCTGATGCTTTCCCTCAGAAAGCCTGTGCTGCCTCCTTATATAGTTGCTGTCATCACAGCATCCCCACACCTCACTCCTCTTATTTTAGGAGATCCTTTTTATACATCTTGCACGTCAGTCCCATGGGGGAAGATTCCAAAGGGGGAGAGCAGGAGGCCAGGCCTCTTCAGCTGCTGGGAGCCTACTCAGAGCAGGGAGCCTGCCATGTTCTGCTGGCTCCTGCCCCTGCACCCCCCAGCCAAATGCTCAGCAGGGTCTGAGGAGGGATCTGGGGGCTTGTCTCAGAGCCACCTGCACCCCTCACACCCTAGCGAGGCAAGAGACTTCCTCCAGATCTGTACTGGCCCAAGGTGCTTCCTCACCCTTGCTGCCCACCACAGGAGCTGCTCTTCTTCCACCAGCTCTCCTGGTGGTCCATAAAGGCTGCTGGCCCCTGGGCTGCAGAGGGTGTGCAGGTCTCAGAGTACCTCCTCCCCACAGAGGTGGATTTGGGGGGGTCCAGGTGCTGGCTCAGGGTCCCATGTCCCCTCTTGGAGCTTTTCTCCTGCACAGGCATCCTGCACTTCAGGGTGATGCCAGGGGCTTGGCTGTGGCTCTTATTGCCCAGAATAACCTGGCAAAAGCCAACAATAGGACTGTAGCTGGCCTGGGTTGGAAGGGACCTTTCCAGCTCATCTAGTCCTAACCCCTGCAGTCAGCAGGGACATCTCCAACAGGATTAGGTTGCTCAGAGCCCCAGACAACCTGACCTGGAACGGGCACAGGCATGGGCACGATTCTTGCAGCTGGCACAGCATGTGCCCAAGGACTGTCCAAAGCTTTATGTGCTTAGGTTTGACACCACATACATTTAGCTATAACAGTAAAATCAGTGGGACCATTAAAGCAGATTATGCTCTAATAATTATGCAAATATTCCTTCAGTGAAACTATAAAAACCTCATGAAGATTTAGCACATGGCTATTACAAGGAGAGAAATATATGGAAAATGGAGATCATCATTAACTTTAAGGAGGTAGGGGAATTTTTTTTGCTGTCATTTAAACATGTGATTTGGGATGCCTTGGCAGGCTGAACCTGGAGGAGATGATTAGTTCTAACAGTGCTGAAATACAGCTGCAGGAGGACAATTTGGTCTGCCTGGAGAAATGGTCGTTGGAAAACTGAGCTCACCTGTTTTGTCCTTTTAGAAAGAAATTTACTACAGTATTAGGACACTTATAAAAGGCAGAATAACATTTGTATTCCTATCAGGTAGATCTAAAGGGAATATCCATTTTCCTGTTTCAGGGCATAGATTAGCAGCTGGAAGAAATTACAAAGGGGTTTGAGTGCTTCCTCCCCATGATGACCTTGACTTCAGCTCTGGCTGGAGGAGCAGGAGACTCACCATGGCTCTTGGTGCAGAGCAAAGCAAGTCACTTGCTGCCCCATGAGCCATAGCAGGTTGATATTTCACTGGGGTTGATGTTAGGAGATGGTATGTCTGATGAAGAGAACACCCAAAGGAGCAAATTCAATTAATTTATTGAAGTTGGGTGCAGTATCCAGGTCCTGATGAATCACTTCATTAACTTCCAACACACAGGAGCTACTGCAAGTGCAGGTACCAGTGATGGGAGCCTTCAAAGCTGATGCATCGAGCCTGAGGAGGGGTGGGGGAAGCAAACCCAGCTCTTCTCCTTGGTTGATATGCATGAGTGTTAGCTTGGGTATGCTGAAGTCAGAAGTCTGAAGCGCATTTGGCTAGTTGGCCCTGGTGTGGGGTAGCCAGTCCTGATCCCATAAAGGTGTCCAGGATGGTATAATTGATGTCCCTCTCCAGGATGCTTTGGCTGCCCTATCAGTCCAGGGAGGAGAGGGGAGGATGCCCAGAAGTGGCTGAATGCATCACTAGAAGCTCTCCCTGCTCTCCACATCAGCTCTCTGTAGGACACTGGGTACACAGCCACAGTAGCAATTACCTGTTACACCAGGGAGGAGGAGGAGAAGGAAATGTTCTCACTCATGTTTTGTTTGCTGGGGCAGCATATTGTACAAGTGCAATTAAACTGCCAGTTTTTAGTTCTGCATTGTTAGCTGAATTTATTTCTCATGCACAGTGCTGGAAAATAAACATGCTTGTGAGCTGGAGATAAGTACTGGCACTGCAACCTGGAGCATGGCAAGCAGCAGGAAGCAAAGCAGAGGGAAAGAGCTGGAGGTTTTCTGGTCACTGTGGTTTGTCCTAGACAGAAAGGGAGGTATTGGATATGACACAAAGATAGGAGTGATTAAAAATATATGAAATTATGAGGGTAACTCTTCAGTCTTTTGTGCTGGCTGGAAGCTGTAATCATGCCTGAAGAGGCTGGTGAGGACTGGAGTGATTTCTGTAGATAATTAGATCAATGTTGGGCTTGTAGACAGCTTAGAGCTGTGCAGCAGTGCAGTGACAAAGGTGGCAGTAGATGTGTGTGGAATAATTCAGGGGAGAAGAACCATCCTGAGCAGGATACAAAGCTGGAGGGAAAGGTATGGCTGGAGGTCCAGACTTCTGTATTTTAGATCCAGATCTTGCTGCTGCTGTGGTCAGGGACAGATTTTCCCTTAAATAACAACTTCACTGTGAAAGCAGAGAGGGATGTTGGGGTTGGCGTTTGTGGTTTGGTTTTGTTTGCTTTTTGTGCTTGTTTTGTTTTGTTCCCTAAAGTAAGGACACCAGTGATGATTCAAGGACAACCTCCCAGCTGTGTGAGGTTTTGTTGTCCAAAGCAGGGGCAGAAGGATTCCACATCTCTTCTATAAGAGCTGCCAGCACTCAGGAGCCACAGAAGAGTCTCTGGTTATGGATGTGGATGTAATTTGGTCCCTGTTCTCCTGGGCTGGATTGTACCCAGGGTGGGAGCTGCTCCCAGCTGCTCCTCTCCTTCAGCACTTCAGCCAGAACACCCTGGTGCTGACCAAGAGGGGACATTCTGGCAAAGGTTAGTAGATGCTGATACGGGCTGAGTTACCCACACAAAGAAACTTGTGCAAATTCAGCAACCACATACCCCCAGCCAGCACTGGGAACCAGTTGGTGCCTTGTGCAGGGGCTGGGAGCAGCCTGGGCTGACACTATGGGTGCAGGAGCTCTGGCAGCCTCCCCCCTGCCCTGTCCTGGACAAGGCACTCGTGGCCAGTCACTGGCTTGAAAGAATGGGTGAACATGTCCAGGCCAAGACTTCTGTTAATTGAGGGATTACTAAAGTAGAGACATGTTTTTACTCCTCCTAATGGTGTGTGGGCACTGAGCTTTACTGCCACCCATCCCTGGTTGTAGGTGAGAGTCCAAGGGTGTGATTTGGCAGCCCAGCAGCCTGGCTGTGCTCAGCTCTGGCAGTCATTCCTGTGGTGGTGTTATGGCAAAGCTGAACCTTCTCTGCACCCTCTGTATTGGCTCCTGTTTTGCCTGGAGCTGTGCTACTGCAGCCCATGCTCTCTCCAGCCCCCACAGGTTCACACTGGGTTAATTCATTCATTCCAAGGCCAGGGAGGGAGCTGCTGGAGCAGGGGAAATGATGTTTTTCTGTCTCTCTCACGCAGCTCTGTCACACGTGGTTATCCCAACCACACACCATGGCCTGAGCACTTCCTACACCTATCTCCATCTCTCTCCTACACCAAGAGGAAAGCACAAGGGGAGTGGAATCCACAACTCTCCCAGCAAGACAGAGCATTTGATGGCAGAGGAAAAGAGGGGGTCAGATGGGATGGTCTTAATGAACAATTATAAATAGATCAAGGCATATTCTTCTGGGCTAATGATGAAAATACAAGCTCTCAGCTATAGGAGCAGCACCAGTCATTTAGCACTGGCAATATTGCTAAGCTACATGCTATTCCCATCATGTTAGAATTACACTTATTAGATGTCTTTATTGGATTTTAAAAAATAATTAGGGCAGCTTAAGAGCAACCTCAAGTAACACAGGCAGGAGCACAAAGAAAGCAGAAATTGCAATTCAATTGGTACTGATGAACACCTGCACCCTCAGATGTGCTGGGCAGGGGCAGTGCCAGATCAGGCTGCTGATCTGACCTGGGGGTTAACAGCCATGGGTGGATAAAAAAAAGGAGGAAATTCTGGATTTGTCTTTGGAGGTTTAAATGAGGTCATCACTGCTGCTGTCAACACACGCACCCCATTGGAGCCCTTCCTCTGCTGCTGCTCATCTGCTGTTGTAGCTTATCTTCATTTTATACCAACTCAGACGAAATTAAAGGGTGGGAGGAGCAAAGTTAGTGGTGATAGAGTTGGGTGAACTGAAATAACTCCCCTTCCATGCAGAAGGATTGTGGTGTTGGGTTGGTCTCTGTCTCTCCTGCTGTCAATGAGGGGGTGGCAGAGCCCAGACTGGGTGAACAAGACTCCAACCTCTGCCCAGTCCCTTCACTCCTCCCCTCTGCACCTCTCTTCTCCATGGTCCTTCTGCCTTGGGAGAGCCCAAACCTCTCTGGTCACTGTCCTGTTAGCACAAAGCTGTTGGTACTCTCTTGGTTACCCAGAGCTCTGGCTTTCAGATAGGTCAAGAATGCCAGAGCAGAGGCAGAAGCAGTCCCATCACCTTATGTTCAGCAGCTTAGCAAATCCATAGGCTAAAATGTGTTTACACAGAACCTGCTAAAGGATTTCTGACAGTTCAGTGCTGTCTGAAGCTCAGAGAGCCCTGTAGCTGCTTCCCAAGCTGCCCAAGGGGTTAAATCCCAAGCAGAGCTCCTTCCCACAGCCTTTCTGCTTCCAGCTCCATTTCATGGGTAAATGAGCACCCAGGGGAGTCAGAGGTATTGGCTTCCCAGATCTGTCAGCACTGAATCTTGAAATCAGAGAATGCTTTGCTTCAGTAAAGACTAAATAGAATCTGATAAAGGGTTTGAGAGCTGGCAGCACACACACACCTGGCTGGGAATTCCATGGGATGGGTTTAGTACCTCTTTGGCTGCTCTTTGCTGTGATCTCTGGAGCAAAATAATCCTAATACCTGTGCCTCACTTTACCCTCCCATAAAATGGGCATAATAATAATAATAACCATCTGGCAAGATGCAAACTGTGTTCCACAGAGGGGAACTTTAGAGCGGTAATGGGTTGAGTGATTTTAACAGGTCTCTGATGAAACCATTTCTTCTCAGGCTTTTCTTTGGGAGGCAGTGAATTCACATGTGGTCTGGTTGCTCCAAGCTGTGTTTGTCTTGCTGTGCTCTAAAAATCCTGAGTGGTTTTGGGGATAATTTGTGATTAGTGATATTGTTGTTGTCACAGTTCTGCTCCATAACTAACTCATTATTGCACCAAGAACCCCACTGCAGAGAAGGATGTGCTCAGAGCCTGGGGTGAGTGTGGGGTTCCTCTTAGTGTCACCAACCTCTAAAGAGCTCAGCTACCCCTGCCCCACCACTGTGGGGACTTTGCAGGACAGGAGTTGTGAGTTAATTTTATGCTTCTGGTGGAGAAGAAAAACTAATGTTTGTGTTTGGAGAAAGCCCTGAGGTCTGTGATGCTGAGGTGGAGTTTTGGGGTTCTCAGTGCTGGCTGCAGTGCTGCACCTCAGCTAGTAATGGGAAAGGGCTAAGGAGCAAGAGTGATGGTCTCTGTTTGGAGGGATATTGTCTGGGATAACCCAATCTCAGAGGGTTACCTGCATTGCTGCCACTTGTCTGTCCTAGATAGCATTTAAGAGCTAAACACCAGGGCTCACATAGGCATCAGTGCTCATTAACTGTGGGGGTCAATGGGTGTAAGAGTCAGTGCACTCCTTCAGATAAGAAAAATACCTTAAAAAATGAAATAATCCAATTTACTTGAAATGTGCGGTGAGTTTGCTTTCCAGCCAGGACATGCATGGTGCTCAAAGGCTTGCCCAGTGCTGCAGCCCAGCTGGGCTCTGAAAACAGCTGTTCCAGCTCACTGCTGGCTCTAAACATGTAATTTGCCAGCAAAGACACGTGTGGGAATTATTGTTTCTACACTGAGTTTATCTTCTCCTGCTGAGAAGAAAATACACGTTGGACAGGACACTGCAAGGGTCTCTTGGAGATGCCTCCAGAGAGCAGTTTCCAAAGGCTGGGGAGCAGCCAGCCTGCAGAGGAGCTGCCCTCTTGGCTCCTGGCTAAATGAGTTCTGTCCTTCCTGTCAGAGAACTGTGCCTTTGGTGTTCCTCAACATGGAGCTAATAGCACATGGACTCCAGGGTTAAGTCTGTGCCAAGCAATTCCATGGAGAATCCACAAGATTAATAGCTTGGATGTCAGGCACAAAGGCCTTGCCCCTTGGATACTTCTTGGACCAAGGGGCAGCTCCTCTCCTCTTACACTGCTCCCCATGACTCTGCCATGGCCCTACTAGCTCTGGTTCCTCAGCTAAAAGGCCACTCTCATTTCCAACCTTTCAGTATTCCTCTTCATGCTTTGCTCCTCATCTTGTAATCCTCCACCCCACCTCTCTCTAAGTGACTCTGCCTTTCCTCTGACAAGTTCTCCTCCTCCAACACACTAAGCCAGGCTGGAAGATGCCTCTGGAGGTCACCTGGTCCAGCTTCCTGCTCACAGCAGATGAATTTCTCCTCCAGTTTCACACCCAGCCCCACGCACATCTGAGCAGCCACTTTGTCATCTTCCTTTCAGCTTCACCAGTATTGCTCCCAGAGAGCAGGAGGCTAGTTTATAAATACATACAGCATCCTCTCCTAGCCTGGGAATGGCCCTGATCAGGACCAGGCTTAGCTCCTGCCTCCCCTGATTTTGAGGAACCAAAGTGCAAATTACAGGTATTTTCTTCCTTTGTTAAAAATTCTGCTAAGCTGCTGAAGCCTTTGGCCTCTCACATTGCAGTGACTGAACAAGGGATGGGGGGAGGAAGTTGCATGACCCTTTAAGATCATGCTTAAAATTTGCCCAATTTTCCTGGTTTTAACCCTTAATCCATCAGTCCCTGTTTATTCCACAGGCTTGTGGCTGGCCAGGTAAGAGGTGGCCATTCAGCTGCTTAATAGTGTGTGTATGTACATGTGTGTTTTTATAGTATATGTATACATATGTAGGTGTTTAAAAAGCATATAGATGTGGTAATCTCAACTGCCTGGTGGGTGTCTGTGCCCAGCGCTGGTCCCAGCATGGCCAGTGACACCAGGAGGATTAACCATGGTGCAACCAACAGCTGAGGTCAAGGTCCCATGTGGTGACACCCACTCCCCAAGGTCCCCTGGGAGGGTGTGAAGCTGGGGTAGGAGGCAAAGGGCTGTGCAGCTCCTCCTGTGGCAGGTCATGTCCCCTTCTAGCAAGCCCAGGTGAGTGGCTCAGTGCAAGTGACACATCCAACACCAAACACCTTTTTTGTCTTTGGTTGATTTTTATTTCTCAATAAAACAATACTACAAAACATGGGAAACATCTGCATTAAATACAGATCCTCTGTCACTTTGCCAGTTTTTAACCTGCTGTATTTACAGAATTCCCCTGGACTGTTGGACTGCAGGAGCCCAAGGGGTGACCAGTGCCACCAAGGCAAGGACCAGCTCCTCAGGTCTCTGCAGCAGCAGCAGAAGAGAAAAGAGGAGCAAGTAGTAAGTATCTACTGTTTTTCTGCTCTCACATGAGCCAACGCTGTTGTCTCAGTTCCCTGCAGTAGGTTTCCTTCTTGCCCTGTTCCTGCCCTGGGTGCAGCAGGGAGAGGATGCTGCTGCAGCCTGGAGGGTGCTGGGTCTGCAGCCCAAAGTTGCAGAGCCACCTGAGTCCTGCTGGGTGGTGGAAGGGATCATCCTTCTCCACTGGATACCTTGGAGCAAGCTGCTGAGAGCCTCATGTGCTCTGGGTTTGAGGCACAGTAATAATTCCTTCCCACTCTTGTCAAGCCCATGGGTGACCTGCGGGGCCACACCTTGTCCTGCCTGACCACCACATCCCGTGGGGATTGCCACGATCAGCCAGCAGAAAGGGTGAAGCAAGAACTAACCAGCAGCCTTCCCACCCCAGACCTTCCCCCCCTGTACTGAGTGCTTGGATTCTTTGACCTTTTGGGAGGCTAGGGGATTACAGCCTGGGAGAGGTATCCTCTCCTCTGACAAGGATTTGAACAAGGGATGAGTTAGGGCTGTTCCTGCCACCACCACTTACCTGAGTGGCTCAGAGCAACAGACCTCCCAGGCACAGGGTGAGTGCAGACCTGGCCCGGTGCTACTCACAGGCAGTCAGTGAGAAAAAGAAATACAAGGGGTGTGTGTATCTGTCTGTGTGTATGTATGTACAGATATATGTATATGTGTATTTCCACACATAAACTCCTTCAATTATATAGTTGTAAGGCAGATTAAAATCATGTTTCACCTGTTATCAAAGAGAATCTCTTCCACTTTCCACACACATCATACGTTGCCATTCAAAAGGAGAAGGATTTCTACTTTTGTTCTCATTTTTCAATTCAAAACTGACCTAAAATTCAAACAAAAAAAGTCAGCAAAAAGGAGTGGGATAAACCATTACTAATTCCTCTTTTGTCTGAAGTGAAACTTTGCTTTCATTTCAGGTTAGACAAAATTATATTTGTAGTTGAACATAAAAAAAAAAAAGCAATAAAAAAAAGAAAAACAAAAAAACCCCAAAACAACAACAACACAACCTTTATTTTTTATTCCAAGCTGTCATTAAAAAAAAAAATTAATTGTCAAAGTCAAAATCTATTAGTCACAAAGATCTTGTCCACACACAAGTGCCACAGCTCCCCAGACATCTGCATCCAGCTGTTTGCAGTTACTGGTTCCTGTCACTGGCACCAAACACCTACAAAAATTCAGCTATATGCTGTTAGGAAAACAAAGCCTAGGCAGAGAGCAAACCTGTGGCATGTCTCCTAAAGAGCTGTGCCAGCAGCATCACTACTTGTTTGGTCTGTAACAAGGTGAGTGACATACAATGGGAGCTGATCACCCTCCAAGCCACAGTGCCCCAGAGTGCCCCTGAGCAGAGTAGCCCCGGAAGAGAACAATGCTGCTGCTCACCCCAGGAGCTGGTGATGAGCTCCAGGTTTCCAATAGCACTTGGGAAGAAGCAGGCAGGGAAGCAGGGCTACAGCCCAGCAGGTGTGGCTAGGAACAGCAGCAGAACCATCCCCTCATCTCATTCCTACCCTTTGTCCTCATCTCCTTGGCTCCAGCCAAGCGGTGGTGAATGTGGGAGAAGCTCACGTGGGAGCTGTGATGGCAGTTTGGGGAGCTCAGAGCCCATGCTGGCATTAGTGTAGAAGGTAGAGGTCTTCTCCAGGGTCCTCTGCTGGGGTGGGAATCGTGTGATCTCCTTGCACTTGGTCCTTCCTTCGCTGGCTGTTTGCAGGCTGCCACTGGAGTGAGCTGGTGCCAAGGTGACAGCTCTCCAGCTGGGGAGAGGGAACTTCCAGGAGTGCTTTGGTTTCCGTAGGCTTGTGCAGACACTGTACTTCCAAATCCTTGCTCTGGTGGAGCACCACATGGGGGGAGCTCTGCAAGGGCAGGCCCTTCCACCTTCTGCCAGGAAGGGGCTGTTGGAAAGGACTTCCTCTGAAGAGCAGCCAAGTACCACAGATTAAAAACAATAATAAAAATACTCCTAGGATACTCAGCCCCACAAGTGAGCAAATGCTTTGCTTTCTGGCTTTTCCAGCCCCAGCTTTCCTGGAGTGATGCTTCCTGAGTCGTGTTGGTGTGTACACGTGGCTGGAAGAGCGATGAGAGCTGAGCCACCCAGAGCAGCCATATCAAGCCCTGATCACCCCCCAGAGAGCTGTGCAGAAGGGAAGAAATGTGACAGTAAACCCAAATTATGAGTCTGTCATTCCAAGAACAGCTCTGCTGGGGGAGAGGATGGCAAACGGCTTCCTCCCACCCCAGCAGCCCTTCTTTATCTTTGCAGCAGCTACTGGAGGATTGTAAAGCCTCAGAGCTGGCACCAGCTATGAGCCTGGGACCTGCCTGGGACGGATGATATGGGGACCGGTACCAAGAAGGGCCACAGCTGGCTTCTTCTCCATGTCCAGAAGAAATATCCTGCCTCTCCCTCTGTATCCTTCTCCTCCTGCTGTGCCCTGTGCTTTCTCCATTGATAACTCACCACTGGTGTCACGAAGCCATCCCTTGTCAAGGTGCCTTCACGATGACCATGTCTGGAAGTACTCTGGCAGGTAACCCCTGATGTGGTGATGGCTTCTCTAGAAGTATTGCTGCTGGTGACAGTACTTTCCAATCACAGCACCCAAAAAAAAATCATCTCTGTTCAAGATAGGGTTGCAGAAGGATCTCACCCTGTGACCACTGAACAGTTAACAGCCCATCCCAGAAATAAATGAGGAAAATCTCACTCCCTTCAAAAGGGAGAATAATCCCCAGGGTTCTTCCTGCCAGGAACTGGCTAACATGAACTGATGCTACATGAAGTTGGCAAAAAAGCATGTGTGTATCTATCTCTATAATGCGTGTGTGTGTGTGTGTGTGTGCACGAGACAGTTGAAGACACTAACTTGTTTATTCTTGTTTATGCTCTTACAGAGTATGTTCACTGATGTGTTTGGGTGGCAGGACACAAACCAGCTGCAGTTTCAGCCACCTGATGCCACAAGACCGATAGCTGCGCTGTTCACCAGCACACACTACAGCACCCAACCCATCTCTGCACACTACTCATGGGGAGTGGCTTTCCTCCTTTATCACCATCCCATCGTCTCCTCTGCCAGCAGCGAGGCTGGAGCAGAAGGTAAGAGCAACATCTCATCATGTACCACCTCTGAGCTGCTATAAATAGGCTTTTCTTTTTTAGCAGTTGGACCACAGCTACCTGGCAGGTGCCATCAGCTGAATGACTCCCCACAGGTCACAGCTATGACTTGTTGGAGGTTCCCTCCCCCCCCAGGATGCCTCTCTTTCTTTCATGGTGTTTGTACCAGGGAAATACAGCAGGCTAAAAGCTACATGGTTCTGTTTTGTTTTTGTTTTTTTACATACCACAGTAGAAACAGTTACCAAGTTATATTTGTCAGAATCACAGTAGTTTATGCATATTTTGCTATTCACAGACTGCAGAATATTGCCAATAACCTCACTGGTGGGGACTGACAACACGGAGATACATGCATTCATGTGAGACCATAATCAATGATGTCTATACTGCAGAAAGCACATTCATTGTTTTAAACACCTTCCAGCAAAATCAATTCCTTTAAATTTGTAGTTAAAACTTTGTTTTTTCTCCACAATTACGCACAAAATAACCTGTAAACAGTTTGACATGACACTTCTGTACAAGTGAACCACGTTGGAAAGTAGAGAGGTAATTCAGTGGGTGCCACTTAATCTACATCAATGTGCAACAGACTGACTCAGCCTCAGCAAAGTCATTAAGTGCTTGTATGAGGTCCGAAAATGTAACATGAGCAAGGCCCTGAATAGGTCACACAATCACCACCAACCCCCTACAGATCCCTGTCTGGGGTGGGAAAATGCTGCCAGCACTCACTCCCCTACCATAGGTGTCTGAGGAACCCTAACCCCTGGGTCTGGCCACGGGTCACATCCAGCCCCCACCCCTGGCCACCCTGTGCCTGATCCTGGGGGATGAGGAGAGGCATGAAGGGACATCAGGGAGGACACCTCCCACTGAAGGCCAACACTTCCCACCTAGTCTAACCAGCTGGGCCCTGCCACCCTTCTGCATCACATCAGAATGTTTTGTCTGTGTTAATCTCAATTCTGCTTCCTTGTGTTTGCTTTGTCATTGCTATAGTTTAAAATCTGTACTATTGTACTTATAAACTGATTTTTTTTTAGCTAAGTGATACTGATGCCAAGAAAAATAAAGACTGTCTTTTCATAATATAAATAATTTAAAAGTGCTTCTTTTGTTCTTTTAACTATTAATCTACAAAACCCCCTTGGGGCATAAGCTATCCATAAGACTGGACAAAAGTATTTTGTACCATGATACACATGGGGCCTTAAGCATAAACCACTCTGAAAGTCATGTCACCACCTGCATCCTCCCAACGGTGGAAAGGGGCTTCAGGACAGGGTAAGGAGCTGGAAAGTCTTCTCCAGCCTTTCTAGGTCTAGGAGAGCAGCATGAGACATGGCTGAAGCTCTTGGCTACACTATGGTCATCACCAGTAGAGATCAACCTTGTTCCTCCCCAGCCCACAGCTCTGCAAGTAAGACACAGACTCACAAGACCAGAATTAAAACCCCAAGACTTGTTCTCTTCTCCAGAGTGCTGTGAAGCTTCTTTACAGTGTGTGCAGATGAGCTAGGGAAAAGATAAATTCATCTGGTCCCCAGGGGTCTATGTTAACTGACATGTTCTCCCTTTGTCCCCCCACCCTGATGCTTTGAGTCCAGCTTTGGTGTCTCTGTGCCCACCGTGCTCCTCCAGGCAGAAAAGCTTCAGCAAGACCTACTAACAGCTGATGGAACTCAAGACAGGCTCTGTTCCATCCCAGCCCACCACCAGCCAAACCCGGCTGCCATGCACAGAAGTAGTGAACAGTGAAAGCAACATAAGAAGATGTGAATTTGATTACAGCTTAATGGTTTCTTCTCACCCTCACTGCCACAAGGACCTGTTTTCCTTCAGAAAAGGTGTCTGAGTAGTGTCTCAGTCCCACAGAGGTCAATGTAAGTAAGTTCTCAAATAAGCTTCAACACTTGCATTGGTCTTGGTCATGCATGGAAAGTAGCTCAAAGCCCAGTTTCCTCCCAGGATCTTTTCAGCAAAAATAAAGAACTCATAACTGAGTTTCATGTTGATTTGCTGCTGCCATGACCAAAGCTGCCTTTGGGACAGACACAGGTTCTTTCTCTCACTGAAAAAAAGTAGAACTGAGGTGAATGTTTTTAGGGCTCAGAAGCCATCTACCTCTCACACAACCTGCTATTCCAGTAATTCCATTTTCCCCACTGCACTGCATCCACTTCTTGTTTTTTCCCCTCCTTGCCTTGTTTCAGGAGATGAGCTGCAACCCTGCACAGCCCCAGGGAAGAGCCTAGGAGGGAGGGAGGTGCTCAGTGTTCTGAGCAGTGAACCCCTCAGGACTCTGCAGCAGCAGAGGCTGTTTCACCTACAGCCTGCCAGGCAGTCCTAAGCTAAAAAAAGAAAAGGCTGGAAGCAGAGTCCCCAACTCCCTTTTACACCAACCCACCCTGTGAAACACTTGCAAGGTGAAGCTGGAGCAGAGCTGGCTCCCTGCAGTGAGTGAGGACACACACCCAGGGCACAGCTCTGCTCCAAGCAGATCTGGCCTGCCTGTGATTACTGAAGTTGAAGACCTTTATTTCTGTAGCACTGGAGAGTAATAACCATTTCATCTAAAACTGAGGAGGTGAAGGCCACATAAATCAAGCCCATTCAGGCACATTTCATTTGGTCTAATTTTTTTCTGGAGTTATTAATCATGGAGCAATCCTGTGTACCCTGACCATCAGCCTGGAAACACACACTGCCTGCTCACCCACTCTGGCACACGTGTTTTATAGCCCAACTATTTGTGCTATTAAGAACAGACAGGGAATGATCTGGAGTGCTGGGAAGGAGAAGGTTTTAGCTGCAGTCTCCTGCTGAGTGATCCACCCTGACCCTCAGCCCCAGGGAGAGCCCTGCCTGGTTCCAGTTCTGTTTGCTTGGTGCCAGAGCAGGATGCAGGAAATGTTGAGTAGGAAAACAAAAAAATGTTCTAAATTAGCCACCAAATAACTAAGAGGAGCAAAACCTGTGGATCTTGTGCAAAGCATTGATTGCCACATGAAAATGTGCCTTTAGAGCAGGTAAGTGCAGGGCTGCACAGCTATCATGCCTGAGCTCCAGTGTGACTCAATGTCTTAAACCCTGAAGTGGTTCTAGAGCCTCACCCCAGGAGGTGCTGAGTGTTCCCACTGAGCCCAACACTGCCCAGCTCAGAGCCTCTAGCTCCCACTCCTCACCCTGTTATACCATCACTGTAAGAAACAGCACATGCTCTCAGGTAAAAACCTCAGCAGAGATGATGCTGAGCTGCCACAGCCAAGTTCTGATCTCCAAAGGCTGGGAGATGCATTGCTGGGGGGGATTTCCCCTTCTCTACAGCCAGCTCATGCTTATGGATCACACCAGACAAGTATTGCTTCCTTTTTGTTGTTGTTGCTGGTAAAATTTGCATCCTGACCACTAATCCCCTGTGTAACACCTGCAGCTGAGCCGTGGGTAGGAGCTTCTCTCTGTGTGCTCCTGCAGACCTCATCGTTCTTCTGGCAAAACAGAACTGTCCCAGCTCCAGCTGTTGGAGCCCTGCAAGTACAAAGACATCACCTTGCTGTAACTACATGAAGATAAACAGAAGCACTTTGGGCACACTTGACATCATCTCCCATACCAACCTCTGAAATATAGGAGGGAGAAGCCCTGGAACCTGCAAGGTGTTAACTAAGTCAGAATCAAAGTGCTTTGTGTCACCAGCACTAACCCTTCCTGTGTTTTTTTAGATAAATAGAAAATCTTCTTTCTGTGCCCTTAGAAAACAAATAATTTATCTCAAATACTGTAGTTGGGTTGTTCCCATCTATGACCAAAATAGGTTACCTGGAGCCATTCATTTTCCCCTCCCTCTCTGTGGTCCCAGCAGCCTAAACTCACCCCAGACCCAAGCTCTCCCCAACCCTTATCTGCTCCAGGTTTTGCTGACCCTTGTTGACCACTTGCCATCACCCAGGACCTGGGTGCTCTCCAGTCTTTGCTGCTGTGCTTGTGCATTATGCAGCAATGCCATCCTGTTGCACCCCACAAGACTGACCCCTTCCCCTTCCACAAGCCCCCCTGCTTTGGGGGCCTGTGGGCTGCAGGACCTCTGCTCTGGTCAGAGCAGGACCAGCCTTTCCCAACACAGGGCATGTGGCATGGTTTGCAGGCTAATGTCCTGGCACTGGCTGCATACAGGACCCAGCCTGAGTTGGGCATCTGCAGGAGACATGGGTACCTCCTCCTGCTGTCTGCATTTTCTCTGGAAAGGCTGCTCCTCTCCCTTAGCAATCTACCCCTCGCCCCCCAAAGCACTAAACTGGGCTTGCTGGGTAGAGATCGTCTCATATTTGCTTCTGTGCCAGACAGGTTCCAGCACCCACTCACCCTGCCAGGGCCAAACAGCCCTGGCACAAGTACCCAGCAAGCCTGCAGACATCAGCCATCCTCATCAGCATGGCCACAGCCACTCCCCTGCAACACACCTAACCCTGGAAGAACTCCAACAGCTTTCCAACTGGGATCATCACACGTTGACCCCACTGGCACTGGAGAGCCTTGAGAAACACAACACGAGATGTGGGGAGGACGCAGAGGGAACAAGATCATCAAAACCAAACTGGTGATGGCAACGAAGACCCAGACGCTGTTCCCTGGTCTCCACTGAAATGCATCTACAGTGTCTCAGAGAAGGGGGAAAAAAAGAGAGAGAGTGGGGGAGAGAGACAGTGAGATGGGGTTGGGTTTTCCACTGTTCAACCCTCCAAGACCTGAAGAAGAAACAGAACATCCACAGACTGCTAAAAAAATGCTCTTTTCTGAGAAAGTGCAGTTGTAAGGAGAGAGCCAGAGAATCTTTAAGCGATATATATTGATATATATATACACACATATATATATACAGATATGTACACATATATATATATATGCACATATATATATACACACACATGCTTAAGGTAAACTGACATGATGTATCTCGTTCCTTTGAGCAGCCTCCATCCCTCCCACCACCAAACACACTACGAGGAGAAGGCAGAAGGCATGCAGCCCACAGAGCCCTGGACACTGCCTGCACACAGGCCATGGTCCCACCACGCCACCAGCAGCAGCCACCTGTGAGCATCTCTCACTGTCAGTACGGTTGTGCCCTTAAGGTATTCAGCTTGTGTAAGACTCGGAGTTTACAAAGAAAAGCGTTTGTCATTGTGCTTCCACGGCTGGAAAAAGATCATTACCCTATGACTAGAAATGTTAAGGTGAAATAGGCAAGTTAGGCAGTACTAGAGATGGAGTTTTGTTTTTGTGACCTAACAAATAATTACTATTGGGAATTATTTTTTGTATCACTTAGAATCTTCTTCTAAGGGCAATAAGGTCTTGTGCTTCCCCCACCCCCAGCCTATAGGTGGTACTTCCGTAACAGTTCCGACTGCCAAGGATGTTTCCTCTCTGGAAACCTGTCTGGGATTTTGATTTTGAGGAAATCCTGGATACATTTTTCTAGCTCCTCCTCAATGGAGAGCTTCTCCTTCACTGCTTTTTTCTTGCTGGAGTTGGACTCCCTTGAGCCGGAGGTGAGAGTCCGGAGCAGGTCGCTCTTCCTCCGGATCTCAGACTGCTGCAGCAGCTGCACTGGTCCCTTCTTGGCAGGACGGTCCAGAGTCTGTATGTTGGGCTGGCGTGTGACAGGGCCACAGATGACTGTCTCCTGGGGGGAGCTGGCCTCGGACTGGCTGTCACAGCTCGACGTCGACAGCTCGTTGCACGACGTTCCGCTCTCTCCCTCCTTGTCGCCTTTGCCGTTCTTGCAGCAGCAGTCACAGTGAGATGAGGACCATCGGGAGGGCTCACCTGCAGGAGGAACAGAGAGTGTCCCGGGGTTACCAACAGCTCCAAATTCTCACCACACCCAGAGACAGGCTGCTCCCCACCACCAGGCTCATTGCTGCCTGCAGGCACGGCCGGAAGACTCTTGAGAAGCTGCCCTCCATGTCACCACAGACTGTCAGCAAAACCTTCACCCAGTCTCGAGGAGGGGCTGATTTCCATCAGGGATGAGAACCCTGAACACTAATTCGCTTCCTGATTCATGCAGAGTGTGGTTTGGTTTTTGGTTTGTCAGCTGGAGACCTTCCCAAAAGCAGTAATCTGTGACAAAGGGGCAGAGCTGGCACTGGGAACCACTGTTCCTTGCCCAAACCACTACAGTAATCACTGATTTAAATGTCATTGGGAAGCATCCATCTTCCCACTAAAAATGTGATTATCATTTCCAACTCAGGCAGATTGCTAACATTATCCAGATCAAGAAAAGCATCTTTTAGTTTCACAACTTTGGACCAGCCACAGAGCCCCTGCTCTCCCCCAGGGAAAGGGCCTGGGACCCCTGTAGCCAGGATTGTGCCATGGCATCTTTGGCAGTGGTGCAGGAGGAGGGAACGAGGAGGGAGATCAGTCAGTTCAGAGCAGGGAATGGAGAAGGAGAACCCTCAGGTCAGAGCTGCCCTGTGGGCCCTGTGGTTTCTGCAGTAGGGTTGGGCAATGCATGGTGCTGAGGTCACCACTGTACCAGCAGCTCCTGCACGGCTGAGGCAAGCGAGTCCAATGGGGAACATCTTCCTCACACCAGGGTCCAACCTGGCTGCTTGCCGCCACCACTGCAAAAACAGGTCTCCATCAAACAAACAGGGGGAAAAGGGGTTTCCATTTGCCAGTTCCAAGCCCACAAGCCTTGGGAGCAGAGCTTGGAGGAAGGGATTTTGCAGGTTCATGGCAGCATGTTAAAAAGCTGAGCTGCTGACAGACACTGCCCAGCTCTCCCTTTTCTCCATCATCTTCTCAGCCATGAAAATAAGGCATACTATTTACAGAAATAAGTGGAAAAACAAAAGGCAGGAAGCCCCTCCTCATCTCTCCCTTCCTCTTCCCTGTCAATGGTGAAAGAGTCTTTCAGCCTGTGAGCTGTGTGGCTACATTTAATTTATAGACTTGCTTCAAGAACTGGTCTGTGTCTTGTCTGAAAAAAATCAATAATAGCTAAATTACAAGTTTTTATAATTTGCTGGGCTTTAACCAAGGCATTTTATGGTGAACCTCTGTAAAACCCTGGTCACATCTGCTCCTCAAAACACATCCCTCAGCTGTACTGATTTGCAGTTGACATTAGAGCTCAGGGAGGGTTTTCCTGCAAGGCAGCTGCTGACTGCTCCCTTCGAGGGACTCTCTCCCCTTCCTAAACACAGAAACATAAACCCCAGCCATCAACCACCAGTGCTTGAAAGGCAGAAATTAGCCAGGTGGAAGGGAAGCAGTGAGGGTGTTTCTGGCCAGCCATGAGCAAAGCAGAGCTGCTGGGATGGGAGCCTGCATTTAAGCCAGTCCTATCAGGGAAAATACACTTGTTGATCTGGGCTGTGGCCAGCAGCTCTTCCATGCTGCTTTCCCTCCTCTGGACCCCAGGCTCCCCTGCTCCCAGTGGGCAGTGCTGGGGATGCTCATCTGCTCCTGCACCAGGACCATGGGCTCCCACTGCTTTTGCTGCTTCCCCACCCCACACTGAATAGAAGGAAGTCTGAAAAATGGTGAAAAATGAGTTGAGAGAGAAAAGGTTCCTGTTTAGGTCAGTCCCCATGAGCATGCTGTGCAACCTCCTCCTACATCCCACCACTGGCTCTGAGCAGGGCAGGTTCCAGAACTTCCCTAACAGTTTCCAACCAAATTGATACAGACATCCAGCTAAAGCTCATCCCCACCCCCTAGCAGCAGATCAGCCCATGAAACCCAAATCAAAGGACTGTCCTCAGCAGCAGGGAACCAAACTCCAACATGTGCCTCCTGTGTCCAGACAGCCTAGACACCAAACACCAGATGACACCAAATACCAGACACCAAACTTCTTCAGACCACTGCTGTGACACAGGGCATTGCTACCATCACCTAACAAAACTTTGCAAACCTGAGCTAATGTTTGGCACACCCTCGGGTCTCAGACATCTCCTCACAGCTGTGACTTCATAGCCATGGGCAAGAAGAAGGGGGTCCAGGCCCCATGCACCCACTGGAGCAGCTGGACCCTGCTTAGGTATGGCTGCATGGGCACAGGGACCCACCAGCTGTCAACAGGCACATCTAGAGTACATACTTCATTACCACAAAACAAGCCTTTAATAAGCTAATTAAGACCTAATAGTTGCTAATTTCACTTAATGAATATTCACCAATGATGGGCATGCCACCGGTGAGCTGGGAGGCAGAAATTCTTCTATTCATGAGGCAGAAGAGCAAAAAGCAGGCGAGATCTGAGTGCTGGAAGCAGCTGCAGGGTTTGGAGAGGTTCTCTGGGCAGAGATCTCCTGCCAGCACCAGTGCTGAGGGAGCTGTGCTGGCCTGGCTCACTGGGAGCAGCATTTGGCAAGAGAGCTGGTGTCCAGCAGCAGATGCTCTGGGTGTGCTGAACATTGCTGCAGGGGGTGTGGGTAAAGATGTCCAAACACCCAGGAAAGGCAAGAACCTAGCTGAGGATCAGGGAGAGCGAAACCCAGCAAGCTCCTGTCTGCAACCTGAACTACTGCTCCACTCCATAGAGAATGAAGGGGTGAAGGCAAATAGATTTCTTTTTGCTAAATACATTTTGACACCTTTAAATGGTAGGGAGGTCTATAGGCACAGTTAAACACCCTCTCAAAACCCAGCCAGCCAGTTTGGCTTCAGCCTTCCCAACAGCTCTGACCTTGCTGGCCCCAGCCCAGCAACCCACAGCCAGAATGCTGATGGGTGTAGGGGCAGTGAGCAACAGCAGACCTCTCCTTTTACATTCAGCTGCAAAATAAGCTTAAGTTCTATGCTGAAAAGACCTTGATATAATTATTACAAGAACAACATATCAGGCTAGCCAGAGCAGCACATTAAGAAAATCCAACGCTATGGAGAAAATTGAATTGCCCTTTAGCATTTAATGAAGTAGGGGAAAACTAATTTTCATTAGGCTATCTTCAGATACCAGAGGAGAAAAAAAGAAAAGGGGAAAAAAAAAAAAAGAAAAGGTTCCAGCATGAAGCAGTAATACATGAAAAATACATCTGTGCCAAGCAGGATCAAAGGACTGACAACGTTACAGCAGTTCTGCAGCACTCTGGTCACAAGTGAAGCCAGCTGAGCTCCACTCTGCTGCAGGTACCCACCAAGGAGCGTGGGCAGAGCTTGCTGAGCTACTGCTCTGCAAACTCCCTTTGCCTAAATTTGGCTCAGCCAGGCATGGGTTGTGGAGGCCTCCATTCCCTGTGTGCTGGCACAGAGCTCCAGACAGGGGCTCTCTGAAATGGCTTCTGTCACCTCCTCGGGAGGCAGCGGGTGCCAGGGGCAAGATCTGCCAAAAGACATTGCAAAGCCTCAGTCTGAAGGCAGCTCTCACAGCCGTGGGTGTACCACCTGAGTGAGCTGACTGAGATACACCCACCCTGCCCTTACAGCTTCAGAGGCTGTGGGGTGAGGAAACAGAACACAATTCTGACAAGGAAAGGAAGCTGGAGACTTCAGAGACATTATACAAGGTCCAAGTTTATCACTTTATGGAACTAAATTACTCTGTAGCTTTTCAGTTCCTCTCTGTAATAATTACATCAATTAGTTCACATCAAAGCAAGGGAAAATGGTTGGCCAGTCTGACAGAGAGACATGGAGCAGGCTTGGCAATTAGAGATAACTGTGTGCAGAGTTACAAGGCAGAAGAGATCCTCCACAGGATCATTAGCAAGGAAGAAGTGCTTGGGGAATAGGGGAGATGGGAGCAGGATGCAAAGCTGAGCCACCACCAGCATGGCTTGCTTGGTCCTGAGTTGCTCCCAGGTAAGGAGGAGCTGTCAGCTAAGGGGAGACAGGTCCTCCCTGCATGGTCAGAACACTGGGCAAAGAAGGATGCAAGAAAGCCCAGGAAATAGAGAAGAAACTTTCACTGCTGTTTGCTCAGACTGATTGGGATTTTTCCATGGCAATTTTAAACCCAAACACTTCAACTACCCCCTACCAAAGGAAAATAGTACATTATTTGGCTATTCTTTTTAAAGTCACTTTAAAAAGAGAGTTTGGATGGGAGGAAAAGGGCAACTGATCCAAGGCTGTGCCATCAGTCATCTCCACATCTCCAGGTAAACTGCTCTGGGTGCAGCAAGAAGCTGCTGAGAATGCTTAGGTTGTGCCAGAAAACTAACTCTGTATTCTACTGTAATGAAGTGAGCAGAGCTATACACTTCACACCTTTCACATGCACACCCCTATTTCACATCATTTTGCTGGACACAACGAGTTCTCAACAGCAAGGACAGTGCGGGCTTAAGGTAGCCACCGGCAGAAGCAGAGTTCAAACTGCAAACCCTCCTGCTGGGCTCAGGATCAGCCCCAGGCTTAGGCTCAGGCCTACATCAGCTGCTCTGCAGTGAGAGCATGGTCTGTGAGAGCTGCATGTGTTGTGGGGAGACCACATGCCAAAGGAAATCAATAAAGCACCACTGGAAAAATGCAGATTGCTGCTACCTGGAAGCAGTGGCTGCAAGCTGAGCTGAAATCAATGGCAAAACAAGAGCTATCCCAGCCATTAAAGGAAGAGCTAAGGCCAGTCAGTCATCCCCATGCCAGGATACTCCCTCCAGGACTTTTCCAGATTGCTTTCAAAGGACTTTTCACCTAATTATTCACTTCTTGCAATGTGATTTTGGGGAAGAAGCTTATGACTTTCAGCCTGGAGCCCCCACACCATCACCCTCACCAGGTGCCTCTGGCTACACCAGGGCTCACAGCACCTTGTCCAGGTTGGGCCATCTCAGCAGGACGCCCCTCCACCATGGGTGGAAAGCATGCTTAGGAGAACAGGAGAGGATGCCCAGCCCCCAGAAGTGAGCCCATGCTCCCTCCTGCTCCCCACCAGGGCTGCTGTACCTCGCTGAGAAGTGGTATGTGACACTGGAGCAACTCCCTTCCTAAACCCCACATCACAAGCAAGCCCAGGCATTCCTGGAAGGCCTGGAGAGAAGTACATCCTAAAGCTGGGCCACTCCTTTCCATGCATACCAGAAGCCTTTTTATTAGGGGAAAACTGCTGCCAGGATTTGGTGTTCCTTTGGGCACCATTTTGCTCTGCAATAAGCTTTTCTGCTGCAGCCCCAGAGACAAGAAGTGCCACAGGCAGGAGGGTTTCACCCAGTGTGGGTCTGAGGCAGTGTAGAACCTTTATTCACCATGACAGCCACCAGCTTTGGGTGCACTGGGGACACACCTCATGGGGGTCTGAGAAGCTCCCAGCAGTGTATATCTGCCTAGCCACATTGCTGCACAGGGGAGAGGGCTCCTCATCCCTGCTTTGGGTGCTGTCAGGGTGACAGACAGAGCCCATATGAAGAAAAAAAGAATATTTCTCTGTATTTTGCAGTGAAAGGGAAGCACCTGCAGCAGCATCAACCCACTGAGGAGCCAGGGCTGAGCAAGAACAAGTGCTGAGCCCCAAGCCCAGCCACTCTTCCAGCAGCCAGCCCAACATCACACTGATTTAACCACAGAATTCATTAATTAATGTCTAAATGCTTTGAGATTCTTAGATAAGAGGGGCTAATTAATTCTGGCCTGGCTTTCCTGCTTTTCTCCCTGATCTCAGCACATTTCTCTCCCAGTGCCCTAATTATAATTATTATTATTA
The DNA here is from genome assembly GCA_013399015.1 of Galbula dea. Taxonomy (NCBI): domain Eukaryota; kingdom Metazoa; phylum Chordata; class Aves; order Piciformes; family Galbulidae; genus Galbula; species Galbula dea. The sequence continues at coordinate 790,154 of VWZX01007460.1, forward strand.
GAAGCTTCTGAAGAAGCAGCAAAGCCTCTGATGTATAATTGACACACAAACCATCAGCCATCCAGTTTCTCTCTTTCTTCCTCCTTTCACAACACAGACTGCAAGCAGGGAACAAGAAATCCCCACCAAGAGATGACTGGTGTACAGCATTCTGGGAGGAGAGAGAAGTTATCATCTAAAATAAAGTTAGTATAGGACCTTCAAACCAAAACCAAGGAGGAGTTTTTATTGTGAGAAATACAGCATGTTTTACCATGGAGCTGCACCCCCTTCTGGGACTGGCTCCAGTCTCAGCCTCTATCTGTCCCTGGTGATCACTCCCAGATTTAATCCCACTGACAAATTTGTCTTCCTGCACTGGGAAAGTGCTCAGCCAGATCACTTCAACACCTCCTCTCATCCTGACACCCCTATGACAGTATTAGTGTTAGTATCACACTGTATACAGTTAATTGTTACACTGCTTCAGACAAGAAAAGGCAATGTTGTGATATTTCAGAAGGAATGCTACAATTTACCATTCTGCAAGGAATTTCTAGGATTTGATTCTTTTTTCTACTCCATTTGGAATGAAAGTTCACGTTGATGTGTGAGAACTGCAAGGGGCTGGAGATCACTTTCCCCTGCAGCTCTGACCTCACAGGCAGGAGCTCCTTGTTCTCAGAATTACACTCCTTTGGTAGAGTTTCTGTGGCATTCACAGCCGGTTTTCCCTGAGCTTTGGGGGGGTTTTGGTTTTTGTGGTGCCTTTGGGTTGTTGTGCAGCCAGGCATCACACCAGCCCCAGGAGCAGATGCTCCTCAGGTGCATGTCAGGAGAAAGGGCTGGGAATGGGCAGTGCCTGCAGGCAGGGCACACAGGAGATGCACCATGTGCAGAGACATGTTCAGCATCCAGACATGCATCTGCAGGCTGGGCCAACCTTCAGTCTGCAATCATCCTAATCTGAGCCATTTTCCTATCCTGTTCTCAACCCACTCTTGTCCATGGTGTCCCTTCACCTTTTATATTCTTGCTGCTTCTTCTGCTTTAGGGTTTTGCTATTGCTTTGGGGTTTTTAATTCCAGATTCATATTCTTTTTCTTCCTTGTCCCCATGACCTGAACCTCTCAAGGGTTCTTGGTTTTTGCTGTTCCTTCCACAGCTAGCTCTTCTGCTGGGGCTAACTGCAGCAACTGATCCCAACTTGAGCAGTAATTAACAGCACTGCTATGGTAGCCAGGAACATCACCAGGTGGGAGGAGAGTGACCCCCAACCTGAGCCAGGTAGCCTCCAAGGCCAGCCCTGGCCAACATCTCATCACATCCACCCTACAAGGGTCCCATCACCAGAGTGCTTGGGGGACTGGTGCCCTCACCTTCCTTTCCATCTCTGTGATGCAAGTGTTTTCCTTTCAATGTCACAAAAATGAGGTGTTGAAGCCTTTAACAATATCAGCCATCATTCATATGGTAAATAGAGAATTGATTGTCTCCAGGCAGGAGATAAGGTAAGGCTGGGCAAGTGCCACTGTGATTTAGATCACTCACCCATGCCTGCACAATGCCTCAAACAGGTTTTGCATCCATGCATGAATTAAAGGTGTTCTGATTGATTGACCAAGGTCTAATTGGTATTTTAATGAATACATTCTGACTTGGTAATCCAGCTAAATTTATCAGCAGAAAGGGCTCCTGTCTGAATAAAACCTGCAAGGTAAAGCTGAGGAACAGTGAGAAACGCCAGGGGTGCAGCTGGCCCTGGGATCAGCAGGCAGCAGGATGGACACAACAGGGATTTATTTGCATTTAGGATCAAGTATCTTCAGCCAAATTTCAGCAAGCAAACAAAAACCAGGGAAGGACTTGACAGGAAAGTTATTGGTTTGAACTCTCCCATATGTTCAAAGGCAGCAGTGAAGGGGGAGGGAGGAGGCAGCAGCTGCTGCCAGGCACAGTTAGGGAGCTAATAACATTTTTACCTTCCCTGTTGCTGCAGGGAGATGCTGTCTGCAGATACCTGGTTCCTTCCCAGTCCATTCCACTGATTTGAATTTTCTATTTATTGCTTTTTCCCCATTTAAGTGTTCTGAACTTGCTAACCCAGTGTAAAAATACCCAGAACTGTTTGCCCATGGTCTCTGTCTGGTGAGGTCTGTGATTTGTGCATGAGAATTACAGCCAGCCCCCTAGGCAGCACATGCACTGTTATCAGAGTCTCCTCCCAGCACTTCTGGGATCTTTCCTAAAACATTCAATTCTGGAAATAAACTTCTGTAAGTGTATCAGATTTGTTTGGAAATAGAAGTAAATTCCCCAGATCTTGGGAAAAATGTGAGACCTGGTGTTAAAACACCAGAAGGCAATATTAATGAGCCAAAATATTTATATATGGCTCTCTCTCAAAGAAATATCTGAAGTTAAAATTCTGAGAGGGAAGAGAAGCACAAAGTGTGAGCAGTTAGTAGAGAAGTTGGTAACCAGTTTCACTCTTTCTGGAAGCTGTGAGGTAACCCCAAGTGACACAGACTCCTCCTTGCACTTCATAACTGAAGGAAAACCACTTCCATGCTCATTTATTCCTTCGGATATCACTTTGCTGTGCAGTAAATACGTTTTACCTTAGCAAAAGTCTCCATCATTAATTTAGGTCATCTGCCAACTTTTAACTGTTTCTGATTATGGCCTTTTGAAATCAATCCCTTTTCTTTAAACCTGTCTCTCAGCCTCACCATAGCTGCTGGCTGCTGAACCAAGCCCTCCTCTGGCAGCACTGTAGGAGTCACTCAGGCTTGGACACCCCAGATTTATTTGCCTTTCTACCTTTTACTTCTCACCCACTAAGGAAAATCTCTGGCCAGACTGAAGCAAGAGCATAGCTGAGCAATACTTTCAACTCTCACCTGACAGTTTAACAAGCATTTAGCCTGGAGAAGAGCAGTAGAACAAATGGCCTGGCTTGTAGGAAGAGCTGAGGAGCTCTGACTGTTCAGCATCTCCAATATAAGCAGTAATTCAAGCAGTAACTCAGTGCTTTCTACTCCCCTTTCCAAACACTGGGATTAGAAGCACTAGCTGGCCTTCTGGACTGTGGCATTTCAGTCTGTCTGCCTCTGGGAAAACTACACAGATCAAAAAATGACACATTAAGTTTTATTCTGCCAGGAGTGTTTGTTCTTCGTCCTTCTGTTAAACATCTCTAGCTCCGTTAAGTTTGGTGCACAGAGGATTAATAACTGCCACTACCAGCATCCTCCTCCTTCAAGTCCAGCCTTAGCCCTCCCAAATATGACTTCTCTGTATGTTTTCTGATTAATCAAAAATATCTTAAGGTACCGTATTAATTGTATCAATACCTTACCCTGATATCATATTTCCTTTTACCTTTTATTTCTCTACTTTTATGCTCAAGAACTTGAAGGTGAAGTCGGATTAAATCACAGAAGAGAGAGGGTTTTGTCTCCTCTGAACAACCCCCTGGAGTCCAGCACACCACCACCCCAGTCCTGCCTTGCCTTTCTGTCAGCAGGAGATATGAAACCCTTGGGTAGGACATGAGAGGGAGCAGCCAGACACCCAGGAAGTAATGCAGGTGGATCATGGATTGGACCCCCATGGCTCTCCTGCACTGATGTATCCCTGATGTTTACTGAGAAAGAAATCCCAGTCACCCATTCATTCAAAGCCAGGTGAAACTCAATTAGTCTGAGGAGTCAGAAAACGCATCCCCTCCCAGTGCCCTGATTTTGGCATTGCTGCAGCTCCTCAGCAAAGGCACTCAGAAGAATCCGAAGACTCCTCAGCAAAGAAATTCAGAACTGAATGAACATGAACACAGCCCTAAAGCCTTTAGGCAAAGCCTTTCCCCAGGGTGGCTGCAGCTCCCCCAGCACCCAGCCAGGGTGGGAGCCACCCCCAGCACCTCTGACTGCACACAGCTCTGATCCCCCACGAAAGGCCCTGAGGTGCAAACAGATCTGCAGATATATTTGCATGCATATATGTAAACCCCACAGCTTACAGTCATACTTCAGCCCTGATTTGGACACCTGCTTTAATTGGCAAAGCCAAAGTGTGCCTTGCTCCTGCCTGTTGAAGATGTGTGTCAGAACTTGCTGACAGATGGCTATGGCAATCTGGGGGCCACAGGCTTGGAATTTCTGAAAACTAGAACTGATGAACTCAGCAATGCTCTGGAGATATGAAGCTATCATGTCAGCCTGTGTTGTTCCAATTAATTGCAATCAATGGCTAATTGAGAGCTATTTTAAGACTTGTCATTTCTCTGAACATAATGCAGAATAATTTGTGTGTTCCCCTTTGCCCCCACCACAAATGACATCAGTGCCAAGAAATCTCAGGAAACAGCAAAAGAAAGCAGGATCAGGAGCCTGATTCCTGGTTTCCTTCTGCCTCTTTGGAAGGTACAATACAAAGAGGTGCTGTAGATTTAAAACATAAAGACTAATACAGTGAATTTCAGTCACTTGTTGGGACTCCACCCCTGAAACTTGCCAGAATAACAACTCTGAATACTCTTGCTTCCTCCCTGCATTTCCAGAGACTCCGAACACCTCCTTTGTTGAAAGTAATGCCTTCAAAGAACATTGCACCTCAAATCCAAGCACTAATGCTGGAAGAATATCAAGGCAGAAGGCAAAGTGTTCCCCAGCCTGACCAACCCCAGCTCTCTCATACATAAAGATCAGAACTGGGCTGATGTTCTCTGATTTAATGGTGGCAGCAGGAGACATCTACAAGCAAGTGCATGATGCTCCAGAGCTGAAACCGAGACAGAGTTATCAACCTACAATGAGTTTATTAGCAGCATTTCCTCTCTGCTAGCTTAACCTTGTTCCCCAGCATCCCCCCAGAGCCCTGATGGCACTGGCAGGGCTGAGAGGAACAGCTGATTTCTGGATGGGGAAGACTGACATGATGTATGTTGTTATTAGAGAGTGAGGTGAACCATGGCTTGTGCACCTGGACCAGGAGGCAGCCAGAGGGTACAGGACCAGCTCAGCAGCCAGGAACACTTCTCCCACTGAGACCCAACTGAAAAAGTTCCTTATCTGAAACAATTGCTTTGGAAATCACTTGGTTTAAAACAAGTCCAGGATAAGAAGAAAACCATATCATGGCAATGAGGAGGGGAGTAATGACTAAGCAGAGGAAGAACAATCTGATGTCCTTCACTTATCCTTTGGCAGTGCACAGCATGGCCATGTATACCCTTTGTGGGGACACCAGCCACAGGCTCAGGAGCTGCAGCACCTCCAAACAGGCTGATAGTGGTCACCAGCTGAAACAAGGCATGGCTCCTCCATCCTAAGGATGCTTCACTGAATGAAATTGCAAATTACTTCCCTAGCTAACAGAGATTAATGCAACAGCAGAAGCACAGTGGGCTGCAGGACCTGGCCAGTGGTGTTTGCACTGCACTCCTGAGGGTTGTTACTTAGATCACAAAGAACCCATCCTGGTGTTTCACTCTGACAACAAGCACTAATAACTAACTCAGAATCCCAGCATAATGGTGGCTGGAAGGGACCTCTGGGCATCATCCAGTCCAACCCCTCCCTGCTTCAGCAGGGGCACCCAGAGCAGGTTGCCCAGGGTTGTGTCCAGGTGGGTTTGGAATCTCTCCAGAGATGGAGACTCCACAACCTCTGGGCAGCCTGTGCCAGAGCTCTGCACCCTCACAGCAACCAAGTTTCTCCTTTTCAGAACTCCTGTCCTGTAGCAGCACATCTCCAATAGCACCAAACCAAACCTCTTTGGTTATAAACAGCCTCTTCAGAACAGCTTTGTGTGGCCCTGGCCAGTGGGTCCCACCCCAGGGCTACGGGTGTGAGATGTGGGTGGGGGTGGTGGCTCACCATCTGCCCTGAGCCTGTCCTGCTGCTCAGCCTCACAGCACCCCACCCTGCACCCACCAACACGTTTCAGCTGCCTCCAGCTAGACCCTGTGGCTCTGCAGAACAACAGAAAGCGAAGGCTGCCAGGTAAGGGAGCAGCCCTGCAGGGCTGACTGCTGGCTATTAATGATTTGGAGCATGACAAAAGCAGCTGCTGCCAGAAGGAAGGAGGAAATTCCAAACACACAGTCGGGACACAGAGGGTACCAGGGCTGCTGCATTTCTGGGGTCTCAGACACCCCTTTCCGCAGAGGCAGGTGCTTGGGGTTTATGAGATGTTTAAGACACCCTCTCTGAAAGTTCTCATTTTTTCTCCTGTCTGAGCCTCATAAGAGACTTTTCTGCTCCACAGACATAAAGTTGGTTACGTGAGAGAAACATTCCCAGCCACAGTGGGCTTTGCCTTAAACTCTGGATCTTGCTGTTCAATGTTACTCCGGCTTAGCTGGGTTTATTTTCTAGCCTCTAAGTGGTGAACTGAACCTTAGGAAATGAAAGGTTTGGTTTATCAGTTTCAGCATCTGGACCAAAGCACTTTCACATCAAATCAGCTCCCACAGTGGGAGACCCTCCAGACAATGCCCTCGCGAAATCCAACACTTCATCCCAAACATTTTCAGCACCAGCTTCAAGACCAATTAAGTTACCCACGCCTAGGCTGTCCTAAACGCTCTGAGATCACAAGCTTTTCTCTTCCACAAGGCTGAGAGCCCCTAGGGGAGTGGTGAGCTGTGGCAGCAGCCTGGCAGGGGCAGTCCCACCACAGCCACCTCCCTATGCAGGTCACTCTGAAGCTCTCCAGCACACACAGCTAACATGAGTGAAACACCCAACCCCTGCTGCTTTTGCAGTGCACAAAAAAATCAACATAGAAACCCACTGAAGGCTAAGCTGCCCCATGAGCTCTGACTTCAAGGGAAGCACTGTGCAGGAAGGAACATGGACCTGTAACACCAGGAACTGAACCAGTAACATCTGTGATGGGCTTCATGGGCATGCATCCAAGTCAAATCTAGAGAGAGTGGCATTCAGAGTGGGAAAACTGATCAAAGCCACAGTACCAGTGCTGAGGGGATGGAGGGGATGTCCTGGACCACAGTCAACCTGAGAATTCTTACTGGAAGGTGAGGAGCAGATGGGCACAAGGAGAGGCCAGCAAGGATGTGACACACTGGGTTGGAGCAGTTTGGGGAAACTAAATAGACAGCTCTGTATCAACAGAAGAAGAAAATACCTTCCCCCCCTGCTGAATCTAATAGATTATTAGGTATTCTCTGCCATATATCTCTACAGGAGGATGCTAAGAGTCTTTAGGGATGTTAGTGGTTCCTATTACGCTCTGTAGGGCTTTACTGTCACTTACAGAGACTCTACTGGTATCAGCATTATTAAATTCCATATAACTTCTCCCTGAGAATGCAGAAAATCTCAACAATTATGAGTCCTGTATCTCTGGCTGGAAAACGTTCCCAGGGAACCTCAGAGCATTGCAGATATATCCAAAACAAGAATGCATTTTCTTTATTTTTACATGCTGTAATGTAGAATTGCATCAAACATGGCAAAAAGTTGGACTCTCTGTCCTTTGACCTAGATGAAAGGTTGAAAATTTAAGTAAGCTCTCAGCTATGTAAAGCCCTGATCCTAATCCCTCTGGAAACAACGGGAGCATTTCCACTGGCTGAGAAAGGCTTCAAAGCAGCACACCAACTGCAGCTGTAGCATCATGGGGTACTTTTGTACTCCTTACCTTGCAGACACTTCAGATCTTTAGAAATCACTACACCTCACAGCCAACCAAAAGCTAATAAGGCAGATTCTGAAAGGAGCCTGAACCCAAAGAAATCTTCTGGTACTTATAGACACACACACACACACATATAGATACAGAGCTAATGTCAGCACTGCTATGTCAGGCTTCCCAGGCTGGTTTAGCAATTGCTCCTCAAGGTAGTACCTAGTAGGGTGGTGCTGAAGCAGGCCATGGGTAGTAGCAACCTGGCTATGGCCACTGGGCAACTGGTCTGTGTGCCCTCTGTGACCTACAGCTGCTGCAGAGGAAACTTTCATCTGCAGGAGACAAGAAGCAGCAGTACACGAGTGGCTCAGCACCATGGGGTTACACAGTGGTGGGAGGGAGGTTTGGGAGAAGCCATGAAAGAGCAACTGCTGTTGCCTTGGCCTGCTTGAAGTGGTGGAGCTGAGGAGTAACTGAAGATGCAATTTGTGTCCTGCTGGTGGCAGGATCCACATCATGTTCCCAGCCCACCCGGGGCTGAGAGGGGCTGGAGGGAGGTACTGCTGGGAGCAGTCACCAAGAAGCAAAGCATGGCTCCTTTTGCTTCTCACAGGGGAATTTCCAGGCACCCAGTTCCCTTCCCACAGCCTCCACATCCTCTTTGGCTTCCCTAGGAGCAGATCCTGCACTGCAGTGTCAGGGGTGTGACAAACAGGTGCCCCCAGCAGAGCCCTCGTGCTGCTGGGGACAGTTGGTGGCTGAAGGACCACCATGTCCAGGCAGATAAAGGCTTTCTGAAGTATTGCAACACACGTAACTGCTTAGCTGGAGTGACAAGTGGGCAGCACAGTGATTTCAGCAGATATCATACACTGCCTTATGGCTGCCACCACAGAGACATTTCAGTTGCAGTCCCAGCAAACACCTTGCAATGTTTTCTAAACATTGTGTATTGGAGGAGGAAACACTTTCCCACGTGTGCCTGGAAGAGTCAAAATAAAACAGGCACATTAGGAATGTTTTTACATTTTTTTCCCCCAAATATTTACTTCTGGCACTGTGAAAATCATTTCACCTGTTGTTAGAGCCTGGGAATGTTATTCACTAACTCAGAGAGCACTGACTTCATTTCTTTCTTGCTATAGGTGCAAGAACATTAATTTGCCAGTTAGGCTGGGAACAAATGCTGCCAGGAGATCCACGTGTGGCTTTTGACAGCAGAACAAAGAGCACCCACAAAGCACCACCTTGACTAAAGCTGTTCCTTCAGCTGTTGCCTTGGGGTTCAGATGAAGAGTAGTTTAACAGGTACAGTGATGAAGGCACCAACTGCCTACCCTTCTGCTCAGTTTGCACCTGCACACTGCCTGTTGGGGTTTGCACAGAGCAAGGGAGACCCTGGACCCCTGGGGATGAGGACATCTCCCTGCCTACAGCTCTGTCACTGCCAAAGACTGAACATTTGGAAGTGAGAAACACTCAGGAGATATGATGCCTAAAAAGGAATTTCTTTGAAGAACAGATGGGTTCACAGAACCACAGACTAGTTAAGGTTGGAAGGGACCACCAGAGGTCATCTAGTCCAACCTCCCTACTCTAGCACATGACTCAGGATTGTGCCCAGGTGGGTTTGGAATCTCTCCAGAGAAGGAGCCTTCACAGCCCTAGGCCAGTGCTCTGGCACCCTCACAGCAAAGAAGTTCCTCCTATTTAGGTGGAACTTTCCAGGTTCCAGTCTATGCCTATTGCTTCACATCCTATTGCTTGACACCACGGAGAAGAGCCTGGCTCCAGCCTCTTGACAGCCTCCCTTCAGATACACTTATCTACAGTGATAAGGACCCTCTCTGCCTCCTCTCCTCCAGGCTGAACAAGCCCAGCTCCCTCAGCCTGTTCTCAGAAGAGTGATGCTCCAGTCCCTCATCATTTTTGTAGCTCTCCATCGGGCTCACTCCAGGAGCTCCAAGTCTGTGCTTTGTGCAGTGCAGTAGTTTGGCAGTGGGAGAAGTGGGAGTGCTCCCCACAGACCCCAGGAGGCTCTGCCTCTGCAGGCATTCACTCCAGAGCATCCCAGGGAACGGTGATTACGAAGTGTGGTTTCAGAGGAGGCATCAAATAGCATCCAAGGAACAAGATGGCCTCAAACAGGCCTCTCTCACTACCCACAGGGAGGCCACTGTGTAGGAGAAGCAGCCCTGCTGGAAGGCAGAGGCACCAGCCCAGCTTCCCAGCGAGACTCCCAGCCTCTGCCTGCCTGGGAAGTGATCATCCCCCAGCCAGGCAGGCGATGATACAGGAGCCTCCCGAGAGAGCAGCAGAGCGTGAGTGAAGCAGAGAGTTCTGCTGCTCTAATCATGCTAATTACTTGAGACATTTCCTTTCTCTTTTCCCTCCTGCACTCTCTTGGGCCCTTTTGCCTTCAAATCAGCTACAGAAACAGTACTTTGGTCAAGCAAGAAGCTCATTAACACAGCGTGCAGCTCAGTGGGATGAGCAAACACAGACCACAAAGGTCCATCCACCCTGGTGTCCTGACAGCCAGTGACCCAAACAACAGAGGGACTTCAGCAGGAAAGGACTCAGTGGGGGGAAGAAGAGGAAGGCAGCCTCATCCTGCACGTGAGGGGCTGCAGGACCCAGCTCAGCCTCAGACACCTTTGCTAGAATGGGCAGCATCCTGCTCCACCTCCCTGGATCCCACTGCTGGGAGGACTGACCACATCCCAATGATGGCAGAGAGGCTGGGTGCTAGCACAGCCTCCAAAATCAGCCCCTCCCCTCTGCTGCCTCAACTCCATTCACTCCTTTTAGTTCCATACCTCAGCAGCCCAGGGGTTAAAAAAATTCTCCCTCAGACATAAGGATGTGGTTTAGAGCTAGTTTTTGGGAACCACTCTCTTCTGCATCAGTCACTGATGCTAACCCAGAGATTGCCTGCCCAGGTCTCACCTATTGCTTTATTTCAGCTTCACCTGGGGAAAACCAAATGCTGCAACCTGGTTCTATTGTTCAGGAGAGATAAATTGTATTCTAAGTACATGCCTGGCCTGCTGTTCAAGAGGCTGGTTTTAGTGCTTTATGGTCTTTCTGTATTGATCAGCCAGGAGATCCATCTCTGGTACTGTGAGCTGTCTCACTGGGCTGGGAGTCACTGGGAGCACTGGTGCTGGTCAGTCTCCCACCACAGCAGTGGCTGGGCTGGATCCCTGTGCCCTACACCAGTCTCATCTCACCATCACAGTGCAGCCAAAGATACAACAGAGCAAGCAGTAAATCCAGTTTCAAAGTGGTGCAGACAAATAGAAACACAATTGTTAGACGGCAGAAAGACCCAAACCATGATTTAAAGTCTCAATGCTTCAGCTTGAACTCAGTATCTTACCACACAAGAACAGCTACTGCTTACACAGTGCTCGCCTTCCTGGTGAGCTGCTTAGGTCTGAGCCACCACTGCAACAGCCCTGCTCCATCCTGACCTGTCTCTGGTGGCTTTGCACCCTTGTAAAGCTGCCGTCAGGCAGGCACTGATGCAGCCACAGGCATCTCCTGCTTCCTGGGGGCACCTGGTGTTCCTGACAGCTTTGATCCACAGCTATCAGAAGAAATTGCAAATCCAGTAAGCGATTTCCAAAGGGAGCTGTTAGACCTGAATTAATGTGGAATAAAATGCACATATCAGCCTGGCTGATGGCCTTGGGCTGGGCAGGAGGTGCAGGCTGGGGTCCCAGTGCAGCCAGAGAGGCACCTGGTGGTCCCAGGACTGGGTTAAGGGGAGCAGGAGCTTGACCCATCAGGATCTAGCTGGTATGATCATCTCCCTCCCAGAAAGGGTGGAGAAGCTGAGCAGCTCTCCACCAGAAGAAAACACCATTCATACCCAGAAAGCCACAGGCTTTGGGATGCTTGTGGCTGCATGCACAGGTTAGCAGGATTTATACTCTCTAGGGCTTAATATTGCATTTCACATTCTCAAAGTTCAACCTATTGCCTTCAGAAAATAACCCAAACTCATGCTGAACATGGGAGATTAATCTCCAACACAAAATAATTAATGCAGTGAAATTTCATTTCATGGGTACTTGCACTTGTGCTATGATAAGCATTAGCTGAAGATCAGTGTATCCCCAAATACTGCCTAAGACAAAGGAATCATTCCTCTAGATTGCAGCCAAGCATAACAAATAACCAAGTAGTATTTTGGCACAGCTCTGTAATGTTTGCTGTATTAGTCCCTTACATGAATAATTTACAGCTCCAGGTCTGTCTCATTGCCATCACCAAATCAAAAGCCATTTGCACTAGTTATGATATCACAGTGACATCTTGGCTGAAGCAGCTTTCCCTTTGCCAGCCCATGGATTTCTATGTATTTAATGGGTTTCTCTTGTATAGTGAGAGAAAAATAAAATTAAAACAAACATTACTTCTGTCCAGGAAAGATTCACCTGTTTTACCATAGCTATTCACCCTTAGTAAGGAGAGGGCTTGGTGCAAAGGAGCCAAACCTCCTCACCCTGTCTAGTTCAGCTGCAATGTGGAGGGACAGAGAAGGCAGGACCTGGATGCAGAGTTCCCAGGGGCAGAGACAAGCAGCAGCAGCAGCCCTGACACAGAGACAGGCAAGAGCAGTGACATGCATGGCCAGGATGTTCTTTGCTCCTCCATTGGTTCCCAGCCCTTTGGACCATCAGAGAGGGCAGATAAAGCTTCAAGACCTCATCTGGCTCCTGCTAAGCATTGTCCCACCACTGGACCTCTGAGTGGGAGCCCAGAAAAGTGGCATGAGCACAGATTTTTCTTGCAGCATCATCCATAACAACACATAGCCATCAGGGAACCTCTTCACCTCCAGCACTGTTCACATCAGCCCTCTTTGGTCTGCTGCCTTGCAGCATTAGGCAGGCCCTTCTGAACAGATCCTGCCCAGCAGAGCTGACACCAGTCCCTAGGCACTGCTCTGAAACACTGTACCCCAGAGGGAGGGACTCTGTGGAAGCAGTGCTTGACTTGAGGTTGTTCTACCAAATGGATGTTTGGTCCTTAACAAGGGGGTGGAAAAGGCTGCAAGGAGCACAGCCTAGTGACTTGCCAAGCCCAGAAACCCTTCCAAATTCTACTCATTTTAAGACATGGTTCAATGACCAGTGAATGAGACACTTGACTGAGAGAGCACCCCTAGGGATACCCTGCCCTCCCAGCACAGCCTCTAGGACTGGGGTCACGGGGTGCCCAGCAGGGCTGGGGAGAGCCCTTGGACCCTGCCAGACCCTGGGATGGGGCAGGGAACTGCTGCACCACGACACATGCTGTCTCCAGCCAAAATCCCACTTACTTTGCAATTTGGAAAGCTCCACAAATCCAAAGCCAGTGCAAAGTCAGAGTCTCTGTTACACATTAAGCCTTTTTATACCTCCCTTACTGCATATGAGGGCCATAAAATAAGCAGCACTGTAATTTACTTATGCTTCAAGGCCCCTTTACAGAGCCAAAATGATTTATGGGGCCTCAGTGCACACAACCAATAGCCTCTCAATATTTAACAGCTGTAAAAATATTGCCCAAATGCTATCTATTATCGAGTCAGCTCTGGCCTACAAACACATTATGATAACTCTGCATACATTGCAACTGGTCAAATATTAATCATTGAATAATTTATCATGTGAATTTATTTTGTTTAAAGAATAAGAAAGAAATCATTCAGCATATACATTTGTCCACCCCAGTGCAAATACATATTTATGATATGGTTATTGTCTAATATATGTTTTCTGGTCTCCTCATTTCAAAACATACAAAAGAGTCAAATCCATCCCAAGGAAAAGAAAGGGAGGAGGGACCAGCAGAAGTTACATATGCAAGGCTGTGCTTGATGAAATGCTGCTGCCTGCATCCAGGGAGCTCTGGAAATGAGCAGCTGCAGCCTCTTTAAATATTGATGCCTTTGCTGGAACAGTTATGAAAGCACTGGAGAGACTACTAGGGCTGGTGCAAAACCTCCAACACATGAAGCAGAGTCTGCAGGATTCCCAGCTCCGTGGAATGTGCTGCCACTGGCACTGGCTCCCACTGCACACCCAGCACCCTCCTGCTCCACACCTCCAGAGAGCCCCAACTTCCTTCATGCCTGTGCCAGCACGTCCAAAAAAGTGAAGGAAAAAGCTTTGCTGTGAGGGTGTTGGAGCCCTGGCACAGGCTGCCCAGAGAGGTTGTGGAGTCTCCTTGTGTGGAGAGATTCCCAAGGCAGCTGGAGGTGACCCTGGGCAAGCTGCTGTGGGTGCCCCTGCTGGAGCAGGGGGGTTGGACTGGATGATCCCCAGAGGTCCCTTCCCACCCCCATCATGCTGGATTCTGTGAAATTAAAACAATGAACAGTTCCACATAAGAGTGGCAAAAGGTATTTGTATACCAGCATCTTTCAACCTCTCCAGGAGAAGGATGGGGAAGAGGCGGCACAAAGCCCTCCTGGGGTAGGAAGCATGTCCTCAGCAGCAGCTGTCCCAGCCTCAGAGTAGCCCACAGCCTTTCCAGCACAGCCACTCCAAAAGATGATCCAGCACTTCTCTCCTGCACAGTGTGGGGCTCAGTGCTCCCTTTGGCCAGCACAGTGACTGCCACCTCAGCACCCAGCCAGCTCCAGCACCGAGGAGATCCTCAGCATTGCTCCAGCTTGACATGGGGCCACACCAAGACTCACCAGAAGACATCCAGCAGACAGCATGTTCACACCATGCAGCCAGATGACTCCCCAGGGTTTAGGAGAGCACTGCCCACCCCAGAAATGTACTACTCACTGCCCCTTGACTGTCAGTCCTCACTTGGAAGCCTCTCACTTAAAACATGGTGATGGTGGATTGTAGGAAAAGCCTTGTGATTTCAGCAGCCATCAGCCTCCTGGGAAGAGCGAAGCCAGCTCAGAGTCTGTGCTGGGTAGTGAGTCTGTAAGAGCCTGCAGCACGACTGAAATGTCACGTAGACAAGCCCAAAGGGACCAATGTTCATTCTTTTGCTGGAAACAGCTTGTGCAGGCAGCTAAAAGCAGATAACATCCTTATGCCTACCCGTGACAGACGTATGCTGCCATGCGAGTCTGGAAGCACATACCCGAGTGCCTTTTAGGGAGAGAAAATTCACATGGAAAGCAACTCCTCAGCTGGGGCTAGGCTCCCTCCCCCTGGAATCCCAGCAGCACCACAGAGCCTCACAACTGCAAGCTGCATAATCCTGCTTGATAATTGTACACCATGCACAGAGGAGGATTAGAAGGCTGCAACACGACTGCCATGGTCTGATTAACCTTAGCCAGCAGTTGAATTCAGATCATCAGAAACACCCTGGCTAACGAATGGGAGCTGGCCCAGGGTCTTCCCCTGCCCTCCTCCAGTCCATCTCTAAGACAGGGGTTGATGAAAGACTCCAGGTTGTACACCATGACCACAGGACGTGGAGACAGGTCAGCTCCTCCAGCAGAAGGAATAGAGAAGATCATGGCCACCAGGACTGGAAGGTCAGTTGTTCTTCACCACCAGCATCATCAGAATACTGTAAATCACACTCAGGGTGCACAGTCATCTAATGACCCTAAAACATGTCCCTGTACAACCACACTGAGTCCACTGATGAACACACACTTATTACACCACTCCAGTAGCTAACACTGGTTTTTACCTCATCAGCTCCTTGCATCACAGCTGCAGCTGCCTGCCTAGCTATGGATCATGCAGGGGACAAACTGTCAGGTACAGCACACAGGAAAAGCAAGGACTGCCACAGCAGCACCTGCTTCTCCTTCAACCCTTGCTTCCAGACCAAATGTCAAGGGCAAATTAAGCAGTCATCCAAATGCACAAATACTATGTGCCTGCCCCAGGCCAGCCAGCACTGCACTCTGGATCCATCTCCTGCAAACCCTGAATCCTGGCACCTTCTCTATGGACAATCATGCTTCAAGGCATTCATAAACAACAGGCAGCTTTTAAATAAATCAAAGCAACGTGGCTATTGAATTCAAAGCCAGTGGTCTCAGCAGTTTGGGCTGACCTGCTCTTCACAGCACATGGCAGCCTGCACTATGAGGTACCAATTGCTTTGGGGGCTGGGACTAGATGATCTTTGGAGGTCCCTACCAACTCCTAACATCCTGTGACACTTCATCCCCATCCCATCTGTGCTGCTGCCAGGCACTGCCATGGCAGTGGGCAAAGAGAGAATCCGAGGGTCACGCTAGGTCTCGGGGGGGGCTGTAGGATGAAAGTTACTCCTGTCCTTCAGCCCAGCCCGTCTGCAGCTTCTGGTAGCCCTGCCTAACGTGAGCAGGTACCTGCTGAACTCTCTATCTGCATTCAGATGGAAACTGTCAGGAACTGCCTCCCTCCTGCTCCCACCACACCCCAAAGCTCCCAGTAGTATTTAGTTCGTTTATTTTCATTTCTTCAGTACGAGTTAGTTGGCAACATTGAGATTTCCACTTGCAGTAAGATAACTCTCATACTTGTTGTGCATATCACAACATGTTTCCAAAGTCACCCCAATGACTCTTCAGAAGACAACCGAATCACCTGGATAATGATGTCACTCTGCAGGAATGGGAGATTTCAGTCGTGTTCAAACCAGAGGGGTCAAAGAAAAGGTCTGTCATCACGGCAGAAAAATCCCCTGGCAGTGGGTCCCAAGCCCTCACTAGCAGTCTGCGCTGCTTTGAAATTTAAATCAGGTGCTGTTTAAGCCTCGAGCATCAGCCCATCTTCGGGAGCAGCTACTAAGAGCTGCTTAGTGCTTCTGCAGGCACCTCACGCAGCTCGGGCAAGACCTTACTCTGCTCCCTCTCCAAAATGTCCAGAGAGCAGGAGCTGGACTTTGAGCTGTTGAGAAGGAAGTGTAAATTTCTAGTAAGCTGAGAGAGATCCTCCAGCTCCCATCACAGCAATGAGCCTGACATGCTTCTAGGAAAAGATAAACTTAATTTTAAAACATCTGGGAAATTCCATTAAGTGATTTATCATGCAGCTGATGAAACTGCAATTTAACTTCAAAGCCCCAAACAGCATTAAAGGAAGCCTCATGTGCTCAAATTAACAGTAAAATATTTGACACTGAAAATTATTGTAACAGCAAATAGTGTTGTTCTGCAATTAGCCTCACGCAGTAGATCACTGTGTAGGAGAGCATCCCAGCAGGATCCACTGGGGTGTGCCTGCTGGGGAGTGTATGCCATGCAGACAGCAGCAAAAGGGGCACAGAGGGACCAACCCCGTCCTGCTCCATCCCAACTGGCTCCCACGTCCTGCCCTTAGACTCAGAGATCTAAGTACAGCCAAAGATCACCTGGCCACCCTCCATAGCTCACCTGAGGTCTGAGCATCGCAGGCAGCAGCAGGATGGGGCAGGAATTCAGCTGCTGCCCCAGCCTGCAGCCCCCCAGCAGGATTCCCCCTGCTCACAGCAAGCGGTCAGACAGGAGAGGAACCATCAGTGCCTAACAAGTTTACAACTGTCTCTTCCAATAACTGCTGAATAAGAGTCCTATTGATCTAATTAGCAGCAAGATAAGAAAAATATGGGTTGGGTTTTTTTACAATAAGGCTGTTGGCAGCCTGCAGGTCACAGCTAAAAAGCTGTGTTAGCTCCACACAGGTGTGTGTGGGCAGCAGGAGAGCTGGCCCCGAGCCCCAGCAACTGCATCCTCCACAGCCAGGTGCTCTGGAGAGCTCAGCATCACACACAGCCCAGGGTTTGAAGAAACACACCTTCAGGTGCCCCAAAAGGACAATTGGGAGCAAGGTCCAAAGAAGCCTGCAAGCTGACTCCTCCTGCAGATCCTGCCCTTGTTTAACAACCTTGACCCTGATTTCAGGCAGCAGCTGAGCTGAATAGAACCAGCAAAGGAGACAAGTATTTATGCCCATCCTTATGTTTCACATTATCTCCACACAATGCCCAGGGCTGCTCTAACTTTGACCACCCAGAGCAATCCTCAGCAGAGCCAAGCAGCAGTCCCCAGCGATGGGAGCAGCAAGGAGCTGCTGGACCTTTCCCACTGCTCCCAGCCCATGCTGGAGACACCAGTTCTGCTGCAGGGACTCACTCCTGGTGTCACCCTGGACACATTCAACAGGGGATGCAGAATGGGTGAGGAATACCACTGCCTGGAAATGGGTAGTTTGAAAACAGGATGGATGGTATTTATCTTCTGAAAGGAAACAAAGACTTCCCAGGACTGAATAGCTCAATTAAGCTCTTGCTGGAATGACAGATTTACTGCTGGCTCAAACACATTTCAAACCAGAAGCAAAAATGGGATGAGAGAACTAACTGAGAGAAAGACACAACCCAGGAGAGGATCTACCACCCTGCACAGAAACCAGGAGCTGACACAGAGCTGGGTCAGATGATTTGTTTTGCAGCTTTTTGCCCATTGGAGGGAAGAGTCTGAGGGGGATGCTGCTCCCCAGCCTCTGCTCAGCTGGGCAAACCCAAGGGCCACAAAGGCCCCAACAAACCACCCCAAGCCTGAGAAGTTTGGGGATCCACCACAAAGGGATGTCAGCCCAGAACTTGCTGTGTCAGGTTAGAGATTCATCTCCATCTCAAGCTGCTCTTGAAGACACTTTTTCCTAAAAATAGCTGTAAAGCAATTACTTGTTGGTTTTCTGTTTATTGGTAGCTGCTTCCACCCAGAGCCTGTCAGCAGGGCTGTAATTAAGCAGTGCTGTGAAGATGCCAAACCACCATCACAAATGACAGGCTTGGGTCCTCCTTCAGCCTGTCACACAAGGGCCAGAGCAAAGCCCTAGGAATGCTCTGCAGCTGTATCACCATAAATACTCTGGTAGTTATTGAAACCTCAAAATATTAGGTGCAAGTCCTTCAATTTAATCCTGTGCCTTCAGGGCTCATAGATAGTGCTAGATTACCTGTCCCTCCAGGAGCAGTAAGAAGTGTGCTTTTTATTACAGGTACTCTGCTGAGCAACAACCTCCAGCTCCACTGAGATGTTTGATTAAACCAGACAGAAGATGTCCTGCATTAGTTAAGGTAAAGCTGTTTCCAGCCAAGCTCTCTGGCAAGCAGTTTTTATTTCAGCAAACCAGCAGCCATGGCAGGAGTTCAAGAGTTGCAGGTGCCCAGACAGAAGCTGAAATCCTCCTATTACTAACCCTCCATGCAATTATAGCAGACAAATTACTATCCCTCCCTCATAGCCCAGACTTAGAAAGGATTCATGGTTCTCTCATTTCAGGCAGATTTTGAAAGGCACAAAAGACTGTTGTGTGCAAAACTCCCAGTGATAATCAATGACAGTTGGGTCCTTATCAATCATTATGTTCTCAAAAATCTTCACCTTTGTGACTAACATTGTTTCTTTGGCTTCTCTTCTTGATTAACTAGAATCACAGAGAAACAATTATGCATCCTATCATTACTTTCTAAGGGAGCTCCACAATTACATAGCTTAATTAATATCCTTGTTCATTTCAGAGAAACTTTGGGTTTAAGCCTGCTTATTTTGGCAATCAGGTTGCATCCAGAGTGTGGTTTGAGAGTTTTCCTCCTGCAGCCTGGGAGAAGTACAAAGCATAAAGAGCATCCTTAATGAAAACCTTTTTTCCCCCCAAATGAAAATTTCCCATTTACCCCAAGACAAAGTGATCTATTTCTCACCCTTGCTTGCAAAAGGGTCCTTTTCTGCAGTGTAACATTCTCATCTGCAGTTTTTGGGAGGTCACCATGACAACTATCAGAGGTCATTCTTCAAAAACACCTTGAGTAAAACCACTGCCAGCACTGCTGCACCCTTTAATCCAGTTGTCAGTTATGTGTCACTTGGGTCAGAGTGGATCCCTGTGGATCCAGGACCCAGCTTCACGTGGGTTTCTCAGCAGCTGGGTTTTGAAGTTGAGTGTGGCCAGGACCCATGTGATGCCACAGCTCCCAAACCTGCAGGGGTTACTGTCTTTTTATCTACTTGGACCAGTCCCTTTCCTTCTCATCCTTTGTCCTCATCTCTCCTTTCCACAGCAGCCTTTTCTCTTCAGTGTCTTGCTTTTGCCTTCCAGTGAGAAGACAGAAGGAGCTGTAGCTGGGGTCTCTGCCCACAGGCTGCCCCATGCCTTTGGGTGCTGGCCCAGGGCTGCCAGGCAGGTCTCTGCCACTAGAGCTGAACCCCTGAAGCCCAAGCACAGCATCCTCCTCCGAGCCACATTATACAGCTCATCTGTATTGCAATTGCTCTCAAATTCCCTGGTTGTTCCATATCCTGACTGCAGCAGGAGCACCATGAAAAGAACAGTTGCACAAAGCCTGGGGAGTGCCAGAGTGGGAATCAGAAAGAGGAATTTTGCCCCCAGTTAGAAAAACCCCAGAGCTCTCACCTGCCCTGCAGGAGGTCATGCATTCAGAGCAAGGCAAGAAGGGAACTGGTTTAGTTTTCAACTAGGGGAAGAGATCTGTGGGGAAATACAAAATGCTTTCACTTTTGAGATGTCATTTTCTTTCTTCACAAGACTTCCCACATGAAAAATTCCACAGTTAGTCTTATCTCTGCCCAGCCTCCTGCTGTACTGGTGAGAAACACCCAGCTCCCATGCCAAATTCCAAACTGAGGGTTGTCAGTACTTGGATTTAGGATCTTGTTTGTTCTGTTGGAAAGCACAAGTGACAGAATTTGCATTTTAGGCATCCCCAAGATTCAGAGAAAGATTTTTATCCTAAATGAGAAGTAAGCCAAGCAACCACTGAAGCTACAAGTGACTTTTGATGTGAGCATCCATTTTACCACCAAGCCTGCAGGCATTTTCCCCTAACCACACATCTTTGCAGTGGAAAACAGAGGTCAGCAACAGGAGGCAGGACCACCCCACTGCTCTGTAGCCTGCTGCTGCTCCTCTTCCTCTCAGCACTCCAGGGGTGGCTAGGGCACAGGTGCCCACCCCCCTCCCCAAGTTCTTCCTAGGTGCTAGGGCTGCTCCCTGCAGCGCCAGCTACATCCCGTGGCATCTGTGTAAACACTGTACATGCCACTCAAAACCACAGCCAAAAAGCCAAGAGCAATTACTTAATTGCTTTGATCTGTGCTCTGGTGAGAGCCACAGAGCAGAACTACATTTCTGCTTTAAAAAGAGTGAAGAAGAAAAAAAGGCTTTATTTTGATGTTTTAGTGTTTGCTTCTCAGCAATATGTGCTTAAAGGGAACTACAGTAATTTATCTTTCCAATGCCTGCTTTCTACATCTGAAAAAGACCAAACAGGGGTAGCTGCTGTGCATTTGCATCTGAATTTTAGCTGGAGCAACTTGACAAGGATTCAGCTAAATGAGTCGGCACAGTTTGCACAGAAAGCAGCTGAAGTAAATAAAACCTCCAGGGATGCTGACAAAAAGAGGTATTAAAATCAAGATCTGCTCTTTCACAATGAAAGAAATCCAGCACTTAGAGCATGATCTAAAGTTCACTGAAGTCCTTCCATCAGCTCCAGCAGGCGTTGGATGGCTCCCAAGAAGTCTGGCCATTGACCGCAGCCCCTGCGGCTGAGCCTGCTGGGGCCAAAGCCATGCCGAGATCCGAAACCTGCTGTGGAGAGGGTGAAGAGAGCACAAGCTCCTGCCCCACTGTTTGGGGTGAAGCAGGAGAAGCAGAGGCAAATCCAGCTGAGAGTGCCTGGACAGCCCCATAGCATCCCCACTTCCCCCCAGCACTCCAGGGGAGGCTGTGGGTGCTACTGATGGGTGCCTAGGGACCAGCTCAGCTCCCTCCCAGCCCCCAGGTTCTGTTCAGAGCAGCTCTCTTGCAAAGCTTCACCTGAGAGCATGAAAAACACCTTCAGGTTCAATCCACCCAGGGAAAAGTGGAAAAATATTGACCAGCTGCAATTTTATGGGAAAGTTATGAGCACTAATCTTAGAGCTGAAAAATATCCACCACTTCTGCATAACTATCAACCTTTACGTTTTCCAAGAGGGCTGTTCCCTTTACTGCCTCCTCTCTCCAGGCCATACTCTCTCATCTCAGCTGCTGAAGCTTTGCTGCCTCCTGCCAGGCTACAGCCGTTTACCCAAACTGAGGCTTTTACCCTTTGTTTTAACCCTGCCTTCGTCTGAAGGTCACACAGGCTCAGAGGGAGATGTTTCAGAAGTCTGGAGGACTTGGCTGACTCTAATCCCTGGCTTCAAGGGAGGCAGGGGAGTTAATGCAGCATGCTCTCAGAAACCCTTTCCCAGGTCCAGACTATCTCAGAGTGCAGCATGTTGGAGAGGCTAAAAGCAGAGGTAGGGCTGATCCAGCTGCTGCTGTGGGAGCTGAGCAGAGCAGTTTAATTAGCAAGACTGAGCTGAGGTTGAAAGCTTTCATCTTTTGATACAGCAAAGAGGACAGAGAAGAGGCAAATGATTTAAAAGGTGCCTGTTGCCCTGGGTCCTGTTCCCTTTTGTTACTCAGTTCCGTTTGGTTGGGTGAATCTGGTTGCTCACAATGGTTTGCTTATTTTATTTGAAAGAAAGGGAGGAAAGTCTCCTCCTGTACACAAGTCAGGCTAGATCAGATGGAGCAGCAGCTCCCAGGCTCTACTGCTTTTTTTCATCAAGGCTGTCATCTCAGGGACAGACATGGCCACCTGAAGGCTCCATGGGAAAAGTCAGCACCACAGAGGCTTTATTCCAAGACAAAGCAGCACCAGGTGTCACTTTAGAAGTCTCCATTTACCTCCTGCACATCTAGGTCACACATGGTATGACTCCAGCCAGAGCACAACCCATGGAAATGGTGCTAGCTGTCCCAGAAGTGTTCACAGGTTCAGGCTCTTCAGGCTGTGTTAACATCCACCCAGCAGATGCAAACCAACATCCAAGAGGCTGCTGTCAAACCAAGACCACCCAATGCCATCATCCTCTCAGTCGCAAAGATCTTCCTGCATCACTTACCATAGACATCAGTAAGAATCTAAGCCAGGCCAAGCATTCAGCTCTCCTGAGAAAAGCTTCAGAGGAAAAAAAAGGATTTTCCTTGGAAGCACCTTGGGAGAGTTGTTTCTCCAGAGCAAGAAGAGGCATGTGGCACAAGAGAGCACCTCTGTGGCCATTTTTACCTTGAGACATGAGGAAGGAAAAGCCTTAGCCACAGTATTTTCAAGTGAAATATCTCAAGAGTACTTTGAGCTAGAAGTGAATACACAAGCTTCCCTCTAGCAACAGATTGCTTTCTAATTCACAGAATGCAAATGCAGATGCTGTTCTTGGCACTCAACCAAATTATTGCACAACACATTCTAGAGTAGCAGCTTTTAGTACAGTACCAATAAAAGGCAAAATAATACCTGGCATCCACCTGTATTTGCCTGGTTTTGTTATTTCTGCATATAATGCCATGAAGATCCTAAACTGAAGGCAAACACAACCCTGCAGAGACCTCAGCCTTCCTATCCTGGCAAATAAGGAGTTATCAGATATTTCCATGATGTCCAAGGCTTGCAGCACTGTGGTCACCTCAGAGATGAGTCTTTGTACACTGAGGTTACCCAATCTGAACAGAGCCTGGGAGACAAAGTGGCCTCTAGGAGACAAAGCTGTTAAAAACCTGCCACCAGAGCTACTGATTCAGTCTCTCTCACTCCAAAGCATCCTGGCTCAAGATCAACAGAAAGACAATTAATCTGCATTAACAGCACCCAGAGCCTGTTCCCTGTGGTTCAGGGTTGGTGCATGTCACACAGATGATTTATCACTGAGCTGACCACGGCCCCAGGGAGGAGAGCTAGGACAGTGGCAGGGAACCCTCCCAGCCCTGCTTTCTACAGGCCAGGAACGTCAGCTGCAGGCAAAGGAACCTGCACTTCCTCACATTTCAGACCAGTTATCAGGTTTTAAATGCAGAGGTCACCTTAATACAGCTGCCAGGAACACTCCCCCTCGAAGTGAGTCCCCTTCCCCCCAGGCTTCAGCCAAGGCTCTCCATCAGCAGAGACATTCCCTATAAATGGATGCTGAAACACCAGGGACTGCTGACTTGCTATCACCTCACACAAATTACATCTTATCAAAGAAGCACTGAAGTACATAATACAATTACTCAAAGAACAATTTCCTGGTGCCAGAGACAGTATTTTACATATGCCACTGAATTTACCATTTAAGACTAAATACTGTCATGAGCACCAATCTGACATGCTTCCCTCCTCCCACTTCTTTTAGCCCCTGAGTCACCTACTAATGTATAGCTGGAATTAATGACAGGATAAGTAGCTCCTAGAGAGATGAGTGTCCAAACAGGAGCCCTGGCAGCAGTCAAAGCCCTGCCAGAACCAGCTTTCCCAGTAGAGGCAGGAGGTGGCACAGCACGGTCCATGCTCTGGATGCCAGTCTCCCATCCCCCTGAGCAGCCCAGAGCAGTGATACACAACACCTATAACATGCACTGCATCATATTGCAGCAGTAACCATGCAACATGTCCACTATAATACATATAACACTGTGTGCATACACACACAAACCACACTTCTTCACAGGGATCCATTCCTGCTTTGAGAACATTTGGGCAAAGCCTGGGCTCTTTGATCTGCTGTCAAGAGAGCTGGGCTCTGCCATGAAGAACAGCAGCCACTGTTCTTGTGTTTATGACCAGAGCCCACAGCAGGTGATGTGCTGTTACACAGTAAGAAAGGTGATTTTCAACTACTGGAAACCTTGTCAGAGCCACGGTCTGAGCCAGCTCCTCCTCCACAGAACACAGAGGGGACAGTGACTGTGTTTGCAGGGAGCAAGAATGCTGGAAATCCCCAAACCTGAAGGGGAAACCATCATAGTTTTTGCAATAAAGCCCAGAATAGACCCAGACCCTGTTCCTCACATGATGCTAGCAGCTCCAAGGATGCAGCCAATGGGGATCAGAGTTACTTTGACAAGGACCTTGCTCCTAACATGCTCCTCACACAGGTAAGGAAGGCAGAGCTCTGTAGGACAGGGGCACAGACACACCAGGGCAGTGTGTGGAGGCTGCAAATGCAGGCACAAGTCTGCAGCTATCCAGAGGGCTTTGTGCTCACCAAATCTACCTGGCTTTTTGAACCAGGACCCTGGGAACTGATTCCACCTCACTTCAGGTGAGGTGTGGCACCAGCTCCCCAGCCTGAAAACGTGCTGCAAGCTGAACACTGTTCAGAGGAATTGCAGCTCTCATGTGTGGTTCAGGACAGGCAACCTCACCTTGTACATCTTATCTACTGGTTAATTATAAACATCATGTCTAGATTCTTGTCTCTCCATTTATCCAGGTCTGTACACATACAATAACCTTATCTACCCAGGAAGGGTGTTGTGTAGATCAGTAGGTAAATGTTTGATGAGTATGATCTGAACCATAAATGTTATTACTAATAAAAATGTCAGCTTGAAAATCAATTAAGTCCCATGGAAGCAGCTCCTCAGCAGAGATGAATTGGTTTGTTTCTGCAGGAGTCAATGAAGTTAAACTATTTCCCACAGCTGCTAATGCCATCCAGAATTCAGAATAATAAACAGTCTGCTCCTTCCTCTCTTTAAACAAAAATGCATTACTCTTTAAAAGAAAAAAAGCCTTGCTGTAATAACTGCTGAGGCTTTTGCCTAAGAGCTGCTGCCTTTTGTTTTTCTTTTAAACCAAAAAAACAAGCCCCAAACTATTTGCTGACTTCTTTGCCTTATAGAATATCAACTACACTTGACATGACCTTAATGAAATCAATGGCAAAAGGCAAAGCCACATCCAGCTTGGGTCTGTGATGGATCTTCCCTTGCTCTCAGAAATTCCCACTTACTTCTTTGAATTAACAAAAATGATTGCTTAAAAACTTACAGTATTACTTCAGCTGCACAGGGAGAGGGATGCTGCCTGCCAGGGTGCAGCAGAGGATGAACTGACAGCTGTGCTGTGGGCACCACACATGGAGAGCCCCAGGTCCTCTGCAGCAGGTTCCTCATCTCTAGGTAGAACTTCCTGGGTTCCAGTCTGTGCCTGTTGCCTCACATCCTATTGCTTAGAGATGATGGAGAAGAGCCTGGCTCCAGCCTCTGGACACCCTTCAGAAACACTGTTCTACAGTGGCAAGGTCTCCTCTCAGCCTCCTGCAGGCTAACCAAGCCCAGCTCCCTCAGCCTGTTCTAGGAAAGGAGATGCTCTAGCTCCTCCTCATCTTGGTAGCTCTGTTGGATTTGCTCCAGGGGCTCCATGTCTCTGTGACTGAGGAGTCCAGAGCCGAACTCCATCTCCAGTCAGGAGATGGGAGAGTTCTAACCCTTCACTGAGCTACAGAACAAGCTCTTAATGGCTCATAAGATGAGGTGCTACATACTATTCACGATCTTTAAACTACTATCATAATATGAAGCAATTATCAACACACAGAACCAGAATAATTAGCACATTATTACTAATAAAACAGGGTCATCAAAAAAAGATACAAGATAATTATATTACATAAGCATACAGCTGAAAAGGCACAGAAAATACAAGGAAAATCTGTTAAGATCAAGAAATGATTAGGCTGACTGGAGCTACAGTGATGTAATTGCAGTGAAACAAAGCAAATGTCACTGTCCTGCCTCGGAGTCAGCAGGAAAGTCTTTATCTGTAATTGGACTCTGTGTCTGGGCAGGAGCAGCTTGTGATCTCCATTATTCACTCCCCAGCACCACCTCCTGCTCTGAGCCCACTGTGCAGCAAACACACGGAAAGGGAACTGATAAGGGAATTAATAACTATCACTTTCTAAGGAAATTCCCTGACCATGCAATTATTTCACCCCAAAGCACTCCTGAGTGACCAGAGACAAGACAGAGAACAAAGCAGTTAGCAAAAATGGTGCCACTAAATGTATACTTTAATTGGCAGTGAAAAGCATGTAAGCAGGGCTAGATAAGCAGAGTGATAACTGCAGTATTAGGGACCCATGGACACCCCAGCCTGGGTGCAGCACCACACACCAGGGTCACTTCTCCCTGCTCCATGCAGCCTTGTACCCACATCCCATTTGTTTTGCTCATTAGGGAGCAGTGAAGCAGAGCCTGCAGGAGCCAGGCTGCTATCAGCTGTTGTCACCACAGCACTGGGCAGAAAGGATTGCTACTGTCTCAGGATATGCTTCACTGGAGCTCCTTCAGCAAGGAAACTCCACAGAACCAGAAGATAAATCACTCCTGAGTGCAGGAGCCAGGAGTGAGGGGTGGATGGGCTTTTCCTGCAGCCCTGGAAGGGCTTGAAATCCGCTCCTGAGGAGTGGGGGGACATTGCCAGGTGCCCACAGGCTGATGTGCAGCTCAGTGAGCTCACCATGGACACTAGGCACAGTCTTCATCTCCTGACCACCTGTGCCCCTCAGGACACCTTCCCTGAGTCAGCAAACCAGAGCTCAGAGCCAGTTCTCTGCATCCAGCCCTGCCTGTGGCAAAATGCCTGGAGGGTAAACATTTATTGAGGATAAGAGGATAAATATATATTGATGTGCATTCAAACACAACCCAAAACTACACACTAAACTCCACTCTTCCAGCTCCCAAGGACAGCAGGAACAAAGCCCAGCCACAGGAGCTTTCCTTGAAACAACCACCATTTAGTATACAGGTTTGCATCTGCATCTCCCTCACCTTGCACCAGTTATTGCACCACCTTCTCCTGCCACCTCACCCAGCAAGGGCTTGCAGAGGTGGTGTCATTTTGAACACAGGCTCCTCAGCACCCCAAGAGCTGGTTCTCAACGCTCTCCCATTTCCAGTTCCTCAGTGCCTGGTTCTCAGGGCTCAAGTATTTGCAAATGGAACATCTTGGGTTTCTTCCAAAAAGGACTTGGGGCAAAAGCATGCCAGAATTTTGGAGGCCTTGGGCAATGCTGATAGGAAGTCTCCCAAACCCCTGGCAGCAGAGCACACTTCTGGCAGTGCTGTCTGATCACCCAGATATCATTTAATGCAGCTTTCAAAGTACTTCTCATTGTACCTGTGCAAGTGTAAATCCATATCAACACCTGGGTACAAGGAAACACCTCTCTGCAATGGAGCAGTGGGTGGCTGAAAGCAGTAAGTGAATCCCAATCACAAACACCATATCCAGCTCTCCCAAAGAGGCTTTTATCAGATTCTGTTGGCTTGCAGAGCCTCTTGTGCAGCTCCTCCTCCCTCCTCTCAGCCTCCTGATGAGTGCTCCCCCTGCTCACAAAACACTCTCAGCACACAGCCCAGCCTCTGGTGCTGCCCCTCATGCCCCAGTGACCCCAGCCCCCCCCACATGTTCCCTTCTGCAGTGAAAAGTGAGATAAAAGTGAACCCAGTAGATGTAGACCAGGCAAGGGATGAGCTGGCAACTGCCACAGCATGAAACACACTTGGACAAGTACAAAGCTGCTGTATTTTACTCAGCAAAAGCACTCAGAACCCCAGGGAGGAACCAAAGGTGTGTTCCTGGTGAAGATCATCAGCTCAGGGGGGTCTGCTGCCTCCAAATGACAGGGCTGTAAGAAAGGAGCAATTGCTTTTGGCCCTTGGAAATCCTGCTGCTCCCCACACCCTCCATCCTTTCTCCTTTCCCTAAACCCAGCTTCACTTTCCCTGGAAGCAGGAAGGTACTAGCACCCCTAAACCTGGCAGCACTGAGATGTGGGTGGAAATTGGGAGACACACAACTGCAGCCAGGCTGGAAATGTCTCCACTGCAGCACTCAAAGCACCTAGTCCTGGAGTCAGACAAATCACAGGCTGAAAGATGATCTCAGGGAAATTACTTTGTGGAGGAAAGGCAGCCAGAGAAGATGGCACAGCTGAGCTCCTGGTGTGGTGGATGGAAGGAGAGGGAACAGCAGCAGGATACAAGCCTGGTCCCACAGCAAAGGGCAAGGAGCAGGGGGGGCTGAGAATCCTCCTGTGTGCATGCACCTACATCACCCTGGGATGAATGATGCTTGATAAAAACACGTTTCTACACCTCTTCAGCTTCTGCCAGCCCTCACACACATCCCAGCATAACCACAACCTGCAGGGTCTCCCCACAGGCAGTATGTGACATATTCATACTTAGCAGGAACATCACACTGATTTCCACAAGCAGGGACAAGAATGAAATCATTTCATTTGTACAGATAATCAGTTTAAGGAAACCTATTCTCATTTTAGAGCTGGATCATCACTGCTGTGTGAACAGAGAGCTCATGTGGGTATTTATGGCAGCCATCAGCATAACTGCCCACTGTAATAAGCTTATCTGCCCAAGGGGACACCTCCAGGCACGTCAGCAAGACAGAGGAGCACTGGTGGGCTCAGGACCCAGAGGGACCCTGTGAGTGTGCCTGACACCTGTGAGCATCACTCTGTGCCTGCACTGTGCTCTGCACCCTCACTGAGGTCAGATCCAGCTTTCAGCTGCACAGGTCCAAAGATGAAGTCATTCCCCATGAAGGCATTAGTGTAATTCATCCAGAATCTGCTTCTAAATCTTGAGATGCAATTACTGCTGCCTGCCAGCTCAGCCCCACTTAGAGCCAAGGGCTTTCCCCAGGGCTCAGCACAACATCCTACCATCAGAATTGCTGCTTGCATGGATGAAGACTCAGGGTTCAGAAACTCTTCCCTCTCTTGCTCCACAGATTATCTGTTCCAGTCTTTCCCCTTACCTTACACTGCATTTGCACAGGTCTCTGCTGACAGCATCACTTGTCCTGGACAGCTTGAACTGCACAACCAAACAAGAGCTAAAAGAAGTTACTTTACATCATCAGTGCTATCCTCTGAGGAATTTGTCTGTTACCTAATTATTCAAATTAATTTAATTACTCAATTTTAAATCTCAACAATGACCCAGGTCTAGGAGATGATGACTGCAGGGGGAGGTGAGTGGAGGGCAGCACACATTCTCCATCTGCTTGCACCAGGGCAAGATGCTCCACTTGAAACTCTGGAAGCAAAAGGTTTGTGGAACCAAAGAAAAGGGCAGTGCCCAGGTGGTGAAAGTGGAGTTGGTGGCAAAGACCAAGCTAGTGTTTTCGGGTGTGAATCTGCAGCAGTGCCATGGTACAAGTCTGTGGTTGGCTAAAGCTAACCTGCTTGCTTGGCACTGCATTTCCAGCACTGATGCTGCAGTGGGGCACAGGAGTGCCAGGACACGCAGCACTCCCTGCCCCTAGCCAGGCTCAGGGTTTTAGGTACTGAAGAGCATGAGCAAAGGAGGGGACTGCAGGGCTGGATACAATTTAAAGGGCATCATTACAAGTCTAGTGATGTCCTCAAAGTCTTTTTAAGCTTAAGGTCTCCTGTGCTGCTTGTGGCCTTTCTAGAATAACAGCTAACAGGCATTGATTGGTTTTTTAGATCCATTTGTCCTCAACACTTGCTTGAGTTATAAATGCAAATAAAAACAGAAAGGAAAGGGAAGATAGTTCCTTGGCTGTTAAACAGAGGACATCTCCACCTTGAGTGAATTGGCCTGGCCTTGTCTCAGATGCCATTTCTGAGCAGAGGTGTAACATAGCCTCTTGGTCTCTCCTTGGAGACACCAGGTCAGGGACCAAGTCCCAGTGCTGCCCCCAGCCCAGGCAAGACAAGACACAGGCCCTCCTGTCCCTGGCCACCACTCAGCTGGAGCCTTTCCCCAGCACCCACAGGAGAGGACACATCTGTCATCCCTTCTGATAGAGGG
Organism: Galbula dea; assembly: GCA_013399015.1. Lineage (NCBI taxonomy): Eukaryota > Metazoa > Chordata > Aves > Piciformes > Galbulidae > Galbula > Galbula dea. The sequence goes on from VWZX01007460.1 coordinate 820,432, forward strand.
GCTCAGGCAGCTCCTCCCACATTTACACAGTTCCTCCTGCAATCTCATTTGGAGAGCCCTCTTCAACACCTTCCTTAGTGTTCTCTGCAGTTCTCAGAGTGCCTCATTTGTCTTTGCTCCTCTTTTGTTTCTGCATCATTTCAGCCACCAACACATCCTCAATTAGCAGCTCTGTGTTGATGATTCACAGATGCACCTTTCAGCTCCAGACACCTCTCCATCAGTTCAAAACCCTAGTCTCAGTTTCTCTCCCTCTGCCCCAGCCCTGGGGATGTCTGTCTTCAGGTCTAGTGAACACCACAGGGAGTTGGTCACTCACCACAGTCACACTTCTCTCCATCACTATGGGCAACACCTTGATCACAAATAACTCAGCCTCATAGCTGAGCATCATCTTCAGCTTGGGTCTCCCTGGGTTCCCATCCTCACCTTGGGTGTCCCTGAGCCCCCATGTCCTGGCTACATTCACACCTGGTCAGCCCTTTACCCTGATGTTTAGAGGTTTAATCTCTATTTCCACACAAACAAAACCCTCCTCTCCATAACTGCAACACTTCTCTCTGGCTGCTTCACCATTCTGCCATCCACATGCTACCAGAATCTTGTGGGAAAGGTCATAACCCCAGCTGTCACCTCAGCCATGCCACCCTGCAGACTTTCTCTGCCTCCTCTTCCTCACAACCCTAAGCTGCTGGTTTACCTCCCTCCTCTCACCTGAAATAGGGCTGGAGCCCCTCATGTGAGGCTGAAGGGTAACCTCTCCAAAGCTACTGGGAACAGCCTCTCATGCTGACACGCAACAGCAGTGACCTCCTCTGGAAAGCAGCTCCACAGCCCACATTACACCCCTGTGAACAGCCAGCCTGCCAACCTTCAGCAGTTCTGCTCTGGGGACCACCAGCCAAGCCATCAGATAATTCTGGTTGTCACTATTCATAGGAAGCAACAGAAAAATCACAGGCTCCAAGACAACTCACTTGAGACTCATCAGGATGGTGAGTGTGTGGGGGGAGGTTGTCTTCACATTTATCCCATGCAAGTAAAAGGAAAATCAAGCTTTGGCATCCTGAGCTAACCACACACTGAGACCAGCTCCAAAAATAATGGAAAGTTCTGTTCCTCATGCAGCAGAGAAGGCTGGCACCAGAGGGGGAGAGATGCCAGCAAACACAGGAGGACATCAGGAGCTGCACTGGGTGTCTAAGGAGACTGGGAAGGAGAAGAAAGGAAAACTGAATAGCAAGAGAGACTCATGAATGATGTCTTTTTCTTGTAAGAATTTAAAACACAAAAGTCACTCCCAGCACTGGCTGTTTCTGGCCTGGTGCTGTAAACAGGCTCATAAACATGCCAGCTGCCTTTTCCTCTGCTGTCCCTGCTCATTAGGAAGCTGCAGCCCCCTGGGAACAGCACTGCCAGAAGTAAATGATGAGAGAACATATTGCCTGGTGCTAGTGCTCACCTTCTTCCAGGCTGGAAACAATCATGGGCATTTTGATTGTGAGGGTGAGAAAACCTTTAATGATGTGGTGATGAACATCAAGTTAATTTTCCAATACATTTCCTGCAAACTGTTTCTCCAGGAATTTTCTTCAGAGCCCAGAAAGCAGCTTTAGAGAGCTCCTGTTAAACAGTGGCTGCTGCTCTGGGGTGATTCCAGATGTGTTTGGGCAGTGGTTTCCAGGGTAGCTCTAGGGGCTGGGTGGATTCTCTTAGGAGAAATGTCTCTTCTACCCCAGTGAGGAGGAGGGAGAAGCAGGGCAGGCTGAACTGGTCACTGGTTGCTGTTGGGGTTTTCCCTCCCCCAGAGATCCCAAATAAAGCCTTAGGACAGCATTTTCCTAAGCTGGATCAAGCAGAGTTTAAATTCAGCAGCAAAATGGAAATATTCTCCACTGCACCACAGGGGAAAGCAAGAGCAAGTCAGCTGGGAGGGAACATGTGTGCAGAGGTGGTTTGGGGAGGGGAAAAAAGTCAAAAAACCAAACAAAACCACCAAAAAGAACAGCAGGACACAACAGTGTCCCAGAAGAGCAGCCTCTGCTGGGCTCACAGGGACCTGTCATGGCAGTAGAGTTCACCACCCTGAGTGGCAGCTTTCCTTTATACATTTGAAGTACATAAGCAATCAAAGAGCATTAAAAGGATGCAGAAAGAGTGCTGAAGGAAGCAGCTGGAGGTCTGGGCTCCAGTGGCTGGAGTAGGCTGAAGGAGCTGCCCCAGGCAGTGGGGATGACCTTGCCTCCTGCAGGGAAGGTCCCACCACATCCCCAGCCATGGAGATCCAAGGTTCTGGTCAATGCTCAGTGCATTTGCCTCCCCGACTGGAGCAAATGGAATGATAAATGCTTGAGCAGCACTTAAAAAGGAATGTAAACAGTTTGAGAGGGTGAGAAATTGAATGTTAAGCCCATAAACAGCACAGCACCGTGTCCATGTCAGAGCCCTGGCACTCTGCAGAGGTTTGGCCATCTCCTCCTGCCCCTGAGCTGCAGTGGCTGCTGGTGCTCAGGGGGAGGGTGCTGAGCTCTGACAGGGCCAGCACCCAGAAGGTGATTGTTTTGAGGGATTTCTGATATCAAACGACATTTCCAGGGTTGATAGAGCACATGGTTCTGAGCAGGGGGAAGAACCAAGCTAAGCAATGCTCTCCCAGTGCCCAGCAGACACTCTCCACACAGACCCAAGCACCCACCAGATGGGTGTTTTGCATTTCTGCCTCCTCCTGAATGAGGAAGCACCAACTTAGCAACAAAACCCATGGACAAATAGCTCAAGAATAACGCAGTTCTCCAACATAATTCGTACCAGAAGCTGCAGCTCACATGTATTATGCTGAGGGATTGCCAACTCCCTGATTTTCCAGGCTTCTTAAGCCCATAATAAAGAGCACATGTCAGGGATTTCATTGCCTGCAGTCAGTGGCAGAAGCTGTTCTTCCTCCCTGGCTAAGGAGGTAAAACACAAAGTTATGCACTCCTGCAGTACCTATCACTGGCAAGTGCAGATCCTTGCTGTAAGGGGAGGGCTGTGGGGCAGGACAGCAATGCAGAACCTAGCAGTGATAGAAAATGGCTCGATTCAAGTCACAAGAGAAGGTTAGCATTGTCATTCTCCTCAGCCCAGATGTGGTGGAAGAGACCTGCTGGGGGAGGTGCACCTCCCCCCCCATGAGGGTAAGATGCAGCAGAAATTGGTACCTGGCTCCTTCACAGCAGAGCCAAAAGAGCAGGAGCGGGGACAGACCTGGCTTCTGCTCTCCTTGTTGTCAGCTCTGATGCACACTCGGTGAAGCCTCCTCAGACCAGCTGCCCCCTGCTCCTCCTCCAGCCATGCCCGAGGAGCCTGCACCCATGTGTTTCACATGAGAAACTCTGGATTTCTCTTTATACACCAGAGCTCTTTCCCCTTTCCCAAGTTTCCCTCCCACTCACATACAGAATTCATTCTCTGTCCTGTACAGTTTATGATCTGATTTTCAATATTTCCCCAACAGAAATATTTGCATTAGAAGCTGGGGCAGAGACAAGTAACCCCTGGACATCATGAGCTGAAATGCTTCCCATCCTCTCTTTCCAGACACTGGTAGGTACCAGCTACAACATCACTCAGAATCACTTGGGCATAACACTTACTTTCATGTAACACAAACAGTATATGGAAGAGGGGAAAAACACAGATTCATTTTGTGCTTTGGATTCAATTTTACTTAGATTGTATGTCCAACACCACTATTTATATTTTTAAATAATTATGCTTAAAACACAGGAAAAACTCACTTCCTTTAACATTCAAATTCCCTGGTGTTACACACTCAGCAGTAAAATAGCTTAGCTTTGCTCATCCTCATCAAGAAGCATTTGAGTGACAGTCAAGTTGAAGAGCCCTGATTAGCACATGAAATAACATGAAAGATCCAAACAAAAGCAGAACTTCAGATCCCTCAGTACAAATACCCCAAGCAAAAAGCTTTTTCTGGAATATCCAACTCATGAGAGAAAAGAACCTCCCTTCTCCTCTGAAGAGACTTCAGATGCTAGTTATACCTCGCCCAGCAGTAACACCTGACCTGACCAATTGAGACAGGAGCAGGTCTGCACTTGTCCTCCCTCCCTTCATCCTCTACAGCTGAATAAAGCAAATAATTCCAGCTCTTTGTGACTAAACAGCTCAAGAGTCCAGACTCCTGTTCCTTTCATGGGACCTCTCATGACTGGTGCTGATGAAAACAGCAGTGATATGTAGCAAATTCATGCTAAAAGTGGCTAATCTTTAGCATCCTTTTAACACCCATGTTTTGTTTATCTGCTGTATGAACAGGAGCTGGGTGAACACCATGAGAGAGGTCACAGCACCCAGGTTACAAACCACTCCTGGTGCAGGAGTGCACACAGCAAAGCCAAGCTCACAAACCACCCAGCACACATTAGTAATGTAGAGTTTGGAGGAAACCATGAGCAACAAGCTTATAAACCAAAGAGGGCACCTCTCCCCCCTGGGGCTGGTCAGATGCTGCTCCACAAGGAGCAACCTAACCATTAATGGTTGGACCCAATGATCTTAAAGGTCTTTTCCAGCCTAAACCATTCTGTGATTTCTATTTACAGCTTCCCTCTGGCTCCTCACACAGTAAGTGTCATGTTCTTCCTTTCAGCACACTGCTCATTTTTGCCAAGGTCTTGGTTTGCCCCCAGCCTGGCAGAGTCCATCATGGAGCAGCAGCAGGTTCCACACACTGAGCTCCCTCTGCAGCAAGCTACAGGGAACACTGGAGTAAGGACATAACCCCCCAGGGTTATCCAGCCATGGGCTCAAGCACACATCTCCTTTCAGGAGATAAGGGAAGCCTGGATGACAGCATCAGACCAAGAAACTTACTTCAGGGAAGTGCCAGGGCTGGCTGGGAGAAGTGGGGATGAAGCACATGCTGCTCCCTTGGGTGCTCTGCAGACACACAACATCCCCACCTCACCAGAGCTTCACTCCAGAGCACTTGCTGTGCTAACAGTTGAACTGGCTCAGCTTGTGCACAGCAGCAGTGCCAGCAAGACACAGCCCAGCAAGGGACAGCATCACCCCCAGCTCCACAGCCAGGCTGACTCTGCCCACAGGCACCCTCCACCCACAGGCACCCAGAGCTGTGCTGAGCCCACGCTTCAGGTAGGATATTGCCCAGATATGTTGGTCCTAAATTCCTGGCATACCTCAGTGTCACTCCTGCACTCCAGACAGTACCGTCCTAAAAGCAACATTTTCCAACAGAGCTGTCACATTCCAAGCTGAAAGGAAGCAGGAGAACAGAGTTTTCCTTAGCAGGGTGGGTAGCACTGTGCAACCACAGCACCACCCCCACTGCCTCACCCTGCTCGAGAAGGCACTCACAGCCCCTGCCCTGCTGCAGGTTACCTGGCTGTGACAGCCAAGCCTGAGGGGAAGCTGCAAAATAAATTCAGAGAGGGGAGGAAAAAAAAACTGTGTTGGAAAAACACCTTTAGCTCCTCTTGAATCTTCCTGAAGAACTTCATGAGCACAGCAGAGCAGAAGAGAAAAAAGGCCTCATTCAGTTTTAAAGAGATTTAATGCCTGTTGTTCCTAATGGATTATCATACTTTAAAATAAACCAGATCAGATGCGTTCAGCTGAGCTGCATCCCATAACACCAAGAGCTTTTAGAGCTGGCCTCAGAGCACACCCATTAAAACTCCATAAGATAATTACCATCAATTTGGCTTGGGCTTTAACCTCAGACTGCATAATTTGGGGGAAAATTCAAAATCAGGCTGTAGCTTCTTACTTATTAAAGGTATTTTAATAGCCTGTTCTGCTGCCTCACATGCTCCCACTTGCATTTCCTGGCTATTGATGAGCCTGAATCTGCACCAGCACAGCTCAGGTGCTCTATCTCTGCTCCTCACATGCATATTTTTACGTTGATGACATCCAAACTGGACAAAGAGAGGACTTGGTGCCATCAGGGACACTTCATTTTGAAGTCCAGCTGTGCTTTTCCATTCCACTAGGCCAGAACCATGTCAGGAGCCTTTGTCTCACCAAAGATGAGCCTGAGCTCATGATATCCCCACGGTGGGACACAACAGCTCAGTGACCCTGGGACACAGCACATAGCACAGCACCACACAAGCAATGTGCCCCATCCTGCCCCTCTGTCCACACAAGCCCAGACCAGCCGCACTCAGAGCTGCTCTCCAGAGGCTGCTGCAGTGGCTCTGGTTTTCTGGAGACACAGACCATGGCCCCATTTTAATTTCAGTGTGTGGATCAAATAACTGTTTGGATTTTCATATTGAGCCTACATTTCAGTGATTTGCATTTAAATGTGTTGTCAGAGAACTTCCTGAAATCCTTAATAAGACAAACTATTTGCATTTCAATGTGCACTTAAAGAATCTCAAGAAATCTTTTCCTGTGAGTAGTGTTATCTGAGTAATGCTCACATTTGAGGGGGAACCAGAGCTGCTCAATTCCTAAGTACAGTTTAGCACAACTGCTTTTTGAGCCAGCCCAGCCTGGACAGACTTTGCTTAGGGAAAAAGCCCAAGTCTTACTGGAGATGTGGTTTACAGAAGAGCTCAGAAGGTGTTGGGTGGTGAGATCCAGGCTGGCACAGAGAAGGCTGAAGAGCAAACCACTATCAGCTCAGTGCATGACTGAGAACACTGAGGAAGCCTGAGCATGGTGGGCACAGACCCACAGAGGGACTGGGAGCTCTAAAGGGCTGTGCTGGAGCTCACAGGAGCTTTATGAATAATTCAGCTGGGGAATGTCTCACTTGAGCCACCCTGCAAGTTAAGCAACCAGCAGCTTGTCTTTAACATCACAAGTGAAGCTAGACAAAAGCATGATTTCTTCCCTGCTCTCCTCAGTAAAATGAGGATTTTAACCTCCCTGTGACTCTCCCTATCTCTTCAGGGCATGTTGCAAGATCTAGGCTATGCTGCTAGATTTATGCCTTCAGGTTACGGGGCAACCCTCCTCCCCTCCAATCAATCCAGTGCCACTTACATCCATCAGATTCCTGGGAAAAAGAAGCAGAGAAGCTGGGCAGAGAAAAAGAATAAGGCTTCACAAAACCCAAAAGCAGAGACAAGCTAAGCAAAAAAACCCAAAACCCCAACAACAAACCCACACCTCACAAACCCCAGACCTCCCTGGTCAAACAGAAACCCCACCCTGAGGCAGAGCCCAGAAGAAGTCGTCTCCTCACCATCACAGACCTCTTGCCTTCCAGCACACGGGGACAGAGACTCAACCACACAGATCACATCCTACAGCCTTCACAAAGCTGCATTTGTCCTACAGGCTTGGGAGACCTGCTGGTGGCTGCACAGATGCTTTGCCATCCTTAGCTGACATTCTTCCACACATCAGCAGCATCAGGACACTAACATGTGTCTTCCTTACGTTAATCATTGCTAGCAGCATGGGTTTAAGTGCTAGGGAAAGAAGCTGTGTTTCTGATTATCAGCTTTATTTCATCCTCACTCCTAAGCAGAGCAAAACTCTAAGCTGGTATGAAAACAGTCTCTCTTCAGCCTATAGTAACAGCAAAGAAAAAGCTCCTTGAGCTTGGGCTTTCTTATGAAAGATTGGTACATACCTGCAGATTATCTCTACAAAAAATTAGGTTTCTGCACTGCTCAGGTTCTTTGTGTTCTCACTTGAGCACCAAACACATTCAGTAGGCAGAATAACTCAGCTGATCACAGAGTTAGAGCATAGAGTGGATTTTAAGCTTTAGCAAGTTATTGGGCATGTTTCTAGAGCATGAGAACAGACACAGGGTTTGGTCTCTACATTAAAAACTCTCAAGTTAGATTTAGCTTTAAAATAAACTACTCCAAAACCCCAAAGCAAAATGTTCCAGTTACAGTCCCAGACTTACCTCCACTCCAGCAGCCTCCAGCACACACCTCACCACTGCTCTGTCCCTCCCCCAGTCTCGGCCCCTGCAGATATATAGGTTTGACTGAACCACAGCTGCACCAAATGAATATATTTAAGCTACAGGTGCTAGAAGGGGCTGTTTCCAATAAACAGATGAATACAGGCTCATCAGTAACAACACATGGAGGCACTCAGAGACTATGGAAAGATTAAAATCAGCTGGTTGAGGCCCTAGAAGTTTCTTGCAGCTAAGAGAACATCAGTGGAACACAGGAATGCTGGCCTGCTGCAAAACAAATGCAAGGCTGAGGCATTTATCAAACATAAATGGCTTTGGGAAAGGAAGACGTGTATTTTTAGCAGATGCCTCACTCCCTGACAAGGCTCCCTTCAGTTCCCAGAACTCCTCTTGTCCCTGGTGACTCAAGGCTGCCTCATCCCCCTCGGTGGCTGCTGGCACACACAGGGGTGGCTGTTCCTCACCCACCTGTTGCCCTGTGAATGCTGCCAGCACAAACTTGGTCTGAGCTGGGAGAGAGCTAGAGAGCTCAGATCCAGGTTCCTCTGCCTCTCCTCCCAGCCTGAGCACTGCTGACACCCAGAACATTCCCCCCTGCACATGACAGCTGTAATTCCAGTGTCCGGCCACAGCTCACCCTTCTCTCGGACCCCAGCGCTCCTCTCAGCTCCCAGCTCTGCCAACCTGCTGCTGTCTCACACTGCAGTCAAAGGTTTCAAAGCTGCAATTAGCCCCGTGGGGGACATGTGCAAGGAGACAGCACCATAATCAGTGAACAGCAAACTGGATGCTTCAGAGTTTAAATTATCTAGCGCATAATTGGTACATAAACAAGACTGTTCTGTTTGTTTACTCTCCGTGGGGTCACCTACTGCTTCTGCTGAACAAAGCTGTCATTGATTTTTAATGGAATAGGCTTCTGCTGCTTAAGCCAATTATTTTCTCACCAGAGATCAGAGCATCAATAAAAATGAACAAATAAGCTGGGTTTTGACCAGCTGAAATATTGGTTATGTGGGATTTTTATCATAGTCTTTATTGCAATGAACATAATCAGAGTATCACATATGCATCAGCACTGCCAGCTCTTGCAATGGTACTGAGCATTCCGTGGCAGCTGATGTTTATCTCATCCACTATCGAGAGACAGGATGGGGATGCTTCTGGGCTGGGGGAATTGAGGCTGCTTTCATCCAAGCACAACAGTTGCCCCTGGGGTTGCAGAAGTTGTACCTGTATGCTCACACCTCGGGCTGGTCACTGGTGAGGGCTTTGTAATGTTGGGCTGGGTCACTGGTGAGGGCTTTGTAATCATGTCAAAGACAAGGCAGCTGCTTCACAAGCCCCTTCTTTTGTAAGTCCAGGCTCCTACACTCCTGGTTTGCCCAGGTAACTCAGGAAGAAAAGGCTGGTGCCCCAGTGAGGGGGTACAGGGCTCACTATCATCAGTGACTCCAGCATGAAAGTGGTCCTCCTGTGCTGTTCTGGAGATCTGCTGACCCAGATTCCATTTTCATATCTATTTCAGTAGGAAGTGATGCATTCCTAGGGAAAGCACATGGGATGATTTTTATTGCCCAGTAATAAAATGTTGAGGAGAAAGCACAATGAGACAGGGTTTGTATCATCCTGTATTTAAACAGCAGCTCCAAGCACAAGGAAACCTTCCCTTGTTGTAGAAGTTAGATTTGTATTTCTCTGGCTTTGGGAGGGCCAGATAAGCACAGGAATTATTTGGCATGTTGCTCTCAGGGTGTGCAATGCACATCAAACAAAACTCCAGCTCTGAAGGCTGAGAACAGTTTGAAGTCTCAGAGAAATCATGCTAAGCATGCCAGTGAATGGGCACAGCAATTCCTCTGATCCCGCAATCACCAAGAGATTCACACCTGTGTGCTCAGGACCTCATGCTTGGTACATTTCAGCTGTACAGGCTGATGAGCCAGGGCTTGTCAGATGGATTTGGTCTCCTCTGGGGACATATGGGATGTGTCCCTGTCCTGCAGGAGGAGATTGCTTTAGAGGAGGTTGTATCCAGGTGGACGTGTTCAGAACAGCTCAGTGAAACTGTGACTCCTGTAGATCCAAACAGCTTTTGGCAGTCTGTGTCTTTATGGATTTCTCAGACCTGAGCTGTCTTGCTGAAGTGGCTGTGTCACTGCATGCCCAGTCAGTGCAGGAGATGATGGAGTGTGTGATGACAGGCAGAAATGCAAAGGAGCACTTCAACACACACACAGGCATCCCCTGCTTTGCCTTCTCAGACAGGAGTCAAAGAAAATGCTTTAGATTAAAAGTGCAGAGCCTGTTGAGGTCCTTAGGCTCCAGCCTGCCTCCCCTCAGCCCGGGCAAGAACTGGCTCCTACACAAGAACAACCCTCCCAGGGAGAGGGAAGGGGACGGGAGCAGAAATGCACAGCAGAGGTCAGGGTACCTCACCTTCAGCACAGAGCTCTCTCCCTGCTCCCACCGAGGGGACACAGTGAGAGCAGCCTTCCCTGAAAGGCTCTTGAAATATCCCTGGCTTAGGTCATGCATATTTATGCACTTGGAATTAGAGCATTGCAGTCAGAAAATTGATAACCATGCTCCAGCCATGAACACTGTTTACATAAGCAGTGAGAAACACAAACAATCCAATACCTAATAACCTTAAGCAAAGCCAGTTTAAAAGAAATATGATTTTCCCTCACAAAACATCCTTTAAGGTTTAACTTAATCTGTTCTCTTCAGATACTTCATCCCTTGGGAATAAGCACATTAAAGCACTGACAATCTGTACAAGCAAGAAAAGGCATTACAATGCCATTATCAATACAAGGCAATTTAAAATGCTTCCAATATTTAAAGAAGAGCAACTGCATGGCTGCAAACAAAACCCCTGATCACTTTTTCAAACAATATTTAATCTGTCCTATAGCCATGGCTCTGTAAAAGCTGCATCTGCAAACAAAAAAATACAGAGTGTAACCAAAGTTGTCACTACAGCTGAGCAAACACATTCCAGCTCATATTTTACTTATTAAATTCCACTTTTTCTTTTTGCAACACGTTCAAAATCAGGTCACAGAGCTTGCAAACATCTTCATCATTGATAGTCTTCTCTGGGTTTCTTGATGCTTGTCCTGGAACCTGGCAGGGTCAGCTGCAGGAAATTTGGGTACAGGGAAACTTTTCTTTCCCCAGGGCAATGGTTTGTGTCACCAAACAGCCCAGTGGGCACTTGGAATGTGACTCTGGAGTTGAGGTTTGGATTTAGGGCTGTCTAACATAAGCAGATGAACTGACACTGACTTCAAGCCATGGAGATACAGGTGGAGTGAAGCGCGGGAGGATATGCAGGGGATGATAATCCCACAGACACGGCTGGCAGGCAGCAGGCAGGATGGTGGCACGTGCATGCTGAGGGGACATGGGACAGGGTTAGCAAGGAGGACACATCCCAGTGCCAGGCTGTGCTAGCAGATAGCTTAGCAACAGCCTCAGCCACATGGAGAAGAGCAGGTGAGACCAAACTCTCCTGGCAAGAGCAGCCCGCGAGTTCCACGGGGATGCATTGCAGGGGAAGGGTCCCCAGGGATCTCAGTGGGCAAAAGGGACAGTGTAGAACTGTAACCTGCTCCCTGCAGCCAGGACTCAGCTGTCAGCAGGCAGACCAAGGCCCCACCAGCTTGGAGGTCTCCACCTTGGAGACAGCACAGTGCTGGGCAGCCCTGATATTGCCCACAGCCAACCCCCTTCCCAGGGGCTCCAAGAAAAAACAGATTAGCTCTGACCCCTCTGGCTATGGCACAGGCTTCTCAGCCAATGTCATCTTATCCAGAATAATTATGCAAAATACTAATTAGCAGAAATAGGTGGGAGAGCACAAGTTTTTGTGCTGCAGGGGATCCCAAAAGCCCTTTCTGCGTCAGCACAGCTGCCCCAGCAGAAGAGGACATGCCAGCCCTCAGGGGACATCTCACAGCTTTGGAGATGTGTTCCAGCATCACCCTGGCTCCACAGGCTGCCTCTAGAACCCCCAGCCAACCCCTGCTGCACCCTCCAACCTAGCCACCACCGAAGCCCTTCACATTCTCCACAGTTCCCACTCTCCACCAGTCTCCCAGGAAGCAGGTAAAAAAGTGACTGAAGCCTCTGAGAGGGGACTTGGGGCTGTGATGTCCCTGCAAGCCAGGTCCCAGCCATGGGAAGTGCCTGCATCCCACTAGAGCTCTGCTCCCAGACCTGCTGCCTTTTAAGGACAAGAACAGTATCTCCTAAGCCAGCGTGGGCTCTGAGGAGCAGCAGGGAGATTTGCACATTTGCATGTGAGAGGAATGAGGAATGGCAGCAGGCACGAGGGAGGAATACACGAACCTGATTATACCTCCACCTGCAACTGCTGCCTCTGCCCTTGCACCATATGGTTGCAGTGTTCTCCATAGAAAGCTTCCCTGAAGCAGATACTGCCAGGAGGTTTATGGGAAAGGCAGCAAGGGTGGGTTACAGACTAAGATTTACTTTTTCTGGTCAGTCAGACCTCAGAAATACCTTCCCTTGTTAGGAGTAAGCTGGGTAGGCACTTACTCAATGATTTAACCCCTGGGAAATGTTGTCTTCCCCAGTCTAAAGATCTCAAATCCCTACAGCTTGTTCCAAATGCAGGAGGCACTGGGACTCTCCTGGTTTCTGGGTTGGGCTCTAAATGAAACACCAACATCACAGACTGGCATGAACCTCCCTGTGCCCAGCTGCACACAGCTAACGTCTCTGCTGACAAGGAAGATCAACAAGACAGGTCAAACCTCAGCTCTCTGAGAAGGTGCTACCAACTGCAGCCCCCAGCAGAGACAGAGCCAAAGCAGAATCAAGGTTGGCATACAGGAGACTTGACCAAAACTGATGCTCACAAGTCCTTCCCCTGAGTATGTGACCTGGGGCAGGAGAAAAAGGGAGATGAAGGCAGGTGTTGTGTGCAAACCACTGGTATCTCTGCATGAAAACCAGTCCTGTGTAGTAGCTGTAAAACATTCAGGCAGGCATTAATAATTTGTAGCAGTAGATTTTAATTTTTGTTCTATAAAAGATTAAACAAGCTTATAAATTATGATGAAAACATAATCCTGTGTTTCACAACAGGATTAGATAATAAGCATCAGGTCCCTTGCTGGTGTAAAAGTGGGGTCAATCTAGATTTATCCCAGTGCAACCAAGACCAGAAAACTGTCCCTGCATTCTCACTCGCACCAGGTGTAGGTGGCCCACTCAGCACTCCCTGCCTGCACCAACCCTGTCCCAGGAGGTTTCTGGGGGCTGCCTCCCCATGAGGTTGGCACAAGATCTGCTAGCCCCAGGGCCAGGGGTGGTTTTTTCCCGGGGGAGCTCCAGGGGAATTCACCTGGCTGAGCACCAGCACCAGAACCTCTGCAGAGCTCCAGTCCACAGTTTTCCCGGGCAGGTCCTCCTCCCTTTGCCTCCCAAGGAGAGCAGCAACAGGTCAAAGGGGTAATAAAAGGGCCACTGGGAAGGAAACAGTCAATAGACAGAGGAGTTTGGGGCAGAAATAGGGCAAGTTCTGTTCTAAAGTTACAAGGAAAAGACTCTGGGGAGAGCTGCAGATGTGCAGAGATGCACACATGCACAGGGAATGAGAAAAGGACAAGCAGAGCAACCATAACCATAGCAAAAACTAATTTGTTCTTAACCTGCTCCAAATGACTAGTGTACAAGTTCACTGCTTGGACCATCTGCATCTCATAAGCATAAGTTAAAATCCTGACACCATCTGTTCAACTGGAATTTTAATACTGTACCAACATGCCAAGTCACAGTGATGCTAGCAAGGACAGCAACCTCCTCAGCTACCACCACACTCACTGCCATACTTCAGTGAGATGGGGATGAAAAGCAGCTAACTTGGAGCAGTGTTGGTGCTTGCTCTCATCCTGGAGTGGGGGAAAGAGGCCCAGGCTATTGGTGGCACTTCTGGAGCCACACTCACAGCCCCCACATAAACATCCAGCTGGGGTAGGACACCTGAAGACTAAAACACGAACAGAAACATTTCTCTTGGTTCTGATGCAATATATTTTGTTCCCAACAGCTGCAGCACATTTGCCTTCCTGCAGAGTTGGCAGCCCCAAGGAAGCTCTTCCAGAAGAGATCCATCACCACCATGGTGAGTTTCAGTGCCCTGTTGGGTCACAGCAGTGGGTTGGACTGTCTGGTCCTGCCTGCTCCTCTGACAGGCACCAGTGACAGTCACCCTCCTGACTTCTGTTTGTCTCTGTGATGGACCAAAGAGGAGACACTGAGATCCCAGCAAGACCCAGAGTGGTTGATACTGTGAATCCAGGAGTGAGTTTGGACTCAATGGCATAAAAATGTCTTGTGCAGTGTCTAAAAAACCTCCCTTGCTAAATTAGCCAAGCAAAATTTATATCACCTTTTAACTAATTATTACTAGAGAGGCTGTTGAAAACCTTTGCATATTTTTTTATTGGTCCTAGTAGGAAAAAATCAATTTTAAAAAGGAAATTAATAAAACACCTGCCCAGCCTTCTTCAGTGATTTTTGGGGTTTTTTATGCTTAGCAATATTGTGGAGTTACAAACCATACATCATGTCGTGGGCTGCTTAGGATCAATTCCTTCAGGAAAGAAAAACTGAAATGTGCTCCTTTTGCCTTACCACTGCAGGGTACAAAGTGAATGGAACTGAGGGAGGGAGGGAAGGCAGCACACTCTCAAGTCAGTAAATCTAAGAGACACAGCACAGATCCTTGTTCCCTGATCAATGGAACTACGTAGGCATGTTCACAAAATTTAATTAAGTTCTGTTTCCCAAGAAATCTATGCCCAATGTTTCCTGCAATTATTTAGTTACTACCTGCCATGTAGCTTTTAGCTTTCACCCAGAAAAATGACTGATTCTGCTGCATTTCCACCAGCAGGCAAGCAGAGGAGAGGCTGCTTCCCAAGCCCCTTGTGGGAGGGTTTGCTCTTCTCTCACAGTTTCAGGCTGACTTCTCACAGAGAAAACCTGTTAATGGATTTAGAAGCATTTCAGGTGTGATGCTCTTTGTACAAAGCCACTAGCAAAAGCTGCAGAAGAGATGTACAAACAAACAAAACTCTGTTTGGCTGCCAGCAGCTGTGGATGCCATGGGAGCAGTGCCTTTTGCCTGCCTGCAGCCAGACTCAGTCTGACCTCGAGTCTGTTGCTGGTGGACAGTGAGTACAGAAACCCAAACCCCTGGGCGTGGCACGGGGTGCAAGATCTGGCCAAGGGGGATGAGAACATGGATGGCCAGGGAACAGCAGAGCTCTGCATCCCTTGGCTTATCTGTTGAAATCAGAGGCTGCAGAGATGTCCAAGGAGAGGCAGTCACCAGTCACCCTGCCCAGGTCAGCAAGACTTTGCTGCTAATGTGCCACCTGCTTTGTACCAGCCTGGCTGGAAATGTGTGGGCTGCTGCTGGAGAGGAAAGGATGCAATTACTACAAGTTTCAAATGGATCAGCACAGGAAAGGTTATTGGGACTTCTTATACCTAGAAAATCTTCATAGAGTAAATATTGATGCTTCCAAGGTACAAGTCAAGTATTTCTAAGTTAGAGCAGGCTTTGATTCTCCCCAGTAACAACCTCCAAGAGATCTGCCAGTCTCGGTGGGAAGCAGAATGCCAGGAGCTGCTTAATCCCATAGCTGGGAAATTCTGTTTTATCTTTATAATGGGAGCTAGACTCATTTGTATTCACTGACCATTCTGCAAGAAAAAATAAAAATCCAAAGTAACTAACAGATACAAACCTGGAGAAAACTGAGCTGTGGCATCAATTTCTATTCTAAATCCAAAGAGTGTGACAGTACTGTCCTGGGAGAGAGGTTGTTTTATTTATTCATTTCTGTCATTAAGGGCATCAAAAAGAGTGCACAGAAGAAATGCTATTGCTACTGAATGCTCACCTTTACAGTAGCAGTCAAAATGTTCATTGGACTCTGGAGATGAGAAGGTCCCTTGCCTGGGTTGGATGAGGTGAGCTAGCCTGAGCAGAGAGCCCTCCTGGGGCTGCAGCAGAGGAGGCCAGTGAAGCTGAGCAGAGGAGGCCAGTGAAGCTGAGCAGAGGAAGGACCTGGTCTCTTCTCAGCAGTGGAGATGTCACTGAGTTATGGAAATTCTACCCACGGATGAAACCTAGACCAACTCTTCAATCCCTCATTTAACTTCAGCCTTCACCTACAGGATTCTTTGAAGCAACAGATTCTTTAATCAAATCTTTACTGGTGAAAGACTTTCATCAGCATCCTTATTTAAATATTCTTTGTCTCCTTTAAAGTAAGGCAGATCAGCTTTCTATCTGCTCTGACCTGAAGGAAGGGAATGAATTATTCCTCACACAATATAAGTGCATTGACTTGAGAGAATAGAGGATTTGTTCTCTTGAATGCTCACAAATGAATGAAATCAAGAATACTACTCTTCCCCCTGCTAGGAAATACATGCTTCTGCATCCTGATGATTGTGGCTTCACTGTGGAAAGTAAAGCCCCCCTTGGTCTGCACGTGGGGCAGGTTAAACAACATCCAAGAGAGTGAAAAAAGTTAATTGAGCAATGGGTACAAAACCTTTATAACATACAAATGTTGTGTGGCAGGACTGAGAGAAAGTCACCTCCACCCAAGCTAGCAGAGCTGTGAGGATGCAAATCAGTCCAAGTGCTCAGGTTATAGCTTACCATGATGAAATCAACACAACAAAAAGAACCCAGCTCTCCAGAAACTGTCAGCAGTGTTTCCAACAGTGACCTCTCAAGGAAGCACAAGCTGTACTTAAAGAGAGTACCTTAAATACATTTGCTGTGTCAAACAAGGAGGTAACTGCCACAGCAAGCCACACTAATTAGCCAAACCACGTGGGAGCACATATTGTTGTCAGGGTAAGAAGCAGCTCAGGGATAACGTGCTGAAGTACCTGCACAGATCCTCAGCTGTGGGACCTGGTGCAGCTCTGTTGAGCTCAGCAGAGCTTTTGCCATTCACCTGAGCCCTTCCTACTTACTTTGCTGCCTGTAAATATTGCATGAACAATAAATGTTAACAACAGAAGTAATAAACAATATAACAAATGGTATGATTTATGCATAACCATTACATTACCACTGACCACTCTTGGGCCATTAGTTCAGAAATGGAATTCCCTCTTCAATTCTACAAGAGGACAATGACAATCCTATTCCTCCACAATTATGCTGCAACATCATACCAAACACAAAGGACCAGGCACTCTCCTGAGGACCAGCTCCCCATGCTGACTTTGATGGTCACCTAAAGACTGAGACAGGAAATCAAGGAAAACCAAAGCCAACTTTCAAAATAATCAGCAACTAATCAAACTCCTCCTTAGTGATTTTGGCATGTTCTAGGTAGGGAGGTTTTAGATCTCCAGGGAAGCACCTCAATATTTCCAGAAGCCCCAGTCTCCTGCTCTGGTGTCCAGCCTATGCCCACTTGCCACATGACACTGCATTGAGGCAATGAGACTGCAACAGAAAACTCTCTTCAATTTTACATGAAAACATCCATTATTGGTAAAAGTGTAATATGCAGTTAAACTTATGAGCAGCAATCACACTTTCATAGGAGCAGTAAATTCACAAAAAGTCATCTTCCATTCCCAGTCTTGGGATTAGCCTCTGCACTCCTGGCCCTTTGTGGAACAAAACATGACTTTCCCCTCTCTGAAAACCCTGAGCTGAGAGAACTTCAATAAAATTCCCTTTGTGGGAGTCCAAATAAACCTTTTCTCAAGCTCTCTGATAGCATGCTTTTTGCTCACTCAAGGTTGGCTCTGAGTTTGTGGCTTTAAGAATATTTGAAGTGCAAAATTCAGTCAAAATCAGCATGTTCCACTGGGTTCTATTTCAGCCTGACTTAGTTCTGGTGTAAAAATATACTTGGATTCAGTTTGATGGAAATTCAATCTGAAGTCTTGAGTAAGTCTCCTCCAAAACAGGCAGAGAGAGAACTTTCTCTTTAAATTTGGCTTTCAGGCCCTGGCCAAAGTCTACTGCCCAAACACTGGGTCTCTATTTCCCCCTGCAGCCCCAGTTCAGAAAACAGATGAGAGAATCCCTCAGGCTGCTGCTCCCTCCAACATAGCTCTGCTCTTCTAGAAGCTCACACCAAAACTCAGGCTCATTTTCCTGTCAGAATCTGAAGGTTTGGGGACATTGTAGTGTTTTTCCAACAAACTCCAGAGCTCCATGTCAGGAGCACAGCTACAGAGGTTTTCAAAGGTAGACTCAGAGGAGTTTGGGGCTGAGGTGTTCAGGATGCATTGCAAACCAAGACAGCCAAAGTTCTTTTCACTGTATTTTCAGTAGAGGAATTTTTTTAGCTGCTTTAGCAGCTAATCAATGAGCTCTTATAAATCACTAATCACTTTGTTAGTTGATTCAGAGAAGCACTGGAAAATTTTTAAGACTAGTGATTTATGAAGCAGTTTCCTAAGCCCCACTGGTCACTGCCAGCTGCAGAGAGCTCACACCAGCGCTGGGCTCACGGAGCAAAGGCATCTGATGTGACTGGAAGTCAATAGCAAGTGGTCAAGAGGATCCCACTCTAATTGAGCAGTCTATGTTTATGGGTATTTCAACAAAGCTTCTACCCAGCTATTGAAACCTAAACAGTATCCTCACAATTCCAGATTTCTCTCTTTCCCTTAAACATCACCAGAAAAATAACAAGTTAATTTGGGAAAAATAAGAGAAACAGCCCCCACAGTGCTCTGATGCCCAGGGTACCACTGCTCAGTCTCTGTTTTATTGACACAGATCCTGTTGGCAGAGATAAAACCAAGGAACAACTGTCCCAAAAGAAAAGCCCAAAGCTCTAGGAAGGGTCATCAGCCCAGAAGTACACAGCAGCCTCCCATGCTGGACCAGTGAAGGGAGATGTTATCTAATGCACTAAGCTGTTATATTACATCTCACTCATCAGGCCTCAAGCTTTATGGCCTTAAGAGGCATGTCAGGTGTTCAACACCTCCCAAATCACAAAAAGAACATGCTCCCTTCCATCATCAGAGTTGAAGCTTGAGCTCCACCGTCTCTTAAGCACTTGGGTCAACATTAGGAGATACAATAAGGGCAGCAAGGGTTTTTTGTATTCCAGTATTAACTCGAGCGTGTCTTTGGAAAGTAGCAGGGGGAAATCACTCATACAGGATCCTCTGGACTGGGCAGCTCATTCACCACTACACCTTAGTGACAGCTTGAGCAATTCCACCAAGTTTAACTCACTTCAGTCTATTTTCTTCCTTTACAAACAGTAAGGTTTTGAACAAGTTTCATAAAAGATTACTCCTGCTCTTTGCAAAGATGTAATTTAGATTTGGCTTCTTGGCTCCATATTTACTGTATCCTAGCCTTGAACTTGAAAGGCTGGGGAAAAAAAAAAAAAGGAGAAAAAACTGAGAAAATGTTGTGGTTATAAATTTAAACAAACTCAGGATGGCTGGAAAGAAAAAACCAACCAACCTGCTGCAAGGAAATGTTTGTCTGTGTGTACAATATGTTGCTGGTATTCCTTGGATGGCAAATATCTGTGTTATGTTTTCTTGTTTTCACTCTTTTGCTCTTTCAGATTTTGTTGTCACAAGAACCACAACCACATTTCAGCACATTTTAAACAGGGCCAGACCTCACCAGGCTGAATAAAGCTGCAGAAAGTGGCTGGTGGGAGCCATTCCACAGCACTTTGTAGCAAGCAGCCCAGTGATGCTGGGCAATGTCCCAGGGCAGCAGACTGGGTGTTCCCTGTTCCCACACCCCCCCAGGACACCAGCAAGGGAGTATCTGACTGGCACATAACTCCTGTTATTGCAGCAAACCCCTCCTCTGATCAGTCAGTACCAAAACAGTGCTGTGGGACCTCATGTGCACTGCTCCTGGAAAACAGCCAGCTCAAGGCTGCAGTTTAAAATACATTGATTTTTTTTTCCCCCTTAAATGGCAGCCCTCCTTGGTTAATCCTTTAGTCATTACAGTCTCTTTCTGGATCACAGAGCAGCAATGCAAGCTTCACAGGTGAGTTTCTGCCTCCAGCCCATACCTGTTGGTCCTGCAGCAGCAGAGGTGGTGGCTGGGCACAGCGAGGACACGGCCACAGCCTGCACCCATGGCCAGGCTCTTGCTTCATTGCACCCTGCCTGAATATTTCCATTGCCCCCTGATACCTGCACTGCATGAAAGACATGCAGCCCTCCTGGCAAGAGGAGGGAAGACCCAACCAGATCAAAATCCACCAACAACCTCTTTGGGCAGCCCTGATTTTATCTGAACTCACAACCCCTTCCACCACAGAAGCCTCCACAGACACGGGTCAGAGGGGCCAGGATTCTCCTCAGCAGGAAATCTGTCCAGCTGCTGTGCAAGGGTTGTGCCAGAGGGAGGATCTACATCACCAAGTGGTGTTTTGGAGCAGCAAGGATCTGTAGTCACGCAAAACATCTCCCTCAGACATTCAAGCCAATGAAGATCATATCCAAAGGGCTGTGGAATAACCAGCCATGCCAGGAGCCCTGGGGAGGGACTGGCTGATGGTGACAATAATTACCTGGGAACAGGAACTTCTGTCAGCAGGAAGCTTGCATTATTTATTGAATTAGACTTCATTTTGTTACCTTTTGGGTCATTTTGATCTTCACTGATTTAAAACCAGACAGAAACCAACTATTAGCACATGTGACAATACCAGTCTAAAGAGAAGGGAAAATAGGTGACACTTCTCTTCCAGATCTAACCCGTTTGACAGCACAGCTGTGGGTGTCACTGTGCAAGAGTATTCAGTTCTGTTAGTCAGATTTCTACCACACAACTCATTTATGACTCAGTGCTATGTACATCAGTGAGGGCTCTTTCAGCTCTGTTCACACACACAGAGTGACAGCCTGCAGCTGGCTGCACGAATCCCCATGGATCATCTCGTATAAAGGACATCAGGATTATCCCAGAGAGGCATGTTCAATGAATGGCCATCACAGTGCATCTGCAGGGGGGACCACTAGGCATTTCTCTTCCCTCCAGCACAGTCCCACCCCAGGGATTCATCTGTTTACCCCAGGAAAATCCAAAACCTACTTCACAAAGATCTCTGTATCAGCCTCCCACCAGCAAGTGAAGAGCAAGCCCAGGCAGCATTTTCCTGAAAGAGTGAGGTGACAAGGCCAAAATTTACAGCTGCTCCTAGAGCAAGCAGAGGCAACACATGTCCTTCAGGAGCAAGGGTCTCAATTCATGTTTGGCTTTCAGAGCTACAGTGCCAGGAACCTTGTACAGTTTCCTTTGAACATCTGCAGGTGCTTGAGCTGCTCCACGTGTGCAGGTGTGAAGTGGTCAGTGCAAGGCAAGGCTTTAGCAATCACATCGTTGTCCTGATTTTCTCCTGCTTGCTCAGACTTTGAAACACAGCCTTAGGAAGAGCAGAGGCAATCATCTGTCTAAATCCCCACATTCTTTTCTGATAGTGAACTTGAAGGAGCACTTGCCAACCCCTCTCCACCTGCTTGTTGCAGGAAAACATTTGGGTTAAACTGAAGGCTTGACGTAGCTAACAAATTCTCCATCCCCACGTCTCAGTGTAGTTGCCAGTACCCCCATCTTTTCCCTAGTTCTTTCTCTCCAGATTGTGTGTGAATTTTCTCTCCTTTTCCTCCATCTGTACTTTTTCTATATTTGTTCCTTTTTGCCAAGTAGCCCTTCTCTCTCCCTGCTCTCTTGCTCCAGCTGAGCAGAGGATGACCTGCTCATTGTGCTGCCCACTGCGCTCCTTGTTGGTGCTACCCATGGCTCTGCAGGGACCCACAGGAGTGAAAACAAGGAGTTGACATGAAATATTAGAGTCAAGATCTCCTCTGTACTGTGAACTGTTCTAAGAGCCCTTGGCAGTCTCAGCCACTGGCAAGCAGAGAGAGAAGGGATATGGCATCGGAGTTTTGGGGGCAGCAGCAATATGCAGACTGGGGCTGCCATGCAGTTTCTCCCCATCCCATCCCACCCCACCCCGGTGCCATGCCACTCAGTTCCTAGCTGCTAGGCAGACACATGCACATGCCAGATGTGTCACTGGTCTGCTCCCTGAAGCCAAAGCCTTCTCCTTTCCCAACCTCTTATTTTGCTCTTCTGGTAATCACGTAGTCCATGAGCAGGACTGTCACCCACAGTCCTGGCAATGCTGCAAGACTGGAACCAGGCAGAAAGGGCTGGTTTGTAGGTGATGGGAGGTGGTGAAAATGAGTGTGCTGCTGCTGCTGTGAAGTTAGGAATGGGGCCAGGCTACAAAAGGCTGAGCCAGCCCATATGCTGTAACAGCCCTCACCCCCACCACAACATTTGCCAGATGTTCAAGTGCACATTTTTGATTCAACCCTTAGTAAAAGTTGAAAACATTTGAACATGAAGATCCAAGAACAGGCTACCACTCTCTTCAAAAATGAGTGTTTGGAGATGAGATTTTACTTCAAGATCATCAAAACAACAGAAGGCAGGAGGGGAACCACAAAATGGTTCCAGTCAGAAATCCAACCTTAGCCAGTATAAAATTTAAATAAAGGTCTTTGACATAAGAGAAGCTGGAGAGTAAGAAAACACAGGAGCAGAACCTCACCTCCTTTCCTCAAGTCATGCTCCACCTGTGAGCAGAAGCCAGCCTGTGACTCCAGCCTAGCCACCACAGAGGTCCTGTCTTTCAAAGAAGTGCTTCTTGATGGCTCTATCCTATCGACACAGCCTGGCTCCAAACCCTCTTTTGCATTAGCCCAGCTGAAACTGGAGTGGAGCCCAGCTGTGCCCCGAGGACTGCACTGTCATCCTGAGTGCTGCCTTTGCAGCCTCTCTTGCCACCCACTCAGCAATGCAGCTGCAGGTTTGCTGTACTGGATGCTTTCTGCCTGCCCTGCATTCCGGGAAAGCCTCCTCCATAGAGAACATGAATCTCCCATTAGCCTTAATAGCACCTAAATGTGAACCAGGGGAGAAAACGTCATCCAGCATTAATCTGTTAACAGCACAGGCTGTACCCACGTGAGGAGCTGCATGGTTTACATCCCTTTTGGTCCATTTGATCTACTTTCAAAAGGATTTCCACATGAAGAATGTTTTTTACCTCTGTGCCAACCACAGACATCTACCTTCTGAGTAGTATTTGGAGCATAGAATGCGTTTGGTATATCAAAACAAAGATTCCTTCCTCCATTATTCCTCTCTGGAAATAATCATCCTTTCCCAGCTCTGAAGGGTCCCTCCAACTGTGAACATCACAGGAGCTACTAAGTGGCTCTGCAAGGACCACCTCTGAATCTGCCTAACATGTTGTATTAGACACCTCCCATGTTTAGGCCCATTAACCTGCACACAACAGCTTGATGAATTAATGCTTATACAGACACAGTTGGCAGCTTCTAATTAAATAATTATGGCTAAGTAGCTGCAGAGAAGTTGTGATGTTTCACTAGAAAACCAGATGTCAGTTGTATTGGTCCTCAAAGTTTCAAATGCAATGATCTGGGGAAATTTGGAAAGGGGGTTCTTTTGTTCCAGGTGAATTTGGTAGCTCTTGTGACTATTCTGAGGTCAGCTGGCTGCAGCCAGACCTCAATGGAGTGGCCAGAGTAAGCCCTGAGCCCACCAGCAGCAATATACCAGCAAGCAGCAAATGGCACAGAGAGCAACAGAACAATTTAGATCAGGACAGAAGAGAATGAATGGGCTTCATGGTTGCTGCTTTAGCTTTTATCTAGAGAAGGACCCTTTGAAAAATCCACCTCTGAAACTGTACCAGTGTCAAAAATCCACCAGACTGATACAAGCCAAATGCAAAGCCTGTTGAATTGCAGAAGAGTCTTTCCAGGAACTTTAATTGGATTGGGCTTTCCCTGCGCTGCTGAGAGAAGGTTTTGTGATGATTACTAAAGACTTTCACTCCCCAAAATTTCTAAGGTACCTTTCACCTTGGCACCTGACCCTAGCTGTAATGACGTGGAAGCAATGAGCAATCCCTGAAGGTAAAAACTTGAGTAATGTGAAAATGAGGAGTCTGCATTTGCTGGTTCATGCAAAAGCTACTTTGACCCTCTCTTCACACTGCAAACCATTGTGCCTAAAAGGAACTTAGATATTGTTCTGATTTTTAAACATAAATGCAAGCACATTTTATTCTAATCCATTCCTTTAGCTACATTAATTCTGCTCCTCTAACTTGTAAAGGACATTATGATTTCAACTAGAAGAAGCCTACTAATAGGAATCATCCATCCCTGTAGGAACATAAGCAGATCCATGACCTTAGAACTATTTTGCTAAGAAATCCATCTAGAAAACTAATTTTAAGTAAATCTATGCACGTCAAAAATGCAGATGGCTTTTCAGGATGCTAACTTAAGCATCATTACATAAGCAGATTAGGGCTGCCTGTTGAGCCCAGACGCAGGAGTAGATGGCGCTGAATCCAGCATCCCACACGAACTGTTCACTTCCTGATAGCTTCCATCTAAAACTTTTGTCAGCTCTCCACGGCACCGAGGCTGCTAACCCTTAGCAGAGCAGCTCTGCCAGCTACTGGCCCTCTCTGAACCCCACTGCCCACGGCAGCAGCTGGCCAGAGCCCATTTCCTCGTGTGGACTGGGGAAATGTTCCATCCTTCACCCTCCTGAAATGAAAATGGAGGAAAGTAGCCTCATGAGCCTCTCAAATACTCCAGCACGGCAGCTGTGGAATGATTTTCTGACAGAGAATTATAAAACCAAAATTACCTCCGTGTTACCATTGGTAACAGTGCCTCTACCTGAATATCAACTTAGAAAGTTAATGAGCCTGCTGGAGCTATCAGCTGAAATTGCCACGACAGTAAGGGAGCTGGTGTGGTTGTGGTAAGCAGGGCAGACACTTTTCACCACGAGGAGAGTTTGTGTTCCAGAGGCATCTTGCATAACCAGGCACAGCAACCTGCCTCTCCCTCATCCGAGCCCTCATTTCAGAGCCCATCCGCTGGCTCCAAGAAGGCCCCTGCTGAAAAGCAGCAAGGGAAAGGGATTTTGTTTTCCCTTCCTGTGTGTAAGTGTGTCAGGTCTCTTGACAGATGGCTTGGCTGACTGTGCTTGACTATTATCAAGCAGTTAGTACCTTCGTAAATTGAATCCCATTTGAAGATCTTCTGTAATTAAATGTGTGTTTGCAAGGCTGATGTCGCATCCCGCATGTCCCGGGGAAGCGCTGGAGGCAGTCAGATGGCTGCCTTACACAGCAGAGACAGCAGCACCCTTCGGCCACAGCG
This sequence comes from Galbula dea, assembly GCA_013399015.1. Taxonomy (NCBI): domain Eukaryota; kingdom Metazoa; phylum Chordata; class Aves; order Piciformes; family Galbulidae; genus Galbula; species Galbula dea. The sequence goes on from VWZX01007460.1 coordinate 845,669, forward strand.
ATAGGGGCTTTTGGCAGTCTGTGCTGCCACCTAGCCAGGACCAAGACACCGGGCTCAGCCTTGGTTTACATTTCAAAAGCTTAACCTGAAGCGCATCCCCCTCCCCAGACCTAAAGAAAGCCTCAGTCCCCAGCAGGCACAAGGAAATTTGCACCTTTTGTGCTTTAAGCATTGTACAGTCAACAGAAGAGAACACCTTAAAACAGGTAGGCACATCTCCCTCAGAGATGTCTGGTACTTACGGTAGAAGACATATTCAGTGTAGCTGGACCAGACCTTGTCATCTGTGTACTGGTTGACAAAGGAAGCTGTCACCGAGGAGTTACAGGCCACCATGTGGAATCCACATTCAGACAACATGTCGAAAGCCCTCTCCAGGTGCTTGAACTTGAGATAAAACCTGGAGGTGTACCTTTCTGGAGCCCTGTCTGGGTCTCTGCTTTCATTCAAACTTTCTCCAAAGACCTCTTTGACCAGAGCAATCCTTCCACAAACCAAAATCCTTGGGACCCTCCTGAATTTGGCATCTGCTTGGCTCTCCCTGCCAATAGTGCACGACCCCCGGTACCCAATGGTAATGAATCCCCACTTCCGATCCGACGGTAAGAGCGATGAGGGTGGGCATATTCTCGTGTCACTGCCCTGGGAAACCTCTTCATAGTCACTGTGGCAATAATCATCAGGGCTTTGCTTGTTGTCATCAGGAGTCAGAAGTTTAACCAAGTCTGGGAGCTGGAAGTACTCAGCCTCCCTCTTGAGCCTTCCCTTCTCTGGGAAGTGGTCAGGCAGAACCACTTGCTTGTCCCTGAGATAGTCCAGAATATAGCGGAAAAGGAAACCATCTCTGTCGATGAAGAATCTTCCCTTGGAGTCCTTGGCCAGATCATTGGCTGTATCTCTCTTTGGGGTGAACATTTTCCACAGCAGGGAGTGAGGGGTGCCAATCAAGGTGGAGTGGCGAGTGAAGTAAACCTGGCCGCCCACGTTTAGCTCCACTACCTCCGGGAAGGAGTGCAGCCCAGTCCCCTGCTCCCGAGCAGGAAGGTAAGTCCTGCAGTTGCCACTCAGAGCCATTGTACTTTAAAGCAGAAACAGTAGCACGAAGCAGCAGGACTATCAATCACATCAAAGTGTAGAATAAGGCTCCCAACATTAAGAGAAATGGTGGGGAAAGGGGAAGTGAGGAAAGAAAAATAGCCAAAGGGTTTGTTTAAAACAAATCTGAGTTGTCCATGACTGACAGCGTGGCAGAAGAGGCTTACACCCTAAGCCATAGAAGATGGAGAGCAATCACTTCATGAAATGCAATCACATCATTAGATCTTCCCGCAAAGCCATCTAAATCAAGGTCAAGCCAAGCCTATGGTCATTCACAGGTCTGTCTAAAGGGAAAACAAAATGAGACACGAATTATTCTTTCAACCATCAGAGAAGCTGCAACAGAGAAAAGCAGAGCTGTTTAGAAAGCAAAGCTAGAGCTCCTGCTAAATAGGTCTGGTTTTTTTGCAAGTTGTATGCTTCTTTTTCACAAGTACTAATCAATGGAAGGATTGCATGTGACTCCACTGTTTAAAAGAAAATACATACTTCATCTTTAAAGAAACATCTGATTTAGACATGCACATGAGGGAAAGAGAACAGCAAGTCTTACCTTGGTTACCATTAATGCATAGCTCTTCTAAAGGAAAGCAAAATTTCAAGCCACTCAGAACACACATACGGGCACACAGAGTCCGGTTAGTACGAAATCCGATACCAGCAAGGGACAGCAAAGACAAGAAAAGTGCTCTCAGCAACATCCATGTAGATCTCAAGAGTTAAACCAAATCGCAAGGAAAGTTAACCGTGGCAGTTGAGAAGAGGAACCAACACATACAGCATGATGTGGGGAGAAGGAAAAAAAAAAACCCTCGACAAACCTCCCTGCCCCCAAACGACTCCGCTCGGCTCGGCGGAGAGGGGCAGGAGCAGCGGGGAGAGAGTGATTCGCTGCCTCAGATGACTTGCAGAAACCCCACAGCCTGCTCTAAGAGCTGCCGGGCTCTGGCGGTCCCCGCAGCGGCAGCAGCCCCGCGGGCAGCACTGCCGGCGGCACAGCCATATCGGTGCCGGGGCTGCTGCCGGGGCGCTGCGGGGCCACCCCGTTCCGTTCCGCTCCGCCCCGTTAAGTCCTCCGGGTCGGGCCGGACCGGACCGGGCCGGGCCCCGGGGCCACTCCCGCGCTGGGCTGCGCGGCTCTGCTCAGCGGCTTGGGGACGGGAGCGCCGAGCGCGATGCCGATTGCATCATCTTAAAGGAGTCGGGTTGGGATGGGCGCCCGCAACCCGCACTGGGACCGGCACCGGCGGCAGCACCGGGGGCAGTGCAAGGGACAGCGTCAGCACTAGGGAAAGCACCGCCACCGTTGATGGCACCGGCGCCGTGGACGGCGTCAGCACCGCCGACAGCGCCAGCACTGGGAACAGCACCGGGGACCGCAGCGGGGCTGTGGCTGGCGCCGGTTCGGCTGCGGGGGCCGGGGCTGGAGCCGGGGCACGAGAGGCTTTCCAGCCCGTTCCACCCGAGTTGGGGAAAAGTTCCTCCCCGCTCTGTTCCTCTCGGTCCCCTTTCCAGCGAGCAGCTCCCGTCCCCTGCCCGCCCGCCGCCGAAACGTGCCTTTCCCGGCTCCGCGCGGTGTTTTCAGCCGGCGACGAAGGCGGTCAGGGCGGGAGCGTCTGGAGGGTGGGGGTTACCGGCACGCACCCCCGTAGCTTCCCGGCAGGACCGTGTTTTGATCCCTCTGCTGGCGCTCCTCGTCTCCCCAGAAAAGGCAAGAGCTAGCGGAAAGGGGGGAGGGCGGGAGGAGGTGGGACGCCGCGGGAGACTCGGCGTGGCAGGAGCAGTCCCGCACTGACTTTAATGGGGTCTTTAACGGGTGGGGAGAGCGGGGAGCAGCGGCCGTGGCTCGGCACCCGCCCCGCGCTGCCCGGCACCGCCACCTCGCGTCCGCCATGGGGCAGCACCGGCCAGGCTGCTCACACCGGGCCAAGCGCTGCGGAAAAGGAGCCAAGCGGCACCGGCAAAATCGGAATTTGCGGTGCAGCCTGCGGCCGCTGCTGCATATGGACCCCGCATCGGTGAACCGGAACCCCCCGGCCCGCTGTGTGCAGAGGGACTTTAAATACGTGCCTCGGGTTAGATAAGCACCGCACGAAACATCTGCTGAAATCGAGCGAAGAAGCTGCTTAAATAGTTCATTGAATCATCGATACAACAGGCACCCAGCGGCAATCCCACAGCCAGTCATGGCACGGTAACAGGGAAATCCAGCCTTGTGCCCAGCACGCATCAGTTCTGGACAAGACCAGGCTCATCAGCATGATAAGTGTATCATAAAATAAAGCCTTTTACTCCAACATTGACCAAAACCTGGAGGGGAACCCATAGAGTGAAATATCTGTGTGAGGAAGGCACTGTGTGCAGAGAGGTTCTGCCGACTGCACTTCAGTTGCAGATACTTCAGTGAGATCCTTCTGAAAACAGGTCAAAATTCAAACAATATGTACTTAACAAAATATGCTAATGTAAAAAGTACAATTTTCAAGGCTGAGGCAGAAAACCATTAATTGGTAGACTTACAGACTTTTCAAATTCAAAGCTGAGAGTTGAGCTGTTAACCAAACCCTCGATTTCTACCTTAATCAATCAATTAATTAATTAATTCTGAAGCAATTGTTGGGCTCCTGAGCCAAGGTTTTGTCTCTTGCTTCTGTATCTGATTTCTAATTTTCAAACCAGCAGCATCTGGTCCTACCACAGAGAGTGCTCAGTATACCTCAGAAGGAGACAGTCATGTTCCTCTTCCCTTGCAGAAGTACTTGTGAAGTGCTCTACAACCCTTACAAGAGGATTTAAAGGTGTGGTGTGAGAACATGTTCACATAGATGACTCCATTATTTCTTTAAGAGTCTGGTACAGTCAATGCTGTAACATCTCCATGGCTAGGCACACGAAATGATAGCTTTCTTGGGGATTTAAGCTCATTACTGCTGTCCCTGTTCAAAGCAAGGAGTATTGCATCAGCTTTTCCAAATATCTTAGTTATTAAAGTTAGTTAATTGGCTGCAAGAATATTTCGTTCTGGTTTCAGGTAGCCAGTGATGCCATAGTGGCAGGGCCTGGAGAATCAGTTCCCTCTCCCCAGGAAAAACTGGTCGTGTTCAAACAAGCACCGAAGCCATTGGTGATCACACAGTATGATGAGGACCCAACCCATCAAGGCAGGAGGATGATGATCTCCTGGGTAGAAGTTCTGAGGACTAAGCAGAGACAAGACAGTGTGATGTGCAGGTGCTCTGTGAAGGACCTGGTGAGAGAACCTTGTAAAAAACCCTTGCGATTCCTGACAAGCTTCTGCCAAGCATCCTGACGTGGAAACCTTGTGATTAGTAAATACAGAGACACTTAAGCTCTCAGTCGTTTTGAAAAATTAGAATAAGAATTGCCCTTTGAACAGAAGAAAAACCTTGGAATTTTAATCACAGCATCCACACTTTTCAAATAATAAATGAAAGAGATTGGACACCTGCTTTTATTTCTCCACACAGGGTGTTCCAATCATTTTACTGTAAGATAATATAATTTCCTTTGATGAAATGACTTCAGTATTAAAAGCATCCTATAATACTTACCCACTAAACACAAGCCCTTGGCCAAATCCATCACAATGCAGCCTGAGAAGAGTGAAACTTTAAAATCTGGGGCAAATAACACTGGTGACCTGAATGTAAAATATGTGTCAGGACCATGCTCAGGTTCTTACCTATTCAGCTGCAGCACCAACACAGCTCATCTGACGAGCAGCTCCAGTTCTGATGGGAAAGAAAAGCAGCATCTGTCACAGGGAGGAGGATGAAGCATGTTCCACTTTTAACAGATGCCGACATAACCTTCATTCACTCCAGAGAGCGGAAAATTTAGCCCGAGCTTAAAGTACATGTTCCAGAAGTCACAGCAGAGCTATGCTTAAACCTGCTATACTATGGTGTGACATCATCTCCAGGTTTGAGGTCATTCCTCATGACAAAGTGTTAAATTAGCATTCAGGCTTTGGGGAAATCATGGGACAACTGACTTCACCAAATTCTGTGGGCACTTGGAAAAAAGGTGTTTTAACGGAAGGATCAGTGAAGGTTAGAAAGAAAGGGTAGCATGGAGCTAGGGCTGTAGTAGCAGCGGTACCTACACACATCTCACACCTCCCAGTGTGAACACACAAGCTATAAATACAAACCAAGTTGCCCACGTACAATGACAAATGCTGAAGCTGTTTATTTAGCAACACCCTGCAGAACTTCAAGGTACTCAGAGGAGCAGTAACTGAAAGTAGCAGAAATTGAAGGAGGGGGAAAAAAACCCAAACAACAAACCAAACCAAAAAAATTATGAGTTGGATTTTGGACAGAAGATTTCAGCTGAAAAGCCACATGGGAACTTTCATCAGTCTGGGTGGTTTCCACACACAACAGTTAAAAGAAAATTTAAAAAAAAAAAAAAAAAAAGGAAGAAAGAAAACCAGCACTTCCAGTTCCAGGCTTCTGCTTTGATTCAGAAATGACTTCAAGGTGCCACCTAAGGATCCTTCAGCCACATATCCTGTACATTCAGTGCTCCTCAGGAGCCTCATCTCCAAATCCTGAGCCAACAGGCAGAACTCCAGCAAGGCAGAGAGAAGAGTGCAGCCTCTGAGAAAGTGGAATGGCAAAGGGAAAAAGAAATGTCTGACTCTAGCAGATGTGTGGGCCCAGTTCTGGCTCACTATCAGAGCAATGCAGAGGGGCAGTGGTTTCTCAGTGGCACAGTGGTTTCACTGAGAAGCAGACACTATGTCCTCCAGAAAGATGCTAGCAGGACAAATCCCAGACAAACTCCAGACAAACCTCAATCCGCAGCAAAGAATGGTAACAGAGCCCTGAGAAGAATAAATGCCAGGCTCTTGCAGACTTGCAGACCTTTAACCCAGGCACTTTTCTAGCAGGGATGTATCGTGCCTGGAGTGGAGTGGTCTCCACGCTGCTCAGGAGAGTGCCACATGAGCTCCCACAGAGTGAGTGAGGCAAGAAAAAGTATGATGCTGAGCTAAAATAACACATTATCCACTGATCCATCAGCGTGAATGACACAGTGGAAACCTCATCTGCTGAAATCCAACAGTGGGTGTGAATAAGAAGCTCTAACAAATCTTTCCCTTTGCAAGAAAAGCATAAAGCAACTCTGAATGGCAGAATCTCCCCAAGAAAAGGATCTGCCAGCAAAGGAGAGCGAGGGCCAGAACGTAGGGATTATTAACAAGTGCAGAGCAGAGCATTACACAGATCTGCCCTTGATCTTTTATTCATAACTCAAGTGCATAATGTATTTTCATCCAAAAAAAAAGGCAAAGGGGAAGAGTATCTTTCAGAGCTGCTGAGCACGTGGGCACAGGCATGGTCCAAGGCAGACAACTCAAAGAGAAGACATGCAATGACTTTCTTTTCCCATCATGTAATATAGCAAGCGTGGGCACAGCTCCCACAAATAAACCTGTCTGCTCCTTCTGTCAGATACCAAACCCAAAGCAAAAGCACTGCACAAAGTTCTAGGTTCCCAAAACTGACAGGAAAGGGGAATCATGTTCTGTGGATTTAGGTAAGAACTGTTGGACATCAGATAACATTTTGCCCAAGAATTGATGTATCTGACACTGGCAAATCCTTCAGAATTTCAGGGGCACTCTTCAACAAAGCAATCTGTTATACAAACAGTCCTGTCTCTGACACTCCAACAGACCTGGCATGTACAGGCAGACAGAGACCTTATGTGTACTCACAGCAGCAGCTGAGGATTAAACTCAAACAAAAAGAATTGCTTTCAGTCATCCTTCTGTAAGGGACTTCCTTCTCTTTCTGCCACGGCAAAGCCTACTTCAGCAGACTTCTTCCTCCCTTCCTTCTTCCCTTCCTCACACAATTCCAAAGTTCTTTGAATAATGTTTTTATTCTCAGTTTGGTTCAAATTATCACAGATTATTCAAATCCTAGTTATTAACACTGGTGCAATTACAGTGCATTTTTTAACACTACAGCTAAACCAAATTCCGGTCCTCACAGGGTAGCATTATTATGGCATCAGCACTGTGTAATCCAGGTACTGACTTTATAAAAATCTTTCTTTTTCCCATTTTGGAGACATTTCAAAGCCTTTTGCAAAGCCACATTCCCTGTCTAGATACCCACAGGTGCAGCTGGAGCTGCTCCCTCAGGAAAGGGATAGTGTTTGCCAGAGAGCGTTTGTGCCTTACTAGGTCATACCTCTAGTCATAGTGTTCTAGGCTCTTCTCATAATGCCCTTCCCAAGTGATGCAGGAAGGAAGCAGTTGTGCAGCTGCAATGCTCTGCCCTCCTCTTGAACCCACAGGCCTGTATCAGACCACAGACTGCTACAGATGAGCGTGCATTTGTCCTGCAAAGCTGAAGCAGGCAATACCCTAAAGCAACATTGAGATGCCTGGTGCAGAAAGAATTAATTAATGAGAGCTCAGCCTAAGCTGTCAGTAAATTCTAATAATCTAAGCAAATCCAAATAGATTTCTAGCCAAAGAGCATTTCACTAGCAGATCACAATTACACAGACCACTGCCTGGGATTTGGGTCTCATTTTACTGTCTAGTGAACTGCAGCAAACTGAGAGAGTGCAGCAAAGTGGCACTAAGTCATCAACATCAGATATGGTCTGCACACTCTACAGGTCTTCTGTGAAAGCTGGGATGGTCTCAGTCTTCAAACACTAACCTACCTAAAATCTAAATTTGCAAGAAGCAGCTTACAGCACAGTTAGTGATCTCTGCATTATCTGTGGCTGCAATCCCTCCACCGTTCCTCCAGTCAGTTCTACCAAGCTACACATCTCTGGGAGGCTGTTCTCAGGAGATACCACGTACACTGCACCACCAGCTATGTTCTGAAGGAGAGGCTTGTAACAGGGCTGTAATTCAAACACTGTAATCTCACTAGAAGAAGATTATATACACGAGAGTCTGGAACAAAATAACTGTAATTGTGTCCTGAGCCAAGATGAATTAAAAAAGGAAGAAGATAACTGTATCCTTCAAAACAGGGGCTGAGACTTGCAGAACCATGTGTGCCCAAGTAGGAACTGTTCAGTTCCCATCTGCATATAAGTCAGGCTACATCAAGCATAGGATTGCAACTGTTTATGCATGTGCAGCTCATGTATTCCTAAACTTCATCACCATGCAGCTGTTCAGCTGCAAGAATTAAGTGGCAACTTAACTCACTTCAGTTTCAGCTGAACTATCCCAGGTCAGGTTTTCCCTGACTCTGTCCATCTCAAAGCCCACTTGAGTCAGCAATGCTTCCTCACTTCTTCCAGCCTTCAGCCCCAGGACCTTAGGTAGTTAACAAAAACAAACTCTTTAACAGTCTGAGTACAGCTTTTCCCCTGCCCTACAGGAAAACACAGGGAGCAAAATGATGACACTAGAAGGATAAATGGAGTGACTGACATAGGGCTGTGAAGGAAAGGAGCTTCTTTGCATTAGACCAGTCTTTTGTTTTGGTCTCAGTTCCACAGCACTCACAGCTCCTGCAGTGTATTTCTATCAGCTGATCTTTAGCCAGGAGGATTCACAGCTTTAGCAAATTTTTTTGTCTGGCCTGAGGAAAATATTCATCTTATTTAACATGGACATGTGAAAAGGTATGAAGCTCTAATATTAAGAGAGAGCAATTGTTTGCTTTTCATCCAGCAGCACCACCACCTGCTCCATTTCCTTCAGTACCTTCAGGTTCACATCAGCTCTCCCACCCATGCAGTAAACAGAGCACACCCCCTGTTCCCTTCAGCAGATCTGCACAAACCACGGGGCAAGGTGCTAAACCTGCAGGCAAAAGCACTTCACGTAACTAAGCTGTGGCTTTGAAAACAAAAAATACAAAACCAAACAAACCCCTGAAATGCACACTGTGCAAAATGCTCTCTCTAGAGCCAAAGTCTGCTCTCTGACTGTCACAGACATCAAGAATCCTGAGTCACGTGAACAGCATCTATCCCTGCTCTGCTCCACATTTGTACAAAGATTCACAATACCAGCTTCTTTCATCAATAAGAGGGGAAAAAAATCCTAGAAAGAAAGAGATTTTTGACAATAAAAAAGCTACTTAGTAGTAGGACTAATTGCAAACACAGCAGAGACTGGAGGAACATGTGCCCATTGCACCATCACCAGAGCCTCATCTTTGTCCATGTCTGTGCCTCCTAAATAAAGTCAGCGTTTCCATAACAGTTTTTACACTACCATGTCTGCTCTGCATGACCTCAGCAGGATTTGCTAATGGTTTCTGCAGAATTTTTCAGACAGAGAGATATTGATGGAAGGATTTACAACCATAATTATTTTTTTTTACATATGATTGGTGGCTGCACCAAGAGAGAACAGTGAAAATAAATAGCAATTAGTGGTCACACAGAGTATTGCAGCCTCACCTCACAATAAATCAGCATTTCTCTTCCTGTTTCCCAGCTGGGGTGTCTGACTCTCAGCACCTTAAGATGAGGCAAAGCAGTAAAAGGAGGTATTGACTACTGATGTTTAATGAGCAGTGAAATATGGAGAGAACTTCATTCTTCGCGTGTGTTTAAAAGCTAATGTTTTGCTTTTCTTCAGATTTTAGGCAAAACAATAAGAAACAGAAGCCACAAAGCTTCTGATGTCTAAAGGATAGTTTAAACTTTTAGGCTGAATAAGCTTGTAATTAACTGGTCTGAAAGCAGGATAACAAGAACTGAGGACCCTTAAGGACTGGATGACCTCAGAGGTTAAAATCATCAGAAACAAGACACAGTCATTAAAAGCAGTGAAGACAGTAAAAAATCCATCAACTTTTTAAAATAATGTCTCTTTACGGCTTCTTTACATAAGCTAAGAGAGATTTGGACAAAGATCGAAGCATGGAGGTGTCCCCTCGAGAAGCCATGGAGGAGTTCAAACGTAAATTTAGGAGCACCTTAGAGTCATGAACTAGTAATAGTATAACGAACGAGGCTACACCGTAATGAACCCAGTAGTAATTGTAATGAATTAGACAAGTAATGGAGCATGCCTACAAAGACTTTTGTGGTGCAAATCATGAAATCAATCCTATACAGTTTATTTGTAGTCTACATAAACAGCTGCTGTTTGAGCTCAGGGTGTGCTAACTTATGTCCCAACTCCCCTTCTTTGTACGGAACTGCAATAAAGCGGACATCTCGGCACTCTGTGTCGATTGCTCTCTGCACACCACCTCAGGAACCCTTTTTTGGGGACTACGCTTCCACAGCCCCGGTTCTAACACGGAAGCCCTAACGCCGCAAGGGAGAAAACGGCAGATCCCAAGTCGCGGGAGGCTGCACCACGGCCAAGGCAGCCGCAGCCCGAAGGGGGTGACCGAACGCTCCCGCAGGACGGGCGCGAAGACCACCTAGCCGCAACAACCCCCAACCGCACACACCTGCCACCAGCACCTTCCCTCCGCCCCGCGCTCGCGCTGCAGTGCGCGGCGGCGCCACGCGGTCAGGGGGCGGGGCAGGGGGAGGCGCGTGCGCAGTCGCGGCGCTCGGAGGCGCGCCCCCGTGCGCAGGCGCGTGGTCGCTGGCCCGGAAGTGCTCGGGCCGCTGGTGACACGTCGCAGGGGCCGGGGTGGCGGGTGTGAAGCCGGGCCCGGAGGGAGGGCCTGAGGTGGGTTCGTGTTTTGGGGCTATTCGAGAGCCTCTCTGGGTGGGCGGTGTATCTGCGAGAGAGCAAGGGCCGGGGCTCCCGGGGGAGCGGAGTGGCAGCAGAGGCAGCGCACGGCGCCACTGCGGTTGGTCCCGGAGAGGGGTCGAGGCCGGCCGAGGGGCTTCGGGCATGGAGCGAGGGAGGTCGGGGCCAGGTGGAGGGACTTCGTGCCTAGGTTGACAGAGGTCGGGCCCAGGTCAAGGGGTTTAGGCCTCTAGGTCGAGGAGTGGGCGCATGAGGGTGAGCGGCCGGGAGGGGAGCTCCCGGAACGGCCTCAGTGCTTTCGGGAGCTCCTGGTGGCCCCAGGGAGCGGTTACCGGGCCCGACCTGCGCGGAGGTGAGCGGATAGAGCCGCTGTGTTTCTCTGAAATGCTCCCTGTCAGGTTCGGTTTGGAGCCCTGAGCAAACTTTGCTGTTCTCCTACAGATAACTGGCGATGTCTGGGTTTGACAGCTTCAACACAGACTTCTTCCAGACGAGTTACAGCATCGATGACCAGACACAGTCCTATGATTACAGTGGAAGACCATACAGCAAGTAACTTGTGCATGCCTTTTGAACTTGTCTAACGTGTGTCTTGTGTAAAGCCATTCAGAAACGCTTCCATAGCAACCAAGCCTGAGTTAAGATACTTCTGGGATGATCTGTTTGTTCAGAAAAAGATTGGCATTTCAGACAACTACTATGGCCTGTAAATGAACTCCAGTTGCTCTGTGTTATGAAGAGCATTTATGTTCTGTAAATGGAGGTATAAAGCAGTTGTATGTTGAATACTCTCCCCTCTACATCCTTTTAAAGAAAAAGATCAGAAAACTAAAGGAAAGGTTATGTGAGTGATCTTAACTGTGTGGACAATCACCACGTCTGTGGCATTGTTGTTTTGTGAGTTCATCTCCAGTCACTCACTCAGGGAGTACAAATCAGTTGCAGCATCACATAAAGGAGCCTGCAATGCCAAGGGTGATTCCAAGGGAAGTGTGTCTAGGGTCCGGGGTGGCTGTGTCTAGGTCAAGGAGCTCTTGGAAGTCCTGTGTGAATACCCAGCCTCAGGCTGAGAGCTTGGGTCAGTTACATGACCTGTGTAAGCCCTGCAGTAGATGGAGCAGGTCAATGCCTGTTTGTGTCCTGATAAGCATTACAGTGCTGTGAAGAAGCTGAACTCTGCTAACACAAGGAAGGAGAGGAGGAGGAGTTTGGGGACTTCCTTCTTTATAGTTTTATTTCCATAGTTAAATGTTTCAGAGACATTTAGTGAAATCTCTGTAGTCAGACTTGGAAATGGTTAGTGCCAAGAGTAACTCAGGAGCTTGTGCCAACAGTAACTTAGGAATTTGCCTGACATTCAGCATTCTGTGCTGGGAGTGCACAGCTCACAGCCACTGTGTGGGCTGGCTGTAACTTTGTGAACTTTCTATCAGCACTAGGTTTTTTAATTATTGTATTTTACCAAATCTGTTTCCATTTCAGCCCACAGGTCTCCTCTCCTTTTCCCAAGTCCCCATCCCAGGGTGAGGAGAGGTGTCATTAGGTGACAGAACAAACGGCTAAATGAAGACATTGAATAAGTTTGGGATGTAAAATTTTCCTACTCTTCTGCAAGTTTACAACCTGCAGTAGTAATCCAGTCAGTGAATAATGCCTGTTTCCCCAGGCCTCTGACTTCAACCCAAAAAGCAACGCTAGTGTATATAGCCCTGAATATCCAAGGGTCTGAATTGTTGAACAAGACTCTGCCTAAAAGGGGCTTTTTAAAAAGAGAAGCAAGGATTGTTTGCTGTGACTTACCTACTGACAATAAGCTTTGCTTTTGCAGGAGATGTTTAAAGTCAAGTTCAGTGTCTGTCCTAACGTGTTGTCGTTCCTTGCAGGCAGTATGGAGGCTATGAATACTCCCAACAGAGTGGCTTTGTTCCTCCAGACATGATGCAGCAGCAGCAGCCTTACACAGGGCAGATTTACCAGCCAACACAGGCATATGCTCCAACTTCAGCACAGTCTTTTTATGGAAGTAATTTTGAGGATGAGCCTCCTCTATTAGAAGGTATAACTTACTCTTTATGGCCAAAATCCAAAACTCCTCCCAATTTGGGTCTAAGTTGAGTAGCAGGATGTGTGTGCCCGACTCCTGACAGTGCACAGTTGATTTGGAACAGTTGTTATTATGATTTACCTGTCTTTGGGTCTATGAAATACATGTTATTGTGTGAGCTTCTGGAGTTTAAATTGTGCTTTATTACTTCACACCAGCTGTTCTGGGGAAGGGATAGTCAGTTGAATGCATAACCTGACTTCATACAGCTCTTGGGACAAAACTCTTACTGTTTCTGCTGTTGCCAATAACACTTGTAATTGCCTGCTTTTTGTAAATTAGGTCAGTGCAGTTAGTTTTGCTTCATCCTTTGGTTAGAACTGAAATCTGTCATGGCTAAAGAGGAATGCTAAACACTGCAGAAATTCCTCTGTGGAATACAGCCTGTGCAGAAAGCCAGAACAGATATGGAGTTAGTGCCTGGATTGATGGGTTCAGAGTCCAGCTTGTATCCATCCTCGTTCAGCACCAGCAGTAGTTTATGGAAGAGGGTAATTAAGTACAGAGAAACTGCTTGGAATTGGAAATCCCTGAGCCAGCAGTCACTGGAGACTTGGGAACTGTGTATGTTCTGTGCCTGTACCCTGTCATACAAAGTTGCTTTTGGCCACTTACAGGGGCAGGGTGCTGGGCTAAGTAAAAGTTTGGGCTGACCCAGAACACTGCACTTATGCTCTCACCTGGTCCTTTAGAAACCACCTTGTCACTTCTGAGTGTCTGAGACCTGGAATCTGTGGAGGCAGCACACAGCAGCTTGAAGAGAGAGGGACTCAATTCTCTGTCTAAATCTGGAGAGTTAGAAATGGGGAGAGGGAAAGCTAAGAGTGGGTGACAGGAAGAGGAGAAAATGATCTATGTGCATATTTCTTTTCATGTAACTTGTAGAATTGGGGATCAATTTCGACCACATCTGGCAGAAGACACTAACAGTGCTGCACCCATTGAAAGTAGCAGATGGCAGCATCATGAATGAGACTGACTTGGCTGGGCCAATGGTCTTCTGTCTGGCATTTGGAGCCACGTTATTACTGGTAAGATGTTGCTAGCAAACTAATGCTCTTTGTGCATTAGTGTTCTTGGAAACACTGGGGAAAAAGCTGAGTTACCTGTAGGCTTACTGGAAGTGACTTCTTGGCAGGGAAGCCACAAAAAGCACACCCTGAGTGAGGTTTGGTAGCTCTGTGGAAGAGGAGGAGCTGGAGCTGCGCTGGCTGCAGTGAGTGAGTTCACTCACACTTGGCTTGGAATCCAACTCCTTGTGCCTGGCTTTTGAGTGGCAATTCTTTCAGTGGAATTCAAGGTTCTTTTCATACTTTGCTTTTGAGGAATAGAGTTCCCTGTTGTCACAGGAATGAGTGTGACCTGGGGGTTTAGGTTTTTACCTGTGTGAGGCTTTTTGTAGATTGAGATTGATTCAGAATCATCCCTGGTCTTTTTGCAGTGTCTCTTATCTTCTGTCTAACCAGGAATCAGAGCAATGGACACATTAAATATCTGAATGTTGAAGTCTTCATTTAGGAGTTTGTTGTATTTTTTAACTCTCACTGTGTTTAATAACCTTAAGCAGACAAAGTCTGTGTCCCTGTTTAGTTTTATTGTGTTTCTTTGCTCTGTACTCTATTCATTGTTCTCTACTGATAGTTAAGAGGCAAGGAAACTCAAAACTCAGCTGTCAAAAGTGATTTCCTAAGTACTGCTCCATGAGCCATGACTTTCTGGTCAAACACTTCTAAAGTAAACCTGCTTTCAGACTGTTTGTACTTGTGAATAGGTCAGGAGCTGTGCTGGAGCCTGGTGGTTTTTACCGGAGCTTAACTGCAGGAAGATTGTGCTTTAATGACTCAGAAGGGTCAGTTGTGAAATAACAGTAGCAGCAAACAGTCTCCTTATCACTGAAAGCTTCAATATTTTTAACCACTCCTCTTCTCTGAAGGTCTTAGGGCACTGAACTTGATTTCCACCTGAAATTTCACAGTGCCACAACACCTAGAACAGTGTGTTGGTACCAAGGGTACTTTAAGCCTATTTTTATGAGGAACCTTTGTTCATGGAAAGTAGGCCAGTAGAATTCATGACATGTTTATTAGAGAGAGTTGAATCTTCTCCTAAGAAATTATCCCTTTTTGGTTTTTTATTAGTTTCAATAGTGAGAAATAACAAGCTTAGCCTAGCAAAAAGGTTGGAGCAGATGGGATTCTGTTCTACAGCACTTGAGGAAGAGGAGAGCTGGGTTGTAAGTAAACTCAGTTTGGAGGTTAGTAGTAGGAGGCAGAGCGTGAAGCTCCACACCATGGCAGTGTTGGGAGCTGTGTGGTCCTGTGCCCCACAGGGTGGGCACCATGTGTGGGGGGTGTTCTGATAGGTGTTGAATTGACCCTGTCCTTGGAACCATGGGTGATGATATTGGACACATAGGTTTGGAACTTAGGCATCTTTGCTTTCTGCATACTTGTGAGTAAGCAAAGCACTGTAACTTGACATCTCCATGAGTTGGTTCTGCAGTTCATGCAGACCTTCACAGCTCAGCTTCACCTGCTCCTGGGAATGGCTGTTTGCATTGTGCCATAGCTTTGTGGGGTCTGTCACACATTGAAGGACTTCAGCTCTGCTTTGTTAAGTTCCTGAATTACAGTTTTTTGGCCTTTACACACTAGTTCTGTAAAGATTATTACTGCAAGTAGTCAAGGAGAAGCTAGTTGATTAAACCCTGAAGAATTCATAGGCTTCATTCATAGGCCTGATCAAAGAATAACAATTCAATCAAAAGCTGTTCATCAGGATAGGTGAAGTTAAGACAAATGTGGCTCCTGTGTGCCTGGAATTCACAGGTGTCCTAGAATTCTGCCTGTGGGAGAAAGCTGCTGCCTGTTGAATGTGAGTGTAGGAACTGGGGCTGAGGGACGAGGGGAACTGAAGATGCTCTGCAAACACTCTTCCCTCTCCCTTTGCTCTTGGAGGCATTCCTGGCTCTGGTAACTCGTGTGTTACTCTGCTTGACTTGCAGGCTGGCAAAATTCAGTTTGGTTATGTGTATGGAATAAGTGCAATTGGATGTTTGGGGATGTTTTGTCTCCTGAACCTGATGAGCATGACTGGCGTCTCCTTCGGCTGCGTCGCCAGCGTCCTGGGCTACTGCCTCCTCCCCATGATCCTGCTCTCCACCTTTGCAGTTGTCTTCTCCTTGCAGTAAGTACATCAACTGCACAGCTTGGCCACAGGTTCCTCTCCCATGAGGTGGTGAAGGAAGTCATTCAAAGGAGTTTTCATACTCAGTGAGGAAGCTGCATGTGATTTTGTGACCTGCTCTGGCAGGGGGGTTGGGCTAGGTGTGATCTTTCCAGGTCCCTTCCAGCTCCTCACATTCTGTGATTTGAATGTGACAGCAATTTGTAGTAAGTGTGGAACCAAATATCAGCAACTTCCAAGTGTTTACTGGATGCAAGACAGGTGAATACCTGTTTTATCTTAAGTCAATTAACAGCTGTTCAGTACACAGACTCAATAACACGCTGTCAGGTTTGTCTGCAGTTCACTTTGAGTCTGGCAAATCTCAGTGCCTGTGAAGTTTTAACAGTAATTATCATTTAAGATGCAAATTTGAACTTGACAGAAGAAAATCAGTGTGATCACTTACAGCTAAATGAAATTAGGGACTGAAAAGTAAGAACTTGCTGCACCACTTTTATGTTCCTTATGCCACAGGTATTTTGGGGTTTTTTGTAGTGTCATAATTGACCAGTGTTGTTCTGAAGTCTTTGCTGGAACTCATTCATTTGACATCAAACATAAAAGCCAAAATTAATCTTAGAATCTGTAAAAGGTGTCAGGAGGAGTCCAGGTACCAGTCCTGTAAGCATCCATACACAAGTCTCAGTGAGGTCTCTGGTTTCTGTCGTTGCAGGGGCATGCTGGGGATCATCCTCACAGCTGCAGTCATTGGCTGGTGCAGCTTTTCTGCTTCCAAAATCTTCATTTCTGCCTTAGCAATGGAAGGACAACAGCTGCTGGTGGCCTACCCCTGTGCTCTCTTGTATGGAGTCTTTGCTCTCATCTCTGTCTTCTGAGCAGACTGTCCAAATTGCTGGACTCCAGTGGGCCAAAAGCAAAACATCAACTGGGAACGTTGAGTTGGACCAGAAACAGCTGAGAACAACTGTGTGGTGTTGCTGTCTTGAACCTTAGACCTTGAATCCTCTGGAACAATGACAACAAGTGTCTGGTGGTCACTTTTTTAGGACTCTGAGTACTGTTTTCAATGACCTGAGGCATCAATAGCTTTAATAAGTGTCTGTGCTTACTGAGTTTGTGTATTTCCTTTCCCATTCCTATCTCTTGAGAAGACTTTTGGTTGTTTATTTGAGCTTTGTGGTTTTTTGTTGATTGTTTTTGTTTGATTGGTTTTTTAGGGGAGTGAGGGTGGGGAGAAAGATTGCAGTCATAAATTAATAGATTTTTATCCCCAAGAGTTACCAGAACTGCAGATGCCCCTGATTTGGGGCACTAGAATAAATCTGCAGTAATGGGAACCTCTTTCCTGTTTCCTCTTACCAAAAGCAAAATGCACAAATGAACACAAGCAGTTAGAGTATTTTCTGTATCTTAACAAGCATACTCTTAAGCTCTCTGGTCTCATTTGTTTGTTCACTTGATGTGATAGTATTTCAGGATTTCAGAATTTCAGATACTTAACTTATGGGTTAGAAAACAGATGCTGAAAAGTTAAAGGGATCTGTAGTTCTGTCACAGTTGAACTATGAACCATTTGGATGTCTAAGTAGCTGTATGTTAACTTGGATTCCTGAAGATGACTTTGGCTAGAATTCCTTTTCCTAATGGTGCACAAACCTAGTAGAGGACAAGTAATCTCTTTTGCAGTACTTCCCAGAAAAACAGCCATTTGAAGATGTTAGGCTTGTCAGTATTGTAGCTACTGTAAAATAATTTAAGGCCTATTGATTAAATTTTCCTTGGATTTTGGAGAAGGGGTTTGATTTTCCTGCTCTTTTGTTTTTGTTAATGGAGTTCATTTACTAAGCCAGACTTGAATGCTGAAGCAAAATCACATTTAACATGATGGAGATAGATTTGATAATTGCTTCAGTCACCAGTACTTAATATTACATGAGAAGAAGAAGGATCTAGTTTGTGATGTTAGTCACTTAGAAGTCTTCCAGGCACAAAAGTGGGCAAGCAGAAAGGGTTGCTCTTCACATAAGCACTTGCTCATTCTTGAAAGAAGCAGGAATAGGCTGCAGGTGTATTTTTAGCTCACACTGGGGAGGGAAGCTTGCTTCTGGAGTCAGGAATTCTCTGCCTTGGAAGTGGAAAAGCCCTAACAAAGTGCAGGCTTAAAGCTACCATTTCTTCAGCAGTTGAATCCAGGGGATTTCATTTGTTGAAGTTACCTCAGGTGTTGGTCTGATGTTCATCTCCCTGTCCATGGAGTGAGCTGTTTGGAGACTTCAGGAGCTGGGGCTCTGGTAAGACATGACATTACCTTCTGGGAGGGCTCAGTGTGCCAGTGTGTCTCCGGAGGAAAGCTTTCCTCTCACTGGTAGGTGAATGAACCATTCCAAAGGCTCAGCACACATCGTTGTTCACTCTTCCCTGCACATTCTCCTAAAAACCTTCCCAGTGCTGCTGGGAGGTACTCACAAGGTCCTTGGTGCCAGGGCCAGCTCTGGCTTCTGTCACTGGGAGTTGTAGCAAGTGGCATAGGAGTGTGATGCACAAAACCTGTTTGTGCCGTGGTTGGCTTGCACTGGACAGCAGAACTCAGACACACAACTTCAGTTTCCTTCCAGAAGCAAATTGAAGAGCCCAGCTGATTTTCAGCTTTGATAGATTCTTACAAATTATCATCCTAAAGGGAAGTGGTGGCTTGACTTTGTGCAGTGAAATGGTTTCCTCTGCACTTGGGAGTCCTGATGCCTTTGGGTGAGGAGATCACATCTGCCCTGGTGCACAGAGTTCTGAATGAAGAACATTACCTGCTGATGGAGCGTGATGTCCTGTATTTGTACAAATAAATTACAGTGATTACCTCTGCTAATGAGGCCTAATTAAATACAGAATTGTTCTAGTAAGTATAAAAGCTCACATGCTTTCTTGAGCACATCAGGTTCCAACACTCCAGTGCTGTGTTACTGGGAGGCAGGCTAATTAGGCTCCACTTGCACAGATGAATAGGGTTCATTTCTTGAAGCCTCAGTGATTCTGTAGTTAGCTTCCAGGGTGATTAACTTAGTGTTAAACTGTTAGAAATAATCTTTTCTCTCACCACAGCACAAGCAAAAAGCACACAGGGAAACCAGTAGAGTGAGTTAGTCTTGGTGTAGCATTGGAATGCAGCTGCTGAGTTTGAAGACCATGTGGAAGGTGTTTCTTTAGATATGTAGTTGACAAGGTCCTTGATCTGGCCAGAGGGGAATCTGCATCTTCTACTTGAGCAGTGAGCCTTGAGCAGTGAGTTTCAGGAGCATTTTGTGTTCTTCAGCTCCCACTGTGGAGGATTTAGTGAATTTCTGACTGGTCTCCTGGGGCCATGAGGGAGGCAGGTGGCAGCAGAAGGTCAAGCACCTTAATTCATAGAAGACTTTATAAAAGCACAGTCTTAGGCTGGGAGCATTGAGTACCTCCAGTATCTGGTACATTAATTCATGTGATTCCATTGACTCTGGTATTGACTTTGCAAACTCAATTCCATTGATTTTTCTGTACTAATGTTTTGTCCTAGCTCTTGCTTCAATTTGAGTTACATTTCAGAGGATTTAATCTTGCCACCACGCAGTGACAGAGCTGTGTGCTGCAGTTCTCTGCTCCTGCTTTTGCCTTTCAGATTTAGTAGGCCTTTTTTTGGTTGTTCTTTGACTTTCTAAACCCAGACTCTCCCCCACAGTCTGCTAGCATCACCATTCCCATCTAGTTTTCAGATTAAATGCTCACATGACTTTCTTCTATCCTGCAATTCTCTCTTGACATTTTCCTGTTACTCAGCTTAAAGCATGCAGCTATGAATGCTAGTGTTGCTGTTTAAAGCCATTTTGTTATCACACCCAATCTTGAAACTACTTCCTAGGCTACAAAAGTTAAAAGTTACTTTTCCCAGTTTGCCCAGGTGTTTTTGTCTCACTCTGTTCTATTTTGGCAGTGACTTTGTGTTTCATGCCTCTCCTTTGGCTCTGAGGCAGCTGCGGCCTGCTGTTGGGTTTGTTTCTCTTGGCAACCTCTTCTGTAAGTATCAACAGATCACATGGCACATCCTTTACCAAAAAGATGGGGGTTTTGGGGCTGTTATGCTTTTCATCTGTGCAGTGCTCTTGGCATCTGTTCCTGAGAGGCTGTTGCTTGTTTAGTGATGGATGAATAGCTTCAGAAGCCACCCAGAACAGGGACTGATTTGCTGTGTGGCTGATTCTGTGTGAAGGCAGATGTTCCTCCACCCTCACAGCTGGGGTGGAGCATCCTGGGTCTGTATGGGGAGCAGCAGCATTGCTCCTGCTCTGCACTGCCACTCCCTAGAATCCTTCCCATGTTTCCATGGAGGTGAATGGTCCAAACTGGGTTACCTGAGAAGCCTGGAACAAGAAGCTGGAATACCCTTAGGCTTGTCTCCAAGTATTAGCACCAGGACATTTTCACTGGATGATCCATGCATGAAGGAGCTGGGACTCTCACTCCTCCAGGGACTGATGGTTGCGGTTGGGCACAGGCTCTGTGGTGTGAAGGGTCACAGCCTGGGAGCAGTGGGTGGGAGTCAGTCACTGACAGTGCCTTGGTTCATACCAATACCTCTCTTTGAAAGCTGGGTAATGACTTTTAGGAGCCACCTTAGCTAAAAGAACAGTCAGTGGCTTGGGGTACAGCAGAGGATGGGTTGTACCTATCCTGTACTATGCCTCTGTATGTATGGGTTCTGCCAGGGGAGGTTTAGGTTGGGCACGAGGAACAGCCCTGGCCTGGGTTGCCCAGGGCTGTGCTGGAGTCACCATCCCTGGAGGGGTTCAAAAGCCCTGGAGATGTGGTGCTGAGAGGGCCATGGTTTGGTGGAGACCTGGCAGTGCTGGTTAATAGTTGGACTGGATGATCTTAAAGGTCTTCTCCAACCAGAACGACTCTGTGGTTCTGTCCCACAGAAGCAGCTTTGGACTGTGCCACTTGGTTTGCCTGGACAAGCTTTCAGCCTGGGTCTTCCCCAAGATGCTTTGGAGTCTATGCTCTGAAGGTTACATGCTGGATCTTAAAAACCCGGTGGCTGGGGCTTGCTGTTTCCAGCTTCTCCACTGGGTGGGCCTGCAGCATGTCTGATGTGCTCAACAGAGAGGCAGGACCTGGGGCTGGCACAGCTCAGCATCAGGGAGGCTTTTCCCTCCTCCTCCCCTCCTCGCTTGTCTCTCTAACATCAATAGCAATTAGCTTCCCAGGTAGCCAGCCCGCTGGTGTTGTCAGGCTGGTTGCTGCTCCCTGTGGTGGGGACAGGATCCGTTTCAGTCAGGGGCTGTCAAATTAGCAGAGATGCTGTGTGCTGGGTAAGCCTCTGGCAATGGGAAACCTTTGTACATCTTATTCTTTGTACAAAGCTGTAATATTTCTCACCACATTTGCATGTTGGCTTTTTTTTCTCCCTCTTCACATTACCAGGAAGTCTCTTCATTTTCGGTACGCAGTCCAAAAGGACACAACATTCTTTTTCTCAGGGTAATTCACTGCCTTTCTGACCATTGGGTGGTACAGGCAGGCAAGCTCTTCCCTGGCATGGATCACATTGTGTTGGAGCTCTGGCTCAGTACCTTCTGTCCATGAAAGTTGACACATCCTTCCCAGAATCCCAAAAGCATGGTTGGGCTGGAAGGGACCTCTGGGGATCATCCAGGCCAACCCCCCTGCTCCAGCAGGGCACCCACAGCAGCTTGCCCAGGGTCACCTCCAGCTGCCTTGGGAATCTCTCCCCAGAAGGAGACTCCACAGCCTCTCTGGGCAGCCTGGGCCAGGGTTCCAAAACCTCACACCAAACAAGCTTCTCCTCCTGCTCAGGTGGCACCTCCTGGGTTCCAGTTTGTGGCCAGTGCCCCTTGGGCTGTCCCTGGGAACCACTGAGCAGAGTCTGGCCCCAGCCTCTTGCCCCCAGCCTTTAAATACTTTTCAAGTTTAGTTAAACAACATCCCTCTCAGAACTGGAACAATTTCTCTACAGAATCTATGTGATTAATAGAGTCTTTAAAACATTTTTTGTTGTTCAAGTGTTGCAATCCCTAATGCATCAAGGTGTGAGGACCTCAGGGTATTTGTTGTGGTTTTCCTTGAGTGTTCTGTGAGATGAGGAGGTTCTGTTGTCCTGCCACTGAGGAATGGGGTAAGGACATAGGAATTGTGCAAGTCCTGCTGCATTTGACCATCTTGATGCCAGCAAAGCACAAGGAGGTGTTTCTCCAGGGGACAGTTCTCAGCCCAGCTCTCTGGGGCACAGTTTGAGAGCGGGAGGGGGTTGGGAATTGGGAAGCCTGTATGTGTGAGTGTGCCAGCCCTGTGCTCTCCTCACCCCAGCCAGCAGGCCATTAGCCAAGCAGCAGGTCACACTCTGGGAAGGGCTGCAAGCATTGTGCTCTTAAGGGCATGTTTTTCCCCTGTTATTTTGCTGCTTTACTGCAGGAAGCTCTGCCATTAGACAGGGAGGGTGGGAGGATCCTCTTGTCCTTGTCAGGAACGGTGAAGTGGAAGATTGTCTGAAATTAGAGCCTAGCCCTGGAGCAGAGCTCTCCCAAACTGTGCTGTCATGATTGTCTTTAGGAAGGAGGGTGCTGCTCTCCCTCTGTACACACTAACCTCCACCACCTCGTTCCTGGAATGACAATGCTCTTACAGATAAGTTTCTATTCATTCTTTCCCCAACATTCTTCCTCTTCTGCTGTCAGCATAGGAAAATCTAACCTCCTGGACACCTTCCCTGCCTGCTGATCTACCAGACCTAGTGACTTCCCAGTCAGGGAATGTGCATCTGCTTCCACAGGTGCAAGAGCTGAAGCCAAGGTAAGAAGCATCCTGTGGTTCCGTGGTTTGTATCTCCTCTTGCTAAATGCATTCCAGGAGGATCTTTCCCCTCCCAGACCCAGGCAGGGTTTCCTCCCCCCACCAGGAATCCTGTCAGAGGTGCACAGGTCACTGCTCCAGCTCAGCTCTGGCCCCACAGCTTTTGGCTCTTCAGCAGTTTGTATGAATCCAAACTCGAGGCCACTTGTGCCTCAGGGTAGAATCTAGATGTTCTTACTTGGGCTGTGACATCTCCCACCCTGGTGGCTGCCAGCTTCTCTGTTCTGTTTCTGAGGTGAGGCCTCAAAAGTGATTTCTGAAAATCACAGGGATGCTGCATTTCATCACCCCCCTGTGGGAAGCTGCTTTGGTTCCCTGGGGGAAGTTCCTTCCTCCAGTGGGCACATGGAGTCAGTGGTGAGGCCTCACTCCTGCAGCCTGGGAGGGCAGGCAGGAGCCAGCAGTGGGGCTGGACACAGAGCCCCAGGTTACACCAGTTCTCTAAAGCCACTGGTTGGATTAACACTCTGATCCCTTGGCCACCTCCAGTGCCCCTTAGGAAGGCTCCCACATCCTTCTCTACCCCTGGCTGGCCAAGGTCAGGCTGGATGGGACCCAGAGGGTCCATCCCCAGGTGTAAAGGCAAGACTATCTCATTTCTACCAGATAGGTCTGACCTCTCCTTTAAAACTCCAGATGGAGGAAAATGGCACAATCTGCCTTGAACACCTTGTCAGTGCTTTGCTAACTTCAAGATCAGAAAATGGCTCATGAAGTCAGGATTATTGCTTCCT
Source organism: Galbula dea (assembly GCA_013399015.1). NCBI lineage: Eukaryota > Metazoa > Chordata > Aves > Piciformes > Galbulidae > Galbula > Galbula dea. The sequence goes on from VWZX01007460.1 coordinate 869,373, forward strand.
CCCTTTAATGCACTTTACTGTTACCATTCTACCCACAATAGACATGAAAGACAGCTCACTCTCTGCCTTTTGGCAGCAGCCTCTAACATAATGGTGAACTTGTTCTGATTCCCCTTGCCATTCTCCTCTTCTCCTGTGAAAAACCTGTCTGAGTCTCCCCTGCAGCCCCCAGCCCCTCTGCAGAGATGCTGCTGAGCCTGTGGTTACCCCTCCAGTTCACAGGCATTGCCATCTCTTCCTTCCAGCAGCACCATGTGCTGCACTGAACTCCAGCTTAACAGTTCAGATCTTTGCTCCAGTTTATGTAGATCACTTTCAGCTCCAATCCCATCTCCAAAGTGGCTGCAATGTCTTCACTCTGTTATCTCCCCATCTCCTCCCCAGGCTGGTTAAAGCAGTCACTGGTGCAGGCTGAGGAGCAGGTTTATTGCCTGTATTTAGCAGCGAAGCACTCAGAGTTTTGTGCTCACCTTTCAACCTTTGGAGTATATTCTTCTCAACAGTGTTTCTTCTAAACCACCACATCACAGCTGCTGCTTCCTCATCTTTAATAAGACCAGCTACCCATGGAAGAAGATAACTAGGTGTTCCTAACCTGCTTTCTCTCCTACAGTCCCATGTTGGCTGCTTGTTATCACCTCATTTTCTTCTAGGTATTTACAGACTGATTATTTCAATTATTTTGCAGATATTAATGTTTATTCCCTGGTTCCTCCTCCTCAAAAGGGCTTTATTTGTCTCTCCAACCACAGTGTTTGTGGTCCCATCCCCACCCTTGCTGCCTGTGTTCTCAAACTGATTGCAGGTAGCTGAGCCATTGCTCTGCCCAGTGCCCTGGGGATCCTCCAGGAGCATTTAATAAACCTCCCTGGACACACAATGTACAGAAACCATCTTAACCTTTCCAAGGTCTAAGTGTTTGGTCTCAGCTGGTGTTTTGGTGAGGGCTCACAGGAGAAGGGCATGTTAACCTGCTCCTCATCCTGCACCTCTGGGTTTCCAGTCCCTTTTGGGTGGTGGCCATGGACTTTGCTTTTATTTGTTGTTCCTGCAGATTCATAGAAACTTGTATTAGTCTTGTTTGCAGCTTTCTTTTCTGATCACTTAGGACTCTTCCTTTTACCTCAGCAGAAGCTGCTTTATTTTATCATCATCTTTACTAGAGGAACATGCATCAGATCTTCTTTGAAGGCTTCATTTACTGCCATCAGCCACTGAGCTGCTATTTAGGGAAGAAGCTGCAATAATCAGACTAGGCTATAAAGAGAGCACTCTGTGTTTTAACCCTCTCAGTGCCTCACAGGGGTACAGCTTCACCCCTGCCTGCTCTGAGTCTGCTCCAGTCCTTAAATGCAGGCAGAGTGGTGCCTTTGGGTTACCTAGCTCAGAAGAGGATCCCTGGGGAGCTTGGAACTGCTGTTTGCTAGGAGAAGTATTTGCTCAGTCCTCTGCCAATCAGGTGGCTGAGTTTAGCTGCCAGCCTTGAGTTAAATCTGGGAATTAGCTGGCCTGGGTTCAGTTAATCAGTTACAAAATGGGATTGCTAATTGTGGAGCTGCAGGAGGAGGGTGGGGGTTGCCTGGGGGCAGAGCAGAACAACCTCACATTTACCTTACCCGGTAAGGACTGTGCTGGCAGCAGCATCTGCCAGGGCAAGTGCTCTGCCCAGTCCTTGTCCCAGAGAAATGGACACTTCAGAAAACAATCAAATCAGTTAATAAGGTTTGACCTGAATAAAAGCCATGCCAGTGGTATTGCTCCTAAAAGGTAAGGAATGAAGGAGGATCATGAATATCTTAAGTGGAAAAAGAAAGTCCTGAGTGGTGACTGCAGGAGCAGTGGTTCAGAACATCTGCCTGAGGAGCTGCACCTGGCTTTGGTGTTTTCTCTGGGTGTTTTATGCTCTCCTGGAACTCTTCTGTCTAACTCCCTCTAGCACAGCTACATGTACTGAGCTCTCTTCTAAGAGCAGGTTTGATCTGGAGGTTGAGAATTCAGTTTTAGATATCAGGAGCAACTTTGGGAGACTCAGATGTCTCAGGTTAACTTCATTCCAGCATCTTTTAGACTGAATGCATTTATTTTTCCACGTTCACACCAGTGAGATAACAATTCTGATGCCATGGGGTAATTTGGTTCTGTTATCTGATGATAATTACAAGTGTTTGACTGGCCCAAGCCCCCATCACGGGGTAAATTCTTCACTCCCTCACACCACAGTTAATTTGGAATGGATTTGCAGCCATCAAGTGATCTTAACTAAGATCTGTGCTAAGTATGAAGATCTCAGTGTTCTGTCTGAGCTTTAATTGAGCTCTAAAGGCCTCACTCTGCCTCAGATCTATTCTGACTTTTGTTTCAGACCTGGGGTGCATGCAGAGCTCAAACCTGAAAATGATCCTGCTGTCTCTCTTCTGTCTGCTGGTGGTTTTCCCACCATGTCCTCCCTCCTTGACCAGGCTCAGATATTCAAGCAGGGCTGGAGAAGGCACCATAGACATTCTGAGGTGCTGCTGGAGCTGCTGAGGCACTTTCTGCAGCAGATCACTTAAACATACAGATGTAGGGAATGGGATTGCATTTGCCACATCTTCCTTCTGTCACTTCTCCTAAGATCTGTGGTGAATATGTTTATAAATACATAAACAAATACAAGTAAATGCAGATGTATATAAATATATTTATTTATTTATATGAATAAATCAGTGATTTCTTGAGAAAATGCTAGGAGGGAAGAAAGCCACAGAAGGTCTCAGAGCTTCAGAGGGAGGTAAATCCTGAGTTGTACTATAGTTAATAAATGGTCACCAAAAACACAGGGAGAGAGGGGAAAAATCCATCCTTGGCTATGAAGTTGTGGAAGAGTAGGAGTTCACCTGGGAGTGATTTCTTAGCCACTCCCTGCATAAATAAATCCTCAGTGTGTAGGCAGTGGACATGGAAATCTGCAGTAAATTCTGCCCTGAAAGCCTCCTGCTTCCCTTGCCCTGACAGTGCCAACCCCTGCGTGATGCCAGGCTGGGCAGGGCGTGTGGGAGGCTCCCAGGGGATGCAGTTCTGGGATACTCCTGGGGGATCCTTCCAGGAGATGCTCCCCAGCAGCTTCTGACCATCTGTAGGGCCAAGGCTGATAGCCCAGCAGCTCTGGGGACAGCAGTGGAGCCCACAGTGAGCCCACAGCCTGGGGGAGTTGTGCATCTTGCACAGAGCAGGGAGCAAAGCTCCTGTCAGACACAGCGTTTCCCTTTCCATCCCAGTACAAAGGGGTCTGAGGCAGGATTCTGTGTCTGCCTCTGTCTCTAGGCAGAGGATAAATGGTAGGAAAAGAAAAATAGAGAATAAGCAACTAAAAACATCCCTTGCTGCTGCTTCCTGCTGTCTGCATTCAGTATCTGTCAGGTAGTACAGAAATACAAAAGAACAGATCTGTTTGGTTAGGGAGCAAGGGCTGAAAATAACTAAACCATCTTGTGTTTGTGTGCACACAAATGGTGAAACAACTGATTTTTTAATTTTTATTGTATTTTTATGTTATTTTCTGCAGGTTCTTCTCATTTTGGGATGACAAAGAGGCAGAGCTGGGCTGTCTCCTGGCACCACAGTCAAACTGGAAGTTTTCCCATAGATCACAAGGAAATTTTCCTACAGAGCTGCAGCAGTGACACATTTTAGATCCAAATCTAGATCTAGCAGTTCAGCCAGCTAGTTGTCAACTCATTTTTAGGCCAGCATATGAGCTGTGCAGTGAGATGCTCAGCCTGTGGACAGGGAGGTACCTTAGAGCAGTCAGAGCTCGTGGAGCAGTTCAGGAGATGCAGAGCTCATGCTGCCTCTCGTCCACAGGCTACAAACCTGGTGCCTGTCATCAGCTCTGATGACAAAGCTTCACTAACAGGGGAAAATCCACCAGAAACCCAAGCTGAGGAGAGGAACACAGTGTTGATTTGGCATCAGATCTGACTGGGGTTGTGAACAGATTATCTAAGGCAGATTATGGGTAAGGAGCAGGAAAACTAAACTGGAAAAGGGTGAGCAGGCAAAGTTAAAAGTTCTTGAACTACCAATGAACTCTGACTTGGTCTGCTTGTGGCTTGTGCTCAGATAACCTCCTCTAGGCTGAGCTTTGGCTGCTCATCAGCCCACCTTCCCAGCCCCAACTGGGAAGGCAGGGATGGGCTGTCCCAGCCCCAGCTGGCTCCCATACAGACCTGCCTGGATCACTGACGGGGATGTGGGGCACAGGAGCATGTGCTGCCTGGGAGGATGCACCCGTGAGGGCTTTCATCTTTCCCCACCTCCCATCTGCTCCCCTTGTACACAACCACCAGCAAAACAGAGACTTTACCCCCAGCTGCAGAGACACTTCCAGTCCTGCTGGACAAGCAGCTGCAGCAACATCTGCCAGCTGTGAATACATCTGCACTGCTGCAGAGCCAGCTGTGGCTCTTCTGGTCATACCTGAGGCCTGTGAGCACTGCTGTTAGCAGTTTTATCCTTTACCTCAGCCTTTCTCTGAGCTGGGGTCACCTATCCATCCTGGAATGGAGGTGGCAGCAGCATCACTGCCCTGTCAGCAGGGTGAGGAGCTGGCATTAAGGTTATGTGCTGAGAGAGGGACAGGAGGAAGAATGGGCTGTCAGCTATGAAGATAATTATTTCCAATGGAATCCCAAAAGCAGTAAGAACTGCTCTCAGCCTAACTTCTGTAATTGTTAAGCAGCCATACCAAATATTCCTTCTTATTCCCAAATGATCTTACTAAAATAATTTCTCTCTGTCTTGAATTATGTAGAAATGTGGTAAGGATCCAGAATCTGTCAAAAAATAACCCACCTGGAGTAGCAGGAGAAATAGCCAGATTTGATTATTTCAGATCATGTTTTTAACAGCAAGGAAGAATTTCTTATTTTGTCATTAAACTCTGCCCTAGCAATACTGTGCAGCACCTGCAACTCGTGGCCATAAGTCAGGGTCAGGTGGATATCACAGGATCATGGGATGGCTTGGGTTGGCTTGGCTTGGCTTGGCTTGGAAGGGACTATTGTTTTTTGATAGCACAGTAATTCTGCTGCCCAATATCTTATTCTTACCCTAGAGTCCAGCTCAGGGTGAGAAAATTGATGTTACTGACCTGGAGAATCTCAGCAGCTGAAAATCAGCAGAGTTTGATGCACTTGGAGTCCCAACAGACTTCACATCCTGGATGTAGGGGTAAAAAAAAAGCCTTTAAATTCCCATGGCCACTTTCTTAGCAGCACAGAGCTATTTCTCTCTGTGCCTGATCCAGGCTACCTTTAAACATGTTACTGACTTTCCCTTGCATTGCTGAGAGGAGGCAAAGCTTCTCCAATGGAGAAAACATCTTCCCTAAGTTGAGCTGAACAACCCTTGAACCATGGCACCTGGAAGCATCTTAAATGTACCTTGGAGAAACACAGCCACAACTCTCGTGTTCCTGCTGCAGTCTGTGAGTAGTTGGCTTTGCTGATGTGCAGGTTTTTCCTCCTGTTTCTTTCCGACCATTTGGTCTGTGTGGAGGAGCTGAGGAGCCCTTTGTGTGCAGCCCTGCTGAGAGCTTTGAGTGTTTTCATGCTGTACCTGCCTCTGAAGCGTTCACATTCAGCTCTCTCCCCACTTCTACCCCCAGCACATTTGTTTTGTTGCCTGCACTCTGGATTGCTAAGCAGATGATTGAATAACCACAGAGGCCATTTCTTGTTCCTTCATTATTTGCAAAGCAAACACAGGCAGAAGTCTAGACCCTGGGGAAAATACAGCTAAGCTAGAATTTGAAATTGGAAAGTGCTGGTAGAAGCTAGAGGATATTAATTCAAAACATCAAGGTGAAGCTCTGAAAACTCTCTCCAGTTTACACAGTGATTCTGCTGGAAGCATGTCCCAGGGAAGCTTTTTCCATGGAAACCTGAAGTGGAATCACAGAATGTTAGGGGTTGGAAGGGGCCTCTGGAGATCATCCAGTTCAATCCCCCTGTCAGAGCAGGGTCACCCAAAACAGGTTGTGCAGGATGGCACTCAGGTGGGTTTGGAATGTCTCCAGAGATGGAGACTCCACCACCTCCCTGGGCAGCCTGGGCCAGGGCTCTACCACTCTCAAAGTCAAGAAGTTCTTCCTTATGTTTAGATGGAACTTTCTATGTCCCAGTTTGTGCCTGTCCCCTCTTGCTCTGTCCCTGGGCACCACTGACAAAAGCCTGGTCCCATCCTCCTGACCCCACCCATGAAGTATTGATAAGCATTGATAAGATGGCACCTCAGTCTTCTCCTCTCCAGGCTAACCAGCCGCAGCTCCCTCAGCCTTTCCCCAGAGGAGAGATGTTTGAGTCTCCCAATCATTTTCCCCAAACAATTCCCTCTCATTAGGGTGTTTGATGTTTAGACACCGCCCAGGCTGTGTTAGCCTGCTTGCTATGGCCCTGTTCACTTTGTCATATAACCTCTGATAGATACAGTAACCACCACAACAAGTAGGAGGGGTGGTACATGGATGTGCCATGTGGAGTGTGCTGGGCAGGAATGGGCTACCTGGGCCAGAGATGGGCTCACCCAGTGCAGAGGTGGGCTCACTCTCAGTGCAGAGGTGGGCTGCTTCCTTGGTGCAGACATACTGCTTGTTTCTTCCAAGAAACTCTGGCAGCATAAGCAGCCTTGGCTTGTGCTCCTACAGTATCTCAGCACACACCCCCAACTGTCAGGATTTCTCACTGCAGATTACTTCTCAGCCATCATCTCCTCCCCACCACTCTGTGTGGAGCCTGCTCTCTCTGGCCAGGCTTTCTGGGATGTACACCCCTCATCTCCTGCTCTCCCAGCCCCTCACACACCAGGTAAATGCTGCTCATGGCTTGGTGCAGGTGGTTTGCACAACGGGCTCAGACCTGGACCATCCAAACCAAAAAGCTGGTGTCTGTAGCCAGTTCAGGCCATTGCAGCTTTTCTTCTGTTAGCATCAAGTTTCTTTGATTTGCAGCCTGCAGCTCTTGAGGTGGCAAATCTTCAGACCACACACCTTGGCAAGAGTGTTGGCTTTCCGGCATAGGAGTAACCCACGGAAGCAGCACTTGATGAAGCTTTAGAAAGCCAACAAAGCTTTGTGGATTATAATTTTGCTCCATTTTCCTCCTGCTATAAATTACCTCTCCCCTTTTCACCAGGCTCAGCCAATCCAGTTTACAGAGATGCTGGTTAATTATTACCATTTCTGTATCACAGAAGGAGAAAGTGAGACACAGAGAAGGGGAATGCTTTGTCTGGAGGTTATTAACCAGGCAAAGCAAAACCACAGGTTAGGTCCTCAGATCTGCTGGGAAAACAAAACCAGGAAAAAAAGTATCTTTACCCTTTGCTCATTAATCTATATCATTATCAGCAGCTTATCTGCATCATTCTCTGAACCAATATCTGCAGTATTGATATTGCCGTGGTTCTCAATACCTCTCACTCTTTTCAGCCTCTCTTTCAGCTCCTCTGCTGTGGGGTTTGCCACATCAGCCAGCTATCTGTAACACAGATGTGGATGTATGAGCAAATCATTCAAGGCTTTGCAGGCAATGGAAACCAACAGTTTCTAAAGGCATTTTCCTTATCTTAAAGTAGACTAGCAGGAGAAGTCAGATGGGTCACAGCCTCTGACCGTAAGGGCAAGCCAAGGTGGCACAGACACACACAGATCTTCTGGGACTCATGAGATCAACCCCTCCCCAGGAGCTGTGCAGACAGCTGGCAGACAAGGCTGCCAGCCTTGATCAGAGGGCAACCTGATGGTTTTCCTGGTGGGAGGAGATCCCCTGTGCAATACAGCAGCTCCAGTGACACCTGGCAGCCCGGGGTGAGGAGGAGCCTCGTGCCCCAGAGCGAGCTAGAGGTTGGGCAGTAATACCCTGACCCAGTACCATTGCTGAGGCCAAGCTGGCTGCTGGAAAATGCCATGTCCTAGGGGTTGGTGCATGCTGCCCACGGGGACAAAGGTTTTGACAAGGTCACTGGGGTTCCCTAAGCCTCTTGGTGTAAGGTGTGAGTGTGGCATATCCCTGACCTCCAGCCTGTATTTCACCCAGGAGTAGCATCAGCAGTGAACTTTCTTCCTGAAGTCACTCTTTGACCTTGCTTTCTAGCCAAAATATCCTGATAACATAGAATACAGGATTAAGAAGGGAAGAAAGCAGAGAATACACAATGTGACCTCCAAAGCTGTTGGTGGTAGGGGCAGGGACACTGTTACACCAGCGGGAGGGATTGGAAGGCAACTGCAGAGCAGCCTTGCAGCAGGGTTTAGGCTCAACCAGCATCTCCAGTCGACACAAGCCCAGTGAGGAAAGTTCTGAATGGCCATTTCCAGAAGCCACTAGGTGGCAATCTGTGTATGCCAACTCCTCGGCGCTGCTCAGCTTTGCTAGAGCTTGGGATCTGCTCCCCAGGTTGGTGGATCCCTTCTCCTGGGAAGTGCTAACGCTGGAGGTAGGTGCCAGGGCTGGTGCAGGGAGCTCAGGGAGCAAGATCTGCTCCTGCTGATGACTGCTTCTGTTTCACCTGAATAGGTTAACTTTTAGCTGAACCAGTTCCCTGATACTATACTGGTACCAGGGCCACATGAGCCCTGCAGGAGAGGACAAGGGGAGGACACACACAGCAAGCCAGAACATCCTCCTCACCAGGGCTGGGTGACAGCGTGGGCCAGCACACAGGTGCCCCAAGGAGTGATGCTGTTTGAAGAACTCTTGCTGACATGTTGGGGCATGAGGAGAGAAATCCTCACTGTGAATTATCAGAAGTTTCCACGTGCTCTGTGGTTCTTAAAGAAAACTGTTTCTCTTCCAAAGCAGCTGAGAGGCACTTCTGTAGAAGAGATTTCTGTAGCCCCTTCCTCTGGAGCAACTCTCAGCAACAGCTCCAGGCAGCCCCAGGTCCTACCAGATCTCAGTAGGTCGCTTGGGTCTGATTTCAGACCTTACAGGGAATGTTGTGCCCTTCAGGGGTGTGGGTGTTACCTGCACACAGCTTCTCCTCATCCTTCCTGACAGAAGTGAGAGATCCTCTCTAGCAATGCTGGAAAACAAAAAGGGGTGGAGGAAAAGAATCGTGTTTTGGCCAACAGCCACTTCACTTAGCAGGGAAAAGTTAATGGCTGTGCTAGTGACCTCCACAGTTGCTGCACTCATTTAACCAGTTACACTTAATTATGCTGAGTAATATAAAAATTCCATATGTTCTGTGAGCAAATTCCTCCTTGGTCTGTGGAAAACAGAAATCCAGCAGAGGCAGGAGAATGCCTGTGCCTGGCAGCTCTGCCTTATAATCTATTTTTAACTGAATTTCTCCATCTCCTTTGTAAAGGAATAACACTTCTTCATTGCCTCTGGCCATAATCAATGTGCCATAATTCAAGTCCAAAGAGACATATAAAAACAGACTTAACACAGAACCTTAGCTTTCTAGCAAAGCAAATAATTTTAGAGGAGATCAGTATTTTCAATACTTAAAACTCTTTTCCCTGGTTTTCATTAAACTCCTCCAGTTGCTTGAACATGGAATGTGCTTACTTCAGCCACACTCCATACCTGAGGGTACCCCTCTGCCACATTAACAGGTCCCTACCAGGACCCTGTGAGGGAGCTGGTTTGCTCCTTTGGCAGAGCTTTTCCTTAGGGGTCTGAGAAGGCAGCAGTGTGCAGCAGCACTAAACCTGTGTCTCTGTCTCGGGTTTATTTGCTTTGAAAGTAACATTGCTGTTTCTGTTGCAAAAAAAAGGATACAGGAGAGAGTAAATATTTGTAACCGTTTAAAAAACTCTGTTTAGCAACCATTCAGCTCTCTGGGGTGTGTTCAGCATCCACAGCTCCCTTCTTTCAGTTACCTGGTGACCAAGTAGCCCTTGGGAAGCAAAATACTGTTTTAGCAGGAGAAATGCGTTTCAGATAGAACAGAACAACAGTTTCTACACACGACTAACCCCAAGGAGGCTCTGCCTGCTGCAGAGGGCACAGGAGCTGCCAGATCCTGGCAGCAGCCAAGCCCATTGAAGTCCTGCATTCACTGGGTTGGTATTAAAACACACAGGGAATGGGTTAAAGCTCTGTCCCTCCTTCCCCTGCACCTCCTGAGCTCTCTGCCCAGCAGGACCAGTTTTAATAAGCTCCTTGGTCCTGGCTGTATGCAAACAGCATCACTGCTAGAGCCACTTTGGCATCTCCTGAACTTAGGTCACTGTGGCTACAGCAACAACACCATTTACTAGCAAATATCTATATCCAAAGGGTCACAAGCAACCAGAACAGGCAAACAGGGAGGATGAGGCCTTGGGAGCCTCATTGCTGCCAGTTTCAGGCCCACCTAGCTGCAGCAGAGCTGTAGCAGGGCTCTGCCCTTAGGTGAGCATTTTGTTCACCTCCAGTTTATGAGGCTTGCAAGCTGGGCAGGGTGTTAGGTTAAAAAGGGGCAGAATGGCTGCAGGAATACCCCATGCACATGAAAGAACAGAATAGAACAGATTTCGGTTGTAAGGGACCTACAACCACCATCTAGTCCAACTGCCTACCCAATCCACACAGGTCTGTCCCACCCATGAGGGTGTGCCCAACCCACACAGGTGATTCCCATCCATGGGGGGGGGGTGTATCCCACCCACACAGGTGTGTCCCATCCACTCAGTCCTGCTTATCTGTGTGGCCAAAGTGGGGATTTACTTCTCTTCTGAAGGTCCCTTTGCTTGCAGAGACAGTGCTGGGTGCAGGTAAGAGCCTCTTTGGGGGAGCATGGGAGTTAAGGAGTGCTCTTTAGGGGCTGTGCAATGGTTATTGTGACCCAAGAAATAAGTGGGTTGACACTCTTGGGCTGCTGCATCTGCTTCTCTAGCTGCTTTTTTTCTCCCCGTGTGCCCTGGTTATGGTAGTTGTAGTTCTGGCTCTTGGGTTTGTTCTTGCTGGCCATGTGAAACCTTCTGGTGCAGTGAGCACCCCAGGAGTGCCCTGGGGCAGGGTGAGTTTTCCTGCCCTTTGGGGTATGGGTGGTGGTCAGGGCTCTGCTGTGCCCTTGAAGGAAGAGCAAGCTCGTTGCAGTCTATACTATACAGTAAAATATGTTGTTATGGCAACTAAAGGTCTAAAAATAAACCAAGGAGAAAAAGCTGATGTACATCAAAATGACCATGTTTTATTTCAATTACCAAGGAGTTTTTAAACTCTTTCTATGCAAAGAATTCTGGAGTTTATTTTTAAGGGTTTTTTCCCTTTGTAGCTAACAGCTTAGAAGGAGTCAGGTGCTGCAAAAATGTTTGCAGGAGCTGCCAAGTGAGAGCTCCAGTGTGTCTCTGCCTGCAGCTCAGCCACGGTGGCAGCTGCTGTACTGGAATATCAATGATAGAAACTGAACCTCTTGGGGGCTCCTGCTCAGAATTTGAATGCAGTTACCAAACTCCCTTCGAGGGAAGAGGAATTGGAGATTCATTTTTGAGATAACTTTAAAACCCTGCTCTTGGGCTTTGTGATACTGAGCAGGGCAGCAGCTATAGCTGGTTTGTGGAGGAGGATATGGCTTGGGGCTGGCTACTGAGTGGGTAAAGAGTAACAAATATTAGACTAACCCTAATAACCATATGCTGGCATTTTAAGCAAGTGACTTTATGTGTAATTTTCACCTAGCTGCATTATTTTGCTTGTCCTGTGGCTGTCCATAACTGCCCTCTTTCCCCACCCCTTGGAGCCCAGGTCAGGGCCTTTGACGTTTTCCCCTAGCTGTGTGTTAGGAAAGACAATTCTTGACACTGAGTATATTGTTTTCTGATAATAGCAACAACAATAACCATGTTCTAGCTTTGGTGGACTCACTAGATAGAGCTGGTTTCCATTGCACAGCCTTCAGGCTCTGCTTTATGGGGCAGTGAGCTGCTGGATGCTGTGTGGGGACCAACGTTTGAATTGCAGAGAGCAGTGAACTTAAGTCATTCTTGGAACGAGTGGAGAAATGAGTTTTATGATGTCAAATCCAAGCTGCAGCTGCAATCCTTTTATTAATCATAATTAAACTTTCATGGAGTTGCTCATGGATGAGCCAGCTAGGCCAGGCAAGGGCTGTCAGAGCAGTACAGCCTTGCTGGGAGGATGGACTGCAGGAGGGGGTTTGGTTATGGAATTTGCCAGAACAGCTTATTCACACTATGGAATGGGGTTTCCATCCCTATCCCAGCAGACTGCAGTGATCCAGATAGGGATCATGGGTTCTGTGCTATTTCTAGTTTCAGCTGCCTGCTGCAGGACATGGCTCTGCCCCTTCCCATGCTGATGTTCTGGGTTTAAACCCTCAATGTTTCACTGTACTTGGAGATGACCATTTAAGGTGCTTTGCCTATTGTACCTATAGGTCCATGTTTAGTAGATACCTTAGGGCTGGAGGTAGCTCTCTCCCCTGGATGGCAGCACATCTCCTGGGATCCCTGGAGACATTCTCCTGATCTCTTAAGATTTCACACGTGCCCATTTTGGGGGATTCAGTGCAAAAGGAGAGAGGAGCTATCTGCTTCTGACTGCTGCTGAGACTTCTGTACCTGTAGTGCTGTGATTAGACACCTCCAGACCCTCATGGGTGTGGTGAGAGGCAGTGAATCCTTCTTAGTGGTGGGATGTTCCCAGCAGCAGACTGGAAAGCTGTCTACAGGAAGCTGGGAAAACTTTTTCCCTTCCTTCTGATAGCAAAGTGTGGGGAGGAAAAAGGGGGAGCTGGTTAAGCAACAACACCAGGGCTCAGGAGGGAGGGGTTTAGGGGTCCAGTGCCCCCAGCAGGAGCTGGCCCTGGGGCATGACCATCTTGGGGGGACACACAGCACTGTCTCTTGCTGCCTTCTTTCCCCCCATCCCGAGCCTGGGGACGGGAACATGCACCTCCCTGGTGAGGCTGGGGTGGAGGTGGGGGTGGTTTCAGCACACCACTGGCTTCTCCTGCAGCTGGGTTAATCCTGCAGTGCTGCCAAGAGACAAACATCTGGAGAAGGGGCCACAGAAAGGAAACTCTCCTCGATTCAGAGGGAGAGCTGTGAGTGTCAGCTAAATAGTATGTGCCTATGAAAAGCAGCATTTAATTAAATAAAGATAATGTAAATAGAAGTATGCTTCAGCTTAATGTGTGCCACAGAACTTCAGGCCCTTCCAAGGAGCAGGAGGGGTGAGGCCATGCACAGGAGATGACTTCTCAAATCCTGCCTTCCAGCAGGAACAAATTAACTGCCAAAGCCATGCTGTTTCTCTTTATATGTATAGACATATAAATAGGGTGCATGTGTGTTTACTATGTGCTGTAATTTCTTAGGTGCTATAAATTTCATGCCTCTTCCAAATATTTGAGCACTCCTCTGACCTTTTAACCAAAACACACAAAGTAAACTGTATGAAATCTATATGTACAGTGGTTGTCATTGAAAGCTAACATTTACCCATAGTCATTACTGTTTATATTGCAACAGCATGAAAAATGGCAAATATGGAGGAGAGAGGCTGCTCCTGATGGGAAGTGCTGGGACTCCAAGGGGGGCAATGGCCTGAGTGTGGTGCTGTGCTTGCAGAATTTGGGGGTTTTTTTACCCACCCTGAGCCATCTTGTGCACCTTCTCCCACCAAGGAGACTCTCCTGGGTTTGGGCTTTGATTTGTGTTTTGTTAATGAGTGTTTGAGGCACCAGTGATGCTGTGGCTTTTGGATTGCTCTTCTGAGGCTGCAGCAAATGGCTGCTGGTTGTCCTTGCTGTCTCCCTCCTTGCTCTGGGATGGGACATTCTGGGGTGGTGAAACTTGCTATTTCTGTGTGAGGTTCCAAAATCCCCTGTGGATGGTGTCTCTGCAGTTATACCATTGCATTGTTCATCTTCATCCCTCATCTTCTCTCTCTATTGCTGGTTTGGGATGGAAGTGCCTCTAAGAGCTGGGGATTGCATGTTGCAGCTCTCCCAGCTCTGCTTCAGTAGTCAGGTGCCCTGGGACAGGGGGATCTCAGCAGCAGTAGCTGTGGTGGTAAAGGGCAGTGGGCATGGGAAAATGGTCTCAGCCCTGCTGGCAGGGATTGGTTACAGTAGGATGCATCCAGAGTATTTTCTTTCCTAATGACCTTGCAATTCGTGTCCTTAATCCTTCAGGAAAAGCAGCAGCATCTGCAGAGGCTTGGGCAAGCTTCTGCACAGGTGTAGGTATAGACACCCCAAGCTAGGTCACTGAAGCCCCAGCTCTGGCTGTGGGAAGGGCAAGAGCAACCCCTGGACCTTTGGAGCTGCTGTTAAATGGCAAACTCGAACCCTCTGGGGACTTGGAATGTCCTGAGAGAAGAACCCAAGCTGGCTCCATCAACCTGTCCCTGTGTTCCCAGCACCGGTTCCTGGGGCAGCCTGAGGCGTGACCAGTTTGATTCCCCAGTGTGAAAACCAGTGAGTTATCATCTGTCTCATTGTAGATATTGGGGCTTTGGGTTGTCCTAAAGCAACACCTCCACATTTTCCACCTGATTTGTCACAGCTTTTACAGGTGTCAGTGTCAGTACAGGTGCTTGCATCTTGGCTTGTAGGTGAGGAGCCTGTGCCCAGGAGGATCTTCCCGTCTTGACTGGATGACAAAGTGTGTGGCATCATCTGCAAAGCAACCTGCTTCTCCAGGTCTCCAGCCTCATGCCTCAACTAGGAGACTGTGTTTCCCTAATAGCTTTGCCCTGTTACCAAACTCACACTAAATGCCAGCCCCTAGCCTATAGCATTGTCTAGAGTCAATTTTAAGAGGCAGCAACGTAAGATATAGGCACTTGGTGCACTAAAAAGAGGTCAGTGATATAGAGCTCTCTTCTCTGTGGTGCTGAGGAGCTACACAAACAGCCCCAGGGATGGCAGGGAGCCAGGGTGTCACTCCATGCTGCACACTGCAACGTTTGCATTTTGTGCTGAACCAAGAGGCTGTTGAAACTGTTGCCCTATTTACTCCATCAGTCTCTTCTATTGAGAAAAAGATTGAGTTTGCTGTTTGGAGCCAAGGCTGTGTCCCCATAGGGTGACCCCTCTGTCCTCAGCTGCCCTTGCTGGAGATTAACCCATGGCTGAAACACAGAGAAGCAGCTGGTTTAAGAGGAACACTTAGCAAACGTACCATGTTACCTTTAGGGCTGTTCTGAAAGCCAACAGCCTGATGGATGGAGTGTCATCATCCAGCAAACATGTGCTCCTGGAGCTGCCAGGGAGGACTTCACATGGTGCTGAGGAGTTGCTGTACTTGAATGCAACTCTTGAAACGTGGGGTGGAAGAGGCTGAGACACTCACGTATCCAGGTGCTTCCACTATTGCTCTTCTGATACTGTGTTTCTGTGTTGATGTAAGTTATGTGGCTGGGGCCGGAAAAGCAGAGCAGCAGCATTTTGTTTTCAGCCACGTTCTTTGTAGGCTACACTAAAATATTCTGCAGCATGGGGTGGCTGTCAGTGTGTTCAGCTAAGTATATTCACATCTCTTTGTAAGTTTTGCTTCCTTTGACTTGCAGGGTGTCCTCAAGCTTTGGCTGAGGATGTTGCATAAACAAAATTATTAAACACTGTTGCAACCAAAGGACTTGCTGTTGCCCAGGCAGGGAAAGATGTCCTTGATCTGCTCCAGCCTCAGCAGATACCGGTCTGTGTTGATCTCAAAATCCTGTTGGCCTTTTTTGTGCCTGATCTGGATGGGCTCAGCAGGACTTGTTCCCTACATGAGAGGGGATTCAGCCTCCTGCAGTCTGGGAAGGAAGCTTGGATGTTTTACAGATAGGCTCAGCTCTCTAGAACAGGCAGAAGGATGCTGTTGGGTCTTAAAGCCACCAGAAGGAGAGAGAAGCATCAGTTACCAGAGGGAACACCTGGTAGGAGTCCTCAAGCTTCTACTGACCAAAGCAGTCATGACATTTGCTTTGTGTATGGCAGTGTCTGGAAAAATTTGAAGGGCTCTTTTTCCATTGGAAAATATTCATTTTTATAAAACAAAAATTGTCCATAAAAAGGATGTTTCTTCCAAAAGCCCTTTCCAAAGTGACCTGTTGAGCTGGGAGTAATGGTTTGTTTGAAACCATTGTCATAATGGGAAGAAAGTTAAAAGGAAAGGGTTGAAACTGAAGAGAAACATCCAGAGTGTTTGTAGTGAGCTGTTCTGGGGAGTTACCCTCTCAGCCTACTCAGCAGAACAAAATGGAGCAGCTTTTTTCCCCCACAGTGATGCTGTGTGAACAATCCCTTGTCCTTTACAAAATCCTTCCAAGTACTTGGTTGTTCTTCTGTTCTGGAGGTGCTGTTGTACTTCTGCAGCTGGAGAACACCTGAGTGCTCCAGGACCTACAGCACTTCAGTGCCCATATCTGGTAGGGGCTCCCCTCTGTTAGCTTTATCTTCAGCTCTGCAGCATCCCACTGACTGGCAGAAAGGTGACCTTTTGGAGTCCTCCTGGGACTATCTTCTCAGGAGTATCTCTAACCCTGTTGTTGTGGTGGGCACCAACCCTGTTTGATACATTTCTTTCCCCATCCTCTCCCCCAATGAGGTTATATCTGATTGAGAACATTTAATAAGCATTAAATTAGATGTTAGACATGTTAAAAAAAAGACAGGACATCTATAGAGACAGCTGTGGGAGGAAAGAGATTGGTTTTCATGCCAAGTGGGAGCAGGTTCAAGTCAGTCCAGTTTAATCCATACACAATATCCAAACCAGTGCCTGGAAGGCTGTGGGCATTCCTAGCTGTACCTTGTTTTCTTTGGCTGTTTCATTGGCTAAAGCTCTACTAACTTCTGGACAAAAATCCTTATTTTACTTAAGTTGATGGAAAGTTGCATGTGCTTTGTTGTTGGGTTTGCCCTTTCTGTTGCAAGTTGGCTTTTTAACCACTTCTCTCAGTTGTTAGCCTTTCCCAGGCTGTATCCCTCAGTGTTCTCTGCAGGCCTGAAATTGAGAGAGATTTGCAAATGTAAAGTTTTTGGAAACATGTTACTTTATCATTCTCCTAACTTTCCTCCTCACCACTTCTTATTCCCAGTCCTCCTTTTCCCCTCATACCACTAAGCCTGCTTAAATAAGATCCATGTGTGGAGTGAAGTGAGAAGAGCTTGTGGACTCTAAATGTTCAGGGAGTGCTACAACGGCTCACTCCCAGATTAGAGACAACCCAGCTCCTTCTCTGCAGTTAGGAATAGAGGAATTCTGCCTCTCCCCCAGCTCACAGGTAGTGAGATAGGGCTGGATTATTCTGAAGGAAATGATGGACTCTGTTCTCTCTCCATGTCAATATTGGGATGCCATATCTGTGCACCAGGGTGAGTGGAGTTAATCTGTGAGGAACTGCCAGCATACAGATGAAGTTGCTCTTCAGCAATAATTGAAACCATCATCTGGCTGCTCAACTTCCACTGACTGTTGGCCCAGGAGGTTCTGTGGTGTGGGGTCTGAGACAAAAGTGCTGGTGCTGGGCAGTGATCCTTGGTCTGGGATACCTTGGCCAGTATGGAGGTGACTTCTGCTTGCACAGACTTTACCTTCTAAGGTGCTGAGCATCTTGTTCCAGTTAAGGGGGGAAAAAAGTTGTCTTGGTCTGAAACAAGCTTTTCTGTGTTGCTGCTAACATCAGCCAGCTATAAAGGCCCAAAGGGATGATTCTCTGGCAAGGGTTTAAGCTTTTCTGGACAGGCTGAAGTCAGACAGCTTGGGAGACAGGAGCATCAGAGCTACACTTGTGAGCAGGACATTGTATTATGGGGTTACTCAGGTGAGCACCATAATAGTGTTTAACGATCCTACAGCAGTTGTGTTTGCACACATGTAACTTGTCTCTCAAGGTGTGGTTTGACTTCACAACTAAGCCAATCCAAGTAGAGCAGCCATCAAAGAAAGGCCTTCCAGGCCCAGCCTTCCCCTGTGGGCAGTGTCACGTTGCTCTTGCCAGCCCTGGCAGGATCGACTCCTCGTGCTGAGCTGCAGCAAGCCTTGCAGGGCTGGTTCTCAGCTGGGACAGCCCAAGCAAAACAGGACTCTGCATCTCGCTCTTCCTTTCATTATTGCTTACCACCTGCTCCCTGTTCCTGGCTACAGGAGCAGAAGCCCTTCGAGGTCAGCATCTCCCAGACATCAGCTACGCAGAGTGCTTGAGCTGTTGCATAGTGCATGTGGTGTGACCAAGAGGAGGAGACCCCCTGAAGGTGGTCTGTCTTCCTAGGCAGCAGCTTGTGTGGATTTGTCTAGGGCTTTGTTCTCTTGTGGGGTGAGTCATGATGTGATGGCAGCTGCTTATCACGTCTGCATTCACTTTGTAGTTCTCTGAGCAACACCTCAAGAGGCAGATGCTTGTGTTGTGGTTCCTCACTATCACATCCAGGTTTGAGATACCATTTACCCTGTGGTAGGGTGAGGTCTTTTTGTCTTCATCTTCAGAAGACTTCTTTAAGTTGGGAAAGAGATGCCGGTGGTTTGAGGCTATTCACTTGTCTTGTACTTTGAGTAAGAAAGACTAAGAGCAGAGAACTTCTGGGATGTCTATTGCGTGTTAAATCTGCACTAAATAAGCTCTGGCCTCTGCTTGTTAAACTGGGGAAGGAGCGAAGACATGGATTCACTGCAAGAGTAAATTGGGCTTTGGTGTGAATTGGTTTGTTGATAAGGTTAAAAAAAAAAAGCTTGGGGGTGAGGGGTCAATTTTAAATACAGTGATCTTTTAAGATGCTAAAGGAAGCTTTAGAGAAATCCCACTGTGCACCACCTAGTCCAGGCCTGCCAGCAAAGCTCATAACCCTTCCCCTTCTCCCCAGCTCACTCCTTCCTTCCCCAAAACAAGGAGCACCTTCTGCTGCATGGAGGACAAAGCTCTGGGTTTAAAGGTAGCATTGGGTAAATAGGTTTGATTTATTTTTTTTTTTGATGGAGGTAACTTTCCAATGAGTCTGAAAATGCAGAGCATGTTTCTAACGTGCCCTCGGAGATGTAGCAGCAGATACAGTTTGGGTTATGTAGAACTGGAGATGTCCTTCCAGAACAGTGTGGGTTTTGTACAGTCAGTGAGGTTTTCTTGCAGGGAAGGACCAAAGACCACAACAGCCTCAGCAAGAGCTGGAGTCAGACAGCAACAGCTGAACAAAAACAGAAATTCCATGCAGCAGAAATGAGATTTGGGAGGAGAAGTGAATGCAGCCAAGCTATAGAAATAGATGACAGGCAGTCTGAGGGCTGCACCAGCTAGAGGAAAGCTTTGGTCCTTGTCCATAAGCACATTAAAAACTATGTGAAGGCAGAGTTTACAGAAACAAACACAAACCATTTGTTGACGTTGGCAGATGCCAACAGGGGTTTCTCCAGCTAGGAATACATGGCTTCCAGGCTGAGCCCATCAGATGTGGTAGCTGTAGACCCTTCTAGAAGAAGAGACAGACTTTAAAAAGGGAAAACCTGAATTGCCCCTTACTTCAGCCAGCAATGGGTGCACGGAGAGGGGAGGAGATGCTGGTGCTAACTGCCAGAGCCCTGCTGAGCTTCAGCCTCCACACTGATGCCAGACTGAGAGGGGAGAATGTGACTCCTAAGTGAAATGGATTAGCCACTTTCCCTCGGAGATCTGAGTCACGTTTTTACCTCCTGCTCTACTTGTATGACTTCCTAGTGCTGTCCCAGAGTGACAGAGTTATATTGGCCTCTGTGAAGCTGCAGCTTGAGGATCTACTCCAAACCAGGAGGGATCCAGACAGCCAATAACTGGAGTTACCAGAAAGAGGTTTTTCTCCACAAGCCTCTGCCACTGTAAGCTGAGGTCATGCTGCCTGGTGGAAGAGGTCAGCAGGGATGGTCTGTGGGATGGTGCATGTCCCACAGCATTGTGACCCAAGCTGCTCTGCCTCCTGCTTGGCAACTGTGTAGTGTGGGACTTTCAGCGGGGGCTTGTGCAGGAGCTGCTCCTGGTCCTGCTACCCAATATCAATCTGTTCTTAAACAAATATTAAGAGAAGTCAGTACAGCACTTCTATAGCCTGGTGCAGGCTGCTGTAGAGCCCCAAAGTTCAGTGGAGCACTGGCAGCTGACCCTTAGTCACCACCTTTCCAGTCTATGTGTTGGTCTGCAGTGTGTTGCACTGGTGTGTGGGGCCAGAACTGTCAGGGATCAGACACTGCACAACTTGAAACAACTTGGTAGGACAATGATGTGTAAAAAAAACCCCCAAAACAAACCCAAAACCCAAAGCTGTCTTGGAACAATGAGTCTAAACCCATTTCAATGTTTAGTGAGAAACACATGAGATAATAGCTGCTCTTGCCAGTTCATGGAGCAGATCTCAGCTGGTCCTTGTATCATTCAGCTGCCAACTGGCTCTCCCTGGGCTGAGCAGGGGATTCAGCTTTCCTCCTGTGCTTCTTTCTAGTTCTTTTCCATCGTGATCATAACAACTAGGGACCATTGTCTCACTCTTCCTTGCTTAGCTCCTCCTAAGTTTACCTGGTTTTCCCCTGTTTCTACCATCCCAGAAATCCATCACTGTCCTGTGGAGCTTCATCCAGGCCAGTTCCACTCTTCCCTGTTTCTCAGCTAAAAAACCACTGTTCTGCCTCCCCCAGCCCTGCAGGCCTTCCTTTTCTGCAGGGTTTTATCTCCATTTCCTAGTCCTCAAGCACTGCCCACTTCTGTTTAACCTCCATTCTGCTCCTCTCTCTGCACAAGGTGCAAGACAATGCTCCTGCTTCATCTTCATCCTCATTTCTGTGCTTGCACACATGAGCTAGGAAAGGGTGGGTGCCTTGGCTCAGACCTCCAGCCTTGATATCTGGAAATCCTTGAAGTTTGTCATTTGTAGAGCACTCTTATGGTAAACAAGTCTTTTTTCTATAAGGAAGAAGATGCTAACTCTCTTCTTCCATCCCCCCTGCTCCAACCCAAGCTTTCGAGGTCCTGAACAGCTGTATGCAAATCTGTTATCTTCTGAGTTCTGTCACACACCAGAAGGAAGCAAACCTACCTGAAAGCTAACTTACCTGAGAAATACTACAATGTGTGCTGGCAAGCTGTCAGGAGTGCTGGCCAGGACTGTGTTTGGAATTAGTGACAAATAGACAGGAGTACATTTTGTGCATGTAGTGTCTGCTGATGACTCAATATTTCAACTAAACATATTTACCTGAATATTCATAGTCACTTAGGGAGGTGGTTGCATCTCCTGAGCTCAGCTAATCATTCACATTCTGTGAAATACACTGTTTTGTCTCCAGCCCACAACATTGCTGCTTGCAAGCTATTTACTATGTGTCCTTTAGCTTCCTAAACAATAAAGGAAAAAGGAAAACAACCAGAAAATCCCAAAGACCCCAGAGGCATCTCAGCTGGTTTTAGTAGGAGAAAAGGGCTGACCCACCCAATTCTCCTTAGGGACACAATCCTGCACAGGGATTGTGCTCCAAGGTGCCCACCATAGCCTGCTGCTGAGGGACATGAGCTGGAGCAGGCACCTGGTGTTGGAGGTGCAATCATTTTTGATCTCCTTCTGAGGAGATTCTATTCACTATCCAGGTCAGTCTGAGCTGTGGGCACTGGTGAGAAGGAAAAGGTGCTGAGCAAGGAGTGTTCTGCTGGGGGCAGAGCTGTGGGGTGGAGTGTTAGCTGAAGAGCAGAGGAAAGTGAACCAGGCTAGTGCATAAATAAGGTGTCTTCAGGTGAAGGTGGCTTTTCTCACAAGGCAGCCCTAAGGAGCCTGCAGTTAAATTCTGTGTCTGCATCTCCTTCTAGGGTGCTTGTGTGGTAACCCCCTTATTCTGATCCAGTCACTGCTAGGACAAACCAAGTAAGGTCTTTTGGCTCTTTGGAGGCTGCAAACACACTCGATGAAGCCCCAGCAGCCTGGGTGAGATGTCCCTTTCCCAGCAAAGGCAACAAATCCCATTTCATGCTTGGAGGTCCTGGGCAGGGCACAGCTGCCTGGCAGCAGGAGCATGCCGTGAGCATCGAGGTGGAGACAAAGCTCTGGGTAGTGTGCTCTCCCCTCAAGGAGGTTTTTATTGGGGAACAGATGGTGCTAAGATGCTGCTGAATCTCAATGTCACCTTAGTTAATCCTCTGTGAAGTTCTGAGGTTTCTCTGAAAGCTGTGGCTGCCAACTTCAGCTGCTGCACGAAGCAAGTCCTAGTTTGGCAAGAGGCCCCTGGGATAAGAAAGCCAGGAGTCATTAGAGGGTTTTTACAATAACAAACATAAGCCCTGAGGTCTGGTTGGAATGTATTTGTGTTTTAAGGGGAATTGAAGCTCTTCAGAAAGCAGGAAGAAAAGTAAAGTTAGAAATTAAAACAGAAAACAAACACAACCGATAAAAGGGAAAAAAAAATAACACATTGAGCTGGATTAATTAGCTGTAAGATTGCAGAAGAATCAGAGACCTCACTGAAGGGTGTGCTGGGGGTGAAAGCTGCTGCCCACAAAGGTTTAGGGGTCACTGTGTGTGCCAGACGAGCTGTGGAAGGGGCAGGAGCTTCAGAGCTGCCCCTGTGAGGGTCTCATACAGCCATAGGCAGCACTCTGCAGAGCTGTGAAAGGTCCAGCTGATGTTCCACCAACAGAGTGGCTTCAGTGTCATGTGCATGGACCTTAAACCAGCTTTCCATAAAGCCCTGTGGGTTCCATACCTGCCTACAGCTAATCAATGTAATGAAAGCAGGTCATTAGGAAATACAACATTTGTCCCCACAGCCCCTGGGGGAGGCTGAAGGGAGAGTGTTAGCTGTGCTGAGCTGGGGGGGAGCAGCTGCTGGGAGCACAGACAGGTCTGCTGCTTAGGTGATGGGTTTCATTAAACAGCAAAGGAGTTGTTTGGGGTTTTTATATCAGCTGCTGGTGTTATTGCTTGACGCTCGGCTGTTTTCATTGGCTGTGTGATGCTGATGCCAGCTGAGAGCTGCACCATGAGCCTGAACCTCTGCCTGTCCCAGAGAACTCAGCCACTGGTGGTGGGCAAGTGGGGCCACCAGCCAGGGGCTGAGGATGGTGACAAGCTCGTGCTGCAGAGGTTTATGGTGCTCTGGATCAAGCTGTGTTCAGACACAGAGCAGGATAGAAGCATGCCACTGACTTCTGCCAGGTTGCTCTTCACCCCAAACAGCATCTATGTCTTCACAGCCTGTGTTTCCCTGTGGTCAGTGCCAGATAAGCCTCTGGGATGTGCTAATGCAGAGTCCTGAGCTGGAAATGGGGAAATGTGGTTAGTGAGTGAAGTCTTTAATCAGAAAACTAATAGGATGTTCATAATGAATCATGGGAACCTTCACTGTGTTCAGCAGGAGGAGGTGAGACACTGCCCAGGAAAGCTGCTGTGGAAACACTCAGCCATCCAACCATTAATGATTTGGGATGTTTGCAGGGGGGAAAGAGAAAGTTACTAAATACTGCCTCTATTTTGGGGATTGCCTGACCCAGCCTCCTTGCAGTGAGCATTTTCAACTGTGTGTATGAGTATTTCAAGAACTGCTGATGTGTTCATGCAAAGCCTCAGCCTGCAGCCCCAGCTAGGGGTGGATGCACAGACAGTTACTGCCCTAAGATCCATCCTGGGATATGTGCTGAGACTTTACTTATTTTCAGTGAAATCTTCATAAAAGCATGTAAATTTTACAAAGTGCAGACAGGGGAAAGAGCTGTGAGCATCTGTGCTTTGCTGCTCAGGACCTGTGAGTATCCTTGGAGTAACCAGTACACGTGGCTGCCCAGCAAAGACATTGTTAGTGTTAAGGTTT
Source organism: Galbula dea (assembly GCA_013399015.1). NCBI lineage: Eukaryota > Metazoa > Chordata > Aves > Piciformes > Galbulidae > Galbula > Galbula dea. The sequence goes on from VWZX01007460.1 coordinate 893,113, forward strand.
CAGTTGCAGCCACAATTCATGCTGTACAGCTAAAAATGGTCCAGAGCATAAGTCACCTGTAGGTAAATGAGAGTTGGGCTTTCTCTAGCAACAGGAGCAGGAAGGTTTAAGGGAGGTGCTGTAGATGGGGAGAGGGAAAGGGAGCATAATTGAATCTCCAGGGCATCTCTTTGCACTAATCACTTCTATAGCAGGTATCAGCTTCTTCCTGTCTAGACAACCCACAGAGGCAGATTTTCCTAGCTCAGGAACAGGTGCTTCTGCATGTGTGTGCTGAGACTTTCCTAGAATTTTAAAAAACAGAGCTGAGGAGCTGCCAGAGTAAACAACAACAGCAGCAGTTTAAACCTGGGTGCTCAGGTTTGAATAGGAGCTGATTTTTGCTGGTGCTGCTGACTCCTATCATCCCAGATGGACCTCAGGCCCTCCCAGACCTCACCATCAAAGGAGAGAAGATTGCTCCTTCTGGTATCTTCCTTCTGCAGTTAAAAGCTGTGATCATCTTTGCAGTTTGTCTCTAAAGATAATTTAACTCTGATTTTTTTTTTCCCCTTTTATTTTGAAACCCTTGCCTTCCCAGCAGCTTCATCCCAGGAGCTGTGAAGGGAAATCATGCTGTAGGCAATACAAAAGTGCTTCAGTGTGCAGGACTGGAGCACAGTGTCTGTGCCCTCTCTGCCTTAGCAGTGGTGGTGCTTATGAATCCCATGAACACCAAATGCAACTGAAACTCTCCAAAGTGCCTCTGCCACATCTAAATTCATGGCAGCACATGCATATCTGGAAGGATTTTTCACACTGAGTAGTGTCAAGCATCTCTATTCATTCTCTATGATTAATCTTGGATGGATACTGTAATTAATGCATATAGAACAGTACAGATGTGATGTGTGTGTGCTGAGGGGCAGATGGAGATGGCTCAGAGGCAGGACTAACGATCTGTACAGTGTTAGGACAAAAAACCCCAAGAAAAATAGAACCAAAACCAGAGGGAGGATATGATTCCAGTTGTATTGGCCCACCACCAAACAAGTGACAGAGAACAATGCAGGACACAAAGATCCAGCTTGTAAAACATGAGAAGATATTGTGGAGAAGTTCTGCTCCAGCTCCAGAGCTGCTCTGTGACCCCAGACCCCTGCAGATCTGTGCCTTGCTCTATGTTTGGCTCAGCTCTTGCAAACTCTTTCAATATATTCTTAGACATGACTTGAGCCATGAGTTTTGTCTTTAATGAGGTCTGCAAGTATTGCTAGAATTAAAACTACCTATAATTTCACCTCCTGGGTAGTACCTACCCCCCCCCTTAACTTCAGTAGGACACTGTAACTGAGGTGTCTGGACTAGCCAAGGTGTGTCCACAGACTAGATGAGATGTGGTTCATGAGATCAATATTTGAGCTGGTAGAGGTAATACGGCAGTGGTGTGATGTTCACACCAGGCTCTATAGCTGGTGAGGGAGCCTCTGGGAGAAGGCTAATGTATGGATGTCTCAAGTCTGTATCTTTACTTACTAATGGGTACTGAGGTCCTTGACAGCCTCTTCTTGGCTGGCCCCTCCTAAACTGGCCAGAGTGAGCTCAGTTTGGGTGCAGACAGAGCACAGCTTGCTTGAATAGATTCCTGCAGCTGTGGAAGGCAAAATCATCTTTGATCCTGAACCCAAGGCACCTTGGCCACATGTGCTGTGATCACCTAGTTCTGCCATGAGGGGAATCATGGTCTTTGTCCTCTTTGTTTCCAGCCAGCTCTGTCTTCATTTGAGCCACTTTAAGCACTGAGGATGCTTGCAGCTCCTCAGGTCTGATAGGAGGTTAAACATGAAGACATGAAATATTACCTCCCTGCAGTGGCTGGTTGTGCTCTGCTGGGTTCTGAGGATGTGAGAGCACCCCTAGGGCAGTGGTGGCTGCAGGGGAGCTCAGTGGGTGGCAGAGGCTTCCCTCAGCACCAATATGAAACAATCATCTCAAAGAGAAGCTGAATGGCCTTGTGTGTTTGAATTTATTGGCAGTAATTTGCATTTTTACTCATTAAGGGCTGATTATGCTGATAATGAAGAAGAAATTTTGCCATCAAACATCTCAAGTGGCTTAACAGCCCCTAATTAAACATCATCATTTTCTTTGAAGCAGGTAAATGTTACTGCATATTGCAGGTGGTCAAGTTGGGATTGAAGAGCAAATGGAGCTTGTCATGTTGAAGAGCTAAGCTTTGCTGAAAATGAACATTTTAGGATCTGTATGTGTTCAGCAGAGGCTAGACCTTAATCAAGGAGACTTCATTTTCCAACTTCCTTGTGCCATTTGTAGTTTCTCCCTGGAAAAGGAGACTATCAAACAGCTGAGTTGCCTGCCTGGCTTCAGCATTTGTCTGATTCTTCATATTTTGTGTGAAATTTGCACAAGAAAAAAATGCCTTTATGGCAGAACAAACACAAGGTCCTATATGGGTAACTGAAACACAAGTGGTGCAGTGGTGGAAGGCATGGTGTGGAGGGAGGGCCTCAGACAACCCTGTCTTCTGAAAGAAGACAGCTCCACTAGCATGGGCAGTGCTAAGGGCACAGCAAAGAGGATCTCTTGCCACTCTTCCACACAGAATGGCTGTTTCTAAGGCATGTTCCACCTGATTCTTGCCTTGGAAGGAAGAAACCAGCTCTGTTTGCACATCCATGGTTGCTGCTGCCTGCTCTTCAGAAAGATCAGAAGCACCATGTCAAAGGCCCTTCTGGCAACTGCATTCAGAACACCCCTGAAGTCATCAGCTGGCTGCAGGTTGAGCCCCAAGCCATGCTCTGGGCATGGAACACTGCTGGGTGCCAGGGATTCAACTGCTCAGGGTGGTGGTGGAGGTCCCCATCCTCAACCAGGATATGATATGCACATCCCATCCACAGGGATCCCCCTCCTGCCTCCCTGCAGCCACTTGGTGCTCAGTGTGTGGCTCCTGAGTTAAAAGCCACAGTAATGAGCTTTTGTTCTTCTGTGGAAGTTCTTGGCTGGGGTGGAGGAGGAATCCACACTGCTATAGGCTGCTGTGACCTGAAGATCAAAGTACTGAAGCTATATGACTGTGATAGGCATTAAGTGCAATAAAGTCTAATTTGGAGTTAGTGATAGACTATGAAAGGATTCCCAGGGCTCTGACTGAAGATGGAATACTTACTGTAACATCTTTGCACTGTTTGACCCTGGAGAGGAGCTCAGCCTTGACCACAGGCACAGTTCTGACATCCTCTCTTACTCTGCTCCTGCAGTAAGGACAGAGTTGAAGGTTTCTAGGTGGTATCCTGACAAAAGGAGAGGATTGCAACAGGCTCCTAACCCTGGGCTTTGTTCTGCTGTCAGAAGTAACCCAGATTGTAAGAAACCAGAGGAAAGAACAAGCTAGAGGTCTTTGTGGAAGTGCAGAACAGTCCTGCTAGGAAAGAGAGGAGTCTGAGGAGTCACGCTCTGCAAGGAAGTCACTGGTTGTTTGCAAGGTGCCAGGCACCAAACTCTGCTGTAATTATCCTAGAAAATAAGACTAGACTCTGTTAGCCATGCCAAGGAAAGTCAGACTAAGCCCCCTGGACTCTGGAGGTCTTTGTGGTTTACCCACCAGTGGCATTTTCCTATTGGATTCCCTGTGCAAAGCTGGTGCCAGCAGAGGTGAGGGTTTGATCTACCCTGTGGTGACATGTGTGCCCTCAGACATGTCTGTAGAGGCACTATCAGCTCTATTCCCTGAGAAAGCTGGGAGGTGTTAATAGACCTGAAACTGATCATTTTAAATATTAAACTTGAGACAGGCTTCAAGAATTCAGTCTCAGGAGTCATTTCCTCCTTCCCATTTGAGAACAATCAATCTGCTCAGCTGCTGAAAGGGTGTCCTGTAGGCAGAGCAATTCCTCCTGCTCAGCTTTCCAGGCTCCCAGCCCTTGGATCCCACCTCCTGAGCACCTCCACACAGCCCTGGCTGGAGCATCTCTGGGTCCCAGGCAGAGGGGTGGTGGGTGGCTGGTGCCCCCTGTGCTGGGGAATGTGCAATCACAGACATGAGGCTTGCTTCTCCTCTCAATTCCATGGCTTAGCCCTGGGGTACCCTCACTGGTATCTGATTTATTCCAGTTTTAGCAAGATGAGATTGGGCTCTTTCCACCCATCCAGGTCCATAAATTACCTCTCCAGGGTCACTGTGATAACGGGTTCTGAATAATATACGGAGTCAATTAATTAGAGTGCTGGTACTCTCCTGTTCCCTGGAAAGGTCACAGTCATATTTACATTTTCTACTATTAGAGTGGGTGGTGAAAATCACTTTGACAGTGCATCCCTGAGTTTGTTTATCAATGACTTCAAGGCATGTGTGTGCTGTTGAGCCGTTGAACCGCAGCGATTGCTATCTGAGCGACTGTTGTTGCTGTGGTTATTTGCAAACATGTCACAGCAGCATCACTGGAGTGTTTGGGTTTTGTGTACGTGGTGTTTCTCTCTTTCTTTAAAACCTTGCTTCCAGCAGCAGTGGTGCTGCCAGGGCAGAGAGCAAACGTCCCCTTGGTGCTGTTCAGTTTGTCTTGTTCCACCCGAGGCTGTTGCTCCTCGCACCAACCACCCTGGGAATGGTTTCTCTGAAGCCACGTGGAAACTGGAGGTTAATCACCACCAGGGAAGCTTTGTCTGTTATGTCAGCAGCTAGTGAGACCAAATACATACCTCTGATGCAAAAGGTGATGGTAAATATTTTTCTTCTGTGCATATGAGCATTCGTGATGGGCTCCTGGGTCAAACTGTGCTGGTCCTTCTGAGGAGACCCTGGGTCTGTTTCCCTGTGACGGTGTAGGATCCATTCCTCAGCTGTGCTCTCTGAATTAGCTTCAACATTTGCTGAGGTCTTCAGCTGCCAGTATCTAATTTCTTGTTCAATATTTAGTTTTCCAAATGAAATAAATGATCTATTTACATGCATCAGCAGACCATCTGGTTCCAAATGAGAATTCAACAAGGAATCTATTAATTGTCTCACATGTTTATTCATAATTCTGATAAATAATCAAATCAGAGGATCTTTTGCAAACAAACAAGCCAAATGATTACTTTTGAAGCTCCAACTTCCCTACCTACAAGAAAATAAAATTAACAGCTCCTGTAAATATCCAAGAAAAGGAAAGCTCTCAATTACATGAACACACAAAGCACTGTAATTTTCTGCAGCTAGCTAAGTCTCTTCCATCTCCCATTTAAAGCCATAATTACCTTCACCAGCAGCACATGGAGAAGACAACAGGAAGACAGAACAAACTCTAGAGAGGAAGAGCACCAAGAGAAGAGAATTTTCCTCCTCACTGTTTCCCTAGGTCTCTCCCCAGAGAGCAGCACTGCCAAGTCCATGGGTTTATACACCTGTGGTGGGCATTGAAAGGAGGGGGGGAGGCATTTTGGGGTGTAAAGGGAGGCAGCAGTTGAGCTATGATGCCGATAACAAGTGAAGAGTAGGAGATGAGTGTGGGTCGGTGGGCACCTCTGGAAGGGTGTGCTGCAGAGGGAGGTGGGATAAACTCTGCCACAGGACCCCAGCCATCACGCAAGGAGCTAAGGTTGCTTTTGGGGTTGCTGTGTGGATGGGAAGAATAAAATAGGTGGATAGTTATTTTTGGATAAAGCATGGCTAGACAGGGGACAAGTGTTCGGTGTTGCTTCAGGGATGCTTGTGGATAGCTCATGGCTGGGAGATGTCTGTAACAGTCTGTGGGGTAATGTTTTAAAAGGCAGCACAAATTCCCTTTGCTAAAGCCTCTGGAAGACTACAAAGAGAGGCATGATGGTGGTCTTTTGGGGGAAATCTTCAGGTACATCTAAGTAACATCTGTGCATCCTGAGAGCTGCTGAAGCCTTATTTTTTTTTCTCTCCCAGCCACTCCAAGCATTATTTCTGTAAACCCAGAGTCCTTGGGCACTTGGGACTTTCACTGTGAGTGAATTCAGGCTGGAAAATGTGATTCATGGAGCTACAATGTAATTTCCAGAATAGTAATCTCTCACAGCTTATCTTCTGCAAAAAAAAAGGCATTTCAGCATGTCAGCAGGTGAAAAGGTTGGGCACCTGCTGAGACTTATGGATAGTGTTTTATTACTTTCCCATTTCTTATTTTAACTTCATTGCCTGACATAGTCATTACCTTTTCAAGGACATAGTTTTTAAAAGTATTGGGAGTCTTCAACCCAGAGTACACTGAAACCCTAGTAATGTAAGACACAAATGTGCCTAATGCATCTCTCTCCGCTCATGCTGAGCCTTGGAAATGACTTGGCTGTTCATGATGGACTGATGGTTTGTCTCCAGTTCTTCCTTCAGGTTACTGTAATTGAAAAAAACTATTCTTCCTGCAGCCTGGAAAGGTACAAATCTGGTCAGGATGGATGGGTGTTCCCTTTGGATTTGTTAATCAAATTAGCTCAGCCCCATGATAACAGCTTGTTCCTACCTGGCATTTTCTGAGGAGTGTGTGTGAGTATTTTGGGGTGGAAATTTTCAAAACCCCATCAAGCATCATCCCAATCTAAGCCTCTAACAGGATTGACAGACACCAGAGGTCAAAGCCTGGCCCCTGGAAACTAATCTGCCTTTCCTGAAACCTCAGCCAGACACCATCCACCCATCCCAGCTCTTCATTCCAAGAGTGATAAACAGGCTTTTTGTCATCCCAAGCTGACAGTTGAACAGCTTCCTGTTGTGACACTTGAAACCTGTGTGCAGTGTACTTTAAAGTCACAGGATTTCCTTTCCTCAGGGCCATGTGAATCAGCACTGATGGGAAAGCCAGGAGATTCCTGCCCTGCATGGCCCAAGAGTGAAATCCATACTGGATGCTGATGCTCTCTGAGCCTCGTGGTTGGTGGGAGCTGTTCGTGGATGATCTGGCAGAGCCTGCCTGAGCCACACACCTCTGTTACCCTGTGCACAAATGGGACTCTTCAAGAGTGAATCCTGACCCACAAGGAGGCTTTTCTTCTGTTTGGATGTGTGAGGTGGTGGTTGTGTCATGAACTGATGGTTCTCTGCTGTAGGGTTTCTCCAGCTCTTTGTCTAATACCAGAGTGTTGCTGAGGATTGTTGTCAAGGCAGAAACATGAACTCCAGGTCCACAGCCTGTAACATTTTGGTTTCAGTTGTAGAAGAAAAGCTTTTGTAGGACAGGCAGAGGAAGGCCTGACATAGTCTTCTCTGCTTTATGCCTTTGTTGGGAATGTTCTTCCACCCTCTGTCTCCACACATCTGCCATTGCTGCTGCAGGCAAAACTTAGTTTGGAAAGTAGTTCTGACAGGACAAGAGGAAACAGCCTCAGGCTGCACCAGGGGAGGTTCAGGTTGGACATAAGGAACAATTTCTTCCTTGAAAGGGTTGTCAAGGCGTGGCCCAGGCTGCCCAGGGCAGTGGTGGAGTCACCATCCCTGGAGGGGTTGAAAAGCCATGGAGATGTGGTGCTGAGGGACATGGTGCAGTGGTGACCTGGCAGTGCCAGTCAGTGGTTGGACTTGGTGAAGTTAGAGGTCTCTTCCAACCAAAGTATGGAGTATTGTCTGGGGTGTTGGGTTTGGTGGGAGGGGTCTCTTGGAGTTTTCTGCAGCCAAGAGATGTGATTTCAGTGCTCAGGCATTAAGGTTGGAGAACACCTGGAGCAGGTTCCACAGGCAGATCTCTGCAGCTTCCAAAGGCAAGCATGCACATGCTTGTCACTATCCCTCACCCATGAGTCCCCTGCAAGCCAGCTCTGTCTCCTGAGTGACAAGGATAAATGACTCTGCAACTATGTTCCCCTTCTTTAATGAACTCATGGCCTGGTTTGTGTGCTGAGGGAGGAATCAATGGAACCAGGCCACAAGGAGCAGCTACTCAGTATGGATCAGACTGCGAGATATGAGCAGCTGAAACATTTCCCTGCATTCCATCACCAGTTACAGAGGTAATGGAAAATATTGATCTCAGATGCCACTGCCAGCACAGGAGAGCACACTGCAAAACTTGCTTGCTGTGGAATTTCATCTCCCCAGTCAAAAACTTGCTTCAGGATGTCTCAATAGCTGCTCTGACACTAACATTTACTCTTCTAAGCCTGGGTAATGAAGATGCGTCCAAAAAAACATACAAAGATTTTTCTGGCTGCCTGTGGTGGAGAAACAGGTAGTGTCCCTGGGATGGCAAGTGCTGATGGAAAGATAAGCTCCTGAAGCTGAGAAATTGATGTAAGTCAGAAACTTCCATTGCTCTGGATACGCTACAGGAGGTTTTTGTTTCACATCAGTCCCTCACCATGTGGTTTGGTTGATGATGGGTTTATTTTTGAGGCTTCTCTAATAAAATATTCTTATGTTTTATAACCAACAATTAGGATTTTTTTTTTTCACAGAAAGAGTGGTTAGGCATTAGCCCAGGCTGCCCAGGGCAGTGGTGGAGTCACCATCCCTGGAGGGGTTCAAAAACAACATATATATATTGTAATCATGCTGCCATTGCTGAGAACTTCTTTTCCAAGAGGCTGAAGGCACTAAGGAGATGATGGTGAAGGCAGGGAATATCAACATCCAATTGGTGAAATGTTTCAGTGCTTCCTCCCAAAGTGTCTTTCCATTTTTTGAAGACTTTTTAAAGACTCAGTTATCTTTATCTCTTCTCATAAGCAAGTGCCAGAGCAGAGCAGGGTCCAGCACTGTGAGGTTCAGCCTTGCCCAGCTCCAGCATCTACCTCTCATATCCTGGAAAAAGTTTGGGCTCAAGTTCTTCTTATTGTTTCTCAAGCCAAAGTGGGAGAGGTCTCCCTCCTGGTACTGCCAGGGCAGCTCTTTTCTTTATTGATTAAAACCACTAGGGAATGAACAACTGATTTTAAGGGAAATAATGAAATAGCCCAAACTTAGCCTAAATCTTTTGTATGTGTGGGAAAAAAATACATTCCTGTGTGCTTCCTTTTTTCCCCAGAAAGCTGCAGGTTTTCTTTGTTCCTTTGTCTTTCCCTTACAGCCTAAAGACTATTTGAGGCAAATAATAAATGTTTCTGGAATGGTACCAGAGGCTTCCTGCCCCCTCACAAGGTGCAAGGGGTGGAGGTGGCTGTAGACCAAAAGCAGCTTTCCAGATATTTGGACACTTCTGGTGAAACTCTCAGGGATGTGAGTGTGGGATGCACCTGCATGGGCTGGAAGCAGGAGGGGAAAATCCACTGCTGAGGCTGTGGCTCAGGTTCAGTCCAAAGTTAACAATTCCCTTTGCAGGAACACACAAAGGGGCCTTGTTTTTACAGAGTTTAGATGTGCATCCTAGCAGAGATGTGAGTGTCCCCTCTGTGCTGATGTAGAACAGAACACACAGTGGTAAGCAGCTTCTGGAAGCTGCAAGCCCTGAAACGTGGCAGTGTGTAGACAGTGTCTGCTAGTGGCTTTGTGGTGACAAAGCTTCATAGAAAGTCCGTGGGAGAGGAGGCAGAAAAGACATCAACCTGTAGCCATTGCAGCAGCTCTGGTGCTGAGGCTCAGGGCAGTGTAATGAATGGGATATGATAAAGTATTCCATAGGTGGGAGAAAAGCTGTAGGTGTGGAAGGGGGAAGCGGTGTTAGATTGAGAAAATGATCTCACCTAGTTGGAGAAAACCTCATAAATGGGAGACTGGAGTTACTCTGATGTCACCCACACAACTATGCCCATTTCAGCCCTTGTCCATCCAAGTCTGCCCACTAGCATCCCTTAGTGGGCTAGCTCTCACAATCCCTTCCCTGGAATTTTGCTCTGCTGGGTCTCACACTTTAATTTTTTGCTCCTCATCTGATGCCAGGCCCTGCCCTTGTGTTGGGGTACAGGGTTTTGGGGCTCTGCAGTGAGCAGTGGAGAACATACAGGGCTGGAGGTGCTCCAGGTGGGGGGTAGCAGCACATAAGGGCTCACTGTGCTGAGCTGACCCCTGGGTGTCACTGGTATTGCAAGCAAAGCTCCCACCTGCCTGCAAAGAGTGAGTTGTGGCTGTGATGTGAAAGGAGAAAAGCTGTTTGTCCTTCTGCAGGACCAGCTTCATCCTCTGTTTGGTGGGTTTTGCTCCCTCGACTCCTCTGCAGGCACTGAGCAGAGAGGGAGGAAGGAGCATGTCTCCTTTTGGCACACTTGGTTGTCATAGTCCCAGCTGAAAGGATGTTTCAGATCACTGACGGTCTGTAGACACAGCACAGCTTTTTTCCCACCTCCCCTGCTTCCAGACACAAAGCTGGTGTTGAGTCCTGCCTGGTTTCTCCACAGGTCTCCTTCTTGCCTGGGGGAGTGTGTCCTGGAGAGTGGAGCTGGAGCACAAGTTGTAGAGCACTGCCTGACTGCTTATAGCCTTTCCACTAGTCCTCAGGGACCAGGACTGGTCTCAGCTGCTAGGAAAATCATTGAACTTCAGCTCACACAGGTGTCTGGGTACAGAGCCATCCCCACTTGATAGCCATCAGAGATGGCTAACTGTTGAGCATCTCTCTCTTCTCATGCCTGTTCAGAGACAGGTGGAGAACGGATTGTGGTCTAGCTGCTGCAGGGTTTGGGTTCCTGTATTATTATCTGCTGCATTCAGGTTGAGTCATTCCAGGATTATGTAGGCATTTTATTCACTCTATTACTGGACAGTTCAGTCTGCAGAGGCTTGGAATATAAAACCGAAAACACTGATTGCAAACTGTCTGAGATAAGGTGCAGCCTGCTGTAAAAGCAGGTCCTGTCTGTGCAACACTAATTCCACAACTGCACAAGCCTTGGTAGGTATTCAGCTTGTTCCTGCTACCATGTGAGGGGGTTTGGTAACTGCTACAATTGAGATTCTCATCACAGAAAGATCTCCAGTCTTTCTCTGCACGTTGAATCTTTTCTCTAGTTGAAAAGCAGCCTTTCAGTGCATTCCTGCTGCATGTCTCAGGTATTTTCTCCAAGATTATGACAATCCCAGCATTTCAAAGATGTGGGTGGCTATAAACTCTCTTGAAATCTGCCACAAAGCAGGAAAGAAGGAACCAGAATTGGTATTAGTGCCTCAAAGGAGCTGTCAGCCGAGGGGCACACTGCTGGCGAAGGAAAATTAAGCTGAGGAGACTTCAGCAGTACTGGAGGGGTGGGGGGATGGTCCTTCTGCTTTTTACCTTATCTCTTCTACCTGGGTCTCTGTGTTGGGTATCCGAGATGTGAATGAGTCAGCTTTCCCTCATGGGATGGCTGCACACTTCTCCTCAGAGACCCAGGTCAAAGTGGGATCACTTTTCCCTTACAAGCAGCAATGATTCACCTAAAGGGAAACTTTCTGCCTCAGAACTTCAAGTCTTCAGTTTCAAAGTCTAGTATTCTTTTTTTTTTGTTGTGTTTCTTCTCCCTTTTAGCTGCTGGCAGTGTGAGGAGCTTTGAAACACAAATATTTATGGATGAGGCAGTGTTTGGATTAGGGACTGGAGAGTCTGGATCAGCTGCACTGCTTATCTGGTTAGAGAGAGGATACTGGGAGCATGGGGATGCTCTTGAGATAACATCTCCCAGCTTTGATTCCACAGAACATGCTGGATTTAAAAAGCAGCCCAAAGAAGGAAGAGGTTCATTTTACAGCTTCCTGCAGAGATGCAGGATTTGGCACCAGTTCTCAGTTCCTTGGCAAGATGTCCCAGCCTTAAGGGGAAAGAAAAAAAGGTTATGAATATACACAGTTATAAAATAGTGATCATTAAAGCAGGCCTGAATGCCCCAAGCTGTGCTCCAGGAGCTCAGCAAGCCCAGAGGCAGGACACCTTGCCCCAGCCATGGGGACAGTCAATGCCCAAGGTCCTGCTGCCTGGCTGGGTGCTGGGACGGGAAATGATTCCTGGCCTCCTATCTCATCAAAATCCATCCAGCAAACATACTGACCTTAGGAGGTGATTTGTGCTGGCTCCCTGGGTAAGCACAGAAGCCTTCACCAGGTTCTGCCAGTCCAACACTTTTTGGGCACAGTCAGATTAACCGTTAGAAAAATAATAAAAATAATGGCCCAGCTAATGAATGCCCCAGGAATTCTATGGAAGGTCCTTATGACATCTGCATTAATACCAAACGAGTTCATTATGATTAATGTTGTTAAAATAAATGTCAGGGGGTGGATAATGGCTGGCTCATTATTTTAAAGTGTTGCCACTGGATCTATAAAAGCTAATGATTCAGCTCAGGGGAAGTCATTCTGCATGGTCATGTCTAAAGCCTTGGAGCATTCAAACTTTCCTGCAGAAATGGCTGTGAAATTGAGGAGAGAAGCTGTGCGTGCTCTCTGGAAATCAGGATGTGCCCTGGCTCTGGGGAGCCTCTGGATTCCCTAGGGCTGGAAGGGCAGTGAGCAGCTCTCTGACAGGGAACTTCTTTGTGCTTGATGATGATTTCAGACTTGTTCATCCTGATTTGTGTTGGGGTTTTCTTCAGGCCAGATATTATATTTTGCTGTTCTTTTTTAAAGGAGGGTTTGAGTTTCTGCCTGTGAGTTTAGCATGAGGAGATTGCTCACATCCATGTGCCCTAACATTTGTCTTTGCACTGCACTGCTTGGAGCAGGTAATTCTATGTGAACAAATCGAAGTGCAAAGGGCCATGCTGAAAGCATCTTCATCCAGGCAGAAGGTGTGTATCAGCAGTGGAGACACCCACACTGCTCCTGGATGTTCTCAGCCTGTGTCTGTCCCTGTGCTGCCAGGAGGGAGCTGGGTTGCTCTCTGCATAGCATGGCTCAGCTTGAGTAGATCCCTGCTGCGGAACACCTTGGGCTTGGGGGCATCTCTGTACCTGTTGTGTCAGCTTCTCATCATCTGCAGCAATTACTTCCAAGTACTTTTTAACTGCACTTTTATCACATAAATGCTTCCCACCTGTTACCTCTCATACACAAGCTTAGAGTTGAATTGTACTCTTGGAGCCCACGGGTGTGAGGTGTGCTGGAGGTGACAATGTGGCCATCAACTGCTCTGTGGCAGCAGGAGGGTGTTCCTGTTTGGGATGAGATGGGTGGGCAAGGGAAGGGTGGGCACTAGGGTCTGTCCCTGAGAGGAGGAGAGTGGTGTGCTGCTAAGGAAAAGGGATCTGAATTGTGAAGAGTAGCGTTTGAATGATGAGCAATGCACTGTAAAATAACCTTCTACACCAAACAAGAAGTGACGAAAACAATTGCATCTTCCAGACACTGGTCAAAGTCCTCAGAAGTGGTTATCTGATGGGGATAAGGGAACTGCTAGAGTTGCACTGTCTTCAAGATCTAAGAAGGTAGACAGGGCTGCTGACTGGCCTTGTCAGGTTAAAGGATGGTGTCAGCTCCTGGAAATGAGGTGCTGAGGCTTACCATCAGTAAGGAATGTGCTTGATACACAAATCCCACAAAGCCTGATAATCCTCAAGCCTGAGAAAGTTACTGTCAGTGCCCACAGCCATCCCCTGGCTCTGCCCCAGCCTCCCCCAGTGCCACCACCACCAAACAGCTTCTGCTCTGCTTTCTGACTCTGTGGTGGCTTAAAATCCACTTCTGAGGGTTCATCAGGGTGACAGTGGAGCTCCTGGTTTCCCACTTGCAGTGCCCACATATGAATCCTGCCCCAGCCTGGATTTTGTTCCCCCTAGCTCCAGCATTGCTTTGTGAGATGGATCAGTATTTGGAATTAAACATCAATGGTAGGAAATTATTTTAAAGATTAGGAGCTGATAGTTGTTTAAGACTTGTCATACCCTTAGGGAGTCTTGAGGGAGTGAAAATGATGCTTTTTGGAGAGGCATGCAACAGGACAATGAAAATGAGATTCAGGCTGGGTGCTTTTGTAGGGCTTGGTAAATATTAATTAACTGTTAGTGGTGTTCACTGATTTATGCAGCATTTTTGTGGCATGTACTAAATTGGTCTTAGGTTTAAAGCTGAAGCATGGGAATCAGCTCAACAACCAGTAAGACTTCATCCAGTCCCAATGTAAAACCGTGTTCTGCTCCTTCAGAACAACTTGGGATTTTGCTGGGTTGTAAGAGTTGATATGAGATTGATAAAGGCAGAAATAATCTGCTTTTTGCTTTTGATACCTATTCCAACTGCTGTGTCTTCATTATTCGCCTCTTACTTTGCTTTTCCTAACACAGTGCAGTAGACTTACAGACATCATAAACTTGTCTTTATGAAAAAGAAAGCCTAAGAGTGAAAATACTTATGTTAATGACATTTAAACCCCTATTATTGTCAGTGCAGTAGGTTTTACCTATGCAAATCCTTTTAGCAACTTGTGAAGCCTTAGGAGACTTAGTTCTTTGGAAGCTTGATTAAAGTCTCAGCTGGAATAAAGTACTCAGCAAAAAGATGTTTCCAAACTCTTCAATTACTCCTTACTGAATCATCTCTGTTGCCCTGCTCGGAAACATCCTGTTTCATTCAAAGTCTGCTTGTGATTTCTCCTATTTTGGCTTAGAATCATAGATGTAAATTAATTTTTGGTTGTATTATCCAATCATAACAAAGACTAAGAACCTTGCTGCCACTGACAGTACTTGCTTTGTAGGGGGAAAGGGAAGGGAACAGACTGTTGGTCCTGCTGTCTCAGGGTGACTTGGCTTAGGGCTTCAAGCACTTTCCTGGGGGATGCTGCTGGGGGTGGGATGCTGTGAGCTGCACTGAGCCAGGACCAAAGGAGCCTTGCTGAGAGACCTTGGGTGGCAGAGCTGCAGCTCCTCTGCTTCAGAGCCCTGACGCTATCCTCAAGGGGTGCAATAAAAAAAAGTCTAGAGCAGGAGGAAAGAGATCAATATTTGGTTCCAAGAGTTGCCAAAACAGCGCAGAGAAGTTTAAGAGGTTTGTCTTCCTGTGAAGATAAGATCAGTAGAAGTGTAAGGAATGTAAATAGGCAGAAACTGTCTGTCCCTGCTATCACTCTAACGCGGCGCTCGCCTGGGCACGGAACTGCTCTGGCTGCGCTGACGTAAGGTGCAATTAGTGAAATGACACCGGGAGGAGAGGCCCAGATCTGCAGAGTCTGCATCTTACTGCTGCTGATGTCACTGTGCTGCAGCAAGGGAGCAACAGGCTTTAACTCTGAGAAGGCTGCTGCTTCCTGAGCACCGAGCTCTGAGCGCGACACGCCTGCTCTGGAGGTGATGGCAGTGTTTGTTGGCCTTACTGAGTGAACTAGGTCAGTGGAGAGGGAAGCTGACTGCAAGTAAATGCAGAAGGTCCTCATGATGCCAAATGACCTGGTGATGAAAGGGCAGAGGAAACTGGGTGTAAATATAGGTTAAGTCAATGCAAAAGGGGAAAGAAATGCAGCCTGAGCTGCAGAAATACTCTGCTGGGCCTTAGGCTAAGTTCCACTGGAGGACCTGATCTCAGGGCTATACCAGGCAGCCCCACAAAAACCAATCAGCTCAGTGCCCAGAGGTGCTCGTGGAACATGAAGGGTTAGGAGCAGGAAAATTAGGAAAGGAAAAGAACGCAGAAAATATGGTTTTGTCATGATGCACCCTGGATAGTCCTGTATTAAAGAAGAGACTGGAATGAAAGAAGGTCTGGAGGAGGTTACTGTGGAGCACAGTTATCTATTTTCAAACTTATTTTTTCTAGGGAACATCTGAAGAGGTTAAAGCTTTTCAGCCTTGAAGAGTGATGACTGATGGTGGAATAAAAGTGGTCTATAAAATCATCAGTCTCAGAGATGATTGATAGGAAATGAGTTACCAAACAAAACCAGCGCTTTGGGGCAAGCCAAAGAGTGCTTTCAGAGCAAGTGTTCTAGAGTCTCTTCCCAGAGGGTGTCAGGGAGGCTGAAGGCCGACATGGATTCAAGAGAGATCTGGGTAACTTGGTGGAAAGAAACCCAAGGGCTATTAGAGGCTGACCTTCGCTCTGGCTCACTGTCCCTGTGTCCATCCAGGTGACCCAGGGATGTGGACAGGTTCACCCAGTCCTGCCACCCTTCCCCAGGCACTGCAGGGAGATTGCTGTGACCTGCAGTTGCTCTGCTTGTGCTTATGCTATGGGAAGTATCAAAGCAAATCTTTTTGACCACTGGTGGCTGGAAGGATTTAGAGCAGCAAAGTAGCCTCCTCAAGCTTTTCTTTGTGCTCTGCCTCCTCTGCTCAATGTTTAGCCTGAAGGTGCCCCAGGTGTCCCGGGTGGAGACAAATGTGATGCTGCAGCACAGCCAGGAATGTCCCTGATGTTCCTTGGGATTTTGTATGGTGTCAAAGTCTCCTCTGGCTTTAAGAGCTCCTTTGATCTCAGCTTTGGGGAGAAATGGGGTTTAAGACAAAAACAGAGCAGATGGGATTTCATCCCCTGGGTCACCATGGCTGGACCCTTGCCCTGGGTCCCTGCCCACCAGCACTGCCCATAGGGGGTGGAGTCCAAGAAGTTAAAATCAAAGCCCTTGTCACAAACTTAATTGTTGCTAGGGCCTAAAACCTCCTAATTTCTGAGTAGGTGTTTAATTTATTTTCCTCTTAAGTTTTTTAGCTTTAAGAGGCATGAATCACTCAGTTCCATTTACCAAAGGGCTTTGCTCCTGGCTTTTGTTTCTGTGGATATTTGCAGCAGCTCCCTGCAGTGAGTGGGATGCTGTTACTGCTGTGTCAAGGGGCAAGGTGCTGGCAAGGGAAGCTGAGAAAACAGAATGATGTGGGGTTTGTAAACCACAGAAAGAAGTCCCACATGTTGATGAGAACAAGTGTGTGTGTACCAGCAGAGTGAGCACAAGAGGCTCAAGACAAGGAGGTTTGAGATTGAACGATAGGTTGCAAATGGGTGCAGCAGGAGTGATGGTTGCCAGAACTTGGCTGCAATTTCTTTCCTCATGGTTTCTTCACTGTGCAAAAATATGAAATATAAAGGATGTGGCAACCTTCTCTTCCTGTTCTAAATGTCTTCTCTTCGTGCTTCACCAGGGAGGGTTGATGTCTCTGCAGGCTTGGACAGCTGTGTGCCTGCTGTGCCCCCAGCTCAGCATTGTGAGCTGTGGGGAGAAAAGGATAAGGAACAAATATTCACGTTCCTGATAGATTGCCAAAACTAGAGGTTGATAATTTCATCTGCTGCCCAACAGCTTGAGGCTCTACCAAAAACTCCCTCCTTTTTCCACACACAGAGAGTAGAGTGCATGGCCACGGATGTTGGGAGAGCTGAGGGAATCAATAGTCTCATTGTAGTCACTAGAGATGATGGTTGGCATTAAGACCTGGGTCAAATATCTCATTTCTCAGATTCAGGATTGTAACATCTCCAGTAATGTCTATGATTTATGCAGCTGTCATAAACGTGTCTGCCCATGGAAACCCACACACACCAAGACACTTCCAAACCTTTGGGTAAAGCCATAGGTATTTCCCTAAGCTGGAGCTTTTTGATGGAACACCAGAGCCCTTCGTGTGCTGCTTCTGGAAATATTTTATCACCTCACACCTAAGCTACCACCATAATGTTGCCATCTGTGTATGTCTCCTGCTGGAGCTGATCAGATGGTTTGCTGTGGCCAGGAGAATGATCAGAGGACCGAAGCACCTCTGCTACTAGGACAGACTGAGAGAGTTGAGGTTGTTCAGTCTGCAGAGAAGGCTCCAAGGAGACCTCATCGTGGCCTTCCAGTATCTGAAGGGGGCCTACAGGAAAGCTGGGGAGGGACTCTTTAGGAGGTCAGGTAATGATAGAACCAGGGGAAGGTGGGTGTAAGCTAGAGGAGGGGAGATTTAGATTAGACATTAGGAGGAAGTTCTTCACTATGAGGGTGGTGAGACAGTGGAACAGGTTGCCCAGAGAGGTTGTGGAAGCTGCGTCCCTGGAAGCTTTTAAGACAAGGTTTGATGGAGCCCTGGGCAACCTGATCTAGTGGGAGGTGTCCCTGCCAGGCAGGGGTTGGAACTAGATAATCTTTAAGGTCTCTTCCAACTCTGATTTTATGACAGACCATTGACCCTCTGTTGCTTATCTGTCAGAGGGAGGCTGCTCTCAGGCAGGGCTCTCTGTGCTTGATGACTGGTCACCTAAGCAACAGGTTGCACGGAGTTCATGTGGAAACAGGTCTTTTTGCACAAAATGGACCAGTGTGTGAACTGCATCTTGAAACAACAGCCTTAGAAGGCACAGTCCCTCCTGCAAAGAGGAGAGAGGTACCTGTGGGGCTGTGCCCCAGCCTGAGCTCCATGGCTGCATCCTCTGCCGAGATCAGTCTGGGAGGAGTGAACAAAGGTTCCCTGAACCCACAAGCTCTTTTCTGCCTCAGAACAGAATCTATAAAATATGTTGCTGATTTTGTGCATTCAGTGCTGCCTCTCTGCCCTTACATGGGCTTCGTTACAACTTCTGGTCACGCAAGGAGCTGCATCATTTACAGGCAGGATTCGGAGGAATGTGGCTCTGCTGTGAGGCAGCAGCTGGAGGACACACTTAAATAAACCAGGAATCCTCCTCACAAGCTGCTTCATGTTATCATGAAGCTTTCTAGATGGAGATTAAATCCTTTCTGACCTGTGTGACCTGGTTGGCAAGCAATGACAGGTTCTTGCTGAGCCCAGACCCAGGTTCTTCTAATATTTCTGAGACTTCTGGAGCATCTCTCCCTCCTCATGGACATGACTAAGTACAAAGGGAATTTAATCTCCTTCTCTCACAGCTTCACTCTCCCAGGGTCTGGCTTTCTCTCTTTCTTTGTAGACTTTCTGCAGCTTGCCTGCAAAAGGGAGGTTTCTCTGCACACTAAAACTTGCCCCAAAATTCACCCTACAATAAACCACTCAAATCTGGCCAAGCCTGGAAGATCTTTGTAGCTGTGACACAACATGACACAAATTCCTGTCTGAGTGCAGGGGTGACATTTCTCCTTGGCAGGAGGGGTCGGGGTGTTGTCTCTGTTGCAGCTTCCCACCTTCCAGGTGCTGTTAGTAGGGAAATGGCATTTTCAATGTCTCCTTGGTCCACCTGCACACAACTGGTGTCAAGGCTGCTGTGAGCCAGCCACTTTGATTAAGCATCTCTCGGTTGCCCATGGGCCTGAGAGCCACCCATCATCTTGGATTCCTTCAGTCCAAACCTCACATCAAACCAGAGGTGGATGCTGAAGGGCAACACTAAATAACATCTGAGGAAGGTTTTGGCAGGTTGCTTTCCAGTCCCATGTGTCCTCCTGGTTCCTTACTGTTGGCTTTGATACTGTGCTTGTAGGAAACCAAGTCCTTGACTCTGCAGTCAGCTCTGGAACCCTGTGTGGGATGCACAAAGACATTTTACAAGAGGCTGAATTAGACCAGATGTTAGCATATAGCGTGTAATGATCTTTAAGTCATGTGCTAAATTATTAAAGAAGCTCTGCATGGCTTCAGCTCTTCCAGAGTTATATTACTGACAGAAAATAATAGTGAAGAAATTATTTCAGTTCAGGTGAAGAATGAGAACTGGGATGTCCTGCTGTAGGAGTTGGAAATTAAAGGTAAGTGGAGATCTGCTCAATGCTCAGCAAGAGCTGAAGGCTGGGGGCAAGAAGCTGGGGCCAGACTCTGCTCACTGGTGCCCAGGGACAGCCCAAGGGGCACTGGCCATAAACTGGAACCCAGGAGGTGCCACCTGAAAACCTAGGGAGAACCTTGTTAGGTGTGAGGGTGTTGGAGCCCTGGCCCAGGCTGCCCAGGGAGGCTGTGGAGTCTCCTCCTGGGGAGAGATTCCCCAGGCAGCTGGAGGTGATGCTGAGCAAGCTGCTGTGGGTGACCTGCTGGAGCAGGGGGGTTGGGCTGGATCCCAACTTTGAAATGAAGCCATCAAACAAAATTAAGGCAACAAGAGAGGGGGGAAAAATATTCCCACTTCAGCAGCATGTACATTTCTTAGGCTGGTCTGAAAATCCTGAGTTCCAGTAAGTTCTTAGAGACTCAATAATTCAACACAGGCTGCTGCTATCACTGGCTAGAAAACCTGCACAGAACTTGGTAGCATGAGGAGGCAGGGAAGGGTGTGGGATAAATCACTCTCTATATTTTGCAGATGTATAAGCAAAAAAGGAGAAAGCTGGCTGAGGATCAGCATGGCTGTGAGAGCACTTTCAGTGAAGTATTAAATGCTTCTAAAACTAACCCTCCTCATGCCATTAGCAGAGCACAAGCTGGGGAAGAGTTCCAGCACCCCCATTGCAGGTGGGTACCCATGGTTGTGTGTGCCCAGCAGTGGAGGCACAGCATGTGTCCAGTGAGCTGCAGCTCTTCAAGCCTTCCTTCCTAAAGCATCCCTCTGCCCAGAAAAGCCAATAAACATCCTCATGCTTGATCTCTACCAACTCACAGCCAAGGATGGATGTCAAATGTTGAGCTGCTTGCAAACCCCTTCACACCACTCTCCCTCCAGTCCTGCAGGGCTCTTAATGAGCCATGGTAACTAAGTTCAAGCTCTCTTTTTTTGTGGTCCTGCTGCCAACCATAATTGAGAGCTGTTTGTGCTGCATGAGCTCAGGCAGTGCTGGGATTCCATTTGGGCAGAAAGTGTCCAGAGAGGCTGTGGCAGAGTGCAGTTTCCTGATTCATCATGTTATGGCTGCTCCCCAGCCCCGGTCCCACCAGCACTGGGCACCTGGAGGCTCTGCTCTGGCTGTGCCTGGGTGACAGATGATACAAGGAGCTCTTCTGACAGCTTTGCAGCTGCCATGGAGCCTGCTCTGTGGTTAGGCTGCAGATGGGCTGTCTAGACAAGCATGCCTTTGAGGAAGCCATGTTCTTCTGCTTCAGACCGCATTATGAGGCAGGCTTCTTCCAGACAGGTGTGCCCCTGAAAAAAATACCCCACCACCACAGCAAAAAATGGTGAAGAAAGCTAAGTCTTCCTCTCCCACCTCATGCCAGGCTCTCATGAACGACCCACATTAGGGAACCTCTAGACACATGACATCTTCACAAGTGCAAACCCTGAGTGTGGGCACCACGTGCTCCTGGGCCAGCAGCCAGCTCAGGAATGAGCTCACTGAAAGGGGACCAGACCTCTGGATAAACTCAACAACTTCTCTCCGTGAAGGGTTTGAAATGGAGGAAGTGGGATCCATCATCTAGAGCTACAGGAGAGGTTTTAATTTCTAAATAAGCTCCCTTCCAAGCAGAAGCTCTTCAGCTCTTTCCCCAAGCATGCTTTAGTCTGGGGAAAGTCTGCTCTCTGTGGCTTTTCTGGAGACTTTCTCTGCTCTTCTGTTGACCATCCTACTGTTGTTTATGACATTGGTATGATGTTGAATTTCCTGTTGTTGAGTTGTTTTGGCATGTCCTAGCCCTAAGCCAACATGAGATCAGAGCCAAGAAAAACAAAAGTTCTCTGCATGTCAAGAGGGAGACCACACTCACCTTGCTGTCTCTTAAGGAGACACAGAGATCTCCAGACCTTCCCATCCCTGTCCTGCACCAGTGTGATCCTGTCCCCAGATCAGATCAGCAGTACAGTGTATCACAGGCTTCAGAGAGCTTCCCTTTGCTTATCTGATCTAGAAGGTAAAAAGGAATTCTGTGAGACACCTGCAAACACTTTTGTTGAGCAAGAAAAAGAAATGAAGGTTATGAAAGATCAGACCTTGGAATTAAAACAAGTCTGCTGTGCCACTGCAGGACAAGCAGCTCTCTTGTTAGCTTCATAGCTTACAACTCAGAAATTGGTCTGAGGATTGAAATGCAACACAACAGCAACACTGCTGCAGGTGGTTTTCATAAAACCAACATTTAGTTATTGAGTTGTTGTCTTGTGTGAAAGGTCTTAAAACATTGGTTATCTGGTCCTGCCTGTAACACTGAGCCTTGGCATTTGGGTCTGAATACCTGTTCCATTAGACTATCTCTGTGTCAACAAAACCCAGAAGTCACATCTATCTATAATTATACATAATAATAATTGATTTCTTGCCCATTAAGTAGCAGATTTGCTCCCTCATGATGAGCTGTTGGATAGGTTCTGTGTGGCTAGTTAGTGGAATGGATCTTACAGAGCTCAGTGGAGACCCCAGGGTTTGGAGCAGGCATTTTCAGGCTTTTTTTCCTAGTGCAGCATGGACCAATTTGTTGTGAATTTAGGAGCAGTGGAAATTGTTTTGCTACCTTTGGTTCCCTTTCATGGGCCCCTGCAGAATAGCTCCTGACTCAGAAGAGGTCCAGAGGTCCACAGCTGGCAGCTACAGAGCCATAGGTGTTCTGAAGAATGCAGTAAAAAGTATATGCCTTGATAAAATAGCGAACTCTATTAAATTTATCTGACTTTTAAATAAACTTCTGTGGGAGCCTATTAGTTAAGTGTATTAAATTTTATATGACTTTCTCACAAGAGCTGCTCCAACTGGCAGCCATCTGGAGCTGGCTGCTGGAGCTGTGGTGGGGTTTGCAGGAGCAAGGGGACACCAGCATCACCCTGACTGCTCCAGCATCCAAGAGCTGAGATTCCAGGTGTGCATACCCTGGACACCTCCTCCTCTGCCCAGCCTTGACCCTTTGAGCAGATCACAGGTGCCCAACCTCGACATCAGTCACTGCCTGGGCTGTGAGTCCAACCCACCAGCTCCTGAGCATTTACAGGAAAGGAATTAACCCCTAAAATAATAACAACTGAAGCAAATCAAACCATTTTGCATCAGCAGGGTGAGGAAATGAAGTGTGTCATGTTCTGTCAACAGCAGAGCTGCTGTGTGTGGGGAATGAGCTCCCAGCGTGTACTTGCCCTTTGCATCTGATTTTAATCCCATGTGTTTCCATCAGCTTTAATAACTAGATTTATATTGGACACCAAATGTTAAAATTACCTGAACTTGCAGCTCCTGCCTATGAAATGAGTCAGAATAGATTCTCTGTGGAAGTCACTGCAGTGCCAATAAGGATTAATTAAAACTCAAATGTTCTTCATTGTCTGCTAATCGAGGCATTGTTATGCAGTCAACCTTCTTGATTTCTCTCTGTGTCAGATAATCACTGAAGTATTTCACCTAGTCTCACTGTTTATTTAACCAATTAATTAAGGGAGGGGATATTCTGCATCTATTAGTATTTTAATTGGAGAATTTTATTCCCAGTGGCCTAAACATCTACATATGCTCAGGCTTTGTGTTTAACTCTCTTATCTTTTAAATAAGCCATGTTCCTGATTGTACACACTGCAGACTGAACACAAACCCACCAGCCTTCCAGGTTCTCTGTACAACTGGACTTCATTAGAGCCTGAAAACCAGGGGCCAGGTTCTAACCTCAGCTGTGCTCCTAGAGCTCTGAAGTAATTCCTCACTGTGGTGATAGACTGACTCTGGGGTGGTGCTGGTGTCGAGATGAGAGCCTGCTCTCTGTGATTCCAGTGCACATCTCAGAGTTCCCAGTTCAAAACATTATGTTGAATGGTTATTGGTTTATAGAAGTTCCCTTTATAACTTGTTCACAGTTTAGCAGGTGCCACAAGAGGCAAATCTCCATGAACAGAGCAAAACTTGAGAAAATCTTCATCCTGTAAGGAGAATTATTCCTGTTTATTTCAGTATGCATGGGCTTCTCCTACACGACCATACTCCAGGTGACATTATCATTTGCCCCATCCCTGGAACCATCCCAGGTCAGGTTGTTGGGGCTCTAAGCAGCCTGTTCTGGTTGGAGGTGTCCCTGCTGACTGCAGAGGGTCCCAAACCAGTCTGTGATTCCATGACCACACAACTGCAGGATAATAGATATTTGCATTTCTGAAATGGAATCAAAGTACTTCAGTATTTTCTCACATCTACTTCTCTTCACTGCACTCTCTTGGACATCAGAAGGCCACAAACACCAGCACAGTTCCTTGTGCTGGCAGTCCATATTCTTTGGGCTCCATTCTTTTGTTTCCATTTATGATTTTACTGAAGAATACTAATTGTTTTCCTCCTGACTTTACCAAGGAGCTTTATTTCCTTGGGAAGATGAAGGTAGAAATGGCCCCAAATGAAATAAGATCTTATCTTGCACAGAATAATTGGAAAAACATACAAACATGTCCAACATCTCTTTGTTTCTCCCTTCTGAGGGCAGGCTGAGGGAGCTGGGCTGGTTCAGCCTGGAGGAGAGGAGGCTGAGAGGGGATTTATCACTGTAGATAAATGTATCTGAAAGGGGGCTGTCAAGAGGCTGGAGCCAGGCTCTTCTCCCTGGTGCCCAGCAATAGGGCTTTGAACTCCCTCTTTATTCAGGATGTTCCTTCTGGCAAGGGAAACTTGTCCATGGCTCTTGAAAAGAAGTCAAAAAAGCCCTGGGTGACAGAAGATTAAGACAGTGAAGCCCAGACAACAAATCATGACAAAATGTTGCAGGAGTTCTCTCTACTCTGCTGCTCATGACACCATTGGGAGTCATAAAGGCCTGTGCTGATATTGGTTGTCCCTGAATACTGGCAAATAACCAGAGCTGAACATTAGGATGAGTCACAATCTGTGCTTTTAAAAGAAAGGGAAAAATAATGGTCTCCTGTTCTATTCACCTGCCCCTGCCCATCCAGCCACCTCTTCTTGAAGGAGCCCTCTGCTAACCAGTCCCACTCCCTGGGGCAGCTTCCCCTCTCAGAGCCCTTCTCCATGGAAACACTGCCAAAACAAGGGCAAGTTTTGGGTCCATCAGCCTTGCCAGTGTCCTCTGACATGATCAGCCGAATTCATCAGCTATTAATGAGTGCAGGATGTGCAGGACATGCTCTGGCAGCACTGGAAAAGGCTTTCATTCAGTCCTAGCTCTGTTCATTTTAACTAAATGGAGTTACCAAAGGTTTTGACTTCATTTCCAAAGTATCAGGTGAAATACTACTCAGTTTAAGAGCTAAGGATGCTGGCTGCAGTAAGCTGAGCTCCCATCCTCAAGAGCTGCTTTGATTTTAGAAGATATTTCCTAAAAGTTTTCTTTTCATTGGCTGAATCCAGGTGGAGACTGGAGAGTGAGTGATGGTGCATGGTGCTCAAAGGAGAGCTGTGGACTCCAGTAATGAATTTGGGGACTTTGGGTTTTGAGAGACCAGTCACAAGATTTCTTGTCCTCCTTGGCACAGCGTGAGAGGGCAGAACTGGACTGCAGTAGCTGCCATGTGCAGAGGCCCTGCAGCAAAGCTCACACTCCCATTTCAGGGACTGAGATTTACCTGCAAAACACTGGTGAGTAAGTCATGGCTGAAGAACCAATGTTCTCTGCTCTGATGTTCCTTGAGGAAAGTCTATTCTAGATGACTTTTGGCTGCACCTGTAACTATCCAGGGGTTTTTGCTATGGACATTGCAACACAAATTATAGGTACAGTGCTATTAGAACCTTATCCAACTTCTGTTTTTCCCTAGGAGGAAACCTGAAAAGCCATCAGCATCACTGCCTCCTGAGCCACTGCCCTCTGCCAGAGGATCAGGGTTCACCTTTCCATGTCCTGTAAGTGTCTAAGCTCTCAGCAGCCTGTGTTGTGACAGTGACAGAAAGCCCTAACCCCAGGGGAGCACAGGGAGCTTGATCCCCTTGAAGATTCCACAACACCTTGACAGCAGGACAAGTGCTTTCTGGCTGGATGCTGAAGGGATGTTGGCTAATGACATCCTACCAAGTGTTGATTAAAATCCCCACAAGTTTCCTCCATTAGGAAAAGATGATCTGAAATCCATCAATATCCAGTGATGTTTACCAGGAAATAGAAATGTGAGCTCCTTGCTGCACATGGCAAGAAGGAGATCATGGATATGTGCAGTATTTTATTAGCAATTGTTAAGGAAGGATTTAAACTCCTTATTCTCCTTGCAGGTCAAGCTCCTGGGAAGTGGCAGAGCAGGCACTAACATGTAATGCAGAGTGGATTAAAGAGAAAATCTGGGATAATTGATCCTTACCCCAGGAAAAAGATAAGGGCTGCAGAGATACAGCTGAGACTAAAGTTGCCATTTTGAGATTTTCTTGCTTTCTGTGAGACTTTGAGGAATAATTATTCCAGTGCAGTCCAGGCACTAATCCATCCAGTGCTCTGAGGTCAGAATGCTTCATCAGATTAAGGGATTGCAGAAGATTTCCAGAGGATTGGTTAAGGTAATTTCAAAGTTTTAGTGGTTAGGTTTTACCTTAGGGGTTGCCAAAATGGAGCAAACAGGTGATTGCACCTCTGCAGCAGCCCAGGCTGTGACCTGCAGACTGCCCAGCAAAACAAAATCCTCTTTAGAAGGGTTACTCTCTCCTGCAAAGCAAGGAGTTCTTCAGGGCTGGGAAGGTAAACAGCCATTTCATACCTGCTGCAGTCTGGGAGCTGCTGTTGGAGGCTGCAGGGAGCCAGTGCCTGCAGCCTTGTGCTGGGAGGAGCAACCAAGTGAGGCAAGGGCCAAGGGAAAGGAATCTCTCCTGGATCTGCCTCCTGGACCCAAACACTCTGCCTGGTCCCAGCTCTGCAACAGAGTTTTCTATAAGAGGAGACTCTATGCAGGGCAGGACCAGACAAACCCCAGTGCAGAGCAGTGGGAGAGGTGGAGAACCCCCAGGTCTTGGAATAACTGCCTGCTCTTTAGCCAGGGATTACATTTTTATTCCAGTTTCCAGACACAGCCAGGAACACATGGAGACTCCAAATTAAAGTGAAGAGATGCACAGAAGACTTGCTGACATACATCTCTCTGCTTGCCAAGGGGATGTGGGAGATGATGGGGAGCGTGTGAGGGCACTTTGCTGCTGGGGTTTCCCACTCAGGTGTGAGTTTTAGTGCTCTTCCCCATTACCCAACTGGTTTGTGCAGGTTGGAAAGGAAACACAAAGAAGTGTGTGAGACAGAGTGGCAGTGCTAAGAGCTGTGCTCTGAGTCCCTGCTGAGCAGTGTTTGTAAGCACAAGTGCTTTTCTCATTCAAAAACACACTTTGGAAATACTTGGATGCCTCTAAGAGTTGGGAAAAGCCTCTCTGGTGTGAGCAGTGCCTTGGCCACTTGTCAGAGGTGACATCCTCTGTGTTTCACAACCCACGTCCCCCAGCACCACAGCACTGCTTACCAATAGGTGCAGGTCATTAGCAGGAAGAGTTGAGCTCCTGACTGGGAGGGTTCCAGAGGCACCAGGCTCAGAAGTCACCAGGATCAACCTCCATGCCAAGGGCACCTGGATGGCCAGGGACGGACAGCTGGCAGCGAGTGGGGGATGCTCTTTGTGTTCTCACCTTCACAAACCACTCGTGGCATCTCCACAGGAGCTTTGCAAAGGGACCAGCTTTGCCTGGACAAGTGAAAGAAGCCCTCAGAGGGTGAGGAGCAGGAGAGAGAGAGCTGCTGCAAATAGCTGAACCAGATTAAATCATCTCTGCAGGGTTCATCTCACGGTCACGGGGACAGTGACTTATTACTGGTGTTTCAGTGGTGCCTGGAGCCACTGAGCCAGGCTCCATCCCCCCAAACATGCTAAAAACCCAGTGCAAAACCCTGATTACCATCTCAGAGTCTTGCTGAGAGATATGCAGCAAAGGCTGGGGAAGCTGCCCCAGAGCAGATCACGTATTCATCCAGCTAGCAGAGGTTCGTCAGCTCCTGTGTGCAACGTGGTTTGCTGATCACAGACTCAGAGAATCCCAGAATCCAGCATGGTTGGGGTTGGAAGGGGCCTGTGGGGATCACCCAGTCCAACCCCCCTGCTCCAGCAGGGGCACCCACAGCAGCTTGCCCAGGATCACCTCCAGCTGCCTTGGGAATCTCTCCCCAGGAGGAGACTCCACAGCCTCTCTGGGCAGCCTGGGCCAGGGCTCCAACACCCTCACACCCAACAAGGTTCTCCCTAGGTTTTCAGGTGGCACCTTCTGGGTTCCAGTCTGTGCCCAGTGCCCCTTGGGCTGTCCCTGGGCACCACTGAGCAGAGTCTGGCCCCAGCTTCTTGCCCCCAGCCTTCAGCTCTTGCTCAGCATGGAGCAGCTCCCCTCTGGGGCTGCTCTTATCCAGGCTCAGCAGCCCCAGGGCTCTCAGCCTTTCCTCCTGCCAGAGCTGCTGCAGTGCCCTCAGCATCTTCCTGGGCTCTGTAGTCTTTAATGATGTGGAAGCACAGAGAGCTATCAAACTGCAAGTGTTTTTGGGTGACACCCACGGCAGAGAATCACTGGTGCTCTGTGCAGCAGAGCCTCCTGCATGCACTCAGGGAGAAAAGTGATGCATTAGCAGGAGAAAACAGGAGAAGTTTTAGCTTGAAATCCTGGGAAACTCAGCACCAGGCTGCCTCAAAGTGTGTCAGAGTGGGAGTCTGCATTCAGAGCATCCCTATAAGCACTACTCAGCATTTAAATTTAGGAATTTCTCTGTGGGTGATGCTAAACACAACAAGTGTCTTCAGGGCTGGTGCCATCACACAGGGTATGAACTCTTGGCAAGCCATGTGTTAGCAGTCTGCTGTCAGGTTCTCCTCCCTTCCTGCTTCAAACCTCAGGACAACACAACAACTCTGGGTATTCCAGAGGTGTGAAGCATCCCTTGTGCTGCAGTGAGACCTCCTTGGAGGTTCAGACTGGGTATTAGGAGGAATTTCTTCCCCCAGAGGGTTCTCAGGCCTTGGCCCAGGCTGCCCAGGGCAGTGGTGGAGTCACCACCCCTGGAAGAGTTCAAAGAACCTGTAGCTGTGGTGCTTGGGGCCATGGTTCAGAGGTGAGGATGGCAGTGCTGGGTGGGTGGTTGGACTGGATGATCTCAGAGGGCTTCTCCAACCATAATTATTAAAGGATTCTATGATCTTTATTGTGAAATACATAAAGCTCATGAGGCAAAACCTTTAACACTGGGAGCTCCACCAGCCTCTCTCTGTGGATTTACTGGGACTTCTCTTTGTTTTGACCAGTGCTGTGTGACTGCTCCAGAACACCCTTGCTGCAGGATCTGCTTTCATCCTGAGGTAACGCAAGCAATCCCCAAAGCATCACTTTCTTGGGTTACTCACCTTGTTTTACTAGAGAATCACTATTTATTTGGGATACCTCAGGCTTTGGTTTCATTTGGTTCTGACTCTAGTTAGCTGAGGATGCTCTTTAACTGTGGTCTAAGGATCTGAGAACAACAATAGCAAAAATTTTAATCAGCTTGCTGCAGTCCATAACTGCTCTCCTTCTGAGCTGCTGGGCAATTGACCATGCAGTGCCCAATATGATTTGTTTGGTTGTTAATTACTTCCCTCACCAGCTAAGCAAAAGCTTTTAAGCATTTCTGTCATGATTCCTTGGGGGAAAACACAGGAGAACATTGAACCATAAACTGGTTTGGGTTAGAAGGGACCTTGAAATCTCATCTAGTCCAACCCCCAGCAGTCAACAGGAACACCTCCACTAGATCAGCTTGCTCAGGACCCCAAAAATCCTGACCTGGAATGGTTCCAGGGATGGGACATGTCCAACTTCTCTGGGCAACCTGGGCCAGAGTCTCATCATCCAGTAAATTCTGAGGACTTCAACCTGGACAGACATGACTCAGGGGTCTGGTGAGCCTGGCCTGCTCCTACAGCACCATCACACACTTCTCAAACCTCACTTCTGTCCTCTTCATGACCTTGTGTCTTTACTGGCTTAGCTGCCATCGATTTTCAGTCTCATTATTGGTTTATTTTTGTATCACCCAAGTGCTCAATGAAAACAGCAGCCCAAGAGGAGCATGGAGCATACATCAGTCAGTCCTCTATTTGATAGCATTACTGAAGGTTCCACCACGACCTTTAACACCAAGCAGAAGGAAGAGCAGCACAGGAGGAGAATCAGAAGTTTGTCACAGCATCAGGCAGAGGCAGGGGAAAGGAGACTGTAGGACCTGTTGTGGATGTGTTTCCTCTCTCAGCAGCTTCTTCTGTAACCTTCTCCTGGCAGAAGCTTGGCTGGGGGCTTCAGAGTGGAGAAGACCTCAACATAAACCAAAAAAACCAAACCAAACCAGCAAAACAAAAAAGTAAACTAGAAAAGGAAAGAAAGAAAAGAGCATTACCAAAAGAAATGTTCTGCTTTGTTAAAATGAGCTCACAGACTCTTGGAAGAACTTGATGCTTCTGGAGAGCTGCTGGTCCAGAAGCAGAGGTGGGTACCGGCTACCAGCCCTGGGCTGGGGGATCCCTGTGCCAGCCACCAAGCTGGAAGCTCATCCTGTGGCACCCTGGCTGTGTCCTAGCAGGATGATGGGGTCTGGGGAGAGTTTCCATGACAGCAGGGCAGAGAGTTACAGAGTGTACATAAAAGAAACCTTTCTGCTGTGTGTAATTTTCCAAAGAGAGCTGTGCTAACACAAGCACTTACACGGATAGGGTGTCACCTACAGCAGTGGAGAAACTCTATAGCATCTGTTCAAACCAATGTTCAGGGCTGTCTCCTTCTTGGTAGTTTTCATCCAGAGCCAACATCAACAACAGGGAATTGCACTGGTTTTCTGTGTCCTAAATTGCTGCTGTAGAGTATGTATTGACTTTGTAAGCCAATAGATCTGAATAATTGATTTGAACAGGAGTCACTGCTCACATGCTTTTTTAATTTTGGACATGAAAAATGAAAAGCTGCTGACTTTTGGAATAATTGGCTCAATAACTGGCTGGGCAGGCAGGCTCCATGGCTATTGGTTTCACTACTGGTGTGTGAGTTCACAGGAGCCACTGACTTCTGAATCCATTGGGAGGTGAATGCAAACTCACCAGGAGAAGAGGTTTGCTTGTGCTCCTCCTTTCCATAGGACCATAGCATCATTAAGGCTGGAAAAGACCTCTAAGATCATTGATTGTTATTGTGTCAGCTCTTTTCATCACACAGATGCATCCACCCAAAGACTTCAGAAATTAGCATGATTCCACTGACACACAGACTGAGACAGATACATATAGAGAGAGAGAGATTGGTGGGGAGGGGATTGAGCTACTGCCATGGCTCCAGGAGTGAAAGAAATTTGAGGTCCTCTGAAAAGCACTGAACTTTTCTATTTCCCATATATGTTCCTGCCCAAAGGAAAATTGTGACTGGCAAGGACCTCTTGAGCCTTAAAACAAGGAAAAAAGAGACAGAGCTTGCCTGCTGGGAGGTAAAGAAGGCAAGGAGCTTTAGAAAGGGAGATGAACTGCACATTGGACAGGGTCAGGTAATCAAGGGTGTGAATAGGCTGTGGAAGATGTATGCAGATTAGGAGCTAACACACATTCATTTATGAGGTTTGGACCAAGCCCAGAAAGGAAGAAAATTGCACATGGGATTAAAATGTCAAAGCAATAGGAAGGAGTTTATGTCTGAAGTCTGAAAGCCTCCATGAATGATCTGCAGAGAAATGAGCACTGACCCATCTCAATAAATCATCCTCAGGGAGGAAGGAAGCTGAGGACAGGAGCAGTCCCTGCAGGAAGGAATCCCAGCTCTGAGCAGAGCTGCTACCAGGCTCTGCCTTTGCTTTTTTGCTCAGGTAAAGAACCTGCAGCAAGATCCTCCCAGCAATCCTGCAGAGTTCATGGCATGATGCTAATGGCACCAGAGGAAGGGTTCGTGTCTCCTACAGCCTCAGAGACAAGAGACAGTGCCCTGTGCCCTGGGAGCACTAGCAACTGTTCTCAACCATAACATGGCTTTGCCATGGCATGACTTCACCTTCTGCCTCAGTCTGAACACCAGGAATGGCCTTGGAAACAATTATTTGACATCAGTGCAGTTAGATAACTAAAAATACTCTCTGGTGACATGTTCTGGAGTTGGAGTGAGGCAGTTGGGCACGGGGGAGAACAAAGGCTGTATTCTGTGCTGGCATGGCCAACTGGTTGACATTAAACACAGACAAGCTCTTTTCCATCTCTGTGTGAAGGCTTAGCACAGTGTGGGGACTTCCAGCATCCCTACTGCATTAATGTGGTCTGACCCCTAGGACATTATTTAGGGAAAGAGGATCTTTCATCCCTCCTTTCTTCTTTTGACACCCCACCCTCTCAGAGACTTTTGCTTGAATTGGATTTTATTCCTCTTTTAGCTTGTGTTTCATTTCTCTTCGCTGCTGGGACATGGAAAGCAGCAAATCTGCATGGGGTTCATGCACTAAAAAAAGCAGAGGCTGCCAAGGAGGAGTGGGAGAAAGTAGATCAAGAGAGAGAGCTTTGTTCCAGCTCAAGTGCTGGGAGTACGAGGGAGAGACTGGTGCTGTGAGTGGAGACTGAAAGGGGTTTGGTTCAAGGGATGGGATCTGATTCTGCTTCACTTTATTAGCTAACTGGGGAAGATCCTTTCCACAAATAGTCTCCTGTGTGGGGACTTCACCTCCTGACTCCTGTGACATTTCAGAGGCTGATAACAAATCTGTTTCTTGCACAATTACAACTTTCTTGTAATACTGAGAGCATTCAACACCAGGAAACTGCTAAGATCTCAGTCCTCATTACTGTGGGCACCATGAACAACCAATCACTTAGATATTTTGCAGCTAGAGATGTTGAACTTTGCCAGCTGAAATATTAATTGAATTCCCTCCTACTCTCAGGAATAAAACAGTGCTGGAGCTACAGGGGAGCACAGGAATTATTTCTTGCTTCTCTTCTACTTGCAGCCTACACAGTAGATCTCTACTAGTTAATACATTTAATTTTCTTTCCTCCCAGGAAGGCTTTGGGATAATGCAGAGGGAAGAGTCATTTGCTTTCTAAGAAAGTCAGGAAGAGAATTTAGGGATTCTCCAACATAATCAAGGGCTTCAGAGGAAAGAAATCCCTTTGCAGCAGCTGATTTTGCCCAGGCTGGGTGTGCAAGCTGTGAGTGTGTGCACTGTGTGTGTGAGAAACATCTTCCACAGCACCAGAGCCACTGGTGCTGCCTGGGCCACTGTCACTGGGGTGCGATGCTGCAAGAGCATCCCTGAGAGCCAGAAGAAATGGGGAGGGACTGAGGGGGGTCTCATCCCAAACCCTTGAGTACCATGCCACTGCTGCAGGAGGTCCTCAGTGCCAAGGAGAAGACGGAGGATGGGAAAGGCTGTCAAGGGTGGCTGAGTGGGATGCAGCTACTGGTGCTGGGGGTGTCACCATCCCTGGAGGGGTTTAAAAGATGTGCAGATGTGCTGCTGAGGGACATGTTTAGTGGTGAGCTGGCACTGTTAGGTTAACAGTTGGACTTGATGAGCTTAAAGGGTTTTTTCCAACCAAAACCATTCTGTGATCATAGGATTCTTCTGGGAGCGCTAAAGCAAAGGGAGTTAGCAGAAACAACAAGGCTGGTGCCCATCTCAGAGCACAGAAGGAACATGACCCAGAGAGCAGGAGGAGGCACCTGGCACCTGCAATCCAAAAATTCCCAGAACCTTCTCAAGATTTACACTTTGATTTGCTGGTTGATCACTGGGAATGGAGCCGTTCAGGCTTTGGCAGGTTAGAAGAGTTGTCATCTTCTCATTTTCATGTACTTCAGGACTTTGCAATCTTGGCAGAAGGAAGGTGCTGAAGGAGGTCTAGTCTCCAGTTTCCAATTCTTGCCTTTCCAACGCTGATTAAAGAAGAAAATCTCCTACAAGCCTCTTCTTGTTCAATTCTTAGTCCTATTTCAAGATCAAATAAGCAATAAAACAGGTCTGGATAAGCTCACAGGCTTAACCTGCTCAAAAGGGGTAGATTGGGCAAGATCTTGGAGGTGACAGCAGATCACTCTGGGGATCACAGATCCTCTGCTGTCCTCTGAAGATAACTCACCATCACTGGGACATGAGGGTTCTGTGGGACCAGCCCAGCACAGCTGTACCTGAAGGCAGCTGTCTAAAGGAGTCACTGGGCTTGCATTTTCTGCCACTAACACTTGAGGAGGATCAACATTATTGAGGCTAATTAGAATTCATTGAGAACTGATTGTTCATTAGAGAGAGGGGAAAAACATGTTCTGTGGAGCCCTGGGTTTGGTAGAACTATTTCACATAATTAAGCAATTCCACATCTTGGCATTTTATCCCTCTTGTTACCACTGCACTTTGTTAATAAGTTTTTAATTGCAAATGATCTCTGTGACACAGATTACTCTGTGTTTACCAGGCAGCAAAAATGCCATGAATAACCAGCCTGGATGCCAAGCCCTCTGAAAACCCAGCTGCCAGCTTCTGTCTTCTCCACGGTTTGGCATTGAAACCCCTTCAGGTGCTGTAGAATATATGGATTTCCAGACTATATTAGTGAATAGAGTATATGGATTGTTGCAGACTGCAGAGATCCTTGGCTAAGGCTCCAGGAGCAAGGAAAGAGCAGCTTTCAGAACCAAAAGAAGCTTGTTCCTGTTGGGAACCAGCAAGCTGATCAGTGTCTTCCAGATGGTCTGGTTTATTCTCTGCATTGCCACCTTGTATGCTGTGCATGCCCCAAACTTCTGACCCTTGCCTGTTTACACAATTACTGAAGATAGTTACATATTCTTAATTACCTGTATAAAAACTGTGCCAGGCTGAGCAATAATAATTTAACCTCCAATTTATATTGTTTGTTTTCAATGAAGTGCCCAGGCTGAGTTGCTGAAAAATGTCCTGTTTTCTCTTTGCAAGGAGAAGAGTCAAAAAGCTGAAGGGAGAAAGCTCCTTCCTTGCTCTTCAAACCTCTACTTATCACCCTCAGGGGCAACTGGCCAAGCCTGCATTCACTCCTGTGACTGAATTCTGTCCTCCAGTGCTAGAATATGGATATCTTGATCTGCAGTCTAGATAGCTCTGTAGTATGTACAGTCCTGGAACATGTACGGTTCACTCTCTAATGCAGGAAGGAAAGGTGTGGATACCTGTTCAACTTCAGGTAGGAAGTTCCTGTTCCAGTGACTAAAACCTGCCCTGAGCAACGATTTTGATGGGAAGCAATGGGCTAACCCCCCCTACCCCCCCTGAGAGCTGTGTTGGGCTTAGAGAATACTGCAGCTTTTAAGGTGTTTTTTAAACATGCAAACTACTGTTTGAAAATGTTTTAATTTGAGAGTTTAAGTGGATTTAGAGAGCAAACAGCAGCCAAAAGGGGAAAAAATATTTAAAGTTTGAGGTCAAATGAAATATTTAATTCAAATTAAGACTGGGACAGGCTCTCCAGGGAAACAGTCATGGCACCAAGCTTGCCAGAGATCCAGAAGCATCTGGACACCACCCTCAGGCACATGATGTGATTTTTGGGGTTGCCCTGTGTAGAGGTAGGATCTGGACTCAATGATCCTTGTGGGTCCTTCCAGCTCAGGGCATTCTGTGATTCTCCATCTCCAAAGGACAGAACCACACCAGAGCATCCTCTGTCATGCACTTTGTCTCCAGGTGATGTACTACCTGACCTGAGCTGTGTGAGAAGAGTGTTGATAAAGGAAGGGATGCTGTCAACCCTCACTACTGCTCCAGTGGTAACTCCATTTTGCCAGGAGAGTTCGTCTGAAACACTGAGCCCAGTTCCACAACCTCTCCACCAAACCCCTCCCTGCACTGGCTTGTTCCATTGGTAGAACACACAAGCTCCTGCTGCTTTTTTCCAACACCTGCAGCTTCACCCCTTCTCCCCCATCAGAAGGTTTCTTGTTCCACCACTGGTGCAGAGGAAACTGCTGTTTTCCTTTGGGCTCCACCGTGTGCTTTGCTGTGTGTTTCCAACTCGTGGATGCTAAATTATGTGCACTGGAAAGAGATGTTAGAGTTAACCTGAGCTGCTGAGGCTGCAGTGTGCTTTGGCCACAGCAACCGTAACCCAGGGAGAGCTCAACAAGGCTCCACTGTCTCCATATCATACCTGATCTCCTCTGGGTCACTGCAGGAAAGGGTTTCCCTGGTCAGGGCTGAACACAGCCCTTTAGGAAACACTCTGCAGCAGCTGAGTGCATCTGCACCTCCAACAGTCTGTTACCAAACTGATTGTAAAACACTGAACACCAAGGGCAAGAAAACATGCAGATACAGTCTTGTCCCATTTATAAATGACTCCTGTCTCTGTCCTCAGCCTGGGAGTGTTCGCCAGGGGGTGACCCTGATAAAACCCAAGGCTCTGTTACAGTTACAGCACATGGGAATTGCTCCATGGCAGCTAAGGGCAACCAGTCCCACAGCTATTACTCCTAGAAGGTCAATTAACTTAAAATTACCAATACAGCATTTGAGTTCCCTTTTAACTGGATGTGATTAATTAGAAGTGAAAACAATTGCTTATGTAGCAGATGTTACAAGATGTTACCCTACAAGCCATGAGCATACACCCAGAAGAAATCCCTGCAGAGCTGTCAGCAGTGAAAGCAAAGCATCAGTCACTGGCTGCTCAGGAAATGATGCATTTGGAGCAGGGAGGGTAACGATCCACAGTTCATCCTAAAGGATATCCTTTCTTTTCTCCATTCTGTGGAGAGCTGAAGGAAATCTCAATGGATAAAGCAGTAAAGTCCTTTGCAGAGTCAACATGATGAAGTTGGACTGTTTGTGTTAATGCAGAAATCAGCCTGAGGAGCTCCTGGTCTTGTAACAAAAGTTAACCCAAACTCAGGGAAAAAACCCAACAAACCCATGATATAATAAAATAAAATAACAAAACTCTGTCTGTTTTCACAAGGCTTCAGTGTACCCTGAAATACAGCTCATGGGACTCCCGCAGGTGGATCTCCTTGCACTGGCAGCTCAAATGAAAAAGCAGTGTAACAGGAAAAACTTCTCCAAGGCAGGTGTCTCAAAAAGCAGTGGAAAATGTGCATTTCTGAGAATGAATGGCAGTGGCACTCTGCCTGTGTCAGTCAGGACAGCAGCCACTGCTGGCACAAGGCTTGCTGCAGCTCCTGCAGAATGGCCTCTCTTGCCCTCGATAGGTTGTCAGCTGCAAGGCAGCAGGAACAGGGAGCAGGTATCTCAGCTGAAAACAGAGCAAGTATCTCAGCTGAAAGCAGAGCAGGTATCTCAGCAGGAACACAGAGCAGGTATCTCAGGAGGAACAGGTAGCCGGTATCTCAGCAGGAACATGGAGCAGAGTTTCTAGGAATCAAAGCCTGGAAGCAGTTTTTGTGGCTAAATCAGTAACTAACAAGTGTTCTGCTACAGAGAGCACTGTTAAATCTGTGCCTCCACCAGCATGGAGACAGTGCCCATGGTGCCAGGGCCAACCCAGCTGCTCCTCAGAGCACCCAGGGCTAAATGGTTGCTCCTGGGGAGCTGGAGGTGTCTCAGCCTGCCAAGAGGATGCTAGTTTCTCCTTCACTTAGGGGAAAATTCAGAGACTTTGGCTGAAACATTGTGCTTTCTCTGTAGCTAACAGCTCACCAAGACATGGAAATTTCTAGGTGTTTCACCACCATGCAGCTGAAAGGAGAATTTTGTCTGCCCAGACAGAAGAAGATAGGTACAGGAATATTCTGGCCTGGAACACCAAGTGGGTGAGTGGAGTCTCCAGGAGCCTCCCAGTGCTCTGGATCCTGATTTTTCTGATCTATAGAGGTTATTATGCCCAGTCCAGCTACAAATGGAGCAGCAGAAACAGTTCCATACAGGAATCAGGGTTGTTGGAAGGCAAAAACTTGCTGAATGCAGAGATGGTGAAGAGCTAACCTCAAATGGAATTTCATAGCAATGATACATGGAAAGCATTTATTAACTGACATTTAATGATGCATTAATATTTATTTAAAATTTTTCACAGGGATTTTAACCATAAACTGAAGCTTTAAATAGCTGTGGTAAAAAGAGGTGGGAGAAGAGCAGCAGCAGCAGCATGATTAAAAAATTAATACCGTGCAGAAGGAAATGAGTTCACCTAAAAATGTCTCTTAAATAAAATATTTCCCCTTAGTTTTCAGGTCCTGCCACCTTGTTTCCATCCAAGACATAGTCATACAATGGAATCAGAGAATGCAAGTGCAGTGAGGTGATACTTGCTGCTATTTTCTTTCCTGTTGAAACTTGAAGTGCTGACATATTGATGAGAATGCTGTAATTATTTTCCCCTTCATTTCTCTGTTTTTTCTCAGAGGCTGTACATCAGAAGCTGTTTATCAGGGTAGAGAGGGGATTGAGACTAGATATATATTGAGGGTGCATATACACCAGATATTGAGGAGAAATTTTTCTACTGAGGGTGGTGAGAGGCTGTCCCAGGTTGCACAGAGAGGTGGGAGATGTCCCATCCCTGGAACCATCCCAGGTCAGGTTGTCTGGGGCTGTGAGCAACCTGCTCTAATTGGGGATGTCCCTGCTGCCTGCAGGGGGCTGCACTAGATGACCTTTGAAGGTCCCTTCCCACCCAAACCATTCCATGATCAGACTCTGGGAACACTGCTTACCCCAAGCATGAGTGCACTGTACAAAACCTTTATTCACTTTCAAGTGAGTGAAGCTATTATTTTTCCTGCTTCTGTTATAAAAGCATGAGGCTACAGCTTCAAAGGGAGCTTTAGGAGTTAGGTAGTCCCCAGGCAGGACTCAGTGAGAATGAAATGCAGGTGCAACCAGTGTTAACCACTCTGCTGCTGCTCTGCCAGGAGAGCTGCAGGACATTCCACCTTCAGGGCAGACCTCAGCTCTCAGTGCTCTTGATCCAAACATCCCTCGTTCTTCCACTGCAGTGGATGCTCCTCTGCATCCCAAGGCACCAGAGTGAGAGGAACATTGGGCAGGGTGGTGGAGAGAGTGGGGTTTGCAAGGTTTAAATGGCTGTGTATGCAGCATTACAGCAGATCTGTTCTCTCCCTTCTGCAATGCTGACTGAGTGCCCATCTATCGCCTCCCACATTCACGCTCTGCTCCTTCCATTTGCCTTTTCTTCTTCCTCAGATGTGCATTTTACACCACCAAAGGAGATGGAGCACTGGAAAAACTGAATCAGTGTCTCAGTAACACCCCAGAGCTTATCTCACACCCTTAAACCCAGGGGATGAAAGAGGAGAGTGGAGACAGGGCTCAGCTCCTCAGGGTGTGTAAGTTGCCATATCTCGAGTTGGAGATGCTCAGTTTTCTTCTTGCCTAACTGGCTCAGGGGTTTCTCTGCAGAAAACAGGGGCGTTTGGTCTAAGTAAAACTGGAAACAGTCTGAGTTATAAATGGTGCTTGCTGCCTGTGGAATAAAAATAGTGAGAATCAAAGCTCCTACCAGCAGAAGCCAGCAGAAAGGAGTCAGTGGGATGGAGAGCAGAGAACAGTGATGGCTCCAGCACAAGACAAAAGCTGACCTGTGAGTGTTTACAGAATCATAATCCATGTCCTACAATTTCCTAGAATCCCACCAGCTTTCCTTAAGGCAATGCCCATTTCCCAGCCTTGGCACTTCTGCTTACAGCTGCCCTGGGGCCTGTGTTTGGTGGTGTTTCTTTGTAGGCAAGACACCAAGGAGGTTTCTGGTACCACTGCCTCTTCCCAGTCAGCAGCAGACCTACAGGGCAGCTCAGAAATGCTTCTGGGCTTTGTACAAAACATTTGATGGAAGTGCTGAATTTGAGACTTTGAGTGTGTTACATGTGGCAGGTTGTGAATCTGAGGAAGAGGGAAGAGAATAAATACAGAAACCGTGCTGGTGTTTGGGTTTGGAAGTGCTGAGTTGAGCAGTGTGAAGATGGTCTTGATTGAGGGTGAAGAAGGCACTTGTGTGAGGAGTACATGATGCTGCATGAAGCATGTTTGCTTTGGGGGGAAAAAGGAAAAAAAGCTGAATTTCCAAGAATCTGGAAGGGTTAACCTGTTCCTCACCACTAAGCAATACAGAAAACTACCTGAGTAACATTAGGTTTGTGCTTTGGGGGAGGGAGTGGAGCAGGCTGGGCCAGACCACCCCAGCCCGCTCCAGGTACTCATGGGCTGCAGCTGGGAGCTGGGGTGGGGCAGAAAGGGGCTGGGTCCTTGGGATAGACTTAAGCAAAAGGATGGAGGGGGCTGGTTTTGGGCACTACAGCCCAGGGTAGAAGGTCTGGGTCTCTTTCCTGAAGACTGATGCTATGGCATGAAGGGATCTAGGTATGGTGGTAGGTGCTGTCTGGGCAGCAGTGGCTGGGAGGTCTGCAGGGGGTAACTGGTGGAGGTGGTGAGCTCCCTAGCAGGGTGTGAGGGGTGGCTGGTGGAGATGGTGAGCTCTCCAGCAGGGTTTAAGGGATGTCCTTACTGCATGTAGAGAAATGAGAGCTGCTTTTCCCAGGGTGGAAGAATGGCTCCTTGTGAGTGGTCAGATAAGGAACCTTCACAAGCTGGTACAGAAGAGGTTTTAGCAAAGAAAGGCATTTAGAAAACAGATGTTCTGGCTGTGGCAGGGCTTCATGTTATCAAAAACTAGTTGGGTTTTGTTTGGGCTTTTAAAAGGAAAACCTGTTTTGGTTGTACTTCAGTGGTTTCCCTTCATGTCACCACACACAAAGTCCATTCTCTAGCCTACTGCTTAATTGTGAACTGCAGCTAATTAAAGAGTGATTGCAGTTAAACACAAAACCTGCCTTAGCAGCTGAGCTGTGTCTTGTTCCTTCTGTAGGGTGGAGCAATATGGCTGTAAAGATGGGGCTGCAGGCTCTGTAGGACACTGTGCTCATGTTGCTCTCTCTCTCTGCAGGCATACTGTCCAAGCATGCTGGTCAGTGGACAACTAAGGAGAGTCACTGCTCTGTGCTTCAGCCCAGCTGAACACTACTGGCAAGGTAAGATTTGCCTAATTGTGGTTAATTAATGGGATTTCATAGTTTGGATTGAAATGAGGCTATACAGGAAGCAGCCCTGCTCTCTATGGTGTCACCCAGCCTGCACCAGCAGGCACTTTGGCCACTTCTGGTTTGGCCAGAAACTCCCTGAGACACTGGGGGAGGGAGTGCTGCTGTGTTGGGCAGTCTCAAGTCCACCCAAAGATGTCCTTAGGTGAAGAGAAGTTGTGCTGAAGGTGATCCTGCTCTCAGCTCACTGCAAAGAGGTGTGTGGATTCTGAGGATAAAATAATAGCTGGTTGTTTAAAAGCTCTGTTTTGTTTTGGCCTCTTCTCCTAATTAGTCATTGTTCATGATGTTTTTGCTTTCTGTAATGATGGCATCTTGCAAGGCATGATGAATGTAAGGGAAATAAGTGTTGTTTTATATGGGTACAAGGGTACAAGTCATCTTCTTCTGGTCTTCAGACAGTTAAGGTCTTGTTTTAACGAGTCCTTGTGTATCTAGAAGAGGTTATGTTCTCAGCTGCTCTGTTCATGTTACCATCTGTCTACCACCTCTATCTGTACAATCCTTCCAAACTCAGAAAGCTTTCCAGCAGGACAGGTTCCACTAGGTCTGTGCCCTCCCAGGTAGGGACAAACCCTGTGTCCAGCACCCCTTGTAAGGGTCAGACCATCCCAGACCAGTAGAGCAGGGGCACTGGTGATAGGAAAACAAAGCAAATGAGCTAAATGCACCTTCACTCCTGGTTAAAGCATAATGCAGTGAGTGAGATTTGAAATATTCCTTTTTGTTGTGGGTTTGTCACTACAGGACTCTGTATTTCTTGTTCTGTGTTTCAAAACTGAAGAGTGACAATGGTGCAGTTTCTTCTCCCAGACAAGATGGCATTAGGGGTTTGCCCACCTTATCCCTGAATCCTTATGTTACAAAGGAATTTTTGAAGGGATTTTTGGATGCTTTGGGGGGAGGGGAAGGGAATTTGATGTTCCTGTGGAGCAGGTAGGGAAGATGCTGCACGAACTTCCTTCAGGTAACCCTTCTAGGTGTAGGACTTTCACCCCACAGGCTCTTGAGCATGTGTCTGAACTTCATGACATCCAAACACATGAAACTAGGAATGGAAGAAAATCTGAAGTATTTAGAAGCAGCTGAGAGGTGAAGCCTCATGGCTGGTGTGAGGAGCTGTCTGTGGTGGCTCACAGGGTGTTGCTGAGCTGGATTACTCTCTAGTCAGGCTGGACCTGCTGGAGTGTTGTGGGGCAGCAGACTGTGACCTGCAATAGCAAAGTCTGGTGCATGGCAAACAAAGAGCTGGACCTTATTCAAGGAGATGTTTTGTTGTACCTAAATACAAGTGTAAGAGCATGTTGGTCTACAAGATGGTGTGGTGAAGTCGTGTCTAAAGTAGGAGGAAGCCTTCTGGAAACTGTTTGAGTCAATGGTTCCAGCCTCTGTGGAGATGTCTTCTGAAGTTCAACCCTTACTGGGCTTCCCCTGGTGCAGCTAAACTACTGGAGGGTGTGAATTCATGCACCGAGATGTCAGTGAGCCTCTGCCTCTTAGCAATAGTCCCTTCAGGAGAGCTGCTCTGTTTTAGAAGTGGTTTTCATAGCCACATGAGGTGCAGCTTTGCTGTTCTATTTGCATCCATGTGGGATGGTTCTGTTTCTGCAAATGCTGACATTTCCATGGCTCCAGCAGTGTGGATGGAAACTCCATTTCCAGAGCTGAGTTGAATTAGTACTGTGACGTGCCCAAACATTTGCCTGCTACAGAAGGTTTAAGGTTTTGCCCAGTCTGCAATGAAAACAGTTCAAAATGGTACAGATATGGCTATCAGACATGGGCATTGAGCTGAGAGAAAATCCAGCTGAGGAAGCCCACAAAGCTGCTTCTGTCTGGGGGGAAAAATAGATTAAAAATCAACATTCAGTCATTCAATGGAGTAAAACTGTCATTTCTCATGAATAGCATGAAACTGACTCTCAGATCTCCTTATGGAAGGACAAAGCTCCCCCAGGATGAGTCTGCCTCAGCTACTGAAAACAGTTGTTGTGCAGAAACCCTAGTTAATGCAGAGCTGTTAATTGTCTGACCATTAAATTACTTGGCTTCTACTTAGCCCCCACTGGGGACTAATTTTAAATTCAATTAGCACAGAATTTAAAGGGATGTAGTTGAGGGATTCTGGAAGACTAGAGAGATGTGGAAGTGTTTGATAAGATGCAGTCAGGAAAGGGAAGATTTTAATCTGTTTCAAGGTTTTTAAACCAGGATAAACTCCAAAAGAGAAATTCCCTTTGAAAGCATCCACACAAAGGAGATTCCTTTATGTTAATGAACTGTAATTTCCAATTATATTGTTACTTCAAACTACTAATCAGCCAGCATTTGAACCAACTAATGAAACCTCCAGGAATTACAAAGTCATGAGGGTGTATTTGTAGGTTCACACATTCTTGACTTCTCTAGACACTTCAAAGTGTCACAATGACTCTTGCATCACTTGCACTCCATCAAAACCAGACCCATGAGAAGTCTCAGTGGGTGACCTGATTCCCACAACACTTCTGCAGCTGCAGGATACTCAGGCAAGCACTCAGAAGTGAGTGAGGAGACTCTCTTCATCCTGGCAAACACAGATGCAGCCAGCTTTGATTTCCAACTCCTGGCAGGTTTATGGATTTGAGAGTCACAAAGTGAGATTGGCCCAGGCTGCCCAGGGCAGTGATGGAGTCATCATCCCTGGAGGTGGTCAAAACCCACATGGATGTGGTGCTTGGGGCCATGGTTTAGTGGTGAGTGAATGGCTGGGCTCTGATCTCAGGGGGCTTTTCCACCCAGAATGATTCTGTGACTCTGCTCTCTGTGGGAATTGGGTGAGCACTGGACTTCTTGCAGTTGCTGCTCTTGGCCAGGTTCTGCTACTGTCCTCTTCTCCAGGAGGTAAACTCATTCTTTGGAGAGCTCTGGAACTGTGCTCAGAGCATTGCCTGCCCTCTCTGGGGTGGGTATGGAGAGCTGTGGATGCTGCTGTCAGCCTCCACACAGCATCCTGCACCCAGAGGCAGCGTGCCTGTTCCCAGCTCTCTCCTGCCTTCCTGCTCATCCCTTTGGAGAACATGTTGCTCACACTTGCATGCTGCAGTCAGAAGCAAGCAACCAAGGGCAGGATCATGTCTTTGAGCCACTG
This sequence comes from Galbula dea, assembly GCA_013399015.1. Taxonomy (NCBI): domain Eukaryota; kingdom Metazoa; phylum Chordata; class Aves; order Piciformes; family Galbulidae; genus Galbula; species Galbula dea. Next base: position 936,808 of record VWZX01007460.1, read on the forward strand.
GTTTTGGTTTTGTAATCCTCTGGGTTCCCTGAGGGAGGAGTGAGCTCCCTCCTCCTACAGCAGCTCATCCACAGTTCACAACTGCTTCAAACCTCATCCCTCACTAAAGCAAAGGTTGTGGTTCCTGCACAGCATCTTCCTGTTGTCCAACTCCTCCTGCTTGTGTTCTTTTTGATGGCTTTATTCTCCTCGATTTCTCTCCACTCTACACTATTTGAACTGCCTTTTTTTTTCCTTTGCCTTTGTGATGTCTGTGTGGGTTTGGGAGAAGAGAAACCTGTTTACAAAACAGCCCTTTGCATTTGAGAGAAAAACATCCCAACAAAAACAACCAAAAACCCCAAACAAACAGAATCAAATCCAAACCCAAACAGCTAAATAATGACAACTCCATTTAAAACTTTTTAAAGGGTACCTGGTTTGTTTTTCCCTTCCCTTCGCTGGCACAAGCCTGTGCAGAAGCAGCCACTTGCCAACAACTCTTACTTTGGGATAATTACATTGTTGTGATTTCCCATTTGCTAATCTATAGTCATTCTCCTCTGATTTGTGTTATTATTTTTAACAAGGCAGAAGTGGGGAGTAAGGAAAAGCTGATTTGTGATCAGAATTTCTCCCTGCTATAATTAACTGCAGCTAAAAACACATAATTGCTGCTTGCATAGCTTCCCAGTCGCATCTCCTGAGGGGAGCAGGCAGCACCGTGTGCTCTGCAGAGACTGGCTCCTGAGCCCCTCTCGATCTGTTGCTAAGCACTGGGTGACGGCACACAGCGAGCTCCTCAAGGACAATACAGAACAGCCAGAATGTTTTTCTCGGTATCAAACCCCCTTTTTCCCCCCCTCCCCTCTCTGTCTCCTGAAATATTGCATCAGTTGCTCCTTAATCAAAGTATAAAAGGTGTTGCCAAGGTGATGCCACAGCTGCAGCCCCCGAGCCCAGCACAGACCCATGCTGGGAACAACAAGTGTCAGGACTTTCAGACCAGGAGTCAGAGGTGTGAGGGGTTTGCTTGCCATTGTTGGTGTCTCCGTTTCAAACTTGGGGGTTTTTAGTACTTGTATTTGGTTAGGGAGCAAGGGTAGAAGGCTCCAGGTTAGCCAAACCTGGTGAATTTGGTTTTCCTGCTCTTGCAGGCTGAGATCTGACAGAAGCCACCAGAAGAGCCAGGCTCTTGTGTTGCAACACAGAGCACTGCTAAAACTTCCTGCCAGGGATGGAGGATGGTGCAGCTGCTTTGTGTCCACACCGGGAACCTCTGGAATGGCCAGAAGGAAGGTGTACATCCATCCTGTGTTCCTCCAGAGTGTGTGTAGGGAGCAGCAATATCCATGCTAAACTTAGCCCTCAAGCCTTCTGCCCTTTCTCTGAGGACCATGGGGGAGAGACCAAGTGTGTGTGTGTATCTGCTGTGGAGAAACAATTCCTGCACATCAAACCAAACCCATGAGGCTGTTGGTGTCTATGCATTTCATTTAGGCACAGGCACAAACTGAAAACCAGTCTTTAAAAGAATATCCTAAACAATTAGGTCAGAAAAGGAGCCACATGCTAAACTCTCTGCCAGCCTCTTCTGCTTTGCAGTGAGGCTTTAATAAAGAGGCAGAGAAGAATGCCAGCTGAGCTGGCCCATCTGACATTTTGATAACCTTGTCAATAATAGTTATTTTATTGGCTTTAAGCAGCTGTAGAACTTCTCCTTATTGTTTCCCTGCCTGTTCATTCCATTCCTCTCTTGTTGATAACAGTAAGAAGATGATGAGTAACAGTGGCAAATCAATAGACAGGCATGTTTCTTCTTCTATGGCCATGAACCCAGCTCCTCAAATTGCATCTGAAAACTCCAGGCTCTTTATTTGATCATAAATAGATAGGAAGGGGAACAGCAATCTGAATTTGTAGCTTTTGGCTGAAGGGTTTATGAATGCATTTGTTCCCAGGTTTGCTATCTCCTCAGCTAAGGTGCGCTATATTAAAAGCAAAGCACAGTATCTAAGTGAGGGACAAGCTTTCAAGCTTCACTACAAGCATCCCGTGCCCCTGCCAAGGGCTTTGGTGTTGCACTGGTGCCTTGGTGGCTTCTGATGCCCTCAAAGTCAAACTGGTGTGCTTAAAAATCCAGAAGCAATGTCAGGAAGGAAGAAGCAAAATAATGCAAGGTCTGGCAGACTCCTGAAGAGGCTCTTTAGGGAGGAGACTGCAAGACCCACTGAGAGATGGAAGCCAAAGCTGGCAAAAGCACATGAGGTGAAATGGGTTTAAAGCCATTCCTTGACAAAACTTGCACAGTGCCACTGGGCCAGTTCCCTTGGGAGGAAAGGACCCAGCTCTGCTTTCCAGCCACGAGCCAGAGAGGCTGTGCTGAGCACAAGAGGTCTCCCTGTGCAGCATGGGGCCACCTGAGACCTTGCACCATGCAGGATAGCACCAGTTCAGAGAACCATTAAGGTTGGAAAAGATCTCCAGGATCATCAACCCAACACCCTCATGCTGCTAAACCATGTCACCAAGTGCCACATCTGTGCAGTTTGAAGCCCCCAGGGCTGGTGACTCCACCACTGCCCTGGGCAGCCTGGGCCAATGCCTAACCACTCTTGCAGGGAACATTTTTTCCCTAATATCCAACCTGAACCTCCTGTGGCACAACTTGAGGCCATTTCCTCTTGTGCTATCACTTCTTCCAACTCCCACCTTGCCTCAACCTCCTTCCAGGGAGTTGTAGAGAGTGAGAAGATCTACTCTTAGTTCTTGGGCAAATTCCCTATGTGCAAGGTCATTGTTCTCACCCCAGGCTGGTGCCCAGCATGGCTTGAAGCTGCCTTGGTGTGACCATTTCTAGCTCTGCACAGGCAGCACCAAGATCTCATCAGTCTTCTGTAACCAAGTGTACTGCCACTTTAGGGTCTGGGCTTCCTAATGTTCCATCTGAAACCATTTGGTTTCTGAGAAAAAGAAGATAACCAGGATACATCTCCAGAACATCATCTGTCAGCCTATGCTTGGAAGACTTTTTCCTCATGCTGTTTGTATGTAATTAGAAACTGAAAATAATAACAAAAGTCTTTTTGCAGTTGAGTTGACATGCTTGGCTCCCAAACCACATTTGAACAAGATTTAAAAGGGACTGAAAAGGCAGAAAAACATTCACTTTGTGTGGAACAAGACCAGAAAGTACTTACTGGGAGACAGAAATCAACTGCTCCAACCTACAGTACTGGATCCACAGGGATTTAACAGTCTGGGAAGTCTCTAACCAACAAAACATGAACCCTTTTGCTGCAGTTTTACCAATACTCTCTATTTTCCTCCTCCTGTAATACTAGCATAATCACTTCTTCCCCATTTTCATTTCACTGGATTCATCCTGAGTATTTTTCCCCAGTATTTGGTGTTCAGGCTGCAGCAGCTATATGCCTGCAGGTGAAAAACCTCCTGTTGTGTTGCCAAAAGAAGAAATATGTCAGACTTGCTTCTGTTAGCATTTGCCTCTGAAAGCACAGGACTGAGCTTTCTCTGGTCCTAGAGACTCCTCTGGTAGTAAGAGTGCCTGAAGAAAACCTTTGCTGGGCAGAGGGAAGGGTGCACAAAATACTCCTGGAAATTACCACTTGGGGAGTGGTAGTCTCAAAACAGAGTACTTGGAAATGTCAACTCTCTGCTTGGCAGCTAGAAGTTATATCATGGTCCTACCCCCCAGGATAAGGTCCTGTTTGCCTTCAGCTGCCTTGTGCAGCTTTCAGAAGCACTAACCTAACTCCAAAACAGCTCTTGGGACACTGGGCCACTCTGTGTTGGTTGGGTTGGGCTTTTTGGTTTCTAACCCCTGCAAAGGGGCAATGAGCTTCGATGTTTTGCCAGTTGTCCTGGGTTTGAAGGTGGCAGAAGGTGTCCTCCATCAGAAGGATCATCTGTTTGTTCTCTTTTTCTCCACTGGCAAGCTCTGACCTTCTCTCTGAAGGCTGACAACCCATTTTTGTATTCAGTTTTTCCTCTAAGAAGAACATATGCTTCACTTTGTGTTTAAACTTGACCTGTCTTACTCTGGGGGAGGATTTGAGTGGCTGAATGCTGTAGGAAGCATGTGCTGGTGGACAGAGGCATCATCCTTCAGGCACAGCCCTGCAGGGCTGAGGTGTAGGAAAGGGAACTGAGCAGGAGGTGATGCCTCATGGCAGGAACTCGGAGAGGCTCTGACACAAAAACCATCCCATTCCCTCTCTAGGAGTGTTTCTGCTGTTGCTGTGACTGAACTGGGGTAAACAAAGGTGTTTCTGTGGTGCACCAAGAGTCCCGCTGAACATCTCAGAACAAGGAGCTGCTCCACCTTCCTCCTGGGAAGTGCTGGTGGAGAAGGCAGAGCTCCTCCTGGTTCTTCATCCCACCTCGGAAGTGGCAAAAATTAAGCAAAGCTGGACAGTGTTTGGGGTGCTCTTGGAGAAGGGAAAAGATCTGTGTGGACATTGTGTGGTGAAGGCCATCCAGCTGGAAGGAAGCTGGGTAGAGCTTGTGGCATCCCAAAGACAGTTAGTACTTTCTGGCTGGACCGCACACTTGCTCTGCCTTCCCCCTGGATTCACCTAACCTCAGCTCCTGGCTTGGGGAGGAGATGTGGAGACTTTTTCCAGCAGTGGGCAGAAGGATGCCTGGCTCTCTGGGGGGTGACTTTGTAGGCAATTGCAGTTGCTCAAAGTCCAGGGCTGCTACTTGGTTTCTCATCAAGAGGATAACATTCCTGAGTAGTGCTGATGGGTCTTACATCAGATTCCCTTAAATCTGTTGCTGCTGTTCAAGTACCTGTAAAAATAATGGCTAGAGCTCTGGATATTGCACTGCTGCCTGTCCAAGCTCTCCACAGAGCAGCTTTTCTCCTCTCCCGTTTCCTCCTAGCCTTCTCCATGCAGAAGTCTTTGGTGCCTGTGGACCAGCACATCCCAGAGCAACCCCATCCCACAGCAGGGAGCTGGGGGGAATGTGGCAGTCAGGGGCTTTGGGCCACTTGCTGTTTCCTGCGTTTAAACAGCTCGGAAAGCTGTGTGCGTGTAGACAGGAGCTGGTGCTGGAGCTGGTGCCAGCAGATGGCACTCCAGAATGCACAGCCTGAGCTGCGCTGGGGAGGACCTGCAGCTCCAGAGGAAAAGCGTTTTTTTAACTGGCAGAGCTCTGTTTGCTCCGGTGATGAGCTCTGGAGGGATACAAGCTGTGCTGTGTGTTAATCCAGCCGTACCCAAAAGCCCTGGGAGATGTGTGTGGGATCTGAGGTGTCCGGGGGTGTTTCGAAGCAGGAGGTGACATGCGGTGGTGCTCAGGGCTCCAAGGGGTCCTGGCATCTGCACCCTCCTCCTGGAGCCCCAAAAGTACCCACAGGTAGTGCTGCTGAAGTGGCTTTTTTTTCAGCAATGGGGGGGAAAAATATAGCTTATGTGTCAGAGGGTTTGCAGTGATCAAAGGGTGGCTTTAAATGGAGACCTTGGCAAATGCTACTGCATCTCTGCTCGGCATCTCCACAAACCTCAGTGTGGGCACAGAGCTTGGGTGGTGAGTGTGTATCTGTGGCCATGTCTTGTAGCTCTGTAGGGTTCACCCAACCATCTCCAGAGCAGGTCATCTTCAGCTGATTAGTGGTATCTCTGCCACATCTCACCATGGGCATGCCCAAGGCCAGCAAATCCTTCCCACCCTGGCCAGTGTGACCTGCTGCTTGGGATGCTCCTTATGCTTTAAGGCACTTTCTGCATGATTCCTTCTGCACCAGCTTCACAGCAAAGGATCTGCCATAAGCAGCACAGAGACATAGGAGATGTCCACTGGAAATAGGGCAAGAGACTTCCCAGGCTGCCTCCAAACCCCTCCTAACTTGCCCCAAGTGCTCCTGAATTGGGCTGTTAACAACTGTTGCATGATCTGATGAAATCCATGTTCTTTTTATAAAGTGTAAATGATCTGACAAATTTTCTTTGTGTCACTAATCTCAAGACTCTGTCACAATAAGCAGGGGAAGAGCCTTGCAGGGTGAGACTGTGCTCTGAGCTGCATTGATTTAGCAATTAGTGTCGTGTTCATCTTGAATCTTGTAATTCATACTCATTAACCCAAAAAAGGTCTTGCAATTTTCTTCTCCTAGAGTAGCTTTGAAGTACAAAAGCAGCCTCTGCTCCTGTCGAGTCTGAGAGCTGTTGTCTCTCGTTAAGGCACTAACAAGGAGGGGGCAGGCTGAGAACCCCTAGCTGGTGTTTAGATCATTAGATTTATCACTTGATCAAATCCTTGATTAAAATAGTATTTATCTGGTTTACTTCAACTGCTTGAAGAATTGGATTAAATCACTGTATTAAAAACAAACACAAAACAAATCCGATCCTTCAGCTACCTCTGCAATACAAGTGTTATTGTGGTTGGTAAATATCTGACATGGTCCTGGTTCTGACCACGTTTGCTCCAGCCCTGGGCTGGCCCAGTCCTACTCTCAGGAGGACGATCTACCTCCCTTTTAGACCTTTGCAGAGCTGTCTGCACCCTGCCCTGCCTGCCTGCAGCCTGTCAGGCTCTCGTAGACTCATTTTAGGATGGAGATGGCAGACAATAGCAGCAAAGCCTGATCCAGGCAGCAGTGCTGAGTGAAGTGGAGATCTGGGGGTGGTTGCTCAGTGCTGTGCCTGAACTTTCAGGGCTGTGTCACAGAGCCTCATGCACCAAGTCAGTCTGCACCTGTGTCCAGGCTCTCCTCTTCACCAGGACATCTCCATGCACATTCTGACTAGCAGCTATCAAGCACTGTTTGAATTCCTTGATTAATTTTGATGTTTTTAATCCAAAAGCTATCTTCATTATACATCTGCTCCTGCCTAGTGATGGAGGAGCAATGCCCCCAAGCCCTGGGCAGAGGTCTCCTGCCTGGCTTGTCCTGTGCATAGACAGGAGTAGGAGTTGGTGATCCTCCTGGGTCCCTTCCAGCTCAGGACAGCCTATGATACATACCTTACTTATTTGTGTTCTTGATTCCATGCATGTCCCCTTGCCCCCTTCTAAAATTAAGAGGGTTGTGGTTAGCTCCATCTCCACCCTGCTGGAGTGAAGACTCTCTGCTGGGCAATGCCATGGGGCAGGATTGTCCCTCTTGGTGAGCTGCACCCAAAGTGCTGGTGGAAAGGGTGAAAAAGGTGGCGTGTGCTTGTCACTGGATATTGTTGCTGGTGACATGGACTTGTGCCTAGGCTGGTGGCCTTAAGGAAGAGCTCAGGGAAGGTGGGAAGGGTCTGTGTACCCCAGCTGGAGGGGCTCCTCTGCTCCTCCATCACTAGGTCAGGCAGGAGCAGAGATTTCCTCCTTGTTCTTGGCCATAAACAGTTCTTCTGGAGCAAGGTCTGAAAGCTCAGGTGCAGGAGGGTGTCAGGACTTTTTTTCTCCCAGGTAAAGGGCAGACCTTGCTTCATTCACACACCCTGAGCTTGGAGAAATAATCTCAACTTATTTTGCTCTCCTGTCTCAGAACCCTTTTTGGGGGGCCAGGCTATAATCTCATCTGTCCAAACAGTAACCTAACAAGCTACAGGATACTCCAGAAAATGAAGTGTATTGCTTTCATCTGTTAATTGCAAGCAAACCAGCAGTTTGACTCACTGGACTCTCATTTCTTAGGTGAGCACTGGCATCAGTCACTCAGCTCCTTTGGGTTCTGCACTGAGCATCTGTGAAGTTTTTCCTATGGAATGGTTTCTTCCCCATGAGATCTCTCATGTGTCTATGCAGATCCCTTTCAATATCATCAGGCTCTATTCAGGAAAGCAGATCTGATGAAACAACCCATTTCAGTGAGGGCAATTTAGGCTAGACATCAGGAAAAGCTAGCTAATGATTAAAGTAGGGAGGCACTGCTCTAGGCTGCCAGCAGAGCTTAAGGAAACTCCATCATGGGAAGTCTTTAAGAATAAGTTTGGCAGCTATTATCAGGAATGATTTAACTATAATTGATCTCGACTTGGAGCAAGAGAATGGACTGGATGATTTCTTCTTTCTTCTTGTGCAGGATTTCCAAGAAATTCTTTTAGAACCCAAAGGTAGAATTGAGCTGGTTCAGAATTACCAAATGTTCCTTCCCCTCCTTCTAGGGGAATTTTTTACTACATTTCAGCTGAACGTGCAACTGCTTGAGCACATCTTGTAATTTATGTCTCATGTCAAGCTCTAAACCTCTTGAGGATGTAGCTCCACCTCCCTCAGCATTTAAATATTTCCCTTCTCCTGTTGTTAATGGGTTTGTTGTATGGCAGTCGACTGCCCTGAGTCGCTGTTTCTGCACTGATCCCAAACCTCAGGCAACCATCCCGAGAGCAGCAGAGCTGCAGCCTCTTTATAGAGCAAGGCTGTGCCAAGCCTTTTATTTCCACAAATAAGAATTAGAACAGAAAGCCTTTTAAGCAAATATTATTCAACTGAACCTAAAGGAAGAGCTGAGCATTCAGAAAATGACTCAATGTGCAGACGAGGAGCACACGCTGCCTTCAAGGGTTGTCTGGAGGCTGCTTGAAATCCTTGAGTGAAGTGACTAACAGCAAAACTGATCAGAGTGCTGATGGTATCTCTGGCCTTTATAACCTTGATGTAATTTATAATTTGTGCATTCTCAAATTTAGAAAAAGCAGTAATATTAGTCATTCCTTACCTTGTGTTCCTCCAGACACCACGAATGTACATTCACAGGCAACTTTCTGTGCTCAGCACCAACATTCTGGCCTTGTGCATCAAAATGCTTTAGGATGCACCCAGGAGAGGATGTAAAATGTGCAGGTTGCTGCCTGTCTCCTTCTGCAGTGATGGACAGAAGAGACAGAGCAATCTGGAAATAACCTGCCTTTGACACCTCAAAAGCATGTGTATAGACATCCTGAGTGTTCAGAACAAGCAGATAACCCAAATCATAGAGCCAGAGAATGGTTTGGGTTGGAAGGGACCTATCCAGGTCATCCAGGCCAACCCCCTGCAGTCAGCAGGAACATCTGCAACTAGAGCAGGTTGCTCACAGCCCCAGACAACCTGAGCTGGGATGGTTCCAGGGATGGGATGTCTCCCACCTCTCTGGGCAGCCTGGGCCAGGCTCTCACCACCCTCAGCACAAAATATTTCTTTGTTGTACCTAGTCTAAATCTCCTCTCAAATCAGAACAAAACTTGGCTGCCTTCTCTTAAACAGATTTATTCTTCCTCTCAGACATTTTACCTTGGCTCATTCCAGTTTAAATGTTACTGTTGAGAAGCAAACCAGCTTTACCTGCTAGCAGGGACAAATGCCTCTAACCTCCACCACCAGTTTTGTCACTGCCCCACACTGCCCAGACACTCTGTGTTGCAGAAACAGGACATCAGGGTGTCCAACACATCAAGCAGCTCTTCTGGAGGGTTGCCCACCTAGCACAGAGCTGCTCTTTAGCAGCACCTCTTCTGTGATGGTAAAACTGGTGGTGGTGGATGGATTCCAGTCTGAGGAACAGAAGCTGTCCCTGGTGAACAGCCAAAGCTGGAGGCACTGGACATGTGGAAGTGGGAAACTGTGGGCACAGTTTGTTTGGAGGGGATCATGTGGCTGTGGAGAAGGGATTTGTTCTTGGTGAGCCAGGGAGGTGATGGCCTTTTGGTGGCACAGGGTTGTCCTCAATGGAGGCTTTGCAGGCCTGAGACAATAACCAGTGAGACCTGCATTATGGTGACAGAGACACAGCAGTGACTATTTCCTGCTAGGGATGGGCCAAAGCTTCAGTGAGTTTCCAGATCTCCATGACTTTGCAGGTTGGAACTGGAACAGCAGAGTTCTGTGAACCACACCACTGGCTTTGGCCCTGGACTCTGTAAAACTTGCCTGAGGAGCTTGTGCCAAAGCAAACCACCCTGGGTTTATTTCACTGCAGCTTTTCCAGGCAAGGAGGCTTTTCAGAAAATGAAACCCACTGACCTAGGCCAGGCCAAGGGATAAGGGAGGAGTGTGTAAGGGTTAGAACCAAGTCACTTTAAGCACTCTTGCATCCACCCCTATGGAAGTTCACTGAATGCAGCATAGCTCACTCTTGGACACTCATGAACTTGCAGACAAGACCATGTGAGAGCAGCAGAGCTCATTTCCCACCTCAGAGCTATCTCCCTGTCCTGAAAGTATGCAAAACACCTGAACAGTTAGTAACAGTTGATGTGCAAACCCATTTTACCATCTTTTTGTGCATGGCTATGTCCAGTACTTGCCATCCCTGGCTTGCACAGGGAGCAGGAGGACCAGTGCCTGGTGCTATCAAGACCACACTTTCAAAAAGGCTTCATCTCTGTAAAGTCTTGTGGTTTCCCAGCCATGTTCAGACCCTGATTTCTCCATTCACTTCCCAACATAGATTAAGCATGGAGAATCTATGTTGAGAAGGACCCGAGGTGATGATGAGGAAGCTCTTCCCATTTCTGCTTCAGATCTTGTATACAGTATTTCTAGCTGGCTCTAGTGGAGCTCAGCACTTCAGAGCTCCACCCACCCAGCTTCTGAGCCTTTGAAGGTCTTCAGCCTTTTAGAAAGCTAGATAATCATCATCTGCCACTACCTCTAACTTATCATTTGTGCACAAGTACCTTGCACTTTATCACCTGCTCTGTGAACATCTGCATCCTTGCAGGAGCAGTGGAGGTGCACCAAGAGCATGATCTGAAGGCATTGGGCAGGGTGCCCAGTCCCTCCTCTCTGTGGCTTGCTGACTATAAACATCTTCTAAAGACACCAGAAAGATATGGCTGCTTCTTCTGAAGGTCTGTTTGCATTCAGCCTGGAAATACAAGCAGAAGACCTCTGTGGCTGGGTCACTGGAGCAGTGTTCTGCTTCTGGCTGTGGAGAGCATAGCAAAGGTTGCTCTGCAGAACTCTGCAGCCACAGATGAAGCACTCTTCAGAATTTAGCTTCGGCTGCTCCTTCTCTCTCCAGCTGCAAAAAGAACACTTATAGAAAACTTGATCTTCCATTACTTAGACTCCACCATGAAATTTAAGTCTCCCTTTCCCCCTTTCTCAAGGTAAAACATTCCCAAGCAAGAGAGTAAGGAGGGACCTAGAAGCTGCTGACGTGTCAGTGCCTTGCCTCTCGTGAGATGGATGTGCTGGGGCTTTGGCATCACAGAATAGCTGAAGGCAGTCAGATATGGTGAAAGAAATGATGAAACCAGATGTAAGGTTGATTGAAACCACTTCTCCTGATTCAGACTTCTAATGTCTTTCTCTGCCCTGGTATTTTATTGCTGCCTATTCCCCTCCCCTCCCCCCCAGAATTCATTATGATCTCTGTGTGTGTGACATCTCAGCTAGCAGCTGAGGAAGTGACTGTGGGATCACCAAAATCCACAGATTTCAGTGAGAAATGGACCAGAGCAACCCAAAAGGTGTTAATGTGCAGTTTGCTGCTCTTATATTCATCTTAGTGCAGAAGGAAGGGGTGAAAACCTACAGACTCATGGAATAATTTCAGCTGGAGGAGACACCCAGAGGTCTTGAGTCCATCCTCCAGCTCCAGTGAGCTCACCTTGCTCAGTCTTGCCCAAAGTCAGTCCTCACCTGCAGTGTCTGTGAGCCAGTGCCAGCTCCTTGCCAAGACACCTGCAAAATGGAAACTCTTCCCCATCAACCTCTCTCAGAGTAGTTGCTCTCCCCTCCAGCTGTAAATGTATCTGAAAAACAGGTCAATTTTCTATGTGCCAGAGCTACCTGTTGACTTCTGCCATGCTCAGCAAGCACCTTTCCTGCATTAAGGTCTTTGCAGCAGAAGACCTCTCATCTTTCCTGCTCTGCAGAGGGATGCAGGAACTGCTCCCCTGGATGAGAAGCTCAGAGGGGACTGATGGGAAGCTGTGGAAAAGTGCTGAGCTGGTTCTTCCCCACGTCCTCAGGACTGAACTGCACAGCCAGGCAGCATCCTGCTGAAATTCACTCTCCTATGGCTTAGCTTGGCCAAAAGCTTCATGAGCCTGAGCAAGATTTGGGTTTGTGTTCAGATCCAAAACTGGAGATGTGTTGCCAAGGTTTTGCTATGGAAATTGCTCACAGCTCCATTGACTGGCTCTCCTGCCTCTGCACCATCAATTCTATCCCTGGCTGACACCTTTGATTTTGGAATTTGTCTCCATTTTCCAGAGAAAAGTATGTACATTAGCTATTTTTGGGTAGTGAATATTTAATCTCCTGCAAGAAATGGAGCAATTCACTTGTTCCTTATTTCCAGAGCCATTACATTTCTCTCGGTGACAGCTCCAAGGAACAGAAATCCTTGTTTAATGTCTTCATTGGGGTGATTGAAAAACACCTAACCAGAGATCCATTTCTGTACTACCATGAGGAAAACAGCACAAAGCAGCCTGTAGGTAAAGCAGCTTCTCCTTCATCTTGGGTAAAAGGGCATGTCAGAAAGGAACCGGTTTCTGGATGGTTGTTGCATCTGCTGGGAAGCCAAATCAAACCACTACTAAGTGTTCATCATTTTCTTTGGTCATTCTTTTATTTCATGCTTAGTTGAGGATTAACTGTGGTCTTTGCACCATGTAAAGTGTGTTTAGACTCTCTGCTCGAGTGAAAAATGAGTTGTTATCTGAGCCAGGAGTGAAGTGTGCAGGGGGAGATGCGGGGCAGCCACGGGGGCTGCCAGGGAAAGAACCGGCGGAAGGTTTGACTGCTAATTGAAAACACACAGAGCAGAGGCAGGGGCTGGGAGTTCCTGGGGAGGGAAAAGTGGCTGAAAGCAAGTGGTGGCTTCAGAGGGGCTGAAGAACACAGCGTGGGGAGGTTCTCTGGGCCTGTCCACAGGCTTGCTCTGCACAGGTGGACTCGGGAGAGCTGAGCTGCCTGTGGACTGTGGAAGGGGTGGGCATTGCTCGTGGGCAGCACAGGTCACATCAGAACGTGAAAATACTGCTGGGGGGCTGCAGGTTCATGGATCTGCAGCTCAAGGGAGGTCCTGAGGTGTTTGCTAATTTGCTTTAAAATTGATTTAAAAGTAATAATAGTAGCAATAATAATAAAGGTCCAGCAGTGGCTGTCCTCAAAGTCCAGGCTGGTCTTGGAGGGATGCTGCTGGTGGCTGCAGGGGTGGTGGCTGCCTGGGGGAACACCTCGTTCCTCTGCAGGAAACGTGGGTTGTGCTTGTGGGCTGAGGCTAAGTGCAGGGAACTCCAGATGAGATTAACACTGCTGAGGTGAAAGCAGCAGCAGCAGTCAAGATGTGGATTAGGGTCCAAAGTAAATAACAAGTTGAAACACGGTGAGGAACACGGGGGTCATGCCACCAGAGCAGTGTCAAAACAGCAGCTCTGCTACATGCTGGGTACTGATGGAGTGGCCCTCAGGAGGAGGCTGATGGCTGAGGCACAGCCTAATGCTGTTTGCTCTGGTACAAATTAAACCATTTGTTCCCATAGAGTAGAGGTTCACACGTGGAAAAAAAAGGCTGTAGTGTTTAGTCAGCAGTTTCTGGTTGGTTAGTTGAGTATTTTTGGTTCACGACAGCTATTTCAAAAACTGATTGAAAAGCCACAAGCTGTTTGCAGAAGCTCTTGCAGGAGTTGTCACGGATGCAGACTCACCCATGACTCAGTGTCTTCAGTCCCACCGAGAAGTGCTCATGGTTGCAGGACACCTCAGGGTCTCTCTAGGCTGGTGGTCCCATGAGGGTGCAGAGCCCACAGGGCAGGGGTGGCCAACTGCTACCCCTGCTATCAAAACACCTTGGTGAGCCTTTTGCTGCTCCTGGTCCCTTGCTAAATACCAAAGAGAACAGCCCTGTCTTTGACTTCTGCTACCTGATGGCCACCTAAAAGACCTTTTGAGACCCATTTCTGTCTTCTGCCCCCCAAGGCACGTGCCTCAGGTCATGCACACAGCCCACACGCTCTCCACGAGACCAAAAGGTCCCAGCACTGGCACAGTTAGTGTTGGAGACTTCGGATAGCAAATATTTTTTTCTTGCTGGCATCATCTACAGGGTGGAAAAACACACCAAGGACTGGTTTATCACCCCTTAGAAAGTGGCATCATCTATTTGAAACCATGACAAGGAGTCACAGGAGAGAACGTCAGCCACCATCATTTGGTGGAGCAAAATAGGGAGTTATTGAGTAACCTTTGAACATCTAAATCTGCTTACAGTTGGCAGAGAGGAGCAGAAAGCATTGATACAATAGATTTCTCTTTCTGATAGCTTGCTTTCCAAACTGCAGGGCTGCTAGAAAGTTTCTGTGTCTTCAGAAACTGGATGTGTTGGGACAAACACAAAATCTGGGGCTCTATGGAGCATCCTCACTGAGCATGGTTTGTAGCCTGGGCAGTGAACCCACTGAATGCACCTGCAGAAGAATGAAGAGAACAACCATGGTTGTAAATCTCACAGAGAATCATAGAATCAGAGGATGGTTTGGGTTAGGGACCTTGAAGATCATCTCATTCCAGCCCCCTTGCTGTGGGCAGAGATGCCAACCACTAGATCAGTTTGCCTAGGGCCACATCCAGCCTGGCCCGGAACACTGAGAAAGGAGAGCAGGTTTCTTCCTTCTGAATCCTTTCTCTCTCCATGTCTCACAATGCACACAGGGACATGTTTTCCTAGATTTCTCCTTTTCTCTACATCCATCTGATTGAGTAGAAGCACCAAAACCAAACTGCCATTGCCCTGGGACTGGGCAGGCATCTGGCACCAGTGCTGGCACATCTGTGACTAGAAACAGCTACAGTGGAAGTTGTGAGCTTCATCTTCCCTCTGGTTACCCACAACAGAGGGGCTGGGAAATGAAACACGTCAGGCCAGTGGAGCAGTCTGCTCAGAGTCACAGGAAGCACACATCAGGCTTCTGAACCCAACACAAATATTCAGGCTGAGAGTTCACCTGCCTTTGCCCTTTCGGTTGCACCACTCCTCTTGCTACCAGCCAGGCAGTGGTTTGCCTCTCTCCTATCTCAGCATTCCCTCTGTGTCATGTTCCCAAATCCCCACCCCTTCCCACCAGGGCCATCAGCTCCCTTGGGCTCCACTGACCTCTTCACATCTGATTTTCCAGCTGGCAATGATCTGCTAAATGTGATGGCACCTAAAGCTTGCACTGATGAAATGAGTTTCCCCTGAAGGATTTCTGCTTCCTAATGTAGGAGCACAGGTTTGTCTTGCTCATGCTAGCAGAGAAAATTACAGCATTACAGGAAATCACCAAATCTAACATGGTGGGGGTGGGAAGGGACTTCTAGAGATCATCCAGTCCAACACCTCTGCTAAAGCAGGGGCACCCACAGCAGCTTGCCCAGGATCACCTCCAGCTGCCTTGGGAATCTCTCCCCAGAAGGAGACTCCACAGCCTCTCTTAGTGATGGAATCACACATGCATTTCAGAACCTCATAGCAGGTGTCTCCTCTGCTTCTCTAGTGTCAGACTGCTATGATGGGAGGTGACAGACCTATCTCAAAAGGTGCTGCAGAGAGCAGCTCCATCTAACCCTCATTCACAGCTCAAAGTTTTATCTCGCTCATCTCTGAATTGCAGATTGCTACCATTGGTAAATCTCAGGCAGGCACAAGCCCTGTGCTGTCAGGTTAATGGTTGGACTCAATCTCAGAGGTCTTTTCCAGCCATAATGATTCTGTGACCATACAATTACCATTTTTCAGTGCACTGAGAGGTGAGAAGCTGAATGCTTTGATGGTAACAGTTTCATAACCTGCACATCTGAAGTTGTTCACCTCAAGTTCCAAATATTATTCATTTTAGGTCAGCAGGACTGCCAGGCTCTAAGATTTATGTTCATGTGTCAACCCTTGTTCACAGTGGTTGGATACCATTCTCCAGGGTTTCTGGGACTGAAAAGTAATGCAAGACAGAAAAAAAATATTTCTTGCTAAGGAATTACTCTGAAATTTCAGAGGAGCAAGAAATTTAATGGCCTGAGTTTTGTAATTTCTCCCACCCTACAAAGCTGCCACTTACATGAAACAATTTACATCAAAACTAGACCAGCACCATGCACAGCTTCACAAACAATTAGGAAAGGTTCAAAACACCTAAAAATGAGGTCCTGACCACCCTTCCCTTTGGAGTGGAAAAGGAGAGTGGATTCTGGCTAGTTTTGGTTGTATGACTTTAGCTTCACTACAGTTGTATCAAGGTGGTGGTAGTGAGGCTGGAACAGGTCCATGCTCAAAGAGTAAATTTGGTAATATGCAGTTGTAATTGATCACAGAATCATCAAGGTTGAAAAAGAGCTCCAAGATCATCAAGTGCAGCCACTGACCCAACACCCCCATGCCACTAAGCCATGTCACCAAGTGCCACATCTAGATAGTTTTTGAACCCCCCAGGGATGGTGACTCCACCACTGCCCTGGGCAGCCTGGGCCAATGCCTAAACACTCTTGCAAGGCAGAAATTTTTCCTAATGTCCAACCTGAACCTCCCCTGGCATAACTCGAGGCCATTTCCTCTTGTCCTATCACTTGTTGCCTGGAATAAGATCCCAAGCCCTACCTGGCTCCAAGCTCCTTTCAGGGAGTTAGAGAGAGCAAGGTCTCCCCTGAGCTTCCTCTTCTCCAGACTAAACTTTATGATGATGCTTTATTGACAAGCCATGGAAGGTTTTACATGGTCAGCCTGGTCTTTAAGTGAAGAAGTTTGGCCTAGTAAGAGATGTTAAGTAAGGAGAAGAAAAGTCTGTGCCTTAAATAGGGAGGAAATCTGACTTCTGCTTGGCTCCTGCCTCAGAGACAATTATTTCTAGGAACACAAATGAGTGTACTGGGCTAGACCTCACCATGTTACAAAGGTGACATCACTTCAGATAAAAAGTGCTAAAACCCAGGCTTTTAGCAAGAATTGCTTGGGTTATTCTGGGCTGGCCTCTGCCCAGGCTTTGGGATGACCATCACATGGTTGTTCATTCCCACTCACTGCTCCTGCACAAAAGGAGTTTGTCCAAGGGAACAAACCGGAGCAGTTGCTGCAACTCCATCCCTGTTCTGTCCTCAGGGAGCTGCTGGGATTTACACAGAAAGGTCAAATAAAGAACAGAGACATCTTCCACTCTCTGATTTTACTTGATTAAAAAGGACCAGATACTAATTAGTAATATTAATTGGGCATAACAATCTCAAATGAGTCCAGTGGAAACCCTTAACATCTAAGCTAAGTGATTTAACACCAGACTTGGGAAACCGTTTAGTTTTCTTACAAAGTAAAGCAGCTCCTCAGGATTTGCATCTGCATTTGCTGGGTGTCAGAGCTGTTAGTGAATCCCCAAGGATGTATTTGCCACCTTTAGGTCCTTGAGACTCTGAACTGACACTTTTGGGCAGAGCTCTGGGCACGAGGAGCCCTTGCAGCTATTTCCCACGACAGCCCAGGCTCTGCTTTTCCAGGCAGATTAGAAGTGGCAGTTTCAAGCTAATTGTCCCAAAGTTCTCAGCCTGTTGCCTGGCAAGGGATGTTTTCTATCATCCCTTTTTTCTCTGAAGTTACCCCAGTGTCCAAGGGAAGAACCACTGACCTCCCACGTCCTCATCTCTCCTCAGATCCTCCTTCAGCTTGCACTGCTTTCCCACACCTCTCTTGTATAGCTAACACAATTTTATGTATTTGCTGAAAACTCTACTAACAAGTTACTACTTTGTCATTTTTGAGCACAACTGATGTGGTGGAATTATTGTTTTACAGGAAAAGTTGTTGTGTTTGTGCAGATATCTCAGTTGCTCTCAAATACCTGGTTTATTCCTAGCTCTCTTCTGGTCTGGCATAGCATGACCCATGCAGTTACAGAGCAGCCACAACAGAGCCTTCCTGAAAGTGCTTTCCTGAGGTAATCCTTGGAGAACTACTCATCTTTAGCCATTACATATAACTTTTTGACAGTAAAAGGAAACCAGGAGGCAGCACCTGTCTGTATCTTGTGTGTTTCAACCCAACTGGCCATTCTTTTGCTGAGGTGTTCTCTGGAGCAGCTGGGAAAATGCCTCCTTTAGTCCTTCAGGAGATAAAGGTTTGATTAAGCCACTTGTTATCATTCTTTACACTTACACACTGCAAGGAGCAGTAAATGCATTTGGAATGAGATGTGGTGCATGACTTGGGTTTGTTCAAGAAGTGTTGTAAAGAATTGCCAAGCAAGGGGAATGTGCAAGGGAGTGCTGAGCTGTCTCTTCTCCCCCAGCACTTTGGATCAGGCACTTTGTGGATCCTCTCCTCTGGGCAATGTGAAACATTTCATAGTTTCCAGAGACCTGAGTGAGAAATGAAATAACTTAGGATATTCTGCTTTTCCTAAGTTTGAGGTTTTCTTGTCATCTTGATTTATTTTCTGGGTTTGAAAAGTTTGAACTTGGATATCCACCTCAGGTTTGTGCCTGTCTGCTCAGCATTTCACTGAGCTGCTGTGGGATTTGTTCTTCATAGAAGATTTCCATGCTGGAGTAAATGTGAAGATGGCAAAGCCCTCTTGAGGCAGATTGGTCTACTTTATTCAGAAAGAAAAACACAGTAGGAGGGTTTCAGAAGTGCTGCTGTGGGGAAGAAGGAAACAGCCTCTCTTTTGGAAATCTCTTGCAGAAATGCTCTAAATGATCTGATCAATAACCTGTTCCCACCATATCCTTCTCCCATGGGGACCTGCAGTAGCCCTGCCAATGGCCTGGTGTGGGGGAGATCAGCCACTCCTGCAGAAAAGCTTCTGAAGAGAAGTGTGAAGAAATCCAGCCACTCCAACAGAGTGATTTCATCTGACAGGCAAGATGACTATTGCTGGGAGCAGTAAGGCAGTGAGGTGTGAATGGGACCATCAAGCTCAGAGGTGGTTCTCATCTCCCTCTTCCCCAGCACTGTTAGGACATGTTCTTCTCCAGACCTCATCTCAGCATCATCTCTGCTCTTTTACATAGTGCCTGTTTCTGCCTCCTTGGCCAGAAGGGTCAGCTTCCAGTGGAGAGAGAAAAACTGGGCAACCAAAAGGTTTATTGTTCTTTTTTTTTCCATCAAGCACATGCTAAACATAGAATCATAGAAAGTTTAGGGTTAGTAGGGACTTTTAGAGGTCATCTAGTCCAAGCAGGTTTATCTTCAACTAGATCAGGTTGCTTGTGATGTCTGTGAAAGATGTTGAAAGAGGTAACAGCTTCTGCTCCCCAAGCCCTCCTGCCCCTGGGTGAGAGGAGCACAAATGGGGTAAATGCTTAGTGCTGCTGTGTGAGCATCCTTGGTCTGCTGCTGCTCGTGGCAGAGAGAAGATGCTGTAAGAGACCAAACCTGTGGGCTGAGCCAGCATGGGTGTTCTGCTGCTCCCTCACTCTAATCACTTGCAGGGCACTTATATATATATGTGTGTGTGTGTGTGTATACATATGGCTTAGTACCTTGTTTGAATTTTCTGCAGCTGTCAGATTTTCTTCAACCCCCCTATTAGCTGACCACTGAAGACTGGAGAAACAAGCAATTTCCTTTCCTGTTCCTTCCCCCCCCCCCAGCTGTTTGATACTGCTCCAATACCAAGTAATTCTGACAGTTTGACCTGGGAGAGGGAAAAGGCAAGGTCTCTCTTCTTGCCTTTACAAAAGCATTTTGGGGTCAGTTCATCAGCTTTGCAAAAATGCAGCTCAGGAACATTCATAGATTTCTCCTGCCAGAAGAGCTCTGTGGCAGCCACTGCCCAGAGCTGGGGAAACTTTCCTCTGTGATAAATCACTGCTGCTCTGACAGCAGTATCCATCTTCAGCCCAGACCACTTAATGGCCATGAGCTCATCTCCATCAGAAACCACTTCCAATTCTGCTTCCAACAGGTGGAATGTCAAACAGGGAGTGTTGGCCAGCTGAAATGATTTTGATCTTGGTCAGAGCCATGGTTAAGGAGGAAAAACAAAGGGCAAACCCAAAGATTGAGTGTCATCCTGCAGAAAAATGATGTGTTTGGTTTGAAGGAAGAAAGGAACTGGACTCCTTCTTTCCAAGACCCCTAGCTGAAATCATTCCAAGTCCACTACCCAGCTGAAACACACGTGTTTTTCAGAGCATTTGAAGCAGATATGTGAGTTTTAGACAACTGATAGCAGCTGTCTTCCAGTCAGAGAGAGACTTGCAGCTCCAGGGCAGAAGACCTGGTGCCCCAGCTCCTCTTCTTCAGCACCTTTGCAAGCACAAGGCT
The DNA here is from genome assembly GCA_013399015.1 of Galbula dea. Taxonomy (NCBI): domain Eukaryota; kingdom Metazoa; phylum Chordata; class Aves; order Piciformes; family Galbulidae; genus Galbula; species Galbula dea. The sequence continues at coordinate 956,972 of VWZX01007460.1, forward strand.
GGCAGGGACTGTCTGACATCTCTTGGGGTGACCAGTGCCCACAGACACCAGTCCCCAGAAACACCATTCCCCACTCCCCACACCCACAGAAGGATGTTCACAGTTATCCCCCACACCTGCCCTCCAGCTGGTCCCTTGGCCTCCTGCCTCAGTTTCCCCGTGGTGCTAGCAGCAGGAGAAGGGTGGAAGGGTTTCATATCCCTCTGATTCAAGCAGAGGATTCAGGCTGCCCACTGCCATAATGGTCAATAATTGAGGCGCCAAAGGGAGTGCAATTTGAGGTGTGCAGACAGGCAGTTCTGACACCCAGCTGCAGGGAGCCAGGACGTGGGTACATCAGCTGCTCATACTCTTTGGAGAGGACTTCTCAGCACAAAACTCCCTCCCCAATTACCTCTCCTGCTGGGCTGAATCACCGAAGGTATCATGCAGTTGTTTAGGTGCTGCACTCCCCCAACTTATCATCTTCTTTTATGCCATTCTATTTTTTTGGTACTTGTATCCTTTCCCCCAGCTCCCTATGATCTCATCCCAAATTAACCAGCATTGTGTTTCCTAGCCTTTTAACAACTATTAGAGTGGCCTTACCAAATGATTGCTAAAAAAGACTTTCAAGCTTCCCAAACATAATCATGTATTAAAAGAATAAAGGAAATTACACGCTGTGCTAAAGTGACTTCACAGGCTGAGCTCCTTCTCCCAATTAATGGCTTTGAATGAGGCTGTAATTGGGCAGTGACTAACACTAGAGGCAGAGATTGTCTTGCCTCTCTTATTTGTGCATCACTTTCACAACAGTGCCGGATGATAGTAAAGAACAATAACAATACAGTATTGTGGCTCCTCCAAGGATTTCAGTGTCTTTATTGAAATTACTGTACCCATCCACAAGGGCTCTTAAGAAGCCAACATGATTTGGGAGATACAGGATTCAAATCAGGATTAAGAAACATAGGAGAGAGCCAGATGAGACAGCTGAGCCCTGGGACAGCTTGCTGCTGCCAGAACAGGCAGCTGCCCTCCCCCTTCCCTGCCTGCTGTGTTGGGGTGCAGACCCCACAGCACCCTGACCATGACCTCCAGTTCCCTCCTGCACCGTGGGGAGCAGAGCAAGTGAACCTGGGGCAAGGTGAAGGTTCTCTCTCCTCAGCCTACTCTTGGCTACAGCATCTGCCTGAGCCACAGGCTCTGCCCTGGCATGTGGCTGGGGTTTGGTTTGGTTTGGTTTTGGTTTGGTTTGTTGTTGTTGTTGTTTCCGGTGAGCTGTAGAGACCTTGGTGCCTCACTGCCCACATCCCCAGCGTGTGGCAGTGCCAAGGTAGCAGTGCCCTGGTGCCCAGTTCTGGCAGATCCCTGCCTTACTGGTCCCATTTTAGGGGCGTGGAGATCAAACTACAGAGATTCAGTGACTGGCCTGGAGCCATAGCCCCTAGCACCCCTCCTGCTGCACCAGACACTGCTCTAGCCCTGTCCCTGTCCCTTTCCTCTCCCCAGTCTCCTCCCTACTGTCTGTGTAACAGGGTGGTGAGCTGGCACAAGCAACATCTGCAGCTGGATAATCACCCTGGGCTGGAGATGTGATCTTCACCAAACCACCTTCCCGGTGCAGACTCCCCTGGGGTTGCTGGTGCCAGCTGGAGTGAGCTGGTGGTGCTGTGCCCCTTGCCATGGCTCATGGGGAGCACGCAGCCCACCAGCATACCTGCTGCACATCCTCCATCCCACAGACAGGTAGAGAGCCAGGGGGGAGTGGGATAAGACCTTTGGAGACCTCCTTTGGGAAGGCCGAGGGGGTTCTCAGCCCTGTGTGGTGTTTAAAAATACATGATGTGCTTAGAAAAGTGCTGCTCAATTTCCCCATAGCGCAGTATTTGTTTTTTCCCAATTGTATCTAGTCACTAAGCCATAACTCTGCAGCCCATTGGCTGCTGCCATGGTTTCTCAGGAAACTGGCAATTAAGGAGCAGGAAAAACGTCTGTGAGTCAGAGAGACTTATAAACAAGCAGAGGAGATTGATTGGGCTGCAGCAGTAACCACCCCAACAGGGTGAGCTCCCTCGCCAGGGCACCCTGCTCCTCTCGGGGCTCGGGCAGCACCCTGGGACCTGCAGCCTGCCTCGGGGCAGCAGCCAGCCCACCGAGGACATTCTGGGGTTAATCACCTCTGGTTTGGTCCATCCCCAGCCCTGTGTCCCAGCCTGTGTTCTGCCTTTCCAGCTGGAGGCAGGGACCAGCTGGTGCCTGATGTTTCTCAGCCCGGAGGAGGGAAAGAAGAGGACATTTAGGGTCCCTTGGCTGTTGCACTGTCTCTGCTAGGTCACTTTGCCCCAGAGTCTTCCCATTCGCTTGCTGAGCCACGGAAGGTGGAGATGTGGTGCTGAGGGTTGTGGTTTAGTGGTGACTTGGCAGTGTTGGGCTAGTGATCTTTTCCAACCTCAATGTTTCCATGATTCTCTGGTTCCCTCAGCTCAGCTGGGCTGTTGATGGGGGGTCTGGCCCCACTCTGCAGGCTCTTCTGCCTCTCACAGGGCTTTCCCCATCACACTGGCAGGTCATTTTGGAAGGGAGGTGTCCTGAGGAACCCTTGTCTCCCTGCTCTCTCCCAAGCCCCTGGCTCTCTCCCAAGCCCCTGGCTCTCTCCCAAGCCCCTGGCTCCCTGTACACCTTAGCACTCATTTAGAATGCACTTTATTTGTAGGGGGTGGTTTGAGACCACTCTGTGCTACCTGAAGCTTTCCCATCCTCACCTCTAAGCCCATGGGTGGGAGTCAGGCATCATCCTGCCTGTTGGAAAAGCATTTCTGTCCTGAAATAATTCATCTGATGTTGGGGAGATGATGGTAGAACCAGAAACAGTTTCCTGCATCAGTACTGCCTCGTGGTGTGCTGTTTGTGTGGTGCCACAGGCACAGCCTTGCTCCTTTTCCTTTCCTTTTATCCCCTAGTTGGGCAGAAATTCTCAGAAATGTCAGAAATTCTCTTCTTTTTCTTCCTGAGCTGTCTTTCAGGGCTGCACACAACTTAATTACTGTTAGCTGTGCCATTATCTGTACCTGACACACATTACTCTGGAATATAAAAATCTCATGTCATATTAACACTAATCTAGAATTTAGATTTAATAAATTGGACCATGCTCAAGGAAATAGGAGTGAAATATCAGCTTGTTAAGTTTCATCTCCCCAGCCCTCTGATAGGTGTAATATGGCAGTTTCTGGTGCATCAATTATCAGCCAGTTTTATAGGCTGTGTCTAATCACCATCTCTATCAGATAGAAATGACTCCCCACCTCCCAGAGGATGGATTTTTCCTTAATATTCTTCTATACAACTGTGAGATTAATTATGCTGTTTGGGGTGGGAGCTTACAACAAAGACACTGAGGGTAGTTCTCAGGGAATTATCTCCCTAATGTTGCTTCAGGTGTCTAAATAAACACAAGGGATTCATTTTGGAGGGAGGTAGAGTCATCAAATGCTTTGATTCTGCATACCAACTCTTTCCCACTTCAAGGTCTCATCTCCATTATTTAGCACCAGCTCTCATCTTGATCATCTTTTTCTCTTTTGAATACTCTCTTCTGCTCAGCACTTTTGAGACACTTTCCTAAGTGGGTTGTTTTCTCCACTGGCCCTTATTGAGCTCCATCATTATTCTGCATCTTAATAGCACTCTAATCTTCTTCCTAATTACATGTAATGAGTATTTTGGAGTTGACAGAAGTACATCAAGACCTAATAATAAAGAAAATGACTAAATCTAGTCTCCCAATTATGTTCTATCAGCTCAGATGGTTGGCACCTAGTAGATGTGAAAATAGGCATTACTAAAATCCTCCAACCTTCCCCTGGTATTTCACCCCCTGCCTAACATGGTGTTTCCACAGTCATGTCAACAGCACAGTTCTCTGCCCAGCCAGAGGTCTGCAAAGCTGGAGCAGAGTGTTACCATGAAATCCTGTCTGTGCTGGAGATGAGGCCAAAAGACACTGGCTTTACTGGGAGCAGGCTTCATCCTTCAGCTGCCAAGTTCTGGATCAGCCCATAATATGTGGAGGTGTTGGACACGGTGATCCTCAGCATGCAGGAGGGGTGAGGGCAGTAGCATTTCTCAGGATAAGCATTTTTATTCCTATTGTTTATTGAAAAGAAGCAGATTTGGTCCATCCTCTGACTGAAAAGTAGAGGTTTTGCTGGCAAATATTGCCTCTCTTGTGGCTGTGGTGTAAATACAGGAAAGGTCTTTCAGCATGACAGGTTTTCCTTCCATCCATGGTAGTCCTTCAAGGTTTCTTACCTTGAGGGATCAATGGTTGAAATAGAACTTGATGATTTCTTACCTTTCCCTGTGAGGCAGCTGTGGGGCAATACAGAGTGTGTCCTGCTATATCTACTGCTCAGAACTGGACAAATTCTGGAGGCTATTAATTCCATACAAAAAAAAAGAGGAGTTTTTGAACTACTGTTGAGCCCAAGATACAGCATTTACATCCAAGCTCTCCCAGGGCCAGGACTTTGTGTTTGGGGTGAAGCTTCTCTGACTTTGGAATCTAAATGCAGAAGTGGTTCAGGAGGTCAATGTCACCTACAGGGTTACACTGTCCTCACCTTCTTCCCAGGCTTTTGCCTCTCTTCTTCACTTGCAGCTCTCTAAAACGAGGTTGAAATGTTGAAAAAGTGCCTCCTAGCAGAAAGAGGAGAGCCACAGGAGAAGCCTGAAGTATTTGATCATGTCCCTAAGTCACCATCTTTATGCCTTCAAGGAAGGCTCAGAGGCTCCACGGCCAGAAGAAACACAACAGAATGTTGAGCTCCTTTCAGCAGCCCCCACCTTAGTCTGGCCTCAGGAACTGGAATTGGTTCCTCACATTCAGAATTAACCCTTGAAGAAAAATCAAAAAGTAGTTTTATAAAGTATTATGGTATTAAAAACCACGAAGACCTTAAGAGGTCTGACCCAGGCCTGTCCATCTGCCTTCACTGGCCCCAGAAGGGTTTGCAGATCCACAGTCAAGTCCACGTTCTCTTCCAGCTGTTTGCTTCCTCTTCCCCATGAAGAGCCATAGACTTTCCTTCCTACCACCACCATCTCCTACCACTAAGACACATCCCAGCAACCTCCAAATAATCTGGGAAGTCATTTCCCACCTGAAGTGCTGCCAGAACTTGTCCAATGCAAGGTGCTCCCTCGGGAAGTGCCATTTGGAAGGAGAGATGTGCTCAGACTAAGGGAGTGCTCATTAGCTGCTTGAGTGGTGGAAATGAAACCTGTTAACAGCTCTGCTGTTCTGCATGGAGAAATGGCCCCAGTGGGGTTTAACCCAACTGATCTCTCCTACAGACAATTATAGGATGCAAATATTGATAAATCACTCATTTGCTTTACGCCCCTCAGTATGTTAAACACAATCTCTCTGTTTCCAATAAAGCTCCAACAAATGCTGCCCATTATCTCCCTCTCCCTGGCTGGGCTCAGCTGGAGGCCTCCAGAAAGACTCTTTGTCCTGGTTGTGAGCCAGCTCAGATGGAAGCTGAACCCTCATCGAGGCCATCCTGACCCACTTCCCACATCAGGCTGTCCGGAACAAGGGACGCTTTGCTGCAGTCCATGTGTCCATCTCCAGTCTGTGGCTCCTGGCTGTAGATATAGACTGGAGTCCTTGCCTTGAGAGGGATCAAGGATAGGGGATCAGTGGCCATAATTAGAGCAAGCACCAAATAAAGAAGCCTCCCTGAAGGATGCCCTGTCTGGTGGCCTGACCCAGGTGACTTGGTGGCACATCCAGAGCATGCCCCGAGACATCTGGGGCAGGAAAACCACTTGAAGTTTGGGTACTGAACCCATCCCTGTGTGCAAATACTTCTGCTTCAGCCCAGAGATCTGGCCCTGCCTTGGCAGATACACAACCAACCCATCTCATGGTCTTTTGTAATGAGGATCACCCTCCCTCCTCCTGACCCAAACCAGGGACACGCCAGCTCCAGCAGCCTCTGGGAGAGCAGCCAGGCTGTCAGTGAGGCAAAGGGTTGGGGCATAGCCATGGTGCTGAGGATCACCAAAGGCTTGGACCTGGACACTTCAGAGAGGGTGTGATTTATACATCCTGTCTGAAATAATGGTTTCAGCAGAAGAAAAGCACCTATTGAAATTGCTGCTGTCACTTCTGCTTCCTGTTTACGAGGCTGGATTCGGTTACGCAGATGTCAGCGGTGGCATCGCGAACGTAGCATCTGCACTGGCTTCAGGTAGGGGAGAAAATGAGGGAACATGAGCTCTCAAATCACATTTTGGTGCTGCTATCTTCCTTAGCAATAAGGGAAGGAAGAAAAACAATTTCAGAAAAGCTGCAATATATAAGCCACAGTTGCTTCTGAGCAGAACAATTATTGTTGCTATAAAGGAACCTGTGATGCATCATCTGCTCCTTAACAACTCCTGGGAGAGGAGGAAGGTTATCAGGGGACTCGAGGGGAGTGAATCTCTAACCCCAATCTTTAATAAAGTAGCTGGAAAGAAATCAGGAAATTATACACTTGTAGGGTTGATCTCAATGGTAAATACGAGTCTACAGAAATTAATAAAGGATGAGGTCACACAACAGCTGGAGGAGTTTGAGCTGGGTTTGAAAAAATACTCCAGATGGCTTTTTGATTTCAGTTTTTAAAGCAATAAAGCCTTAAGCTGACAAACCTGTAGGAACATTCTCAGCAGCTGAGAGTGGAAGCAAGGTGAGATGAGCAGGGACAGGTCCTGGATCAAAGCATAACTTAATGTCCCCAAAGGCAGCGGATGGAGGCTGAGGGCTGTAATCAGGGAAGGGGAGACAGTTTAGAGCCATATCATGATGCGCCCTTGAGCACTGCTGGGGACAACTAAGCAGCCCAGGGACAATCCACGCAGCCCTGTTGATGGTGATCATAAGAAATGAAACTTCTGTTGTACTTCTGGGGGGAAAAAAACCTCCTCATTCTTCTTCCCACCACACTCCCTGCAGCCGACAGTCCCAGCCAGATGTCCTGGTGGGTCTGGTGGTCGTGGGGCAGATGAAGGGCACACCGTGCCCAGGCACCACATCTGCAGGGCTGGTTGGTGTGCTGGGAGGATTGTTCCTCTGCAGACACTTCAGAGGTTCATGCAAGGCCAGGGAACATGAGAATAATTGCATATACATTTGTGAAGAATTTCTGGCTGGTTTTCAGCGAGCGCTAGAGCAAAACTGCCTATTGTGCTCCGAGGGGTTCACAGACTGTCCTGCATAGCTGAGTCCTTACCCAACGCCAGCTCGCCTTTGAGGTGGGAGCCAACTGCTATAGACTCGCCTACATAAGGGTTAGATTTGGGACTGAGCAGCCATCCCAAATTACAGGCAGTATGGACTGGCTCCAGGAGGTATAAACTGCAGAAGAATGCAGTTGGAGTCGAGCTCGATGTTATGGGCAGGTTTGAGTAGCAACCAGCCCTCGGCGGGTGGTGGCTGCTCTGGAGGCTCGTGGTCAGCCCTGAGTTAGCGCTTGGGGCACGTTAGAGGTGGCAGAGGGAAGGGCTGGGATCAGTAAGGGATGCCTTGGGTGTGATGGGAACCTACCTGGGGATCTGCTGGATGGCAGACACTGCTGGGATGGCTGTGAAGGGCTGTGAGTGAGCAGGCACGGAGGGCTGGGCTGGGCTGGGCTGGGTTGGGTTGGGCTGGACTGGACTGGGCGGGGCTGGGTTGGGTTGGGTTGGGTTGGGCTGAGCAGAGCTGAGCTGGACGGGGCTGGACAGGGATGGGATGGGCTAGGCTGGGCTGGGCTGGGCTGGGCTGCGCAGGGCAGGGCAGGCTCATGTGCTCTGCTCATGCTGAGCACTGTCACAGAAGGAGGAGAGGGATTGGGACAGGATCAGGTTGGTAGGTGAGCTCAGGCATTCTGGAGAGCCCTAACCAAACTGATACTTTGAAGACCCCTGAATAAGTTGGGGCTGATGCTCCTACACCTCCCAGAGTGCTCTGTGAGACCCAGCACTAAGCATTCCCATAGAGGAACCCTTAAAATCACTGGTTATTTCTGAAAACTGAGGGGATAGCTAAATAGAAGGCAACTTGACCACATGGTTTTATTGCCTACAGCATCCCATGAGGTGATCAACAAGGAAAGAGAAGTCTCTGTATTTGCAGAAACCAGATCAGCAGAGTGGTGGAAGGCAGCGCTGAGAGGAGTCCTTGGGAATGGGGATAGGGATGAAAACAGTGACGAAGCTTGAGTAGGCTCTGTCAGCAAAGTGCAGCTCTGTGTTCTGATCTGCCCCTTCCCCTGTTTAGTCTCAGCATGGCCAATTTGTGAGATGTTATCATTAATTTCATGGTGGTGCTTTCCCTCAGCTCTGTCTCCAGGACTCAGACGATACATAAATGTCTTTCGGTTTTAATACAACCTGTTGACTTAACCCCCTCCTTCAGCCCTTCAGCTGCAGTAAAACGCCTGTGATCCGGGAAATGCCACACAAAAGACACTGCAGACAGTTTCCACAGCTGGGTGGTCTGTCCCTAAGACATGGTCTAACCCTGCAGGTCACCACCCTGCATCTTGGACATCTTCCAGAGAGAATTTCTGATGAACTTTAGCACTGAGCTAATCCTGAACTGGAGTGAGCAAGCCCTGGCCACGGGGATGAGGTCTTACAAACCATGGCTTCTCTTACAGCAGACTTTCTTGACCTCTCTCTGTTGAAGGACCATCTGACTGTACAGGGGTGGGGGGAATGGGTCAGCCTCAGTCTCCTTATTGTTTGGCTGTCGATAGCAGTGTGATAAGCAAATGAACTTTCCAGCATTCAGAGATCAGAATGTTGTTGTTTACAGAAGCATAGCAGTGCTGTGGTCATGTCAAGGGCTGTAATCTCTCACTGAGAAGAGCTGGAAACCAGCACCTGTCCCTCCATGTGTGCAGGCACCACCACCCATCTGCCAAGGTGGGCTTTTAGAAATGAAATGAAACCTGGTGGTTCCTGATGCCTTATCAACCTTTGCATAACACAGATATTTAGGGAAGGGACTTTATCCTTCCGGTTTTGCTCAGCTGTCGAGCTGTTGCTGCTGGTTAGTTTGGACCAGGCTACCTGTCCCATGCTGGCTGATCTCCCTGTGCAGCAGCTAAGCAGGAAATAGTCACTTTGGTTAGCTGGAAACTCTGCTGGGCTCTTTGTCATCAGCTCCAGCATGCTCTGTCTGCAAATCCTCAGCTTCTTGTGCTGGGAGCACACAGCCAGGCCTGCAATGTCTTTGGCTTGTCAACAAGCAGAGGCTCTCTGTGGACCCCTCTGCATTCCCAAAGAGAGGAGAGAGACTTATGGGTTGGGTTGGAACAGAAAGGTAGAACAGCTTGAATGAAAATAATACCAATGAAATATGCACAGACATACACAAACCAACATGGAACTCAACTCCCTGGTGGCAACCACTTCACCGTCACCACTGGTGATGAAGCTGGAGCAGTGCCTTTGGTCTGCAGAGGAGCAAGTCTAAGGCAGAGGCTTTCTGCAGCCCAAGCCTTGGTAGGAACACTCTCCATCAAGTGTTATCACTTCTAGCAGCAGCCACTGTCTGGGAGAAGATGCTGGGAGCTGCAGCAAGTGCAGCCCTGAGAAGAGCCTGAGCTGGGAAGTGAAATCACTGAACAGAATGAGTTCTGTTCTAGCTCAAACCAGGACAGTCACCATCCATGACCAAGAAGAAGAGCATCATTTCAGCTCTCCTCTTTACCCTAAGGATTGGATCAAAACCAGGCACAACCTTTGGTTCCTGTGCTAGTTACCCCTGGGTTTCAAATTCAGTCACAGCACTGGATCTTGCTTCATCTCCTCCTGGGCTAATGGATCCAATGACTTGGCCACCAGAATCGGGTCAGGAGAAAGAACCTGCACTGCTGTGCCTGCCCCTAGCCACTGCCCCTGTGCCTAGACCTTCACACTTCCACTGGAGTCAGGATGTCTCACCAGAAATGAGCTTTTTCCAGATGCTTCCTTTAACATGAGCTGTAGCTGTCATTTCAGCCAGTCTTTTCATTCCTTGCTCCTCATCCCTCATTATTTCTAGAGCATGGGGAGGAAGGCAAAACCCCAACATTGACCAGTCTGAGAGAGGGTTCAAGCCAGTACAGCTTCTGAAGCTCATAGAAAGGAATTTGCTGAAGATTTTCACCATTTCTCTTTCCACTGCACAGCTGTGTCTGAGCCCACCCACTGTAATATTTCATGTCCTGTCCCTCTCTTGATTTTCCTTTTATTTTTATCCCTGCTTTTAGCCTTTCTTCTCTTCATTAAATGAAGACAATTTACAACATCTTTGCTCTTAACCTTGTTGCCAGTTCATTACAGCAGAATCCAGCTCTTTTAAGGTGCAGAGCCGCAAAGAGCTAACAAATAAATGTTTGTTGTTTAAAAAATAGCATCTAAATTATAATTATTTTCTATATATAATATAAAATAGAATTACTATTTAAAAATAATTCATTACAGGAAACTAGCATCTAAATGTGTCCTCTCCCAACAGATTCTCTTAGTGTTATTAGCTGACTTTGTTGCTGACTGGCTTACCAAAGTCATTCTTCCTTTCTTCCGGAGAAAAACAGTGACAGAAGAAATACTAAAGAGTCATCTATTTCCAGTGACACAATCTCTTTTTTGCTAAATCAGTAGCAGGTCACACTGGCTCCAGACAAGCTCTCCTCACACTCCCAGTCAAAATGAATCTTAGCTGTGAAAATTAACATCAGTTACAGAGTGGTTTCGGAATGCTGTTAAAGCCAAGCAGGGAAGCAGGAGGAGATTCAGCCCAAGACACAGCTCAGACCTCTTCATCTGGCTGCAAATGCATTTTATCCTTTTTCTGCCCCATTCTCAAGGCTGTTGAGCGAGACAGGAAGGATCACAGTAATGTCCCTGCCATTCTCAATAATGCATGCACAAAATTAGTTACACTTCATTCAGATTGAGGCAATTATTTCATGTCTCCTTGCGTGAGGCCGGGGGTAACCTATTTCTGAGCACCGCAGACAGGACCTTGAAGGCTGCTGAAACAGAGCCTGGGCTTGGTTGGGGTGATGGTTGAGCTGATTCACCACCCTTCTTTATTTATTTGTGAGTGCCCAGGGAGGGAAGTGAAGTTTAATTCCATATACAAAGCATGTAAAAGGAGAAGAGCTCTAGAGATGCTGCTGTGTGCAATGCACCTAAGCTTGGCTGCTTTCATTAACCTTGCCACAGCTGGTCACCTTATTAACACAAGTCACTTCTTGCCTGTACTCTCTGTCCTCTCCCCACCTCTAGACCCAAAGTGTGCAGCCCCAGCTCTGCAGAGCACTACTAACACAGAGCTCCAGCAAACCCATCCATGACCACAGTGAGATCAGAGGAGACATGACCTGCTCTCCAGTGCCATGGTGTTAGGCAGCGAGCTCAGCCCAGCAGGAGCTGCATCTGCCAGCCCTGGCCCAGCACCATGTGTGCTCTTCTCAGAGAAAACCTGCTTCTTGGGAAGTGTGAACTGCTACACTGGCTGTTCATCTGCATCTACCTTTCCATAGGCATAAGAGGAAATGTTCAGGTATCTCAGGCTAAAAATTAAAAGGGTTCTGGGTTTCTCACCCAGGCACCTCAATGCCTGGAAAGGCTTTGGGAGGGATGGGTTAGACCCTGCTCCTGGACAACTCAGGAGAATGGGAAGGAGAGTGGACAAACTGCTGGAAAGCTTGGAAAGTGTCTCAAAACCAGCATGTTTTACACGATCCCAAAATTCAGCATGGTGGAGTTGGAAGGGACCTCTGGGGATCACCCAGTCCAACCCCCCTGCTCCAGCAGGGGCACGCCCAGCTGCTTGCCCAGGGTCACCTCTAGCTGCCTTGGGAATCTCTCCACACAAGGAGACTCCACAGCCTCTCTGCAAAGCCTGGGCCAGGGCTCACAGGAAAGAAGTTTCTCCAGGCTGTTTTGGGGTGGCTCAAGTGACATGTTCTGACAAAACCCTTTTCCTCTGAAGAAGGGTCCCTGAGGTGGCTTACAGCAAGGTAGTTTAGAAGGTGACTGAGACCTGGAGCCCATGACTGTGATGTCCATGTCTGGGGACCAATCCCTGCGTGCTGAAAGCAGAGAGATGACACCTGACACCAGCACAGGGTGTGCAGGGGGTTGATGGTTACAGGAGGTTTCAGAAGTGCTGTAGCCTCCTGGTTATTAATAGGAGCCTGTTAATGACAGAGTCTCTCTGGAACGGAGCACACACTCATCTCAGGACCTGGTGGCTTAATGTGGTGGTTTTTCTGCCCTACTTTTCTTTTCTTTATTTATTTATTTGTTAAAGATGTGGCAAGATGCTACTGAAAATGTCTAAGTCAGTTCACTGGAAAGAATCCTGTAGGTTGCAGTGCATAAATGCAGAGCAGGGGTTCTAAAATAGAGCTGATTTTCAATATTTATTCATATATTTAAAAGTCAATATGGTGGCTGAGATGAATGTGAAAAACTTTAATTAAAACCCAAACAACAATGGTCTCTTTCAGTTGCCTTAGCAGCAGAGAAAATGTAGGTAAACATCCTTCTTTCTGAAAAATGATCTTGCTCCCTGCAAGCCCTGCAGCCTCCTCTTCCCAACATAAATGGAGCCTTCTGCTGAAGGGAGCCATAAAGTCACACCAGTGCAGAAGATTCCAAAGGCAGTGGGAGTCTTTCTGCTGATCCTGCTGGACCCTGGGTCAGGAGGTGGAAAATTCTCTCATTTCATTAATTAGTTGGAAGGAAATTAATCATCTCCCTTCTGATGCATGAAATTTTTAGTACTAATTTCTCCTCTCCTGGGAAATACACAGCAGAGTTTTGGGGAGCCATGGCTGTGTGCTCCCTTCCAGGCAGGGCACAGGAGGAGCTTCCATAGCCTCTCCCAGTCTCAGCCTTGGTGTCCTCTGGTGTCCTCAGCACAGGAGAGACATGGACCTGTTGGAGTGGGTCCAGAGAAGGCCACAACAATGGTCTGAGAGCTGCTGGGAGGGTCATGGCTGTTCAGCCTGGAGAAGAGAAGGCACCAAGAGACCTTCCTGCAGCCTTTCAGTGCTTAAGAGAGCCTGTGAGAGAGATGGGGAGAGACAGTTTAGCAGGGCCTGTTGTGACAGGACCAGGGCTGATGGTTTGGAACTAGAAGAGAGAGATTTTAACTAGAGAGAAGGAAGACATTTTTGATGCTGAGGGTGGTGAGACCCTGGCCCAGGTTGCCCAGATGACCCCCAGAGGTCCCTTCCAACCCTCACCATGTTGGGATTAGTGGTTTGTGTGACCCACCCCGAAGGGTGCAGAGGATAACTCACATTGGAATATTAAAAGTGCTTTATGAGCTGTTGAGAAGACCTGAGCTGCTGAGGAGTCAGAACCAGAAGCCATTACTGAAGAGTTTTGTGAAGCTCAGCTCAGCCTTGGCTGCCCATACACACAGCCTGACATCTCCCTCTCTGGCCTGACAGAGTGGGCATGCTTTTGAACTGTCCAACCTCAAAGAAGGGCTCACTGTTATGAAAAATGATTTAGGCTGGTTCCTTTCCCAAACACATTAATTACAACCTCAATAAGAGCACATGGTGTTTGCATTTCCACTTACAACCAGGTGTTCCTAAGAGAGAGCACTAGAATAGTTGGAGTGCTTTATTCCATCCATGGACCTTGGCATTTCCCAGCTTCACTGGGCTTCCCCACAGAAAAATCAAAGGGTTCCAAAATCAGCTCTGCTTTCCAAGAGCAGACAATAGAAATAAAAGAGCTAATATGATACTAATTTCACTCAGAATGTTGGCAGCCAGAACAACTAGGCTTCAGGTTACATTAAATCTGAGCAGGTAAAATACCTGTTTGCTCATTTTACCTTCAAGCCATGAAGAAATGAGCACTTCCTGGCCTTCCTCCTTTACTCTCCAGCTCTCTTCATTGGAGATGAACATTCTCCAAGATCACTATCCAGATTTCACATCTCTATTATAATTCTGACTGGAAAAACAGACAGGGTGCAGGTGCCTTTTAGCATCTCCAGTCAAATTACTTGCACTTCAGAGAGTGATTTAGAAGGAACATCTCCAGGAGTATCCAAGTCACTGCCTTTTCCTGCCTCCTGCCTCCCTTGTAATGGCATTTAAAGGGCAGTTAGCTGTCTTCCTTCTGCAGGCTACAGAAGCCTGGATAGCTAAAGGGAAAAACACCTTCTAGCTCCATTTTGTGTCCTGTTCCTCATGGCAAAAGAGTAAATGGGGATGGTGAAACATAGAATCTTAGAATGGTTTGGGTTGGAAGGGAGCTTTAAGACCCTGGAGTCCAACCATGACCCAGCACTGCCAGGTCACCACTGACCCATGGCCCTCAGCACCACATCTCCAGGGCTTTGAAACCCCTCCAGGGATGCTGACTCCAGAACTGCCCTGGGCAGCCTGGGCCAGGGCTTAACAACCCTTTTGGGTAAGAAATTGTTCCTCATGTCCAACCTAAAACTCCCCTGGGGCAACTTGAAACCATTTCCTCTTGCCCTATCCCTCGTTCCTTGGGAGAACACTGACACAAGCTGTGCTCATAGGACACAATTCCCCAGCACAGACCCACAAGGATTCATTCCCCTGAATTCCAGGCCCCATTTTCCACCAGCACTAACATCTCTTCCCAGTTCCCTGCAGGGGACACCGGCTGGGGCAGGAGCATGCCATGGTGGAGGTGGCAGCTCCCCAGGATGTGCTGGGGCTCTCCTGGCAGCAGCGAGCGCTGTTTACACAGGTGGCTACAATCCAGATTCTGTGTGGGGATGGGAATAAAAAGAATGCAATTGTTATCACAAACCATGATCTCATCTAGTCACAGACCAAATATTTTCTTGCTAAATACAAGTTCTGTTTTGGTGTTTTACTCACTGAGGCCAGCTGAACCTGACAACTCTTAGGAGAGCTGGGGAAGGGACCACGGAGATGGACATTCTGAAGTCACACCTTTGCTCCTCCTCCTGAGCCAATGTGTGAGTACAGGAGACAGCTGTGGACTGAGATGCCAGGCAAAGAAGTGCAGTTTTGGTTTAGATTGGACTGGATGTGGCATGAAAACTAACTTTAGCTGCCTTCTTATTTTCCAAGAGCTGTTGGAGCAGGTCCAGAGAAGGCTACAAAAATGATCTGAGGGCTGGAAGCTCTCTGCTGTGAGGACAGGCTGGGAGAGTCGGGGTTGTTCAGCCTGGAGAAGAGAAGGCTCCAGGGAGACCTTGGCCTTTCCTTGGTCTACAAGAAAGATGGGGACAGACATTTTAGCAGGGCCTGTTGTGACATGACAAGGGCTGATGGTTTGAAACTGAAAGAGAGAGATTTAGACTGGAGATGAGGACATTTTTGATGCTGAGGATTGTGGGACACTGGTCCAGGTTAGCCAGAGAGGTGGGAGATGTCCCATCCCTGCAACCATTCCAGCTCAGGTTGTTTGGGGCCGTGAGCAACCTGCTCTAGCTGCAGATGTCCCTGCTGAGTGCAGGGGGTTGGGCTAGATGACCTTGAAAGGTCCCTTCCCACCCAAACCAGTCAGTGACTCCGTGATCTTAGAAGCACAGCTGACCTGAGTTCATGTGGTCACTGTGGATGTTCAACACCTATGCAGAGCAAGGTGCTGCAGGAAGAGCATCAGCTCTGAAGCCCATCTCCATGCCACCTGCAGCACATGTCTCTGGCCAGCAGTGACACAGGGACTGGGATCATTGCCCTCTCTGCTGTTCATCACCATTCCTTGGGATGCACAGTTTCCATTAAACACACTTAAAACTTGCACACAACCTGTCTGGTACCTTCCTGGCCTATGGACATAAATCATCCCAGCCACAGGTGGTTCCTGGAGCCACAGCAGAGTCCCTTGGTCCTTGTTCATGGAGCTCAACAGGCACATGGGCAGCTGCCTGCATCCCACCACCACCAGAAGGAGCAACAAGCAGCTCAGCTCCCTGGTCAGTTCTCTTTAGAAGTTATGAGCTGGTGAAATGGTGTTAAAATGAGGGTTTGGGCAAAGCAGCTTTTGCTAATGTTGCTCCACGTGGACTGTGAGGAATTGATCCTGCAGGGAAGGCTGAAGGCTTCTTTTTTTTAAGAGGAATGAAAACATTCCCAGATCAGCTCTTTGCTAAAGGATAATTATAATGAAGCTGTTTGTGGTAGCAAACAACTGCTGTTCCCTGTCCCTCACAGTCCAGCAGGCAATGGTTTTGATCATACACTAAAGTCTTTCATGCAGCTCAGCTACCTCGACTATGTGAGGGTAAGAAACAGGGAATATCAAAGGAGAAGCAGATAGAATAACAAGGCCCTGAAGTGATGTAAATAACTGATTGGGGAGAGTGGTAAAGATGATGCTGTTGTTCTGTTTTGGTTTAATATACTGCATAGTTATATTTGCAGAGTTGCAGCTTCTCTTGGGGCTCCTCTAACGCTGTGGTTTGTATGTGCTACACTCATCCATAACTAGCTGTCTGCATGCCAGGAACATTTCTTTTTTCCCCTTTATAAATGACAACATTTTGATTTCACACCATAGTTATATCAATATTCCAGCCTCCTGAGATGCTCTTAATGTGATGACAATGGAGATATTAGCTAAGGCTGTTAATCCCAGGGCTCCTGTATTTCAACATCTCCCCTAGTCTCATCAGAATTATATTCTTTCAAGAATATGTTGTTGTATTTATCTTCCTATGTGTCCCATAAATAATGCTGATGAGCACCCTAGCAGTGGTTAAATGAGTTTTCAGGGCTGTGTGAAGAACCACATCTGATACACGTAGGCAACCCACAGTCCCACCAGGGCAGG
The DNA here is from genome assembly GCA_013399015.1 of Galbula dea. Taxonomy (NCBI): domain Eukaryota; kingdom Metazoa; phylum Chordata; class Aves; order Piciformes; family Galbulidae; genus Galbula; species Galbula dea. The sequence continues at coordinate 973,802 of VWZX01007460.1, forward strand.
ATGCTTCAGAGGGGACCAGGGCTCTGCTTCCTCCTGTAGGCTTCCTCCAGTTTACTTCTTGTTGTTTAAATTGACATGAAAAGAGCATTCTGATCATAAATACATCTTTTGCCCATAAGAATTCCCCCCTCCCCCAGTTCAAGTGCACACAGATGCTCCACCTCAGGAACAGAAGCAGCTCCTCTCCCTGAGCAGTGCCAGCTGGGTGACCTAGTGGAGGGAGGCACAGCTGCTGATGAAGGTGATCAGGGAGTAATCACAAACCTGCTATAAATGAAGCATTAGGCTAGGGTGGAGAAGGCTTGTGGGTGTGATGAGGTTCAGAGGGTGGGGGAGGAGGCTGGAGAAAGAATTCAGTTTTGCTCTGGGTAGAATTCAGGTACAGGAAGGATTTGAAGAACTGGAGGAAACTGCTAGTTGGGGAAGCAAGGTAAAACACTTCTGTACTGTCAGTAAAACCTCGGGTATTAGAACACCCCTCATGGGAGCTTGCTTCAATTTACTACTTAAGAAGAGCATTCCTTCTTCTGGAGGATGCACATAGACATTGGGGGTGAACACCAAGGTTGCTGCATTTGGTTTGTTCTAGGCTAGTGTGGGGAAATTATCTCCCACACCCTTGCAGCTCTGCAACCAGTGCTGGATTAACTGAGGAGAAGCAGTGGGGGAGCACTGGTGGCCTTGGCCACATGGCCAGGACCCTCTGTCCATTTCCTCCTGCCTCTTGGAGGTTGAGTGAGGGCTGAAATGGGAGTGATATCATGTGAGGCTGGGCAAAGTCTTTCTTTTTGATGAGTTTGCTTTAAAAGTCTTTTTATTTTGGTAATCCTGAGTTGTTTGGTCACAGCCTCTCTTGGCTCTCCACTTCTAAGAGGGTGGAGAATAGACTTGGGGTTTTGTTGTCAAACACACAAAAATTATTTCCTAAGAGCAAATGTTTTTCTAGCATGTTTTACCAGTGTCTCTTTTTCAGATTTGCAGGATCTGAAGGAAATAAAGCTCTTCTGAGTGCCAGCTGATGGCTGCACCTCTCCAGATGGAAAGCCAAAGGCTTGGACTGGTACCAAACCAGCAGGTAAGAGGCACCAAAAGAAAACAGTGTATTTGTGATGAGATAATCGCTCTCAGGTAATGCCTGTGTAGGTGCCACTGCTTAGGGCAAGTCTCACACAACGCAGAGCTGTTGTTTGCCTCAGGCAGAGGAACTGCAGGGTGCTCACTGCCCTCTCCAAGTAGGTAGCTCAGGTGGAAAAGCCACCCTGAGCTGTAGCTCCTCAGGTGGAAAAGGTTTTGATACAACACTGAATACTGGGGCAAAGCAAAAGCCTCCTGGTGTTGTCAAACATGGGAGTTGTGTTTGGTGATGTGCTTGTGGTTTGGTTGGTTTGCTTTAAAGAAAGCAAAGGGTTTCCATGAATGCTCTGTAGATGTGTTGGAGTCTGCTCAAGGTGAGATCGTGCTGGGTGAATAGAGGTCGAGTCCAAAGCTTTCAAGCCTGAAGAAGTGTTTGTGCTTTTCTTTCTCATGCCAATGACTGTGTTTAACCAGATAAAGTGATGTTGCCTTAAGCTCTCTGAATAATCTCACTCCTACTGTGCAGTCTCTTCTGTTCCAGTATTTAATTAGCCTAATTTTGTCCCTTCAGGCAGAGTATAGAAACTTAGATCTGGATATGACTTTAGAAATATTACACTTAACTCCAGGAATAACACTGCTGGACCTGTTAAGAGGCTGTGCTGTGCCATGGTTCCTCTGTGCTTCTGATTTCACACCAACCTCAGGAATTTGGCAATAACTGAGGAAGAGTAGAGTAGAGATCACAGCAGGTTGGACATTTAGAATCAACACATCATCATCTATTCATGCTATCTTCGTTTACTGGCTTAAAACCACTTGCTACTAATTATTTAGCCCAAATCAGAGGATGTCCCTGTAGGGTGCTGCTAGTAGTGAGGGTGTGTGAAGAGCAGGATGGAGCTGGCACCTCCCTTCTGTGCTGACCTGCACTTTGGGGTCCTCCTAAACAAGGCTGGTTGGTCTAGGCTGAGTAACTCCAGATGGACTTTTTTTCTTTCTTCTGAAAAACCTGTGAAAGAGGCTTTGAGCAGATGTGAGGTTGTGGTATCATCTGTGGCAGCCTTCCCCAGGCTGTGATGTGTGCAGAGGTTTGTCCTCCTGTCTGCGTGGGAACCACCGGGGGGTGACTTCATCTGGTGCCGCTGGTGCTCAGCAGTGAGACAGAGTGAGCAACTTCTTCCCTGTTAGTCTTCTCTTCCCCACTTAGCTTCACAGACTTCTGTCATATTCCCTGTCCCCCACCTAGCAACCTCTCCTGCAGCCTGAAGTCATAGTCTGTCTAGTCATTTCTCATGCAGAAGCTATTTCATACCTTTGCTCGTCTCTCTTCTCTCCTGCAGCTACCAAGTGAAGCACTAAGCTACCCTCAGGCAGAAAACAAGCTTCCAGGGCAGAAGTGCTTCCTCAAGTGCCTGTTCTTGGTACTGGGGCCTGCAAGCTACTCTGTTTAAAACATATATACATTTTAAAAGGAGAGAATTTTATCCCCATCCTACTGCCTAGTAGGTCAATACCTAAAACACTTAGAGCTGGTTAGTCACTAAGCATCATCCATGCCTGGAGCAATGGGATCTTCCCAAGGCTCCTGTTCCTGCAGGTACTGACCCTGGCAGGTCTGGATGCCCCCTCCTATGCAGGAGCTTTACTGAATTTACACCTCTGCACTGATAAACAGGATCTGGTTGCATGCATCATTCTGAGCTCAAGTGCATGAAGTGACTCCATTCCCTTGTCTCTGCACTGCACAGAAATGCTCTCTGCACTGCACTGCCCAGCCTAGAGACTTCATCTCTATTTTAGAGAGAGGATCTGCTGCTGCCAGTAGAATGGTGACACAGGAAAAGCCTTTTGTGTTGGAAAACCCAAAAGAACACTTGCAGAGCTCTTCAGAAATGTTGCATGTGGCCCAGAGCTTTGCTTTGTCAAGGAATTTAAACATGTAATCTGGACATGTAAATATTTCCAGCAATATTTCCTGAATAAATAAAATTCCTTCCAGGATGACCTCATCCTCTGGCAGAGGCAAGCAACTCTACTGTACATCTTCCAGAAAGATTCATCCCTGCTGGGCTGGGGCCCTGTGCTGTGCAGCTCCTGGAGATCCCACAAGCTTTGCAGGCTCTGGTGGGATTGGGCACTGGTCTGGAGTGTGTACTGGGTGCCAAGTTCACTGTGCTCAGCTGTAAAGTCTCTTGTCCTACCTTAGTTCCATCAATGTCTGTGCCTCCTCTAACCCAAACCATGTACAGGCAGATTTGGGAAGCAGGAGCTGAGCATCACTGATTTTTGTGGACCATAAAGCAATTAGGCTTTACAACTCCTAACCGGGAACTGAGGCTGGAAGTGATTTGACTCTGGTGTCTGGAGAAGGTTATCAGGGTGCTCTGGAGTTACTCCCACGGATCTCCCTTCAGGGCAAGCACTTGTCTCTGCACCTCTGCCAGCTCCCAGGAGAGCACCTTGCACCTTAGCATGCACTGAAGGGGACAGGCAGAGGCAATTCCCCTCTCTGAGTCTCGGGCAGATCATCATCTGCAGATCTCTCCTCACCCAGAGGACAGTCGATACATGGGGCTCAGCAACCCTCTGGTACTGCTTGAGGATCTGTTTTCCAGTTCTGTATCAGGGAACTTCTAGCCTGGCTTCCTTCTGGCCAGTTTACCTCCTCCTCACCCTTTCAGCTTGCCTTCCTTGCCCAGCAGCTCTGGGATGTTAGCAGTGAGGCTTTAGTCTGCTTACCACCCATATTTTCTATCTGTAACCAATACTTTGCTGTGCTTTGCTCAGCACAAACTACTTCTATCAATTGATAGTTTTTTCATTATCTTCACTGAAATCTCTGCACAGAGGAAGATGAGGGAGCCTGAGAGAGGTGCTGCAAAGCCTCTGCTCCCCCCTCCTGTGAGAGAGCTCCTGAACATGCTTTTTGGCATGTGCTTCCATCGAGGTGATCATCCCTGCCTGCAGAAAGGACTAGCTTTCTGTCTGCTTGTCTGCAGTTGTAAAAGAGATAAGAAATTAAAGCCATTTTTGGCAAGAGTGAGGAGAACATAGAGAATTTTTTCACCAGGTATCTCTTTGGAAAGGGTGATTTTTATAATCACTTTCATTTCTTGGCCAATTTATTACTCATCTAACCATGCTATCAAGATCCTGTCCTGCTCCAGTTGGGTAGAACTGGCTAGAACACAAAGCCTTTTTCTGGAGAAACAGAAGGCTTTGAAATTTGTTTTCAATGGCCATTGAACATAACTGAGTGAAGGAAAAAACTGAAATTAACAGTGTGGGCTGGGGATGTGCATCCACATCCCAAAGAGCAGAGCATCACAGGGCTGGGCACATCTCCCCACCTCAGGCATCCTGATTTCCCCTGGATGGGAGGAGGGGTATCTGCCCTCTGGGGCTGAGCTTGTTCCCCTGCCCTCCATCCTTTGGAAACCTGAAGAACTGATTGCAGCTCAACCTCATAACTTGGTGTCAAGTCAAGAAAGTGATGCTGAAAAGGATCTTGAGCCCTGCTGAGCTGCCTGATGTCAGGCAGGGCTGTCATCTGGGGAATGCAGAGGGGCAGTGTCAGAACCTTGCTGGACTTTCAGGTACCTACCTGTGTCTCCACAGATGTGCAAGAAGCTCTGTTTTGGGGTTTTTGAGGGCAGCTTTCTTTCTTTTTGAAAGCTCAATCTATCCCAACAGAGGCCAAAGCCTGTGTGCTGTGAGCAGGTAGTTTCAACCTCTTCATCAACAGCTGAATTTCCAGCTTTGTTTGCACAGAAGCAGTAACACATTTGCTGATCGAGTAGAAGAATTCTCCTGAATTAAGAAAAAGTGCTACTGGAGTTAGAGCTCTGAAGTGAGAATCTGCAGAATTCAGACACTGCAGATCCCTCTGTGCTCTGAGACCATGTTCTTACCCTTGGAAACTGCACACTGAAGTGCTGTCCTCCTGGATCTTATCAAGCAGCTCCTCCAGACACGTTCATTGCAAGGCAACAGAAACAGCACAACTTAGGAACAAGTCAAGTCCCTGTTAAAGGGTTCCTGGGAGCCTTGTCCAGAACACGGGGAGAGACCAGGGTGCAAATGGAGACAGGACTGAGCTTTCCTTGGCTGTTACTGACCCTCAGGGGAAGAAATGGCAGATAAGTGTTGGTGTCTAGAGATGTGGAGGTAAAAATCACCCTGTGATGGCCATGACACCCAAACACCTGACAGCTCCAGAGAGAAAGCTGTTCTGTTGGCAATGGATGAGTGGATACAGCATCTCCATCTGCATTAACTAACTTCTTGTTCTCCTCAACTCCCTGAAATGAGGATGGAGTGAGGTGGGAATTGGTCTCTTCTCCAAGGTGACTAGCCATAGGACAAGAGGAAATAGCCTCAAGTTACACTAGGAGAAGTTTAGACTGGACATTAGAAACAACTTCTTCCCCAAAAGGGTTGTCAAGGCCTGGCCCAGGCTGCCCAAGGCAGTTCTGGAGTCACCATCCCTGGAGGGCTTTTAGAAGACAAGGCACTTCATGACATGCTTTAGTGGCATGGGGGTGTTGGGTCAACAGTTGAACTTAAGATTGTCTTAGAGGTCTTTTCCAACCTTAATGATTCTATGATTCTAATTGTCAATATTAGTTTAGGGAAAGTCCTCAATCACTTACAAACCCAAACAAACAAAAACCCCCTCACTTTTAATTCTCATTTTTGCTCTGCAGAGTAATTTCAGAGTTTTTAGCTGCTGAATGCCCCTCTCATGATTCATATGTTGCCCCAGCAGCACAGAACAACACCTGCTGGCAAGAGCATCTCTGCTTCCCCGACCTTAGCCTGCCGGCAGGAGTTTGTTACAGAGCAGTTTCGCGGCTGCACCTTTATTTCTCCCGGCGGGGAAGCAGGGACCTGGCGCCGGTGTCTGTCCCACCACGGGAGCTGCAGCCTGAGCTCATGCTCTCAGGCAGCATCTTGCCGAGCAGATGCTGCCGAATGAGTCAGGTCTCTCTTTCGATGACCTGTTTTTTCCTGCAGCAAAGCTCTGACAAGGAAAGTGCCTGCCAGCGTTTAACCCCTGTCACCCCCCTGTCCCCTGGGCTCTGCAGTGCTAAGGAGGGAGCTGGAGTTCCAGGTAGCTATGCTGCATGCCTTTTGGTGTTTGCTCTTGTTGTAACTTTGCCTCTGGATTGATTTTTGGGGGGAATAGAATAAGAGATTCAGGTGTGTTTGTGCTTAATCTGCCTTGTTTGTTGAAAGTGATGTCAAAGTGGTTTTGAAGCCATGCTGGTTGATTGCAGGGAGAAACCCAAGGGCTGGTGGCCAGGCTGGTCCCAGCCTCTGCTGCACAGGACTGGAGTTTATTAATTATTTTGGGTGCTAATTATGGCAGGAGGCTGGAGGAGCTGGGGCTGAGCTGTGACACCGATCCCCAAACTTGACATTGGGAGGGAACTTCTGTAAAGCTGTTGAAGCCCAGCCTGTGAATCTTGAGTGACTACACAGATTGGCTTCACCAGATTTAAGTCTGCTTCTATGGGGATGTTTGCTTCAACATTTCCTCCTCTTCCAAACCCTAGCTCTCACTCCTGCAGCACACCAGCACCGATTCTTTCAGGCCCTTCTAACAGAGGAGATGGCATTTGGTTTCCAGCTCTTGTTCTGCAGCTTTTCCCCCCTCAGCTAATTATTGCAGTTCTCTTTAAATTATGCATTTGGTATTGAGTTATAGATATGTTTTTTTACAATTCTTATGCTTGTCTTAGCTGGAAATATGTTCTGGCCTGGCTTGCAATTCCCTCTGCAGCCTCATTGGAGTTAGGTAATATATAGGAAAAGATGAAGTCAATAAAATTGTGCTGTAAGTCACTGCAGATTTAAAGATTTTATTTTTTTTAATGAGTAACTATCCCAGGCAGCCAGAAATAAGTTTTGAAAAATTCCAAGCCCTAATTAAGGAAATCATTTAAGAATATCCTGGGATTTAAAAGTATGCCAAGGGCTCTGCCTGCATGGAGCTGAAGCAAGGAGGTACCTGAGCGCAGGTCCAGAGCCTCACCCCCTCCTTGCCTTGTTCCTTGCTGCAGGAGCAGGAGAAAGGTCAAGGGTGAGATAACTTAGGTCAGCATTAATTGAGTGAAATGGATGTTCCTGCCATCAGGAAAGCTGACAGGGAGACCCTCTGCAGTAATTAGATGTGACTGGGAGATGTTGCATCCCTCCCTGTGTGTGCTCTGAGCCCTGGACCTCACAGCAGCTTCATCCATGGACAGGGCTTACAAACTCTGTGGCCAAAAGAGTTAAAAATGGTCAAAATGGAAAGAAAAAGAGTCACCCAAATGAGTCTGAATTAGAGCAATCCCTGGGTCAGCTTGCAGTCAGGTTTCCTGTTGTGATGAAAGTTTTTTTTTCCCATTTAAACATCTGAATGCACTTCATCCTTTCACAAGCTACCAGTAAACTCTTACAACAAATCTGAGACCATGTGGTAACCTCTGGGTTTCCCTGCGGCTGTACAGAGAGGAGCAGGAGCAGCAGCAAGTCCCAGTGTCCCAAGCTGAAAGCAGAGGCTGCTGCGGGAGGAGCTCAGGCTGTGACCTGCTGGGGATGCTGAGCTGGGTCAGCACCACTGGCACGTCAGTAATCACTGAGAAGGGAACACCCACAGCCAGCTCTGGCTTTTAGGACTCAGATCTCTTCGTGCTTGGGAGAAGGATGTTGTAGCAGAGCAATGCAATGGAGGTTGCTCCAGCCCAGGGAGGGAGGGAGGTTGGCTGCTGGCCCAGGGAGCGCCCGGGATCAAAGCCAGAGCAATCCAAGGGGATTTCTTCATAGCTCTCCCCAAAATGACAGCGCAATCCCCAGAAGCTCGAGGGCAAGTGAGCTGTGCTGGGTGCAGGGAGGAGGAGCAGGGTACTGCGGGGTCCAGCCTGAGCACAGCCCCCGGGAGGGATAGGGGATCTGGGATAACCAGCTCCCCAGCGCTGACAGGGGTCAGGATCTGCCTGCATGGGAGGATCCTGTCCCTTCAGTAAAGAGCGCTTCAGCTCTGCTGGGTCTGCTCTGGGTCACCTCAGTTCAGCCACATTTTTAGGGAAGGTGTTTCTGTTGGATTTTTATTTCCCTGTCTAGTTCCACTTGGATTTCTTCTGTTGTGATTCCTCTTGGCTGTGGGTACAGAAAATTCCCTGATCCAGCAGGGACTGGCTCCTATGGAAATGTTTTTGGGCGTTAGCCTCTCCCAGTGCTGGGGAACTGGAGGCAGAGACGTGATTGAGCCTGAGCCTTCTCTTCTGTGCAGCTAAAGCCTCTGTCTGAACGAGGAGGTAAAACATCCTGCAGACTCCACTCTCTTGTGAGCTTTCACCTCTGAGAATCCATGGAAGGTACTTCTAGGGAGGTTGTTTGCACTGAGGTATTAGTGTGGCTGTCTGTAAAGCCAAAAACCAACTATATCTCTAGACCAGCGTCTACAGGTTTTCTGTTTTGGGGGGTTTGCCTTCTTTTGGTCTGTTCCTTGCAGCTCTAGGCAGTGTGAGCAATGCCTGCAGCGTGGCTGGTACAGCACTGGCATCCTGAAGAGTGGCACTTGCTATAGCACTAATCTAGAGAGGGGCTAGAAAACACTGGTGGGATACCTTAGAAATCATACCTTTGTGTAAACGACTAATTCCACCTAATTCAGAGTCCCACTGGCTCCAACCATGGGTAAAGGCTTTCTAAGGAATGTTGGGCATTGCTCAGAGCACCAGTGTTGAGAAGCATCTGCTATGCTTAAGCTGAAAGCATTTATTTCTTGACCTAATTTAAAGTGATGTCGTTTGGTTTGTGTCTAACTGGGAAAGCATAACTCTGGTAAATGAAACTGTGGTGAACAGTTTCTCCCAGTGTCAGTCTGGTTTCTTCAGTGCTGATAGCACTGATAGAGGCAAAGCTTATCCAGTCTCAGCCCAAATGAGTGATTCACAGGCTCTGCCTCTGCACAGCAACTCTATTTCTATGACAGGAGACTATTACATGAATGCCATATTCCTTAATCATACATCTGTATTCCTTTGGAAGGAAGGCAATTATTTTTCTCTAGCACAGTTCCATTTAGTGACTTCCTAATGTGCCAGAGATTAATTTATTCCAGAAACAAATGTTAAAATACACTTTTAATGGTCACTAACATACCACATTGTGCTGTCCCCATCGACCTGGAGGACAGGACTTGTCCCTACAGCTGCATGCCGGGGGTGTGCACTGGGGGTTGAGCAGGGGTGGACACCTCCATCGTCTGCCAGGGCACTGGTGCCATGCAAGGAGGAGATCAAATCATTCTCTTTTAGAGTAGGAGAGGCTCATGGGTGGGTTTGTATCACAGACCTGGGGGAGGGACCAACAAGTTCAGGAAAAAAAGCCTGTACCATCCTCTGCCAGGCTGTGCAGTAGTGAGTGTAGGGGACTTGAGGGCGGCAGGGGGCTGTGCCCTGAGCTGGGGCACCAGGGTTCTGCCAGCACCAAGTAATAAACTGCTCCTTACTGCAGCAGATGCAGAGGAGAACAGCATCTGGTAGATGCTTGTGCCCATAACATATGTCTGGGAGTAAACAAGTGCATCTACAAGAGGGCTTTTGGCCATTGGAGTTAGTGTCTCTGTCTCCTGGATCCATTGCACTGGTACAAACAAACCTTCAGGGGCAGAGAGAGATGATCCTGAGGAGGAGGAGCCCAAGCCTGGCTGGTGGCCTGAACCCTGCCTAGCACTGTGCATGGACAGGCTGCAGAGGTGCTGGTGGCACACACAGCCAATGTCTAAGTCTTCTCCCACAGCCATCTGCTAGAATTGTGCCAACTGCTGAGGCATCCAGAGCTGATCCCTGGGGAATTTTGCCATTGCACATATATTCCCTGCAGGAGACCAGTCCCAGCCCTGTGCTGGACCATGAACAGGCCAAGCAGTAGCTTGGGTCAGAGGTGATTGTCCTTGTCCTGATGCACCAACTGATGTCTTGGCCAGGGACAGCATCAGCACTGTTGCTTGCTCCTCTGTCCAGAAGGCATGTGATGGGTTAGAAGGACCAGGGCAAGAGCAAACAAGAATGTTTGCAGTTAATCGTTCTTAGTAATTTCAGAGAGAAGCAAGAAAAGATCAAACTCATGTAGTTTCTGTTTGTCTGTTCTGGGGCTGAGGCACAAAATGTTCTCCAAATGCTTTCCACACTAAGCAGTGGTGAGGAGCTATTTCTCTGACCAAAGCCTGCTTGAGAGTCACCAGGAGCTGCCCAGGGCACTGTTCCTGTGCCACCCCCACCCTGGTTGACAGCTCCTGGTGTGCAGACCCTGGCCAGAGGGTGAGGGGAGCTGTGGGGGGTCCTGCCCCTTTGGAGCCAGCCAGCCTCCCTGTCTGGGCCCTTTGGTTTCTGGTCTGTGTTCCTCTGCTCCCTTGGCTTTAAGTAGGATTGGAAAAGGGAAAATGGAACTAGGTGATTGTGCAGGCTGGAGGAACAGAGGGAGGAGCAGTGAGTGTCCTCCACCACTGATGATTCTGTTTTAAATGTCCAAGGGGCTGTGAACAGAGGAGAGAGTTTGCAACATGGAGTCAGGCTTCATCTTAAAATCCTTTTTTAGTAGATAAGACTTAATGTTAGACTAAGGCCAGTGACAGATGATGTTTAAAACCACTTGGGTTTGTTTACTGAAGGTGAAATTGTAGATGCTGTGGGTTTAAAAGCTGTTTTCTCACAGAGTCTGTGTACAAAAATATTAAAGACTTGCTCTGGGCCAGTTTCCTGGTTCCCAGAAGGACAGTTCCATAACTACAAGTTAATCTATAAGTGCAAAAGAAACAGAAATACAAAACAGATTCAGCTTGAAGAGCTGAAGGAGACCAGGGGATGAAAGGAAGCATGCAATGCTTTAAAGGTCTCCAAGAGCTTGTGAGAAACTCCTTTGCTGGGCAAGCATCCCCCAGAGCTGGGCACTGCCACAGCTGCAGCAGCACCGAAGGCCCTGCTCTCTTCTAAGGCAATTTGCTCCTCTTCTTTGAGCTCATATGTAGGTAAGGAGTTAATTTTCCTTTGTTTCAGGAAATCCCAAATACAGAGGTAACACTCCAGTTAACACCCAGGCAAGGTTCTTGCTGAGGTTTCTCAGGCAGGAGTTTGGTCAGGGACAGCTCTGTATCTCGAGCACCAGAATGATGCAAACATCTCACAGCACAAACACTGCTCTCAGGTGGTGATATTTCCATCCCTGGAGCTTCTGCTCAGGCACTGAGACTTGTCACGATTATGTTTGCTCTTTTCATTACCCGGTAATGTTGTTTGCAGATCTGAAGCATCCAGCAGGGTGCAGCTGCCTCACCTCCTCCTGCTGTGCTCCTGGCTGGGTCCCTGTGCTCTCCTGTGCTGTGCAGAGCCTGATCTGATCACACTGACACACCTCTTCCCTGCTCAGAGATGAAAAGAGCACTTTCTTTAGAAGATTCTTATTAAATGTGTCATCTTGTTGAGCAAAACCATCTCCCTTTCAACTTGCCTAGGCTTTCATCACACACTTTGCTCATGCTTGATCTGCAAAGTGCGTTAACTTTCACAAAAGGTTGTGAGTGCTGTGGGCTGTCCTCTCTTGGCTGTTCGGCTTGGGGAAGGTAGCAGCTGATGACACAAAGCCAGGCTTGTCTTTCAGGCATCTGCTGTGTTTCCTTCTCCTAGTAAAGGGGCTGGGACAGTAACCAGTCAACCAGGGTAAGGACATGATGTGGTTTTTGGGGCTGTCCTGCACATAGACAGGAGTTGGACTTGATGATCCATGTGGGTCCCTTCCAACTCAGGACATTCTAGGATTCTGTAAGGACTGGAAAACTCCTGTGCTGGGTACAGGGCAGGGAGGAAGATGGAGCTGGTTTGCAGCCTGTGTTTTATTGTAGCTTGTAAAATCTGGGACCTAGAAAATTCAGGATGCCAAGCTGTCAGGATTGCTCCTACAGTTGCTCAGGCAGATAATTAACTCACTTATGATACTAGCAGTAAATTTGCCTGAGTTTGTAGCTGCAGGGGGAATGTCTCTGCAGGAGGCAGGGGCTGCCTGGAGTGTCCATGTGTCCTGGATGGAGCATGGCACAGAGCTGGGGAGCAGCAAGGGCTTGCCCTTTGCTCTCTGTGTGCATTCTCTGGTGGTTGGAACATCACTGAGACTTGCTTGGACATCACTGGGACTTTCTGAGGTGTTGCTTGGCCTCAGACATGAACTGGTTTTTACCTAAGGAAACAGATTGTCAAAGCAGACTGGGCACATATGGAAACACCAGCTGGCTGTGCTGCTGCCTGGGTGCCTTTCCCAAGCCCTCCCAGTGAGGGGGGGGGGTGTGGGGAACTGCAGTTCAGTGGCAAGCTTGGAGAGCCAGCTAATACTCCTTCCTTGGGAAGATATTGCACAACACTCCCTGAACAGCTTGGCCACCAGTGATGCATAAAGAGTGGATCTGAACTAGAGGAGGGGAGATTTAGATTGGATCTTGGGAGAAGTTCTTCACTGTTAGGGTGGGGAGACAGTGGAACAGGTTGCCCAGAGAGGCTGTGGAAGCTCCATCACTGGAAGCTTTTTAAGGCCAGGCTGGATGGGGCTCTGGGCAGCCTGCACCCACTAGAAAGGACATTGCACCAAAGAAACTTCTCTTGTCAGGCAGCAGAGCTCAGCAGCACCCAGAAGCGTGGTGGTTGCATGAGAGGAGCTGTGTTCTTTGTGCTGGTGGTCACACAGATCAATGGGAGCTCAACCTTCCCACCAGCAGGTGCAGCTTTGGCTGGGACCCCTGGAGGTTTTGTGCACTCCAGAAGCTGCTTTGCATCACCTGTCGTCTCCTGAGGCATCCAGCCTTCCACAGGACCTGTTAGTGACCACCACAACATCTCAGTGAGCTCCACTTCACTAGGTTAGGTGAAATCCATCTTGCTGTCGCTCCTCTGGCTGTCTCTGTTCCAGAAGGCTCTAACTGCACAGCAATTAAAGATGCCCTCCAGAAGAGCTGTCTCAGTGGCAGAGTGCAGTCTCCTCTCCCCTACCGAGCTGGGCTCCTGCCTGTTGGCAGAGGATCCAGCAGAGCTTCCTCTCTTGGAAAAGCTCTTTGCAGAGGCAGGAGTCGTGCAACCAGCCAGGTTCAGGCTCCCCAGCCCCAGATGACTTGCTGACAACATCCTGATTTGGCAAAGGTGAATTTCAATTCTTGTAGCTCCTTCAAAAGAAAACAAATCTGACAAGCTGGATCAGATACCTAGATTCTATCAGCTGTTCCCACCATAAATTAGAGTTGCTAAGGTACTAATTGAAATGACCTGCTCTTTTTTTTTGATTCTTCTTTTATTTCTTTTTCCCAGCACTAATTAATACCTCTCTAAACCCTTGGAATACATACAAGTTCATCTATGTTTTAGCCAGGCAGGAGCCTTTACAAATATTCTCCTACTGTGTTTGGAGAGAAGAAAAAAAAAAAAAGGAAGAATTTTAATGTATTACTTGTGCAGCAAGAGACCACATTGCTTTTAAAATCTATCCAGAATTCCCTCTCTCAGTCAATTGTGTACATTCTGTCCCTGAAAGATTTTAGTGCAGTAGTGACCTTAGAGGGTCTTTGGAAGAGAAGCCCTTTATGTTTGAATTGGTCTCCTGACATGTAATGAAGAGGTTGCCATGGCAAATATGCATTTATTTTTTTATGTAATCAGAGAAAATAAGTGAATACAGCACATCAGGCTGGTTCCTAAGTTCCTGCTGCTCGAGGTGGTAGTAACCTCTCTACCAATACAGGGGTTTATGGTTTAAAAAGCAGAAAAGAGATGTATTAGACTGTTAAATTTAAAGGAGGTCACTTGAACCCAGCCTTGCAGCTTCAGAAATATTCAATCATGGTAAAAAACCCCAACCCAACCCCAAAGAGCTTCCCATGGAGCTTCCCAGAGTCTGTCCCAGCATTAGCACCAACAGCTCTTTACCATTATCCTGCTTCACCTCACAGGGGGAAAAAAAACAATGAACCTCCCCATTGTGTATGGAAAGAGGCTGTGAGCACCTTGCATTTGGCACTGCTGCCTGATGAGATACACATAAATCTGCTTATATAATGCTGCTCCAACAGCACTGGCTTGTTTTGGCAGCAATTTACACTCTGGTAGCTGAGCCCTTGCAGACCTACTTTAAAATCTGACTTAACTCTTTGAACTCCCAGATAAAAGTATCCTCATTTGATTTTTTTAATCCAGAACACTGGAGTTTTCTTTCATTCAGAATGATCCAGTCATAGAAAATATGGAGTTTTCAGGGCAAGCTGTAAATGGAATTTAACCTCTGATTCGGTTGCTGTGCTTCCTTCCTTATTTCATTGCCTCTTTGTGGCCCCGGGTGGATGAAGTCCCATGGTAGAGCTCTTCATGGTATTACCAAAAGGAAAAGGATTTTGGCCTGATCTTTATGGCAGTCTGAGACTTGCCTCCACATGGAGATGAAAGATGATCTGGTCTTAAGTTGGTAGAGTTTCAGTCTGTAGCTGGTAAAGGGAAGAAAGTCCTGATAAATAAAACAGGACAAAAAATAGTTGTTGGGGCTTTTTTGGTGGAAATTCTGAACTTTTCCTAAACATCAGCATTTCCTGTGGAAATACAACTCCTCCTGCCTTGGCTTGCAGGGGATATTTTTCATCTAATTTGGAGGGGAAATAAGACATGCCAGAAGAGGAGCCAGGCTGCCTGAGGTCCTGGGGCAGAGCCACCAGCGTGGGAGAGGTCCCAGTGGCAGGGCTGGGGCTAGGGGCAGGTGCCCTGTGCCAGGCAGGTCACTCTGGGTGGGTCCATGGCCGAGGTCTGTTGTTAGCTGCAGTCACCTGATGTCTATAAATGTATAGATGTGTGTGTTGTTCAGGCTGCTTTCCCAGTTGCTCCTTCCCAACGTGGTTTACACATTTTCCTAAAGGTCACTGAGGCAATTAACAGTCCACGATGTCATCCAGCAACTATTTCAGCTCCCATAAATGAAATGTCTGCAGCCCAACTGTTCCTCCTTCATGTGACCTTCCTGTACTTTCACTTTAGCTCTTCTCACCACCGAGTACAGTAAACACTCCAGGAGCTGGGGAGCATTGCACTGCCAGGAGAAGGCATCACTGCTCCCACCTTCACCTTGTGCAGCCACCAGCTGCCTGGAGTTCTTGGGGTAGCTTCTCTTTCAGGGATGCTTCATGGCTGTGCTCCACATGCCTGCTGGGTGTCTGTCACTTCACTTTCCTGTGGAGCTTGCCTCTGAGCAGGAGGAGAAGCTTGTTTGGTGTGAGGGTGTTGGAGCCCTGGCCCAGGCTGCCCAGAGAGGTTGTGGAGTCTCCTTGTGGGGAGAGATTCCCAAGGCAGCTGGAGGTGACCCTGGGCAAGCTGCTGTGGGTGCCCTGCTGGAGCAGGGGGTTGGCCTGGGTGATCCCCAGGGGTTTCTGTGGATTCTGCAGCGTTGAATGTGTTCTGAAGTCACACAATGAGAGACAGGGACTTAGGACAAAGCTCAGGTCTCTCTGGTGGCTGTTCCTGTTCCTGGTATGTCCTTCCCTGGTCTAACATTCTCCCAGGACTGGAAGAGGGAATCCTCATTCATCTTCTTTCTTAAAGGACCAAACTGTGCTTTGAGAGCACTGCTCACTTGAAGTCCTTACACCACCACTGACAGAGCAGCAGACCACCTGCAAAGGGGCTTCCAGCAAAGGTTATCCCTTGCCAGCTCATAGCATCCTGGTCCTCAGTTGGCCTTGGGAGCATGGCACTGAGCATCACATCCTGCCAGCTTCTGCTGGGAAATGCTGCCCTGGGGAAGAGGAGTTTCTCTTTGCTAGACCTGATCTTTGTCACAGGGAGCCTGATCCTGCAAGCCTTCATGCTCAGCAGTGTTTTCTCTAGGCAGAGGAAAAAGGTTGGAATCTGAAAAACCCAGATCATGTTCCCATCTTAACCCCTGGGCACTCTTCTTGGTCCTCTTTGTGCTGTCACCTCCCTTCTGAGACACTCAGCCCAGGTGAAACCATGAGGAGGTCTGAGCTGCATGTGTGTCCCTGCAGATAACACAGAGTAATTAGTGCAGCCCTTGTTGGACACGCTGCTGACTGAACCTCAGCCTTATCTTAATTAATGGTGTTCTGCCTAGCACCCAGTGGGTTAAACAGCAGGAGAAAGGAAGGTGAGAGAAGGTAAAACACTTCCTTATCTTTTTCTCTTTTTTTTTTTTTTGAGGCAGAAGACTTCATGTAGAAAAGACCCAAATAATCCTATTTAATAGAGAATTTAGCCCTGCTTTGGGGACAGAATGTTTTCAAATAGTGTCTGAGCTTGCTTGGAAAACATCAAGTGCTAAAGCTCCTGTTGATTCCCACAGGGCAGGACTTCATCCAGGGGTGGAAATTTCCTTGTTGTAATGCAATTTCCATGGACCAGAGCAGGCTGGAAGTGAGGAACTGGTTCTTGTGGTTTCTGGGCTGGCTAGTCAAGAGGATATTTACCAAACCCTCTGCCCCAAGAGAAACAGTAACAAATTAAGTGTTTCTCAAATATTTACACCTTCAACACGTTTTGTTTTTACAAGGACAGGCTGGTTTAACAAAAATCAGTGTTGTGCTACAGAGAGACAAGTTCTCAGGCTTGGAAGTGGCTGCTGTGAGTATGGAGATGGCCATGCTGTCAGTGCACCCCATTGCTACCATGGGTTGTCCATGGGAGATGGCTCTGGGCAGTGGTGGGGAGCAAGGCAGGAGCTGCCAGCTCTGCTCTGGGCAGAGTGAGGGCAACACTGAGCCCAGGAGTGCTGGGCTGGGACTCAGACCACACCACAGCTGGTGTCAGGGACTCAGTGCCTGTGGCCAGCAGAAGGATGGCCAGGTGACCAGTGGGATAGAGACCAAACAGCTGGGTAGGGAGACTGGAAACCACAGAATCATAGAATGGCTTGGACTGGAAGGGACCTTCAAGATCATCTAGTTCCAGACCCCTTGCCAAGGGCAGGGACACTTTCCAGCAGATCAGGTTGCTCAGAGCCCCATCCAGCCTGACCTTCAGCACTTCCAGGGATAGAACAGGTTAACAGTTGGACTCCATGATCTTAGAGGTCTTTTCTAGCCCTAATGATTCTCTGATGCAGCTGGGATGGCAGGGAGGTGATGGAGCTGCTCACCTACACCAGCTGATACACCCAGGCCAGCACCCTGATGTCAGCTGTGTTCTGGATTGCTGCACTTTGAAACCCTGCCCAGCAGGACTGCTGATCCCTGTGGAGTTAGCTGTGTGCTTTGTGGTGTCCTCAGAGAAGGAGGGGATGTCTTTGCCTTCATCTCCATTCTGATCTTCACTTTGGAAATGAATTGGACCTTTTAAAGCCTTTTTTTTTCCTTTTCTGAGAGATGCCTGTGGGGTGCAGGCAGGGAAGGGTGCAGGCAGGGTGGCTGCAGGCAGCACAAGGCTCCAGCAAGCAGCTGCCATTGGGGACAGTGTCTGGTGAGGTCAGGGATGGAAAGCAGGGTGGCAGCAGGGTCAGGTTTGTACCTTTAACCCTGCCTCCCCTGCATGCAAGCACAGATGCTGCTCAGCTGGTTGAGGTCTGAGGGGGGTTAAGAGGAGATGTTTAACCTCCTGCAGTAGCTCCATTACAAAGGGAAGGGTGAGTCTGATGACAAACATCACCTCCTTAGGAGGCAAAGTGACAAGCCAGCAGAGTTCTTCAAGCGACTCTCATGGTGGCAGTGGCAGATTGTTTCTGGTGTGTGACAGGAGCTGCAGGTTCTCCTGGAATTCTGGATGATGTACCAAAACAGCTCTTCTCAGACCCAGAACACAGAAAGGAAGTAAAATAGGGGGGTTTTGAGTGGAAAACTAACAATGATTCCAGATTGTTGTGATAGTTTAGTGATTCACACAAGCCTTTAGCAGACTGTTGGCCAGAAAATCTTCATAAGCAACACTACAGGTTGTAAAGTGTATTTGTGAACAAAGCCATCCCCTTTTAAAGTAAGTCTTCTGCAGTTTTTTCTGCTTCCTGAGGACTTTCAGAGCCTAGGTTTTATAACACCTTGTGACCTATGTAATTTAGACAATGAAGTTTCCCTTCTTTTCCTCTGCTGAAGTCCTGCTCGTGTGCAAGCTGCAAGGTTTCCTGTTTTCCAGTGAGGTGTTTTATCTAGAGGTCTGGCTTTACACCCTCCAGGCAGAGTAAAAGAAATATTTACTCCAAATGTTTGCAATTAGGAGGACAGAATTGTGCTTTAAAAAGAGGGAATTGGGCTGAGGTAGGCTGCCATGTATCACCATCTGCATGTTGAGCAAAGCTCTGTGAAGATGTTTAAGACAAGGTTTAGGCTGCAGGATCAGCAGGTACCAACCAAGGAAGATGTGTCCTGTCCTTGGTTCCTCTCTTTCCTCCTCTGTTGGAGGAGCTGCTCTGATCAGGAAGGCAGTTGTCTATCTGAAACACACAATGCCATGCTTTAAACACCAGAAAATAAAGCATCTACAGCACATGGCTGCAATAGGAACACAGAAAATACAACAGCACTAGTGGCTGAAGCTGTCCCTTGGCCTGGGAGCTCAGGCATGATTCATAAGTGCAAAACAGAAAAGAACATATTTAATTATTCCATGATTATATATTAATTACCTTTCTGTGGCCTGCAGACCCAGGAGGGATGAAAGGTCTCTAAGCAGAATGACTTTATTTCCTCTAAGGAAGCAAAACTCACCAGAAGATAGATGTGTGCTGGAGGAAGCTGATAGGGTTTGCTCTATCTCCTTAGAGTCTCTTGAATCCTCTTGAGCAAAATAAGTTACCCAGTGCATAAAAACCCAGCTTTTTCTTTCAGACCTTGTGAGTTAGGGTTAAAGGCAGAATGGAGAGGTGATCTTGTGACTTAGAAGTCAAAAATGAATCCACCTTCAGTATGGAAAGACCAAAGTAGTCTAGTTCTTCAAAGCTGGATTGAAAACCGGGGCTTTCCATCTTGCATTGGCACTCAGTTTTCTCCAGGGTCACTTCCTGATGCTGAAGTAATCTCTGGCTTGGACCTGGTTCTTTCCCCAAAACCAGCAAGAAACAAGGCAAACTTTCAACAGTAGATACTCCTGCTCTCCACAGGCACTGCTGTCCTGGGGACTAATGACTTGTTAAACAGCACCATCAGAGCTGAGGAGCTGCAGCTACCACATGTTGCAAGGGTTCTGTGCTAGGACAGAGCAACCTGTAGGTCACTAATGCTTTCCAGGCCTTCCAGAGCTGGAGCTGATTTAAGGTATCAACCACCACATGAAATGCATCAAACCCCTTCCAGAACTCACTCCTCATCCCAGGGGATTAGATCTGCATCACCCACAGTGAAACCTGTAGCCCTGGGAGTGAGAGATGGAACCCCAGGGGTGCAGGCAGCCCCAGAGCCTACATGTGAGGCTCAGAGTGATTCTGGGAGAGACTGGCCAATGCCTCTAATGCTGAAGGAAACATGCCACAGCAGGTGCTGAAGTGCCTGTGCAGAAGTCACAGAAAGAAAATGAACTTGAAATTAGACATTGTTAGAAGCAGAGAATTGTTTGGGTTGGAAGAGAGCTTTAAGGTCATCAGGTCCAAGCCTTGCCCAGCCCTGCCAAAAAGCTACAGATATGTTGTCACTGTGTGTGTGTAACACACATCCACACACCCCCCAAGGCACAAATCCACTGCATTGCTGCTGGTCTTTTGGTGACCCTTTTGGGTGATCAGAAGTGGCTCTGTGCTCAATGAATTGCACCACCCTAGTTGTTCTCTGTATCCTTTGTAAGTTATCCCTTTGGCACACAAATTGTTCTGTGAGCTAATTTCAGCATTCCTATAAACATTTGGTCCTATAAACAGCCAGTCCTTAAACTGAGCCAGTCCTTTCATCTAAGCAAGGATCTGAGGAGCACCAGCTCCATCCTTGATCTCTTATCCTAGTCCTGGCTGGGAAGCTCTTCTTCTCCATCTCTCCTAGACACCAACCTGCTCAGGAATCTTCATGCTTGCAGCTCAACTCCTCCTCAGACCTTGAATGAGATCTGGGTTTTGTGAAGCTCACATCATAAGAAAAATAACACCTTAAAGGAGCTTTGAAAACAAAGAAACCTGAGTTCCTCCCTGTCTAAGGCAGAAACTTATCAGGGAAGCAAAGAAAATTCATCCAGTTCTCAGTGCAAGTTTTGGTTAAAAAATCTCAAGGTCCTGGATAGAGTTAGTTCACATGAGGTCAAAGTGAAAGTTGCAGTGCAAACAGCAGTGCTACAGCCACTCTTTTCTTACCTTAAACTTCTCAGCAACAGCAGCTCATCAAATGCAACTGATATCAGCTCATGACATCACACACGACATCAGCTCTGTGAGGCAGGCCAGAGAATTTCTGTGCAGTTTATAGAAGCCATGACAGATCTTTGAAACAAATGCTTCTTTATTATTATTGGTTTTAATTTTTTTAATGACTTCTCAGTGTTGGCTGCTCAAGGGATCTGAAAATTGAACCCATCCACCTGGCACTGGGAACACAAACAATAGATTTGTCTCTGTGTTCTCTCTTCACTCCAGTGCTCCAAGATCCTAAACACAACTCAGGAAATGGGAAATGGTAGGGGAAGAGCAGGTGGAAATCACTCAGCCCTCAGCTTGGTCATGTTCTAAAGACATGATCTGAATCATTTACCTAAATTTTTCCTGTGGTCTCAAGCCTTCTAAAAGCTGTAGAACATCTGAAAAATGCAGTTGGTGAAAGAGGATGAAGCAGCCTGAATGCAGCAGTGACTCTTGTCCCACAGACATGTTCCTGGACAGCAAGCCCCAGGAGCCAGAGGGCCCCAAGGCTTTACCCATGTGTGTATCTGAGTGTATCATGAGGAGCTTCTTCAAGAGAGGGTTGGAAGCAGCTGTCCTGCCTCAGGTGAACCACTTAACCCCCAGGAGTCTGATGGTGCTTGCTGAGGTCTCCCAAGGTGTTCAGAAATGATGCCTTTGCTCTCTGCATCTCGCTAACTCCTTCATCACCATTCCTCAGCCATCTCAGGAGCTGAGGGGGGTTTTCTTGCCATCATTTTTTTGTTCCTTTGGACTTGGCAGGAATGACAGTTCACAGGTGAGCCCCACTGGTCCCTGCCTCAGTTGTGCTTGCCAGCAAACCACAACAATACAACAGTTCTCCTCTTCCGCATGCAGAATGAAATCGTTCCAGAAATGCAGTTGCCTCTGGGTCTCCATTCTGAAGTGACCATTCCTGGCTCCCCTCAAGGCCTCATGCACTCTGCTGTGTGTGGCTTTATCTAGAATTTCTTTACTTTTCTGGAACCATAACAGATATTATCATCAAGAAAGCTTTGGTGGCAGAAACCAGGTCCTGATGCTGTGTGTGTGTGAGCTCCCTGAGCCTAGAACTTCCTGTGCTCTGTGTGTGCAGCTCCAGCCTCTGGAAAATGCAATGATTAATCCTGTCTAAGAGTCTGAAACAGATTTTCTCCCTTTCTTTCCCCTTTTACATGGCAGTGAGTAGCTTTACTAACTATCCTAGCAACATGGAGCACGTCAGCCACTGGCTGAAGATTTAGCATCCTTTCCTGTTGAAGGGTAACCCTGATGTTGCTTCCCTCTAGAGAAGGCATTCTGTCCTTCAGCAGAACAAAATCACATCCTTTGGGTACTGATTAACTCTTGAGGGAAGCAGTAGGAAATTCAGGCTGTCAATGTTTATGTCTGTGTTTAGATCAATTGGGGATTGATCACTCTTCACCTCACTAAATGAGAGGCAGCTGTAAAGTGTTCATCTCTACCAGAAAAGCCCTAAGCACTCTAGGTGGATTATTTTCATTAAATTCTCTCCCCCCATCTATAACCTGGGCCACACAGTCACTAATGAAAATCATTATCTGTTTCACTCACATCTGTTATTAATTCTTGTGAAGCCTCCTTTAAATCTGAAACTTCTCATCTGAACCAAACAGATTCTGAACTCAATGCTAGAAGGTATCAGGTTAGTTCAGTAATTCACAGAATACTTTCTATTTTCTCTTTCTAAGTGAATTTGGACATTGATTTGTGTTCCTGTTCTCCCCACTAGTTCTTAAGAGCTGCTTCTGAGATGCCAAGGGGATGCAGTGCCCTGGGAAGACACTGACAGCCAGTTGCTCCTGCAGTGCTAACAGAGTCCATCATCCCTGCCCCCTGCCCAGGCGCTCTGCTCTGCTCCTGCTCCAGCCCTTCCTCACCACTCAGCTCTGATAAGGCTATTTCTTGAGGGCTTGCTGGGAGTGTTCTCTGAAATGTTGACTCTTGAGGACTGGGCTCTCTGAGGGAACAACCCAGTCAGGCAGTGGCAGAGCAGGTGAGAAGATCAGGCAACCTCAGAGAACCACAGAACTGCTTAGGTTGGAGAGGACCTCTAAGATCATCAGCTCAACACCCCCTGCCACTAAACCATGTCACCAAGTGTCACGTCTACACGTGTTTTGAACTCCACCACTGCCCTGGGCAGCCTGGGCCAATGCTTAACCCCTCTTTCAGTGAAGACATGTTTCCTAATGTCCAACCTAATCCTCCCCTGGCACAACTTGAGGCCATTTCCTCTTGTCCTATCACTTGTTCCCTGGGAGAAGAGCCCAAGCCCCACCTGGCTCCAGCCTCCTCTCAGGGAGTTGCAGAGAGTGAGAAGGTCTCCCCTGAGCCTCCTCTTCTCCAGGCTAACCAACCCCAGTTCCCTCAGCTGCTCCTCACCACACTTGAGCTCTAGACCCTTCCCCACCTTCCCTGCCCTTCTCTGGACACACTCCAGCACCTCCATGTCCTTCTTGGAGTGAGGAGCCCAAAACTGACCCCAGGACTCGAGGTGTGACCTCCCCAGTGCTTGAGTACAAGAGGACAATCCCTGCCCTAGTCCTGCTGCCCACACTGCTTTAGCTACCTTTACTTCAGCTCATCATGAACATCTTTGCTAGATGCCATTGCCTGAGGGTCTCCAGAGCAGCACCACAGCATCTAAAGAGCAGACACAAAGGAAGGCTCCAGGCTCTGCTCCGAGGCTCTGTGGTTTCCTCTTCTCTTTGTCAGTTATTTAGAAAGGTCTC
This sequence comes from Galbula dea, assembly GCA_013399015.1. Classification (NCBI taxonomy): domain Eukaryota; kingdom Metazoa; phylum Chordata; class Aves; order Piciformes; family Galbulidae; genus Galbula; species Galbula dea. The sequence goes on from VWZX01007460.1 coordinate 996,955, forward strand.
TCAACAGGACTAGCCCCCAGGAGATGTCTCCTCCAGCAGCCCAGCACCCAAGAGAGGACCTGCTGCTGAGAGCAGCTCCCTGTGCTGGTGCTGGGGCTGGGTGTCCCCTGTGTGGTGGCTTGTCACCTTCTGGGCTCAGAGCAAGGGCAAACATAACCTGTGGGGTTTCACTTTCACTCTGGGTGATGAGAGGGACAGCTGCTCTCAGATACAGTGGCACTTCATGGAAATACCTCAGTAAAGCCACCAGAAGCTCATGCCCTAGGTGATTTAGCACCTCTGAGCCCGTGGCAGGGCTGTGGTGGAGGCAGAAGCCCTGAGCTCCAGCCAGCTCTAAGTCAGGCTGATCTCAGTGGTGATGGCATCTGCTGTCATCCGGCCTCTCAGTCTCTTGTCTCTTTATCTCAGCTCTTGGAGGGCCACAGGCTAGCAGCCTCTTGGCAAGGAGATGAGACTCTAATGCCCTTTTTTTATTGGCTTTTGCAATTGTTTCAAGTCTTGTTCTGCAGTAATGAGAGGAGTCCAATCCTGACCTTTCCTATGAGCACAAGAGAGCTTTTTGGGGCAAGAGCTCAACCTCTGATGATCGCTCCAGTTTCTGCAGGAGTCTGTATTTAAGTTTACAGTTCATAATTTGCTCTTTCCTTCCTCTCTGATGGTGACAAATTCTAAAATTAGCATTTATTGTTTAATCAGTAACTATCTCTCTAGTCCTGACCTTCTGTGGGTCACATACAGCTTCACAGCTATGAACTGTTGCAAATCTTCCATCAGCCTGGTGAAACTATGCAAGTTTGCAGCAGGGAGAGCCAAGGCATCACAAGCCTCTCTGCCTTCAGCCTTGATCATTCAATGGGTTCCTCCCATCCTCATATTCTGTAACACAGAGATGTGACCAACAGAGTGATGCCAGGCTCTGGGAGCTGGGTGGCAGATGCCCATGCTGTGCTGAGCACTGGTGGGAAGCACCTGAAGCCTCACCAACTCTGTGTGAGAAATGATTGAAATAGCTTGTAGTGAGTCATAAGGACACCTCTGGAAGCCCTCTGCTGTCAGGACAGCCTGGAGATGAGAAGGCTCCAGGGAGACCTTCCTGCAGCCTTGCAGGGCTTAAATGGGTCTAGAAGAAAGATGGGGAGAGACTTTTTCTCAGGACCTGTTGTGACAGTACAAGGGCTGATGGTTTGAAGCTAAAAGACAGAGATTTAAACTAGATTAGAGAGAAGAAATGTTTCACTCTGAGGGTGGTGAGAGCCTGGCCCAGGTTGCCTAGAGAGCTGGGAGATGTCCCATTCCAGGGCAGGTTGGCTGGGGCTGTGAGTGACCCTGTGATGCCCCTGCTGGCTGCAGGGGGATGCACTAGATGACCTTTAAAGGTCCCTTTGACCCAAACCAGTCTATGATTCTAGGGCTTGATGATGATAAGCCTCAACCTCTCTTCTTCTGTGGTAAGCCCCATAACTCATCCCACTTGCAGGACTTCTGCCATCTCATAACCTCACCTGTTGTGACAGCATGGCTGTGTCTGGCTGTCACCTGCCAGTTATCAAGCAGTTTCACACCATACCTGAAAAGAATGAGCAAACTTCTTCCATGGGAGGAACATTTTTGGTTTGCATTGATCAGGAGAGCCCCAGTCTGCCACTTCATCAGTGCTCCTAACCCAAGTAACCTCTCTGACAGGCTTCTGTGCAGAGGTTTGCAAATCCTGCAATGAGCCTGAGCTTGGGCAAAACATCTGATTCCTCCTAATTAGCCAGGAGCTGCCAATTGCTGTCCTTTGTCTGCAGGGGTCAGCCAGGCTCGTGTTGATCTCAGCATGAACCTGGTGATTTCCTCCAAGCTGCTCCAGCTTCATCCTGGCACTCTGCTGTGTTGGTAAGGAAAGGTCAGATTCCTTCCCCTACTTTCTATTTCAAGACAGCACTCCTGTAAGACAAACTGAGCTAGCCAGGGTAAGTGAGGAGGTTCTCCAAAGGGCCAAAAAGTGCTTTAAAAATGGAAGCCAAAGACAGGAAGAAACAGCTCATTTCACAACAGAAGATCTTGAGTGGAGTCCCACGGGGACCTGTGCCATTCCAAATATCCCCCAATGACCTGGAAAAGGGGAGGAGGTGGCAGGAGGTGGCAAAGCTGGCTGCTGAAAATAAATGATTCAAAGTGATAAAATGAAAACCTAGCTGTAAAGAGCTGCGGAAGTTCTCTCACCACCCTGAGTGACCAGGTGAGAAAAGGCAAGGCTGAATGGGCTGCCCTAAGCTGTAGCACAGGAGGGGAAGAGAAATGCTCAAAGGAAAAATAGAGGAATGTGTGTAATGAGAAGCTGTAAACTGGGCATTCCCAGCAGGGAAAGGGTTACCTGGGATGTGTAGTTCTATGGAAGCATAAACTGGCTGCTGGCTGTCAGGAAAATCAAGGGTAATGTTAGGAATTATGAGGGAAGGAAGAGAGAACACAACAGAGACCATCACTGTGTTAGCAGGTCTTGTCTCTTTTATGTCCTGCCAGTCACCTGCCTCAGCAAGTGTATTCTAGGAGTAAAAATGATGTAGAAAAGGCCAAGAAATACAACTAAAGCAAAAGAACATCTCTGAGAGTCTGAAAAGAAGGGGAAACCCCAAGGAGAAAAGGGGTGGCAGTGGGAGGTCAGTCAGATAGCAGACCGCTAAGGCAGATATCCCTCTGCCAGGATAGGGAACAATTACCTGCTCCTTCTGATGGACAAACAGGAGTTGGCAGCATTAAATCATCACTTGCAGCTTAAAGCAAACAAAAGGAAGCCTTTGTTTTCACCCAGTGTGTAATTAAACCATAACACTAACTGCTGCAAGATGTAGTAGGTAGCACAGGGTACAGGATGTTAGAAAGAGAACCTGAAGAAAGCCAAACCCACCAGTAATCATTGCTCACAAAGCCCTGTCCTGTGCCTCCAGGCTGCAGAGGGCTGGAAGATGCACCCTGGAGGTGATGCTTTGAGCTTTGCCAACATGCTGAAATGACTCAGCTGGCTGCTAGTGTTGACTGCTCCTTCCCTCTCCCAACCTGCCCCTGGTGACAGTGCAGCTCCTTGGGGGATCATGTGTTCAGCTTGCTGGGACCTGGGTGAGGGCTGCTCCCTGCAGCATCACCCCATCAGAAGGGTCTGCTGACTCACAGCCTCAGGCTGTCTGTGGGCATCTGCTGCTGTTGCAGGCTGCTTTCCTGGGCAGGTCTGAGCCTCAGTAGACACTTGGTCTGACCTGGTTTAGCCACTATGCTCCGGTGGGGTTTGGTGTTCCTTGGTGCTGGAAATAGGGATGAGGCTCCCATCTACTGTACCCCTGGCACAAGGGAACTTTGTGAGGAATTCCATGACACAATACCCATGGAGGTGAACATCTGCCTGCATGGGTGCCACTGTTCCCACACCCTTGCCTAGAGCTGAAAGCTGAAGCAGAGCACAGCTGAGAACCACATCACAAACCACAGCCTGCAAGTCAAGAGCTTATTGTATCAGCCCACCACTGTCACACCTCTGGGGGGGAAGGATGAGCCAAAGGTGCCTGGTTTGGGGCTATTTCTGAACAAAAAGTAAGAGAACTACTGCTCCCTAAAATGTTTTAAGTGCAGCTCTCTCTGATGAATTCGTCTGTTTATGATGCTGAAGTGTTTAGGATCTGCTCCTGAGCTCAGAGCTCCTGGCCATGCAGAAACTCTCAGGTGGCAAAATCCACACCTGCTTTAAAGGGCTTTGTGTTAGCAGAATGTTTAGCTTGTCTTTAAACTGAACTGTCTGCTGGATACCAGACAATATGATTTTCCTTTTATTTGTCTGTCTTTTTGGCACTGCAGTTTCTGCACCAATCTCTGAGATGTCAGACTGATACCAAGCATAACCTCACCAAGGAAATAACTTCAAGTCTTCAGGGTTTTTCATTAGATCTCCCAACTAAACCACAGAAGAAGTGTGTTTAAAGCTGAAGTGCTTTAAAAGTTATGTTCATGTCAATACTGCAGCAGTAAAACACAGGGAGTGAGGTGGAACACAAAGCATGAGGACAATTGCCTACAAGCATTTCCTCCATAAGCATTTAAAAGATGAAGACCTTGCATCACATTCATTTACACTGTGTTTCTCTTCTTGTTTCCCATCTCCTTACTTCACTCCCTCTGGATTCCTCCATTCAGGTGTGTGATATTTAAGAGAAGGTTTAGAAATCCTTTCTTTGTGTGTAGCACCTACTGCAACTGAAGAAATCCTTCCCTTTGGCTCCTGGCTTTGGCTCAGCCTCTAGACCAGGACCCATCTGTGGTACTAAATGTGGCAGAGTTTGGAATTATGTTTTCAATCTGAAGAGGTGTCATACCTCTTGCAGTAAAGGCAGATGTTTTAAAGGGTATAAGACATTTCATAAAGCACAGTTTTAGTGGCAACATTTCTCTTTTGCTTATACCTTTACTTGGCTATTTTGCCCATTAGTGAACCCAGTTGTGTAGAATCCTGTGTTACTGCTGACAAGCCCTGGATTTATAGTACATGATTTGAAATCACTGGCAGGGGAAGGTGTGGCTTTGCTTTAAAACAAAGCAAGAGCAAGCCTGCTGTCTTGTGCACTGTTGAGGTGGCCCTGTGCTGTCAGCATCACCTCCACCCACCCATAGCCCAGCGTCCTGGTCCTGTGGCTGCCTCAGGACTGGGTGTTAGTCTGCCTCTTTATGGCACCATGACCACCAAAGCAGACAAAGGATCAGCAAATCCTATTTTATGATCATCTCCACTTGACTAGCTCTCAGCACATGGCAATGTACAGAGCTCTCACAAAAGCTGGTGAGCAGGGTCAAGCCTTCATCCTGCAGCAGGATTCACCTCTCCAGGTCAAGCCCTCAGCCTGCTGCAGGATTCACCTCTCCAGGTAATTTCCACCTGTGCCAAACAACAGGTGAGCCAAGAAGCCTCTGCAGCAGCACAGGAACTTGCCACATGGATTTCTTTGCACACACAGGTGCTAGACACGGACCAAGGCTGTGGACCAAGGCACTGCCTTCAGCCACAGCAAGACAAAACTCTTGTCCCTGTGGTCCCTGCTGCTCAGGTCCTTGTGGGATCTGGAGCATCTCTGTGCACAGAGCAGCAGTCAGGCTTCTCTAACCTAAGGAGCCTCTCCAATCTTCCTGCCTGGCCATGCCACACAGCCCAGGCTGCATTAGAACCTGTGTGTCACTGGCTACTGATTTTTATTAGACATTGTTCTGCAGGAAAAAATACTGGTGGAATCAAAGGTGGTTGTCTTCTTGCAGGCATCCTGCCATCAGCTGAAGTTTTCTTCTCTTCACGGAGAGGTCTTGATGCATAAACCAAAAGTTTCCTCTTCCTTGCATGTTGTTGCCAGATGTTTCTGCAAAACTTAAAAACAACCAAGTTATTTCTGTGTACTTGCATATGACTTCACCCCCATGCCTGCCTCGAGGTGCTCCTCCTCCTCCTCCTCCATTAACCCAATTAATTCTCCCCTTTTCGGAACAGTGCATTTCCTTTGTCTCTCTGTCACAGCAGTTTAGGATTTTAGCCATTTGTTACAGATCTACTCCTAGCATTCTGAAAAGCTCAGCAGGGCTGTAACCTCCCCAGCCTCATTTCCAGTTGCAGTGTTGATCTCTTTTTGACACAAAACAGCTGCAGAAGGAAGCAGCCCTCAATGTTTTGTCAATACAGACGCAGAGAGGGGTGGATTCAGAGCTCTCAGTTGCTCTTATGGCTTCAATAAACACCCAGGACCAAACTCTCTGCTGATGGAACCAGGAGGATTTGATATCACATCATGCCAGAAAGAGATTTAACCCTGTGTGGGCTTTTATCAGTTGGATACAGACTTCAGTTTTCTCCAATTTATGATGAAGCTTGGAGGTGTGTTTCATCCAGGCCTTTGCCCTGACTTCTCTTGCATTCTTAGACGGTTTCCCCCTGTACTCTTCCCTCTTTTAAGGTTTTCCTCTAAAGTCAGGGCAGGAGCCTGAGAAGGGCCAACAGGCTTCCCCTCCCTTGTTGTGGTTCTGTACTTCTCCACACAGAATGCTGGGTGCTGCTGGGTTGCCACCACCAGTGGCCATGCTGTTTGTCACTGATCCCTCTTCCTAATTAGCAGGTTAACACCTTTGTTAGCCTCACCCTGATCACAGCTCCTGTCAGCTGAGGCATGCCTCGAGAAGCTGGTAGAGCTCAGTGCCCCAGGACATCCCCATCGGAGGCAGTGAAGCTGGAAGATGGCTGTGGCTGGGGAAGGATGTGTCAGACTCTGGGAGAGGGAAGAAGAAGGATTCCTGGGGGACATGTTCTGTTCTCCAAGTGCTACTCAGAGGATGAAAACTCCAGGAGAGCAGGGGAAGAAATAAAGGGATTCAAGATGAAGCAGATCAATACACATAAACTGGAAGGATCCAGAAGGAGAACTGTGTGGTGGAAGAACTTAAACAGTGGCTCAAACAGGAGTGAGGAACCTGATGGGCTATCAAAGTACAAAATATATCAGAACAGATGAAGGACTAGTTGGGGAAATAAAACCAGGGAAAACCATAAAGCAAGCAGAAAAAAATGCCAAGAGTTATTAGCCTAAAGGGGCTGAAGGAGAGCACGGCACAGAGCCTCTGTGCCTCAGTCTGTGACTACTGAAGTTAATAGCAAAAGCATATTTAGGCTGAGCTTGGACCCAGGAGTCCCTTCCAGCAAACAAATGTGCAGTGGTGAGGATGCTGCTGTCACACAGTGGTCAGGAAGGATGTTCCTGTGCTGGTGGGAACTGCAGTCATGGAACTTTGGGTTTCAGTTCTGGCTCAGCTGGAAAAGCATCAGCAGGCTGCAGTGACTGGCTGGGTATTCAACAGAATTACTTACAAGCTGATAGGAAACAAAAGTGACCTCCTCAGGAGACAAGCAGGATCTTGAAAGGTTTGTGCTTGTGAAGAGCAGTAGACACTGGGCATTTTGGCAGAGAGACAGGGGACTGCAAAAGGAGGAAGAGTTCTTCCTCTAAAAGCATAGCTTCACACGAGCTGTCTTTGATGCACAGCTACAGAATTAGCATTTCAGAGGAGAAGGCAACATGATCCTTATTTTTGGAAGTACTTCCAAGTAGGCTTAAGGACTTGATGATTGATTGTCTGTGGACTTCATATAGTGTTTATTCCAAAACTGCAAATTCTTTCTTCTCTCTAATTCTGAACAAACATCTTCCAGTTCCTGATATCTCTGCAAATGTTTATTTAGTACGAAAGATTTCATTTCACTGACCTGACTTTTGGCCACTGGTGCTGCCATGTCCTTGGTCTGACTGAATTCCTGTCCTTCCCCATTGTCTCTGATAGGTAGCTCTTGTTCTTCAGCATCTCGTTCAGAGATCCAAGACCTCATTTGTGTCCATTTCAGCACTTGGAGTGAAATACTGGTGAACCAGTCCCTTAGCCTACAAACTTCTCTGTCCTACCCAAGCAGAGTAGATCCAACCAGTGGCACCTGACCTCCACTAACTGCCACCATTTCACACTCTCGTTTCTTCAAGGTTACAGGGAAAGTTGTTGCTGTTCTGTTTCCCGAGCACACCACTCCATCTGGAAAAACCTCACTCATTTTTTTTCCTAGCCTGCTTCTAGCACTAGAAGTGATTTAGTACAGATCCACAGTGGCCTATAAATGTTTGCCAGCAGGGACCCATGTGTCAGTTCTCCTCTTCCTGGGCCTGTCAGCAGTTCATAACCAAAGAGCTTTCCCCGGGTTGTAATGTGCTGGTGTGTGATGCTTTCACAGTTATTTGTTTCCTTCAGTCTAGAGGGGGTTAATTTTTTTCCCAGTGTGACTCCAGACCATTTTTATACCCCCATGCTTCCTGTGGATTACATTACCCATGCTCACTTCAAAGTCATGTGTGGCATGATCTGCTTATCTTCAGGTCCTCTCTGTCGTCCATGCTAACCCCAGACAGACAGATCAATGTCTGCATCTGGCAGCCACCAGAGCTCCCTTCAGTGTTTGTTTCCTTCTGACAGTTGGGTTGGGACAGTGCACACAAATCTGAGGTTGGGTCTTGCTTTCCATGCCTTCTCTGATCTCCTCCATGAGCCAGAATTATGAGGATTTAAGGATGGTCTCTGCTTAGGTAAATATTCTGGTATCTGTAGTTAGTGTTCATGAAGGTTGAGGGTTGGGATCTCTGTGATATTATCATGTTGTGGCATAGGGATGTGCAGTCCTTTACATAGACGTAAAATATGTGTATTTAGACATAAAAAAATATATATGTATTATATATATATGGAAAGACAGGCTGGATGAGGCCTTGAACAACCTGCTGTAGGGGAAGGTGTCCTTGGCCATGGCAGTGGGGTTGGTGCTGGATGATCTTTAGGCTCCCTTCCAACCCAAACCGTTCTGTGATTCTATGATTCTATGTTTTTTAGATATACAGGACAGTTCCTACCACTCTCCTCTCCCTCTGGCTCCACAGAGTGCACTGGGTACCCACCAGGCCTGCTGTCCTGCTTTGCTGAAGTTCTCTCTCAAAAGCAGACATTGATCTGCAGACAGGATTTTCCTTGTCAGCACAATGTGCTGGCTGGAGCTGCCCTTCAGTCCTTCCCTTGGTCCTGAGGTGGTTTTTTTTCCAGGATATTTCTTAGTTCTTCCTCAACTTTGAATTTCTTAGCCTGTGGAAACAATTCTTCCCTTGATTGGCCAAAACAGTTTGTATTCTTCACACAGAATATTCATCCATGTGCCATTTGGAGACATTTTGAGATGGCCTCAAAGCTCCTGCCGTTGAGTCTTTAGTTAATTAACTCTTCATCTGTAAAGCAGTGTTTTTATGGTGACTGTTAGAGTGCATAACTTTATTTAGAAGGAGAGAACTAGTGGAATCTTTGCCAAAAAAAAAAGGTCCAAACCCCAAACCTCCATCTCTAAGTTTTGAGAAAGAATATACGAATTTCAGCAAATTGCCAAGCTGCTCAAGTTAGTAGAAAATAATCAGTTTTGTGGGAGACCAAGTCTCCTCAAGAGTTGTATCAAACAGGGCCAAAGCCATCAGAAGTGTCACCCCAAAGAGAACTTGCTCCTGCTGTTGGCACCTGCAGCAGGATGGAGAAGAGTTGTGCTGGACTGACAGGGGTGAGAACCTCACAACCACATCTTCTGAGCTTGCAGTAAGAATTTTCTTCCGGGGACTAGCGAGGTTGCTGTGGTAAGAGGCTGAGCAGCTCTGCTCCCGCTGGCTGTACCCAGGGGGGGATGAGCTCTGTTTTCTGATCAGCATCAAGATATCTTGATATCAGGGCTGGGAAATTTGTTAGCAGAGGATTTTTGATGACACTGTCACAACAGTGTACTCGCTTCTCAAACCCAACACCGCCTTCCTTCCATCTGATGATAAGCATTTGGGTACTGTAAGTGTGACTATAAAATAAAGCAGGTTGGACTAGGTTTAGATTAGATTATTCTTTTCAGATTAAATGGATGAGTCACTCTTGGTAACTGCAATATTGTGAGGGTTGATTGTGTTCCAAGGAGATGCCACTGGTGTAAGAAATACATAGATTGCATTTTTAGGGAACAAAATAATCAGCCAGTTAACCTCATCACCTTTTAAACATCTGGTTGAAGAGGAACCAAAATCACAAGTCTTCTAAAGCCTAACTTATTTCATCCCTTTCTCTAACCTAGCAGAGATGGTTTTCATTTAGCTCTGACCACCATCCCATCAGGCATTTGAGGTTGTTATCTGCAGGGTGCAAAAAGTCAGCCAGAACATGCAAGCTGACCAAGTTCTCACACCATATTTGTCTTTACAGTAAGGAACATTTCTGTTTGAAGGAGAGCAGAGGGAGATGGGACCTTCAGGCTGGTCAGTCACACAGGAGAAACCTTTGCCCAGAGTTATTCCTCCATCCCTGCCGTGCAGGACTCTGCTCAGTCTGTTGCAGTCACATTTGAAGCTAAAAGAAGTGAGAATCAGCAATATTTTTTTCTCAGCTTTATATATTAGAAGCAGAAAATGCCTGAGGTTTTTCATCTGCTCAAACACAAAACATTTAAAAGGGAGCAAATACAGATTACAAAATAATATAAATATATATCAAAACATTTAATATAAACTAAAAATATGTAACACAAATACAAAACACAAAGCATTTAAAAGGGAACAAGAGACAGAATTATTGTGTCTTGCAGCAACGTGAAGATAATGAACAGATCTAGCTTCATGTTCACACATGACAAGTGCTGTAGAGTTTACCAACAAATCCTGAGCTCCACCAGCAAGGACCTTGCCATGAATGCTGCTGTGCTTAGCAACAAGAAAAAAACATCCTTCAGGAGAGTAAGAATGTGAATGGCTCTGCCCTGGCCAGAGCTCGCTTCAGCACATGCTGTCCTGCCTCACTATTCTCAGTCAGGAGCTGGTGAGATGCCCTCTGCTCTCTGTTCTGCACTGTTGTGCAGCGTCCCTGGCTGATGCTGGTGAGTAAGTTCTGTATTGCAATCTAGAATGGGATCCTTCTGGATAAAAGATGATATTAAGATATGGAATTATTCATTAGGGAAGGAATGTCCTACTCATTACTGTGTGAAACCAGCTGTAATTAAGCATCTGAGTGTGTGTTTATAAACAGATGTTCTCATCTAAATGCCTTAGAAACAAACAGCTTTGGTATACAAGTTGCCTCCAGCAGCAGAAGTTCAGGGAAGGTAACATTCTGTGGAGCCACAGCTCCCCTCTGCACGCTAGTGCCCTCCCACACCTTCCCCGTATTTACCCATCCTCAGCAGAAGGAGAGGTCCCCGAACGTGAGGCAGTTTCTGTGGTGAATATTCACAGAGCAAGTTTCCCAGGTCTGGTCCCAGAAGCACATTTGGACTTTGTGCTTCCAGAGACAGTCTTGCCTTTAACTACCACTGAGGACCTCTGCAACATTCCTGTACCTGCATCAAAGGGTCCAGAGTATTTGTGAACAGTCCAGCTTCTGCTACGCTGTGTCTCCTGTATGGGAAGAAGAGTTTCCTGTTAGCTGTAAATCGATTGCATCATTCACAAAGCAGCAGAAGACAGTTTGGAGTGCTGCTGTAAAGCCAGCTTTCCAAAGTGCACCACAGAGTCCCAGAATCCAGCATGGTAGGGGTGGGAAGGGACCTCTGGGGATCATCCAGTCCAACCCCTGCTCCAGCAGGGCACCCACAGCAGCTTGCCCAGGGTCACCTCCAGCTGCCTTGGGAATCTCTCCCCACAAGGAGACTCCACAACCTCTCTGGGCAGCCTGGGCCAGGGCTCCAACACCCTCACAGCAAAGAGTTTCTCCTCCTGTTCAGGTGGAACCTTCTTGGTTCCAGTTTGTGCCCAGTTCCCCTTGGGCTGGCCCTGGGCACCACTGAGCAGAGTCTGACCCCAGCCTCTTGCCCCCAGCCTTCAGCTCTTGCTCAGCCTTGAGCAGCTCCCCTCTGGGGCTGCTCTTCTGCAGGCTAAGCAGCCCCAGGGCTCTCAGCCTTTCCTCCTGCCAGAGATGTTCCAGGTCCCTTGGCATCTTCCTGGGCTCTGCTGGACTCTCTCCAGCAGTTCCTTGTCTGTCTGGAACTGGGGAGCCCAGGACTGGACCCAGGACTCCAGATGTGTCAGAGTAGAAAGGGAGGAGAACATCCCCCAACCTGCTGGTCAAACTCTTCTTCCAGCACCCCAATTACCTTAAGTTAGGAGATTGCAGAGGAACATCCAGAATTTTTGGAACCATTTTTCATCGTTTGCAAAACATCAATGAACATGAAGCTAACATTAGATGCATTTATTTTGCATTTTGAAATGTAAATCAATATCATCCAAAAATCAATGTGGCATGGAAAAAACTTATTAAAACAAAATGTGAGGGCAGATTAATTGTGCTCCAAAAGCTGTGTTTTTACTTGGCCTTTCCTTCCCTGGTGGAACAATCCCCAAATCTCCATTTGGAACAGCTGGAAATACAAGAACAACTTTCCTTGATGTAACCTATTATGTTATTTATTGGGTGCCACAAGAACCATTATTTGATCATGTTTGCCAGCACAGCCCCAGTGCAAGAGTTACCCAGTCCTTATCTCTAAGTGCATTTAACTGTCCCAAATCAGAACCCTGGGTACCTTCACACAGGGACAATCACCTCACCACCTGCATTTCTGCCAGGTCCAGGGAAAGCCAAACCCCAGAGGATCTCTTCTTCTACAACCTCTTCCCCCTTCAACTCTCCAACGCTGCAGGATTTTCTCCTTTACTTCTTTGATGTTTTTAAATCCTGGTCTGCTTTCAGGGGAGTTTCACCTTTGACATTAGGAAAAATTTCTTCCCTGCAAGAGCGTTTAGGTATTGGCCCAGGCCGCCCAGGGCAGTGGTGGAGTCACCGTCCCTGGGGGGGGTTCAGAAAATGTGTAGATGTGGCACTTTGTGACGTGGTTTAGTGGCAGGGGGGTGTTGGGTCGATGTTTGGATTTGATATCTTAGAGGTCTTTTTGCAGTCTAAACGATTCTAAGTCAATTTCTGGTCTCTTTCTTGCCCAGAAACATGTCCCACAGGTGCGGCTGGTGAAGCAGGGCTGTCCCAGTAGCAGGCATACCGACCTGCTGGGTATGTCCCACCACCAGCTCTTTGTTCTTCCATGCCTCTGAAACCAACTCCAGACCAGCACACTACCAGTTTGGGGATCTTTCTTTTAAAAAAGTGCCAAAATGCATGAATTTCTCAGTGAAATGCTACCATAACTTTGTGGAGTTTACTTGTATTTCTCCATGAAAACATCTATAAACTTCCAGTGCTTGCCAGGGGACAAACATCTCTCTCCTTGACCGCTCAGTGTCTCCTCTCATTCCTTTAGGTATTTCGCGATGAGGTTTTGTCCTTTGTTCACAGATTTGCCCCCGAACCCTCCACCCCATTTTCCACCTGCCTGTAGAGCTGTCCCCAAGATCCAAGGCAGCTTTCCCTTGGCTTTTCTCCTCTCTCCAGCTCACTCCTCTCTCAGAGAGGTGCCCACGGGGCAGTAGGTTCCCCTGCGGAGCCCATTCCTCCGCTGCAAGGACAGCTCGGGGCAGTCCCTCTGCTCTGACACCCTCACACCAAACAAGTTTCTCCTCCTGTTCGGACGGAACCTCCTGGGTTCCAGTTTTTCCCAGTGCCCCTTGGCCACAGCACCGCTGGAAGATGCCCGTCCGGTCCCTCCGGGTGAAAGAGGCCGGTCCAAGGCGGCTCGCCGCGCTCCGAGCTGCCGCCCCCGGGTAGCTTCCCCCCCCTTCTGTAGGAAGTGAAAGAGGAAGGAGGCGAAGCGAGCTGGGATCGCTCCCGCCCGGGCTGGCGCCCGCCAGCTCCCCGCGCCCCTCGGCGGTCCCGAAGGAAAGGTGAGGAGGAGCCGGGGCCGTGCGGCCCCAGCGCAGGCTGCAGTTTTCCGCCTCAGCCAACAGGTTGCACCGTTCCCCCTCGCTTGGGTCCCGGCGGGCGCTCGCCCCGCGCTACCGGCTGCGGGGCTTGCACTAGACCGGGACGGGGCGAGGCGTGCGCCAGGAGCTTGGCTGCGGCCACCCGTCGCCGTGCCGGTTGTCTCCACTCCCTCTCCACGTCGGGGAGGCGGAGGGAGGGAGGGGAAAGGAGGGGGGGTTGGAAAGGAGGAGGAGGAGGCAGCGCCGCCGCCGTCCTCCATTTTGTGGTGGGGAGAGAGCTCCGGCGAGCGCGGCGCTACCCAGCGGAGGGACGGGACGGGGAGGTGCTCACGGAGGGAGGGAGGGAGGGAGGGGGGGAGGGAGGGAAGGAAGGAAGCAA